>JAPYXD010000721.1:624775-1249550 GCA_030998225.1 Diplolepis rosae
ACTTTTTAAGCACCTGGACTACTAGATATAATTTTCAAAATGACAGGATCTCTAAAATATTCACTGTGCATCTTATATTTCAGGTCTCAGGATAAGTTCCCTGAGAAGGATGCTTTTTAAGCATCTGGACTACTAGATATAATTTTCAAAGTGACGGGATCTCTAAAATAAAAACCAGGTATCCTTAAGTTCAGTTCTCAGCTTAAATTCCCTGAGGAAGAAGTTTTCCAAGCGCCTGGACGACGAGATATCATTTTCGAAATGACAGGATCTCTAAAATATAAACTGGGCACCCTCAATTTCAGTTCTCAGCTTAAGTTCCCTGAGAATGATGCTTTTTAAGCACCTGGACTACTAGATATAATTTTCAAAGTGACGGGATCTCTAAAATATAAGCCAGGTATCCTTAATTTCAGTTCTCAGCTCAAGTTCCATAAGGAAGATTTATTTTCAGCACCTGGGCTGCTAGATATCATTTTCGAAATGTCAGGATCTCTAAAATATAAACTGGGCACCCTCAATTTCAGTTCTCAGCTTAAGTTCCCTGAGAAAGATGCTTTTCAAACACCTGGAATACTAGATATAATTTTCAAAATGACGGGATCTCTAAATTATAAACTAGGTATCTTAAACTTCAGTTCTCAGCTTAAGTTCCCTGAGGAAGATGTTCTTCAAGCGCCTGGACTGCTAGATGTAATTTTTAGAATGACTGGATCATTGAATTACCATTCGGATATCTTAATTTTGATTTCAGAACTTAAATTCCCTGATGAAGTTGTTGTTCAAGCACCCGGACAACTAGATATAATTTTCAAAATGACGGGATCTCTAAAATATAAACCAGGTATCTTAAATTTCAGTTCTCAGCTTAAGCTCACTGAGGAAGATGTTTTTCAAGCGCCAGGACTACTAGATATCATTTTCGAAATGACAGGATCTCTAAAATATAAACTGGGCATCTTAAATTTCAGTTCTCAGCTTAAGTACCCTGAGAAAGATGCTTTTTAAGCACCTGGTCTACTAGATTTAATTTTCGAAATGACAGGATCTCTAAAATTTAAACTGTGCATCTTAAATTTCAGTTCTCAGCATAAGTTCCCTGAGAAAGATGCTTTTCAAGCACCTGGAATACTAGGTATAATTTTCAAAATGACGGGATCTCTAAATTATAAACTAGGTATCTTAAACTTCAGTTCTCAGCTTAAGTTCCCTGAGGAAGTTATTTTTCAAGCGCCTGGACTACTAGATGTAATTTCTAGAATGACTGGATCATTGAAGTACCATTCGGATATCTTAATTTTGATTTCAGAAAGTTAATTCCCTGATGAAGTTGTTTTTCAAGCACCTGGACTACTAGATATAATTTTCAAAATGACGGGATCTCTAAAATATAAACCAGGTATCCTTAAATTCAGTTTTCAGCTTAAGTTCCCTGAGGAAGATGTTTTTCAAGCGCTTGGACGACGAGATATCATTTTCGAAATGACGGGATCTTTAAAATATAAACCAGGTATCTTAAAATTCAGTTCTCTGCTTGAGTTCCCTCAGGAAGATGTATTTTAAGCACCTGGACTAATAGATGTAATTTTTAGAATGACTGGATCATTGAAGTACCATTTGGATATCTTAATTTTGATTTCTCAGCTTAAATTCCCTGAGGAAGTTGTTTTTCAAGCACCTGAACTATTAGATATAATTTTCAAAATGACGGGATCTCTAATATATAAACCAGGTATCTTAAATTTCAGTTCTCGGCTTAAGTTCCCGGAGGAAGATGTTTTTCAAGCGCCAGGACTACTAGATATCATTTTCGAAATGACAAGATCTCTAAAATATAAACTGGGCATATCAAATTTCAGTTCTCAGCGTAAGTACCCTGAGAAAGATGCTTTTTAAGCACCTGGACTACTAGATATAATTTTCGAAATGACAGGATCTCTAAAATTTAAACTGTGCATCTTAAATTTAAGTTCTCAGCTTAAGTTCCCTGAGAAAGATGCTTTTCAAGCACCTGGACTACTAGTTGTAATTATCAATGTGACGGGATCTCTAAAATATAAACCAGGTATCTTAAAATTCAGTTCTCTGCTTAAGTTCCCTGAGGAAGATGTTTTTCAAGCACCTGGACTACTAGATGTAATTTTTAGAATGACTGGATCATTGAAGTACCATTCGGATATCTTAATTTTGATTTCTCAGCTTAAATTCCCTGAGGAAGTTGTTCTTCAAGCACCTGAACTAATAGATATAATTTTCAAAATGACGGGATCTCTAAAATATAAACCAGGTATCCTTAATTTCAGTTCTCAGCTTAAGTTCCATGAGGAAGATGTATTTTAAGCGCCGGGACTACTAGATATCATTTTCGAAATGACAGGATCTCTAAAATATAAACTGTGCATCTTAAATTTCAGTTCTCAGCTTAAGTACCCTGAGAAAGATGCTTTTTAAGCACCTGGACCACTAGATATCATTTTCGAAATGACAGGATCTCTAAAATATAAACTGTGCATCTTAAATTTCAGTTCTCAGCATAAGTTCCCTGAGAAAGATGCTTTTCAAGCACCTGGAATACTAGGTATAATTTTCAAAATGACGGGATCTCTAAATTATAAACTAGGTATCTTAAACTTCAGTTCTCAGCTTAAGTTCCCTGAGGAAGTTATTTTTCAAGCGCCTGGACTACTAGATGTAATTTTTAGAATGACTGGATCATTGAAGTACAATTCGGATATCTTAATTTTGATTTCACAGCTTAAATTCCCTGATGAAGTTGTTTTTCAAGCAGCTGGACTACTAGATATAATTTTCAAAATTACGGGATCTCTGAAATATAAACCAGGTATATTAAACTTCAGTTCTCAGCTTAAGTTCCCAGAGGAAGATGTTTTTCAAGCGCCTGGACTACTAGATGTAATTTTTAGAATGACTGGATCATTGAAGTACTATTCGGATATCTTAATTTTGATTTCAGAACTTAAATTCCCTGATGCAGTTGTTTTTCAAGCACCTGAACTATTAGGTATAATTTTCAAAATGACGGGATCTCTAATATATAAACCAGGTATCTTAAATTTCAGTTCTCAGCTTAAGTTCCCTGAGGAAGATGTTCTTCAAGCGCCTGGACTGCTAGATGTAATTTTTAGAATGACTGGATCATTGAATTACAATTCGGATATCTTAATTTTGATTTCGGAACTTAAATTCCCTGATGAAGTTGTTGTTCAAGCACCTGGACTACTAGATATAATTTTCAAAATGACGGTATCTCTTAAATATAAACCAGGTATCTTAAATTTCATTTCTCAGCTTAAGCTCCCTGAGGAAGATGTTTTTCAATCACCTGGACAACTAGATATCATTTTCCAAATGACAGGACCTCTAAAATATAAACTGGGCATCTTAAATTTCAGTTCTCAGCTTAAGTTCCCTGAGAAAGATGCTTTTTAAGCACCTGGACTACTAGATATAATTTTCGAAATGACAGGATCTCTAAAATATAAACTGGGCATCTTAAATTTCAGTCCTCAGCTTAAGTTCCCTGAGAAAGATGATTTTAAAGCACCTGGAATACTAGGTATAATTTTCAAAATGACGGGATCTCTAAATTATAAACTAGGTATCTTAAACTTCAGTTCTCAGCTTAAGTTCCCTGAGGAAGTTATTTTTCAAGCGCCTGGACTACTAGATGTAATTTTTAGAATGACTGGATCATTGAAGTACAATTCGGATATCTTAATTTTGATTTCACAGCTTAAATTCCCTGATGAAGTTGTTTTTCAAGCAGCTGGACTACTAGATATAATTTTCAAAATTACGGGATCTCTGAAATATAAACCAGGTATATTAAACTTCAGTTCTCAGCTTAAGTTCCCTGAGGAAGATGTATTCCAAGCGCCTGGACTACTAGATGTAATTTTTAGAATGACTGGATCATTGAAGTACAATTCGGATATCTTAATTTTGATTTCACAGCTTAAATTCCCTGATGAAGTTGTTTTTTAAGCACCTGGACTACTAGATATAGTTTTCAAAATTACAGGATCTCTGAAATATAAACCAGGTATATTAAACTTCAGTTCTCAGCTTAAGTTCCCTGAGGAAGATGTTTTTCAAGCGCCTGGACTACTAGATGTAATTTTTAGAATGACTGGATCATTGAAGTACCATTCGGATATCTTAATTTTGATTTCAGAACTTTAATTCCCTGATGAAGTTGTTTTTCAAGCAACTGGACTACTAGATATAATTTTCAAAATGACGGGATCTCTAAAATATAAACCAGGTATCTTAGACTTCAGTTCTCAGCTTAAGTTCCCTGAGGAAGAAGTTTTTCAAGAGCCTGGACTACTAGATATCATATTCGAAATGACAGAATATCTAAAATATAAACTGGGCACCCTCAATTTCAGTTCTCAGCGTAAGTTCCCTGCGAAGGATGCTTTTAAGCACCTGGACTACTAGATATAATTTTCAAAGTGACGGGATCTCTAAAATATAAACCAGGTATCCTTAAATTCAGTTCACAGCTTAAGTTCCCTGAGGAAGAAGTTTTTCAAGCGCCTGGACTACTAGATATCATTTTCGAAATGACAGGATCTCTAAAATATGAACTGGGCATCTTAAATTTCAGTTCACAGCTTAAGTTCCCTGAGAAATATACTTTTTAAGCACATGGACTACTAGATATAATTTTCAAAGTTACGGGATCTCTGAAATATAAACCAGGTACCTTAAATTTCAGTTCTCAGCTTAAGTTCCCTGAGGAAGATGTTTTTCAAGCACCTGGACTACTAGATATAATTTTCAAAATGACGGAATCTCTAAAATATAAACCAGGTACCTTAAATTTCAGTTCTCAGCTTAAGTTCCCTGAGGAAGATGTTTTTCAAGAGACTGGAAAACAAGATATCATATTCGAAATGACAGTATCTCTAAAATATAAACTGGGCACCCTCAATTTCAGTTCTTAGCTTAAGTTCCCTGAGAAGGATGCTTTTTAAGCACCTGGACTACTAGATATAATTTTCAAAGTGACGGGATCTCTAAAATATAAACCAGGTATCCTTAAATTCCGTTCTCAGCTTAAGTTCCCTAAGGAAGAAGTTTTTCAAGCGCCTGGACTACTAGATTTAATTTTTAGAATGACTGGATCATTGAAGTACCATTCGGATATCTTAATTTTGATTTCACAGCTTAAATTCCCTGATGAAGTTGTTTTTCAAGCACCTGGACTACTAGATATAATTTTCAAAATTACGGGATCTCTGAAATATAAACCAGGTATATTAAACTTCAGTTCTCAGCTTAAGTTCCCTGAGGAAGATGTTTTTCAAGCGCCTGGACTACTAGACGTAATTTTTAGAATGACTGGATCATTGAAGTACCATTCGGATATCTTAATTTTGATTTCAGAACTTAAATTCCGTGATGAAGTTGTTTTTCAAGCACCTGGACTACTAGATATAATTTTCAAAATGACGGGATCTCTAAAATATAAACCAGGTATCTTAAACTTCAGTTCTCAGCTTAAGTTCCCTGAGGAAGAAGTTTTTCAAGAGCCTGGACTACTAGATATCATCTTCGAAATGACAGGATCTCTAAAATATAAACTGGGCACCCTCAATTTCAGTTCTCAGCGTAAGTTCCCTGCGAAGGATGCTTTTTAAGCACCTGGACTACTAGATATAATTTTCAAAGTGACGGGATCTCTAAGATATAAACCAGGTATCATAAAATTCAGTTCTCAGCTTAAGTTCCCTGAGGAAGAAGTTTTTCAAGCGCCTGGACTACTAGATATCATTTTCGAAATGACAGGATATCTAAAATATGAACTGGGCATCTTAAATTTCAGTTCACAGCTTAAGTTCCCTGAGAAAGATACTTTTTAAGCACATGGACTACTAGATATAATTTTCAAAGTGACGGGATCTCTGAAATATAAACTAGGTATCTTAAATTTCAGTTCTCAGCTTAAGTTCCCTGAAGAAGATGTTTTTTAAGCACCTGGACAACTAGATATCATTTTCGAAATGACAGGATCTCTAAAATATAAACTGGGCATCTTAAATTTCAGTTCACAGCTTAAGTTCCCTGAGAAAGATACTTTTTAAGCACATGGACTACTAGATATAATTTTCAAAGTGACGGGATCTCTGAAATATAAACTAGGTATCTTAAATTTCAGTTCTCAGCTTAAGTTCCCTGACGAAGATGTTTTTCAAGCACCTGGACTACTAGATATAATTTTCAAAATGACGGGATCTCTAAAATATAAACCAGGTATCTTAAACTTCAGTTCTCAGCTTAAGTTCCCTGAGGAAGATGTTTTTCAAGCGCCTGGACTACTAGATATCATCTTCGAAATGACAGGATCTCTAAAATATAAACTGGGCACCCTCAATTTCAGTTCTTAGCTTAAGTTCCCTGAGAAGGATGCTTTTTAAGCACCTGGACTACTAGATATAATTTTCAAAGTGACGGGATCTCTAAAATATAAACCAGGTATTCTTAAATTCAGTTCTCAGCTTAAGTTCCCTGAGGAAGAAGTTTTTAAAGCGCCTGGACTACTAGATTTAATTTTTAGAATGACTGGATCATTGAAGTACCATTCGGATATCTTAATTTTGATTTCAGAACTTAAATTCCCTGATGAAGTTGTTTTTCAAGCACCTGGACTACTGGATATAATTTGCAAAATGACGGGATCTCTAAAATATAAACCAGGTATCTTAAATTTCAGTTCTCAGCTTAAGTTCCCTGAGGAAGATTTTTTTCAAGCGCCTGGACTACTAGATATCATTTTCGAAATGACGGGATCTTTAAAATATAAACCAGGTATCCTCAATTTCAGTTCTCAGTTTAAGTTCCCTGAGGAAGATGTTTTTCAAGCGCCTGGAATACTCGATATCATTTTCGAAATGACGGGATCTCTAAAATATAAACCAGGTATCCTCAATTTCAGTTCTCAGCTTAAGTTCCATGAGAAAGATGCTTTTCAAGCACCTGGACTACTAGATATAATTTTCAAAGTGACGGGATCTCTAAAATATAAACCAGGTATCTTAAAATTCAGTTCTCTGCTTAAGTTCCCTGAGGAAGATGTTTTTCAAGCACCTGGACTACTAGATGTAATTTTCCGAATGACGGGATGTATAAAATATAAACCAGGTATCTTAAATTTCAGTTCTCAGCTTAAGTTCCATGAGAAAGATGCTTTTCAAGCACCTGGACTACTAGATATAATTTTCAAAGTGACGGGATCTCTAAAATATAATCCAGGTATCTTAAAATTCAGTTCTCTGCTTAAGTTCCCTGAGGAAGATGTTTTTCAAGCACCTGGACTACTAGATGTAATTTTTAGAATGACTGGATCATTGAAGTACCATTCGGATATCTTCATTTTGATTTCTCAGCTTAAATTCCCTGATGAAGTTGTTTTTCAAGCACCTGGACTACTAGATATAATTTTCAAAATGACGGGATCTCTAAAATATAAACCAGGTATCTTAAACTTCAGTTCTCAGCTTAAGTTCCCTGAGGAAGATGTTTTTCAAGCGCCTGGACTACTAGATATCATTTTCGAAATGACAGGATCTCTAAAATATAAACTGGGCACCCTCAATTTCAGGTCTCAGCTTAAGTTCCCTGAGAAAGATGCTTTTTAAGCACCTGGACTACTAGATATAATTTTCAAAATGACGGGATCTCTAAAATATAAACTAGGTATCTTAAACTTCAGTTCTCAGCTCAAGTTCCATGAGGAAGATGTATTTTAAGCACCTGGACTACTAGATGTAACTTTTAGAATGACTGGATAATTGAAGTACCATTTGGATATCTTAATTTTGATTTCTCAGCTTAAATTCCCTGGGGAAGTTGTTTTTCAAGCACCTGGACTACTAGATATAATTTTCAAAATGACGGGATCTCTAAAATATAAACCAGGTATCTTAAACTTCAGTTCTCAGCTTATGTTCCCTGAGGAAGTTGATTTTCAAGCGCCTGGACTACTAGATATCATTTTCAGAAATGACAGGATCTCTAAAATATAAACTGGGCACCCACAATTTCAGTTCTCAGCTTAAGTTCCCTGAGAAAGATGCTTTTTAAGCACCTGGACTACTAGATATAATTTTCAAAATGACGGGATCTCTAAAATATATACTAGGTCTCTTAAACTTCAGTTCTCAGCTCCAGTTCCAGGAGGAAGATGTATTTTAAGCACCTGGACTACTAGATGTAACTTTTAGAATGACTGGATAATTGAAGTACCATTTGGATATCTTAATTTTGATTTCTCAGCTTAAATTCCCTACGGAAGTTGTTTTTCAAGCACCTGAACTATTAGATATAATTTTCAAAATTACGGGATCTCTAAAATATAAACCAGGTATATTAAACTTCAGTTCTCAGCTTAAGTTCCCTGAGGAAGATGTTTTTCAAGCGCCTGGACTACTAGATGTAATTTTAAAATGACTGGATCATTGAAGTACCATTCGGATATCTTAATTTTGATTTCAGAACTTAAATTCCCTGATGAAGTTGTTTTTCAAGCACCTGGACTACTAGATATAATTTTCAAAATGACGGGATCTCTAAATTATAAACTAGGTATCTTAAACTTCAGTTCTCAGCTTAAGTTCCCTGAGAAAGATGCTTTTCAAACACCTGGACTACTAGATATAATTTTCAAAATGACGGGATCTCTAAATTATAAACTAGGTATCTTAAACTTCAGTTCTCAGCTTAAGTTCCCTGAGGAAGATGTTTTTCAAGCGCCTGGACTGCTAGATGTAATTTTTAGAATGACTGGATCATTGAATTACCATTCGGATATCTTAATTTTGATTTCAGAACTTAAATTCCCTGATGAAGTTGTTTTTCAAGCAGCTGGACTACTAGATATAATTTTCAAAATTACGGGATCTCTGAAATATAAACCAGGTATATTAAACTTCAGTTCTCAGCTTAAGTTCCCTGAGGAAGATGTATTTCAAGCGCCTAGAGTACTAGATATGATTTTTAGAATGACTGGATCATTGAAGTACAATTCGGATATCTTAATTTTGATTTCTCAGCTTAAATTCCCTGATGAAGTTGTTTTTCAAGCACCTGGACTACTAGATATAATTTTCAAAATGACGGGATCTCTAAAATATAAACCAGGTATCTTAAATTTCAGTTCTCAGCTTAAGTTCCCTGAGGAAGAAGTTTTTCAAGAGCCTGGACTACTAGATATCATCTTCGAAATGACAGGATCTCTAAAATATAAACTGGGCACCCTCAATTTCAGTTCTCAGCGTAAGTTCCCTGCGAAGAATGCTTTTTAAGCACCTGGACTACTAGATATAATTTTCAAAGTGACGGGATCTCTAAAATATAAACCAGGTATCCTTAAATTAAGTTCTCAGCTTAAGTTCCCTGAGGAAGAAGTTTTTCAAGCGCCTGGACTACTAGATATCATTTTCGAAATGACAGGATCTCTAAAATAAAAACTGGGCATCTTAAATTTCAGTTCACAGCTTAAGTTCCCTGAGAAAGATACTTTTTACGCACATGGACTACTAGATATAATTTTCAAAGTGACGGGATCTCTAAAATATAAACCAGGTACCTTAAATTTCAGTTCTCAGCTTAAGTTCCCTGAGGAAGATGTTTTTCAAGCACCTGGACTACTAGATATAATTTTCAAAATGACGGAATCTCTAAAATATAAACCAGGTACCTTAAATTTCAGTTCTCAGCTTAAGTTCCCTGAGGAAGATGTTTTTCAAGCGCCTTGACTACTAGATATCATCTTCGAAATGACAGTATCTCTAAAATATAAACTGGGCACCCTCAATTTCAGTTCTTAGCTTAAGTTCCCTGAGAAGGATGCTTTTTAAGCACCTGGACTACTAGATATAATTTTCAAAGTGACGGGATCTCTAAAATATAAACCAGGTATCCTTAAATTCAGTTCTCAGCTTAAGTTCCCTAAGGAAGAAGTTTTTCAAGCGCCTGGACTACTAGATTTAATTTTTAGAATGACTGGATCATTGAAGTACCATTCGGATATCTTAATTTTGATTTCACAGCTTAAATTCCCTGATGAAGTTGTTTTTCAAGCACCTGGACTACTAGATATAATTTTCAAAATTACGGGATCTCTGAAATATAAACCAGGTATATTAAACTTCAGTTCTCAGCTTAAGTTCCCTGAGGAAGATGTTTTTCAAGCGCCTGGACTACTAGATGTAATTTCTAGAATGACTGGATCATTGAAGTACCATTCGGATGTCTTAATTTTGATTTCAGAACTTAAATTCCCTGATGAAGTTGTTTTTCAAGCACCTGGACTACTAGATATAATTTTCAAAATGACGGGATCTCTAAAATATAAACCAGGTATCTTAAACTTCAGTTCTCAGCTTAAGTTCCCTGAGGAAGAAGTTTTTCAAGAGCCTGGACTACTAGATATCATCTTCGAAATGACAGGATCTCTAAAATATAAACTGGGCACCCTCAATTTCAGTTCTCAGCGTAAGTTCCCTGCGAAGGATGCTTTTTAAGCACCTGGACTACTAGATATAATTTTCAAAGTGACGGGATCTCTAAGATATAAACCAGGTATACTTAAATTCAGTTCTCAGCTTAAGTTCCCTGAGGAAGAAGTTTTTCAAGCGCCTGGACTACTAGATATCATTTTCGAAATGACAGGATATCTAAAATATGAACTGGGCATCTTAAATTTCAGTTCACAGCTTAAGTTCCCTGAGAAAGATACTTTTTAAGCACATGGACTACTAGATATAATTTTCAAAGTGACGGGATCTCTGAAATATAAACTAGGTATCTTAAATTTCAGTTCTCAGCTTAAGTTCCCTGAAGAAGATGTTTTTCAAGCGCCTGGACAACTAGATATCATTTTCGAAATGACAGGATCTCTAAAATATAAACTGGGCATCTTAAATTTCAGTTCACAGCTTAAGTTCCCTGAGAAAGATACTTTTTAAGCACATGGACTACTAGATATAATTTTCAAAGTGACGGGATCTCTGAAATATAAACTAGGTATCTTAAATTTCAGTTCTCAGCTTAAGTTCCCTGACGAAGATGTTTTTCAAGCACCTGGACTACTAGATATAATTTTCAAAATGACGGGATCTCTAAAATATAAACCAGGTATCTTAAACTTCAGTTCTCAGCTTAAGTTCCCTGAGGAAGATGTTTTTCAAGCGCCTGGACTACTAGATATCATCTTCGAAATGACAGGATCTCTAAAATATAAACTGGGCACCCTCAATTTCAGTTCTTAGCTTAAGTTCCCTGAGAAGGATGCTTTTTAAGCACCTGGACTACTAGATATAATTTTCAAAGTGACGGGATCTCTAAAATATAAACCAGGTATTCTTAAATTCAGTTCTCAGCTTAAGTTCCCTGAGGAAGAAGTTTTTAAAGCGCCTGGACTACTAGATTTAATTTTTAGAATGACTGGATCATTGAAGTACCATTCGGATATCTTAATTTTGATTTCAGAACTTAAATTCCCTGATGAAGTTGTTTTTCAAGCACCTGGACTACTGGATATAATTTGCAAAATGACGGGATCTCTAAAATATAAACCAGGTATCTTAAATTTCAGTTCTCAGCTTAAGTTCCCTGAGGAAGATGTTTTTCAAGCGCCTGGACTACTAGATATCATTTTCGAAATGACGGGATCTTTAAAATATAAACCAGGTATCCTCAATTTCAGTTCTCAGTTTAAGTTCCCTGAGGAAGATGTTTTTCAAGCGCATGGACTACTAGATATCATTTTCGAAATGACGGGATCTCTAAAATATAAACCAGGTATCCTCAATTTCAGTTCTGAGCTTAAGTTCCATGAGTAAGATGCTTTTCAAGCACCTGGACAACTAGATATAATTTTCAAAATGACGGGATCTCTAAATTATAAACTAGGTATCTTAAACTTCAGTTCTCAGCTTAAGTTCCCTGAGGAAGAGGTTTTTCAATCACCTGGACTACTAGATATCATTTTCGAAATGACGGGATCTGTAAAATATAAACCAGGTATCCTCAACTTCAGTTCTCAGATTAAAGTCCCTGAGGAAGAGGTTTTTCAAGCGCCTGGACTACTAAATATCATTTTCGAAATGACGGGATGTTTAAAATATAAACCAGGTATCCTCAATTTCAGTTCTCAACTTAAGTTCCATGAGAAAGATGCTTTTCAAGCACCTGGACTACTAGATATAATTTTCAAAATGACGGGATCTCTAAATTATAAACTAGGTATCTTAAACTTCAGTTTTCAGCTTAAGTTCCCTGAGGAAGATGTTTTTCAAGCGCCTGGACTACTAGATATCATTTTCGAAATGACAGGATCTCTAAAATATAAACTGTGCACCCTCAATTTCAGGTCTCAGCTTAAGTTCCCTGAGAAAGATGCTTTTTAAGCACCTGGACTACTAGATATAATTTTCAAAATGACGGGATCTCTAAAATATAAACTAGGTATCTTAAACTTCAGTTCTCAGCTCAAGTTCCATGAGGAAGATGTATTTTAAGCACCTGGACTACTAGATGTAACTTTTAGAATGACTGGATAATTGAAGTAACATTTGGATATCTTAATTTTGATTTCTCAGCTTAAATTCCCTGGGGAAGTTGTTTTTCAAGCACCTGGACTACTAGATATAATTTTCAAAATGACGGGATCTCTAAAATATAAACCAGGTATCTTAAACTTCAGTTCTCAGCTTATGTTCCCTGAGGAAGTTGATTTTCAAGCGCCTGGACTACTAGATATCATTTTCGAAATGACAGGATCTCTAAAATATAAACTGGGCACCCACAATTTCAGTTCTCAGCTTAAGTTCCCTGAGAAAGATGCTTTTTAAGCACCTGGACTACTAGATATAATTTTCAAAATGACGGGATCTCTAAAATATATACTAGGTCTCTTAAACTTCAGTTCTCAGCTCCAGTTCCATGAGGAAGATGTATTTTAAGCACCTGGACTACTAGATGTAACTTTTAGAATGACTGGATAATTGAAGTACCATTTGGATATCTTAATTTTGATTTCTCAGCTTAAATTCCCTAGGGAAGTTGTTTTTCAAGCACCTGAACTATTAGATATAATTTTCAAAATTACGGGATCTCTAAAATATAAACCAGGTATATTAAACTTCAGTTCTCAGCTTAAGTTCCCTGAGGAAGATGTTTTTCAAGCGCCTGGACTACTAGATGTAATTTTAAAATGACTGGATCATTGAAGTACCATTCGGATATCTTAATTTTGATTTCAGAACTTAAATTCCCTGATGAAGTTGTTTTTCAAGCACCTGGACTACTAGATATAATTTTCAAAATGACGGGATCTCTAAATTATAAACTAGGTATCTTAAACTTCAGTTCTCAGCTTAAGTTCCCTGAGAAAGATGCTTTTCAAACACCTGGACTACTAGATATAATTTTCAAAATGACGGGATCTCTAAATTATAAACTAGGTATCTTAAACTTCAGTTCTCAGCTTAAGTTCCCTGAGGAAGATGTTTTTCAAGCGCCTGGACTGCTAGATGTAATTTTTAGAATGACTGGATCATTGAATTACCATTCGGATATCTTAATTTTGATTTCAGAACTTAAATTCCCTGATGAAGTTGTTTTTCAAGCAGCTGGACTACTAGATATAATTTTCAAAATTACGGGATCTCTGAAATATAAACCAGGTATATTAAACTTCAGTTCTCAGCTTAAGTTCCCTGAGGAAGATGTATTTCAAGCGCCTGGACTACTAGATGTAATTTTTAGAATGACTGGATCATTGAAGTACAATTCGGATATCTTAATTTTGATTTCACAGCTTAAATTCCCTGATGAAGTTGTTTTTCAAGCACCTGGACTACTAGATATAATTTTCAAAATTACGGGATCTCTGAAATATAAACCAGGTATATTAAACTTCAGTTCTCAGCTTAAGTTTCCTGCGGAAGATGTTTTTCAAGCGCCTGGACTACTAGATGTAATTTTTAGAATGACTGGATCATTGAAGTACCATTCGGATATCTTAATTTTGATTTCAGAACTTTAATTCCCTGATGAAGTTGTTTTTCAAGGACCTGGACTACTAGATATAATTTTCAAAATGACGGGATCTCTAAAATATAAACCAGGTATCTTAAACTTCAGTTCTCAGCTTAAGTTCCCTGAGGAAGAAGTTTTTCAAGCGCCTGGACTACTAGATATCATCTTCGAAATGACAGGAACTCTAAAATATAAACTGGGCACCATCAATTTCAGTTCTCAGCGTAAGTTCCCTGCGAAGAATGCTTTTTAAGCACCTGGACTACTAGATATAATTTTCAAAGTGACGGGATCTCTAAAATATAAACCAGGTATCCTTAAATTCAGTTCTCAGCTTAAGTTCCCTGAGGAAGAAGTTTTTCAAGCGCCTGGACTACTAGATATAATTTTTGAAATGACAGGATCTCTAAAATATGTACTATATATCTTAATTTTCAGTTCTCAGCTTAAGTTCCCTGAGAAAGATACTTTTTAAGCACATGGACTACTAGATATAATTTTCAAAATGACGGAATCTCTAAAATATAAACCAGGTACATTAAATTTCTGTTCTCAGCTTAAGTTCCCTGAGGAAGATGTTTTTCAAGCGCCTGGACTACTAGATATCATTTTCGAAATGACAGGATCTCTAAAATATAAACTGGGCATCTTAAATTTCAGTTCTCAGCTTAAGTACCGTGAGAAAGATGCTTTTTAAGCACATGGACCACTAGATATAATTGTCAAAGTGATGGGGTCTCTGAAATATAAACCAGGTACCTTAAATTTCAGTTCTCAGCTTAAGTTCCCTGAGGAAGATGTTTTTCAAGCACCTGGACTACTAGATATAATTTTCAAAATGACGGAATCTCTAAAATATAAACCAGGTACCTTAAATTTCAGTTCTCAGCTTAAGTTCCCTGAGGAAGATGTTTTTCAAGCGCCTTGACTACTAGATATCATCTTCGAAATGACAGGATCTCTAAAATATAAACTGGGCACCCTCAATTTCAGTTCTCAGCTTAAGTTCCCTGAGAAGGATGCTTTTTAAGCACCTGGACTACTAGATATAATTTTCAAAGTGACGGGATCTCTAAAATATAAACCAGGTATCCTTAAATTCAGTTCTCAGCTTAAGTTCCCTAAGGAAGAAGTTTTTCAAGCGCCTGGACTACTAGATTTAATTTTTAGAATGACTGGATCATTGAAGTACCATTCGGATATCTTCATTTTGATTTCTTATCTTAAGTTCTGTGATAAAGATGTTTTTTATGCACCTGGACTACTAAAGATAATTCTCAAAATGACGGGATCTCTGAAATATAAACCAGGTATATTAAACTTCAGTTCTCAGCTTAAGTTCCCTGAGGAAGATGTTTTTCAAGCGCCTGGACTACTAGATGTAATTTTTAGAATGACTGGATCATTGAAGTACCATTCGGATATCTTAATTTTGAGTTCAGAACTTAAATTCCCTGATGAAGTTGTTTTTCAAGCACCTGGACTACTAGATATAATTTTCAAAATGACGGGATCTCTAAAATATAAACCAGGTATCTTAAACTTCAGTTCTCAGCTTAAGTTCCCTGAGGAAGAAGTTTTTCAAGAGCCTGGACTACTAGATATCATCTTCGAAATGACAGGATCTCTAAAATATAAACTGGGCACCCTCAATTTCAGTTCTCAGCGTAAGTTCCCTGCGAAGGATGCTTTTTAAGCACCTGGACTACTAGATATAATTTTCAAAGTGACGGGATCTCTAAGATATAAACCAGGTATACTTAAATTCAGTTCTCAGCTTAAGTTCCCTGAGGAAGAAGTTTTTCCAGCGCCTGGACTACTAGATATCATTTTCGAAATGACAGGATATCTAAAATATGAACTGGGCATCTTAAATTTCAGTTCACAGCTTAAGTTCCCTGAGAAAGATACTTTTTAAGCACATGGACTACTAGATATAATTTTCAAAGTGACGGGATCTCTGAAATATAAACTAGGTATCTTAAATTTCAGTTCTCAGCTTAAGTTCCCTGAAGAAGATGTTTTTCAAGCGCCTGGACAACTAGATATCATTTTCCAAATGACAGGATCTCTAAAATATAAACTGGGCATCTTAAATTTCAGTTCTCAGCTTAAGTTCCCTGAGAAAGATACTTTTCAAGCACCTGGACTACTAGATATAATTTTCAAAATGACGGGATCTCTAAAATATAAACCAGGTATCTTAAACTTCAGTTCTCAGCTTAAGTTCCCTGAGGAAGATGTTTTTCAAGCACCTGGACTACTAGATATCATCTTCGAAATGACAGGATCTCTAAAATATAAACTGGGCACCCTCAATTTCAGTTCTTAGCTTAAGTTCCCTGAGAAGGATGCTTTTAAGCACCTGGACTACTAGATATAATTTTCAAAGTGACGGGATCTCTAAAATATAAACCAGGTATTCTTAAATTCAGTTCTCAGCTTAAGTTCCCTGAGGAAGAAGTTTTTAAAGCGCCTGGACTACTAGATTTAATTTTTAGAATGACTGGATCATTGAAGTACCATTCGGATATCTTAATTTTGATTTCAGAACTTAAATTCCCTGATGAAGTTGTTTTTCAAGCACCTGGACTACTGGATATAATTTTCAAAATGACAGGTTCTCTAAAATATAAACCAGGTATCTTAGATTTCAGTTCTCAGCTTAAGTTCCCTGAGGAAGATGTTTTTCAAGCGCCTGGACTACTAGATATCATTTACGAAATGACGGGATCATTAAAATATAAACCAGGTATCCTCAATTTCAGTTCTCAGTTTAAGTTCCCTGAGGAAGATGTTTTTCAAGCGCCTGGACTAATAGAAATCATTTTCGGAATGACAGGATCTCTAAAATATAAACCAGGTATCCTCAATTTCAGTTCTCAGCTTACGTTCCCTGAGAAAGATGCTTTTCAAGCACCTGGACGACTAGATGTAATTTTCAGAATGACGGGATCTCTAAAATATAAACCAGGTATCTTAAATTTCAGTTCTCAGCTTAAGTTCCCTGAGGAAGATGTTTTTCAATCACCTGGACTACTAGATATCATTTTCGAAATGATGGGATCTTTAAAATATAAACCAGGAAGCCTCAACTTCAGTTCTCAGCTTAAGTACCCTGAGGAAGATGCTTTTTAAGCACCTGGACTACTAGATATCATTTTTGAAATGACGGGATCTTTAAAATATAAACCAGGTATCCTCAATTTCAGTTCTCAGCTTAAGTTCCCTGAGAAAGATGCTTTTTAAGCACCTGGACTACTAGATATAATTTTCAAAATGACGGGATCTCTAAATTATAAACTAGGTATCTTAAACTTCAGTTTTCAGCTTAAGTTCCCTGAGGAAGATGTTTTTCAAGCGCCTGGACTACTAGATATCATTTTCGAAATGACAGGATCTCTAAAATATAAACTGGGCACCCTCAATTTCAGGTCTCAGCTTAAGTTCCCTGAGAAAGATGCTTTTTAAGCACCTGGACTACTAGATATAATTTTCAAAATGACGGGATCTCTAAAATATAAACTAGGTATCTTAAACTTCAGTTCTCAGCTCAAGTTCCATGAGGAAGATGTATTTTAAGCACCTGGACTACTAGATGTAACTTTTAGAATGACTGGATAATTGAAGTAACATTTGGATATCTTAATTTTGATTTCTCAGCTTAAATTCCCTGGGGAAGTTGTTTTTCAAGCACCTGGACTACTAGATATAATTTTCAAAATGACGGGATCTCTAAAATATAAACCAGGTATCTTAAACTTCAGTTCTCAGCTTATGTTCCCTGAGGAAGTTGATTTTCAAGCGCCTGGACTACTAGATATCATTTTCGAAATGACAGGATCTCTAAAATATAAACTGGGCACCCACAATTTCAGTTCTCAGCTTAAGTTCCCTGAGAAAGATGCTTTTTAAGCACCTGGACTACTAGATATAATTTTCAAAATGACGGGATCTCTAAAATATATACTAGGTCTCTTAAACTTCAGTTCTCAGCTCCAGTTCCATGAGGAAGATGTATTTTAAGCACCTGGACTACTAGATGTAACTTTTAGAATGACTGGATAATTGAAGTACCATTTGGATATCTTAATTTTGATTTCTCAGCTTAAATTCCCTAGGGAAGTTGTTTTTCAAGCACCTGAACTATTAGATATAATTTTCAAAATTACGGGATCTCTAAAATATAAACCAGGTATATTAAACTTCAGTTCTCAGCTTAAGTTCCCTGAGGAAGATGTTTTTCAAGCGCCTGGACTACTAGATGTAATTTTAAAATGACTGGATCATTGAAGTACCATTCGGATATCTTAATTTTGATTTCAGAACTTAAATTCCCTGATGAAGTTGTTTTTCAAGCACCTGGACTACTAGATATAATTTTCAAAATGACGGGATCTCTAAATTATAAACTAGGTATCTTAAACTTCAGTTCTCAGCTTAAGTTCCCTGAGAAAGATGCTTTTCAAACACCTGGACTACTAGATATAATTTTCAAAATGACGGGATCTCTAAATTATAAACTAGGTATCTTAAACTTCAGTTCTCAGCTTAAGTTCCCTGAGGAAGATGTTTTTCAAGCGCCTGGACTGCTAGATGTAATTTTTAGAATGACTGGATCATTGAATTACCATTCGGATATCTTAATTTTGATTTCAGAACTTAAATTCCCTGATGAAGTTGTTTTTCAAGCAGCTGGACTACTAGATATAATTTTCAAAATTACGGGATCTCTGAAATATAAACCAGGTATATTAAACTTCAGTTCTCAGCTTAAGTTCCCTGAGGAAGATGTATTTCAAGCGCCTGGACTACTAGATGTAATTTTTAGAATGACTGGATCATTGAAGTACAATTCGGATATCTTAATTTTGATTTCACAGCTTAAATTCCCTGATGAAGTTGTTTTTCAAGCACCTGGACTACTAGATATAATTTTCAAAATTACGGGATCTCTGAAATATAAACCAGGTATATTAAACTTCAGTTCTCAGCTTAAGTTCCCTGAGGAAGATGTTTTTCAAGCGCCTGGACTACTAGATGTAATTTTTAGAATGACTGGATCATTGAAGTACCATTCGGATATCTTAATTTTGATTTCAGAACTTAAATTCCCTGATGAAGTTGTTTTTCAAGCACCTGGACTACTAGATATAATTTTCAAAATGACGGGATCTCTAAAATATAAACCAGGTATCTTAAACTTCAGTTCTCAGCTTAAGTTCCCTGAGGAAGAAGTTTTTCAAGAGCCTGGACTACTAGATATCATCTTCGAAATGACAGGATCTCTAAAATATAAACTGGGCACCCTCAATTTCAGTTCTCAGCGTAAGTTCCCTGCGAAGGATGCTTTTTAAGCACCTGGACTACTAGATATAATTTTCAAAGTGACGGGATCTCTAAAATATAAACCAGGTATCCTTAAATTCAGTTCTCAGCTTAAGTTCCCTGAGGAAGAAGTTTTTCAAGCGCTTGGACGACGAGATATCATTTTCGAAATGACAGGATCTCTAAAATATAAACTGGGCATCTTAAATTTCAGTTCACAGCTTAAGTTCCCTGAGAAAGATACTTTTTAAGCACATGGACTACTAGATATAATTTTCAAAGTGACGGGATCTCTAAAATATAAACCAGGTACCTTAAATTTCAGTTCTCAGCTTAAGTTCCCTGAAGAAGATGTTTTTCAAGCGCCTGGACTACTAGATATCATTTTCGAAATGACAGGATCTCTAAAATATAAACTGGGCATCTTAAATTTCAGTTCTCAGCTTAAGTTCCCTGAGAAAGATGCTTTTTAAGCACATGGACCACTAGATATAATTGTCAAAGTGATGGGGTCTCTGAAATATAAACCAGGTACCTTAAATTTCAGTTCTCAGCTTAAGTTCCCTGAGGAAGATGTTTTTCAAGCACCTGGACTACTAGATATAATTTTCAAAATGACGGAATCTTTAAAATATAAACCAGGTACCTTAAATTTCAGTTCTCAGCTTAAGTTCCCTGAGGAAGATGTTTTTCAAGCGCCTGGACTACTAGATATCATCTTCGAAATGACTGGATATCTAAAATATAAACTGGGCACCCTCAATTTCAGTTCTTAGCTTAAGTTCCCTGAGAAGGATGCTTTTTAAGCACCTGGACTACTAGATATAATTTTCAAAGTGACGGGATCTCTAAAATATAAACCAGGTATCCTTAAATTCAGTTCTCAGCTTAAGTTCCCTAAGGAAGAAGTTTTTCAAGCGCCTGGACTACTAGATTTAATTTTTAGAATGACTGGATCATTGAAGTACCATTTGGATATCTTAATTTTGATTTCACAGCTTAAATTCCCTGATGAAGTTGTTTTTCAAGCACCTGGACTACTAGATATAATTTTCAAAATTACGGGATCTCTGAAATATAAACCAGGTATATTAAACTTCAGTTCTCAGCTTAAGTTCCCTGAGGAAGATGTTTTTCAAGCGCCTGGACTACTAGATGTAATTTTTAGAATGACTGGATCATTGAAGTACCATTCGGATATCTTAATTTTGATTCCAGAACTTAAATTCCCTGATGAAGTTGTTTTTCAAGCAACTGGACTACTAGATATAATTTTCAAAATGACGGGATCTCTAAAATATAAACCAGGTATCTTAGACTTCAGTTCTCAGCTTAAGTTCCCTGAGGAAGATGTTTTTCAAGCGCCTGGACTACTAGATATCATCATCGAAATGACAGGATCTCTAAAATATAAACTGGGCACCCTCAATTTCAGTTCTCAGCGTAAGTTCCCTGCGAAGGATGCTTTTTAAGCACCTGGACTACTAGATATAATTTTCAAAGTGACGGGATCTCTAAAATATAAACCAGGTATCCTTAAATTCAGTTCTCAGCTTAAGTTCCCTGAGGAAGATGTTTTTCAAGCGCCTGGACTACTAGATATCATTTTCGAAATGACAGGATCTCTAAAATATAAACTGGGCATCTTAAATTTCAGTTCTCATTTTAAGTTCCCTGAGAAAGATACTTTTTAAGCACCTGGACTACTAGATATAATTTTCAAAGTGACGGGATCTCTAAAATATAAACAAGGAACCTTAAATTTCAGTTCTCAGCTTAAGTACCCTGACTAAGATGTTTTTCAAGCACCTGGACTACTAGATATAATTTTCAAAATGACGGGATCTCTAAAATATAAAACAGGTATCTTAAAATTAAGTTCTCAGCTTAAGTTCCCTGAGGAAGATGTTTTTCGAGCGCCTTGACTACTAGATATCATCTTCGAAATGACAGGATCTCTAAAATATAAACTGGGCACCCTCAATTTCAGTTCTCAGCTTAAGTTCCCTGAGAATGATGCTTTTTAAGCACCTGGACTACTAGATATAATTTTCAAAGTGACGGGATCTCTAAAATATAAACCAGGTATTCTTAAATTCAGTTCTCAGCTTAAGTTCCCTGAGGAAGAAGTTTTTCAAGCGCCTGGACTACTAGATTTAATTTTTAGAATGACTGGATCATTGAAGTACCTTTCGGATATCTTAATTTTGATTTCAGAACTTAAATTCCCTGATGAAGTTGTTTTTCAAGCACCTGGACTACTGGATATAATTTGCAAAATGACGGGATCTCTAAAATATAAACCAGGTATCTTAGATTTCAGTTCTCAGCTTATGTTCCCTGAGGAAGATGTTTTTCAAGCGCCTGGACTACTAGATATCATTTTCGAAATGACGGGATCTTTAAAATATAAACCAGGTATCCTCAATTTCAGTTCTCAGCTTAAGTTCCCTGAGGAAGATGTTTTTCACGCGCCTGGACGACTAGAGATCATTTTCGAAAGGACGGGATGTTGAAAATATAAACCAGGTATCCTCTATTTCAGTTCTCAGCTTAAGGTCCTTGAGAAAGATGCTTTTCAAGCACCTGGACTACTAGATATAATTTTCAAAGTGACGGGATCACTAAAAAATAAACCAGGTATCTTAAAATTCAGTTCTCTGCTTAAGTTCCCTGGGGAAGATGTTTTTCAAGCACCTGGACTACTAGATATCATTTTCGAAATGACGGGATCTGTAAAATATAAACCAGGTATCCTCAATTTCAGTTCTCAGTTTAAGTTCCCTGAGGAAGATGTTTTTCAAGCGCATGGACTACTAGATATCATTTTCGAAATGACGGGATCTTTAAAATATAAACCAGGTATCCTCAATTTCAGTTCTCAGCTTAAGTTCCCTGAGAAAGATGCTTTTCAAGCACCTGGAATACTAGGTATAATTTTCAAAATGACGGGATCTCTAAATTATAAACTAGGTATCTTAAACTTCAGTTCTCAGCTTAAGTTCACTGAGGAAGTTGTTTTTCAAGCGCCTGGACTACTAGATGTAATTTTTAGAATGACTGGATCATTGAAGTACCATTCGGATATCTTAATTTTGACTTCAGAACTTAAATTCCCTGATGAAGTTGTTTTTCAAGCACCTGGACTACTAGATATAATTTTCAAAATGACGGGATCTCTAAAATATAAACCAGGTATCTTTAACTTCAGTTCTCAGCTTAAGTTCCCTGAGAAAGTTACTTTTCAAGCACCTGGACTACTAGATATCATTTTCGAAATGACGGGATCTTTAAAATATAAACCAGGTATCCTCAATTTCAGTTCTCAGCTTAAGTTCCATGAGGAAGATGTTTTTCAACCTCCTGGACTACTAGATGTAATTTTAAAATGACTGGATCATTGAAGTACCATTCGGATATCTTAATTTTGATTTCAGAACTTAAATTCCCTGATGAAGTTGTATTTCAAGCTCCTGGACTAATAGATATCATTTTCGTAATGACGGGATCTTTAAAATATAAACCTGGTATCCTCAATTTCAGTCCTCAGCTTAAGTTCCATGAGAAAGATGCTTTTCAAGCACCTGGACTACTAGATATAATTTTCAAAAATGACGGGATCTCTAAATTATAAACTAGGTATCTTAAACTTCAGTTCTCAGCTTAAGTTCCCTGAGGAAGATGTTTTTCAAGCACCTGGACTACTAGATATCATTTTCGAAATGACGGGATCTGTAAAATATAAACCAGGTATCCTCAATTTCAGTTCTCAGTTTAAGTTCCCTGAGGAAGATGTTTTTCAAGCGCATGGACTACTAGATATCATTTTCGAAATGACGGGATCTTTAAAATATAAACCAGGTATCCTCAATTTCAGTTCTCAGCTTAAGTTCCCTGAGAAAGATGCTTTTCAAGCACCTGGAATACTAGGTATAATTTTCAAAATGACGGGATCTCTAAATTATAAACTAGGTATCTTAAACTTCAGTTCTCAGCTTAAGTTCACTGAGGAAGTTGTTTTTCAAGCGCCTGGACTACTAGATGTAATTTTTAGAATGACTGGATCATTGAAGTACCATTCGGATATCTTAATTTTGATTTCAGAACTTTAATTCCCTGATGAAGTTGTTTTTCAAGCAACTGGACTACTAGATATAATTTTCAAAATGACGGGATCTCTAAAATATAAAGAAGGTATCTTTAACTTCAGTTCTCAGCTTAAGTTCCCTGAGAAAGTTACTTTTCAAGCACCTGGACTACTAGATATCATTTTCGAAATGACGGGATCTTTAAAATATAAACCAGGTATCCTCAATTTCAGTTCTCAGCTTAAGTTCCATGAGGAAGATGTTTTTCAAGCGCCTGGACTACTAGATGTAATTTTAAAATGACTGGATCATTGAAGTACCATTCGGATATCTTAATTTTGATTTCAGAACTTAAATTCCCTGATGAAGTTGTTTTTCAAGCACCTGGACTACTAGATATCATTTTCGAAATGACGGGATCTTTAAAATATAAACCAGGTATCCTCAATTTCAGTTCTCAGCTTAAGTTCCCTGAGAAAGATGCTTTTCAAGCACCTGGACTACTAGATATAATTTTCAAAATGACGGGATCTCTAAATTATAAACTAGGTATCTTAAACTTCAGTTCTCAGCTTAAGTTCCCTGAGGAAGATGTTTTTCAAGCACCTGGACTACTAGATATCATTTTCGAAATGACGGGATCTGTAAAATATAAACCAGGTATCCTCAATTTCAGTTCTCAGTTTAAGTTCCCTGAGGAAGATGTTTTTCAAGCGCATGGACTACTAGATATCATTTTCGAAATGACGGGATCTTTAAAATATAAACCAGGTATCCTCAATTTCAGTTCTCAGCTTAAGTTCCCTGAGAAAGATGCTTTTCAAGCACCTGGAATACTAGGTATAATTTTCAAAATGACGGGATCTCTAAATTATAAACTAGGTATCTTAAACTTCAGTTCTCAGCTTAAGTTCACTGAGGAAGTTGTTTTTCAAGCGCCTGGACTACTAGATGTAATTTTTAGAATGACTGGATCATTGAAGTACCATTCGGATATCTTAATTTTGATTTCAGAACTTAAATTCCCTGATGAAGTTGTTTTTCAAGCACCTGGACTACTAGATATAATTTTCAAAATGACGGGATCTCTAAAATATAAACCAGGTATCTTAAACTTCAGTTCTCAGCTTAAGTTCCCTGAGGAAGAAGTTTTTCAAGAGCCTGGACTACTAGATATCATCTTCGAAATGACAGGATCTCTAAAATATAAACTGGGCACCCTCAATTTCAGTTCTCAGCGTAAGTTCCCTGCGAAGGATGCTTTTTAAGCACCTGGACCACTAGATATAATTTTCAAAGTGACGGGATCTCTAAAATATAAACCAGGTATCCTTAAATTCAGTTCTCAGCTTAAGTTCCCTGAGGAAGAAGTTTTTCAAGCGCCTGGACTACTAGATATCATTTTCGAAATGACAGGATCTCTAAAATATAAACTGGGCATCTTAAATTTCAGTTCACAGCTTAAGTTCCCTGAGAAAGATACTTTTTAAGCACATGGACTACTAGATATAATTTTCAAAATGACGGAATCTCTAAAATATAAACCAGGTACCTTAAATTTCAGTTCTCAGCTTAAGTTCCCTGAAGAAGATGTTTTTCAACCTCCTGGACTACTAGATATCATTTTCGAAATGACGGGATCTTTAAAATATAAACTGGGCATCTTAAATTTCAGTTCTCAGCTTAAGTTCCCTGAGAAAGATACTTTTCAAGCACCTGATCTACTAGATATAATTTTCAAAATGACGGGATCTTTAAAATATAAACCAGGTACCTTAAATTTCAGTTCTCAGCTTAAGTTCCCTGAGGAAGATGTTTTTCAAGCACCTGGACTACTAGATATAATTTTCAAAATGACGGAATCTTTAAAATATAAACCAGGTACCTTAAATTTCAGTTCTCAGCTTAAGTTCCCTGAGGAAGATGTTTTTCAAGCGCCTGGACTACTAGATATCATCTTCGAAATGACAGGATCTCTAAAATATAAACTGGGCACCCTCAATTTCAGTTCTTAGCTTAAGTTCCCTGAGAAGGATGCTTTTAAGCACCTGGACTACTAGATATAATTTTCAAAGTGACGGGATCTCTAAAATATAAACCAGGTATCCTTAAATTCAGTTCTCAGCTTAAGTTCCCTAAGGAAGAAGTTTTTCAAGCGCCTGGACTACTAGATTTAATTTTTAGAATGACTGGATCATTGAAGTACCATTCGGATATCTTAATTTTGATTTCACAGCTTAAATTCCCTGATGAAGTTGTTTTTCAAGCACCTGGACTACTAGATATAATTTTCAAAATTACGGGATCTCTGAAATATAAACCAGGTATATTAAACTTCAGTTCTCAGCTTAAGTTTCCTGAGGAAGATGTTTTTCAAGCGCCTGGACTACTAGATGTAATTTTTAGAATGACTGGATCATTGAAGTACCATTCGGATATCTTAATTTTGATTTCACAACTTAAATTCCCTGATGAAGTTGTTTTTCAAGCACCTGGACTACTAGATATAATTTTCAAAATGACAGGATCTCTAAAATATAAACCAGGTATCCTTAAATTCAGTTCTCAGCTTAAGTTCCCTGAGGAAGATGTTTTTCAAGCGCCTGGACTACTAGATATCATTTTCGAAATGACAGGATCTCTAAAATATAAACTGGGCATCTTAAATTTCAGTTCTCATTTTAAGTTCCCTGAGAAAGATACTTTTTAAGCACCTGGACTACAAGATATAATTTTCAAAATGACAGGATCTAAGAAATATAAACTAGGTATCCTTAAATTCAGTTCTCAGCTTAAGTTCCCTGAAGAAGATGTTTTTCAAGCGCCTGGACTACTAGATGTAATTTTTAGAATGACTGGATCATTGAAGTACCATTCGGATATCTTAATTTTGATTTCAGAACTTTAATTCCCTGATGAAGTTGTTTTTCAAGAACCTGGACTACTAGATATAATTTTCAAAGTGACGGGATCTCTAAAATATAAACCAGGTACCTTAAATTTCAGTTCTCAGCTTAAGTTCCCTGAGGAAGATGTTTTTCAAGCACCTGGACTACTAGATATAATTTTCAAAATGACGGGATCTCTAAAATATAAACCAGGTATCTTAAATTGCAGTTCTCAGCTTAAGTTCCCTGAGGAAGGAGTTTTTCAAGCGCCTGGACTACTAGATATCATCTTCGAAATGACAGGATCTCTGAAATAAAAACTGGGCACCCTAAATTTCAGTTCTCAGCTTAAGTTCCCTGAGAAGGATGATTTTCAAGCACATGTAATAGTAGATATAATTAATAAAATGACGGGATATCTAAAATATAAACCAGGTATCTTAAATTTCAGTTCTCAGCTTAAGTTCCCTGAGGAAGATGTTTTTCAAGCGCCTGGACTACTAGATATCATCTTCGAAATGACAGGATCTCTAAAATATAAACTGGGCACCCTCAATTTCAGTTCTTAGCTTAAGTTCCCTGAGAAGGATGCTTTTTAAGCACCTGGACTACTAGATATAATTTTCAAAGTGACGGGATCTCTAAAATATAAACCAGGTATTCTTAAATTCAGTTCTCAGCTTAAGTTCCCTGAGGAAGAAGTTTTTCAAGCGCCTGGACTACTAGATTTAATTTTTAGAATGACTGGATCATTGAAGTACCATTCGGATATCTTAATTTTGATTTCAGAACTTAAATTCCCTGATGAAGTTGTTTTTCAAGCACCTGGACTACTGGATATAATTTGCAAAATGACGGGATCTCTAAAATATAAACCAGGTATCTTAAATTTCAGTTCTCAGCTTAAGTTCCCTGAGGAAGATGTTTTTCAAGCGCCTGGACTACTAGATATCATTTTCGAAATGACGGGATCTTTAAAATATAAACCAGGTATCCTCAATTTCAGTTCTCAGTTTAAGTTCCCTGAGGAAGATGTTTTTCAAGCGCATGGACTACTAGATATAATTTTCAAAATGACGGGATCTCTAAATTATAAACTAGGTATCTTAAACTTCAGTTCTCAGCTTAAGTTCCCTGAGGAAGATGTTTTTCAAGCACCTGGACTACTAGATATCATTTTCGAAATGACGGGATCTGTAAAATATAAACCAGGTATCCTCAATTTCAGTTCTCAGTTTAAGTTCCCTGAGGAAGATGTTTTTCAAGCGCATGGACTACTAGATATCATTTTCGAAATGACGGGATCTTTAAAATATAAACCAGGTATCCTCAATTTCAGTTCTCAGCTTAAGTTCCCTGAGAAAGATGCTTTTCAAGCACCTGGAATACTAGGTATAATTTTCAAAATGACGGGATCTCTAAATTATAAACTAGGTATCTTAAACTTCAGTTCTCAGCTTAAGTTCACTGAGGAAGTTGTTTTTCAAGCGCCTGGACTACTAGATGTAATTTTTAGAATGACTGGATCATTGAAGTACCATTCGGATATCTTAATTTTGATTTCAGAACTTAAATTCCCTGATGAAGTTGTTTTTCAAGCACCTGGACTACTAGATATAATTTTCAAAATGACAGGATCTCTAAAATATAAACCAGGTATCTTTAATTTTAGTTCTCAGCTTAAGTTCCCTGAGAAAGTTACTTTTCAAGCACCTGGACTACTAGATATCATTTTCGAAATGACGGGATCTTTAAAATATAAACCAGGTATCCTCAATTTCAGTTCTCAGCTTAAGTTCCATGAGGAAGATGTTTTTCAACCTCCTGGATTAATAGATGTAATTTTAAAATGACTGGATCATTGAAGTACCATTCGGATATCTTAATTTTGATTTCAGAACTTAAATTCCCTGATGAAGTTGTTTTTCAAGCACCTGGACTACTAGATATCATTTTCGAAATGACGGGATGTTTAAAATATAAACCAGGTATCCTCAATTTCAGTTCTCAGCTTAAGTTCCATGAGAAAGATGCTTTTCAAGCACCTGGACTACTAGATATAATTTTCAAAGTGACGGGATCTCTAAATTATAAACTAGGTATCTTAAACTTCAGTTCTCAGCTTAAGTTCCCTGAGGAAGATGTTTTTCAAGCACCTGGACTACTAGATATCATTTTCGAAATGACGGGATCTGTAAAATATAAACCAGGTATCCTCAATTTCAGTTCTCAGTTTAAGTTCCCTGAGGAAGATGTTTTTCAAGCGCATGGACTACTAGATATCATTTTCGAAATGACGGGATCTTTAAAATATAAACCAGGTATCCTCAATTTCAGTTCTCAGCTTAAGTTCCCTGAGAAAGATGCTTTTCAAGCACCTGGAATACTAGGTATAATTTTCAAAATGACGGGATCTCTAAATTATAAACTAGGTATCTTAAACTTCAGTTCTCAGCTTAAGTTCACTGAGGAAGTTGTTTTTCAAGCGCCTGGACTACTAGATGTAATTTTTAGAATGACTGGATCATTGAAGTACCATTCGGATGTCTTAATTTTGATTTCAGAACTTAAATTCCCTGATGAAGTTGTTTTTCAAGCACCTGGACTACTAGATATAATTTTCAAAATGACAGGATCTCTAAAATATAAACCAGGTATCTTAAACTTCAGTTCTCAGCTTAAGTTCCCTGAGGAAGAAGTTTTTCAAGAGCCTGGACTACTAGATATCATCTTCGAAATGACAGGATCTCTAAAATATAAACTGGGCACCCTCAATTTCAGTTCTCAGCGTAAGTTCCCTGCGAAGGATGCTTTTTAAGCACCTGGACTACTAGATATAATTTTCAAAGTGACGGGATCTCTACAATATAAACCAGGTATCCTTAAATTCAGTTCTCAGCTTAAGTTCCCTGAAGAAGATGTTTTTCAAGCGCCTGGACTACTAGATATCATTTTCGAAATGACAGGATCTCTAAAATATAAACTGGGCATCTTAAATTTCAGTTCACAGCTTAAGTTCCCTGAGAAAGATACTTTTTAAGCACATGGACTACTAGATATAATTTTCAAAATGACTGGATCTCTAAAATATAAACCAAGTATCTTAAATTTCAGTTCTCAGCTTAAGTTCCCTGAGGAAGATGTTTTTCAAGCACCTGGAATACTAGATATAATTTTCAAAATGACGGGAACTCTAAAATATAAACCAGGTATCTTGAATTTCAGTTCTCAGCTTAAGTTCCCTGAGGAAGATGTTTTTCAAGCACCTGGACTACTAGATAACATCTTCAAAATGACAGGATCTCATAAATAAAAACTGGGCACCCTCAATTTCAGTTCTTAGCTTAAGTTCCCTGAGAAGAATGCTTTTCAAGCACTTGGAATACTAGATATAATTTTCAAAGTGACGGGATCTCTAAAATATAAACCAGGTATCCTTAAATTCAGTTCTCAGCTTAAGTTCCCTGAGGAAGAAGTTTTTCAAGCGCCTGGACTACTAGATTTAATTTTTAGAATGACTGGATCATTGAAGTACCATTCGGATATCTTAATTTTGATTTCTCAGCTTAAATTCCCTGAGGAAGTTGTTTTTCAAGCACCTGGACTACTAGATATAATTTTCAAAATTACGGGATCTCTGAAATATAAACCAGGTATATTAAACTTCAGTTCTCAGCTTAAGTTCCATGAGGAAGATGTTTTTCAAGCGCCTGGACTACTAGATGTAATTTTTAGAATGACTGGATCATTGAAGTACCATTCGGATATCTTAATTTTGATTTCTCAGCTTAAATTCCCTGATGAAGTTGTTTTTCAAGCACCTGGACTACTAGATATAATTTTCAAAATGACAGGATCTCTAAAATATAAACCAGGTATCCTTAAATTCAGTTCTCAGCTTAAGTTCCCTGAGGAAGATGTTTTTCAAGCGCCTGGACTACTAGATATCATTTTCGAAATGACAGGATCTCTAAAATATAAACTGGGCATCTTAAATTTCAGTTCTCATTTTAAGTTCCCTGAGAAAGATACTTTTTAAGCACCTGGACTACTAGATATAATTTTCAAAATGACGGGATCTGTAAAATATGAACAAGGTATCTTAAATTCCACTTCTCAGCTTAAGTTCCCTGAGGAAGATGTTTTTCAAGCACCTGGACTACTAGATATAATTTACAAAATGACGGGATCTTTAAAATATAATCTAGTTATCTTAAATTTCAGTTCTCAGCTCAAGTTCCATAAGGAAGATGTTTTTCAAGCGCCTGGACTACTAGATATCATCTTCGAAATGACAGGATCTCTAAAATATAAACTGGGCACCCTCAATTTCAGTTCTCAGCTTAAGTTCCCTGAGAAGAATGCTTTTTAAGCACCTGGACCACTAGATATAATTTTCAAATTGTCGGGATCTCTAAAATATAAACCAGGTATCCTTAAATTCAGTTCTCAGCTTAAGTTCCCTGAGGAAGAAGTTTTTCAAGCGCCTGGACTACTAGATTTAATTTTTAGAATGACTGGATCATTGAAGTACCATTCGGATATCTTAATTTTGATTTCAGAACTTAAATTCCCTGATGAAGTTGTTTTTCAAGCACCTGGACTACTGGATATAATTTGCAAAATGACGGGATCTTTAAAATATAAACCAGGTATCTTAAATTTCAGTTCTCAGCTTGAGTTCCCTGAGGAAGAAGTTTTTCAAGCGCTTGGACGACGAGATATCATTTTCGAAATGACGGGATCTTTAGAATATAAACCAGGTATCCTCAATTTCAGTTCTCAGCTTAAGTTCCATGAGGAAGATGTTTTTCAAGCGCATGGACTACTAGATATCATTTTCGAAATGACGGGATCTTTAAAATATAAACCAGGTATCCTCAATTTCAGTTCTCAGCTTAAGTTCCCTGAGAAAGATGCTTTTCAAGCACCTGGACTACTAGATATAATTTTCAAAATGACGGGATCTCTAAATTATAAACTAGGTATCTTAAACTTCAGTTCTCAGCTTAAGTTCCCTGAGGAAGATGTTTTTCAAGCACCTGGACTACTAGATATCATTTTCGAAATGACGGGATCTGTAAAATATAAACCAGGTATCCTCAATTTCAGTTCTCAGTTTAAGTTCCCTGAGGAAGATGTTTTTCAAGCGCATGGACTACTAGATATCATTTTCGAAATGACGGGATCTTTAAAATATAAACCAGGTATCCTCAATTTCAGTTCTCAGCTTAAGTTCCCTGAGAAAGATGCTTTTCAAGCACCTGGAATACTAGGTATAATTTTCAAAATGACGGGATCTCTAAATTATAAACTAGGTATCTTAAACTTCAGTTCTCAGCTTAAGTTCACTGAGGAAGTTGTTTTTCAAGCGCCTGGACTACTAGATGTAATTTTTAGAATGACTGGATCATTGAAGTACCATTCGGATATCTTAATTTTGATTTCAGAACTTTAATTCCCTGATGAAGTTGTTTTTCAAGCAACTGGACTACTAGATATAATTTTCAAAATGACGGGATCTCTAAAATATAAACCAGGTATCTTTAACTTCAGTTCTCAGCTTAAATTCCCTGAGGAAGAGGTTTTTCAAGCGCCTGGACTACTAGATATCATTTTCGAAATGACGGGATGTTTAAAATATAAACCAGGTATCCTCAATTTCAGTTCTCAGCTTAAGTTCCATGAGAAAGATGTTTTTCAAGCTCCTGGAATACTAGATATAATTTTCAAAGTGACGGGATCTCTAAAATATAAACCAGGTATCTTAAAATTCAGTTCTCTGCTTAAGTTCCCTGAGGAAGATGTTTTTCAAGCACCTGGACTACTAGATGTAATTTTTAGAATGACTGGATCATTGAAGTAAGATGCGGATATCTTCATTTTGATTTCAGAACTTAAATTCCCTAATGAAGTTGTTTTCCAAGCACCTGGACTACTAGATATAATTTTCAAAATGACGGGATCTCTCAAATATAAACCAGGTATCTTAAACTTCAGGTCTCAGCTTAAGTTCCCTGACGAAGATACTTTTTAAGCACCTGGACTACTAGATATAATTTTCAAAATGACGGGATCTCTAAAATATAAACTGGGCACCCTCAATTTCAGGTCTCAGCTTAAGTTCCCTGAGAAAGATGCTTTTTAAGCACCTGGACTACTAGATATAATTTTCAAAATGACGGGATCTCTAAAATATAAACTAGGTATCTTAAACTTCAGTTCTCAGCTCAAGTTCCATGAGGAAGATGTATTTTAAGCACCTGGACTACTAGATGTAACTTTTAGAATGACTGGATAATTGAAGTACCATTTGGATATCTTAATTTTGATTTCTCAGCTTAAATTCCCTGGGGAAGTTGTTTTTCAAGCACCTGGACTACTAGATATAATTTTCAAAATGACGGGATCTCTAAAATATAAACCAGGTATCTTAAACTTCAGTTCTCAGCTTATGTTCCCTGAGGAAGATGATTTTCAAGCGCCTGGACTACTAGATATCATTTTCGAAATGACAGGATGTCTAAAATATAAACTGGGCACCCTCAATTTCAGTTCTCAGCTTAAGTTCCCTGACTAAGATACTTTTTAAGCACCTGGACTACTAGATATAATTTTCAAAATGACGGGATCTCTAAAATATAAACTAGGTCTCTTAAACTTCAGTTCTCAGCTCCAGTTCCATGAGGAAGATTTATTTTAAGCAGCTGAACTACTAGATGTAATTTTTAGAATGACTGGATCATTGAAGTACAATTCGGATATCTTAATTTTGATTTCACAGCTTAAATTCCCTGATGAAGTTGTTTTTCAAGCACCTGGACTACTAGATATAATTTTCAAAATTACGGGATCTCTGAAATATAAACCAGGTATATTAAACTTCAGTTCTCAGCTTAAGTTCCCTGAGGAAGATGTATTTCAAGCGCCTGGACTACTAGATGTAATTTTTAGAATGACTGGATCATTGAAGTACAATTCGGATATCTTAATTTTGATTTCACAGCTTAAATTCCCTGATGAAGTTGTTTTTCAAGCACCTGGACTACTAGATATAATTTTCAAAATTACGGGATCTCTGAAATATAAACCAGGTATATTAAACTTCAGTTCTCAGCTTAAGTTCCCTGAGGAAGATGTTTTTCAAGCGCCTGGACTACTAGATGTAATTTTTAGAATGACTGGATCATTGAAGTACCATTCGGATATCTTAATTTTAATTTCAGAACTTAAATACCCTGATGAAGTTGTTTTTCAAGCACCTGGACTACTAGATATAATTTTCAAAATGACGGGATCTCTAAAATATAAACCAGGTATCTTAAACTTCAGTTCTCAGCTTAAGTTCCCTGAGGAAGAAGTTTTTCAAGAGCCTGGACTACTAGATATCATCTTCGAAATGACAGGATCTCTAAAATATAAACTGGGCACCCTCAATTTCAGTTCTCAGCGTAAGTTCCCTGCGAAGGATGCTTTTTAAGCACCTGGACTACTAGATATAATTTTCAAAGTGACGGGATCTCTAAAATATAAACCAGGTATCCTTAAATCAGTTCTCAGCTTAAGTTCCCTGAGGATGAAGTTTTTCAAGCGCCTGGACTACTAGATATCATGTTCGAAATGACAGGATCTCTAAAATATAAACTGGTCATCTCAAATTTCAGTTCACAGCTTAAGTTCCCTGAGAAAGTTACTTTTTAAGCACATGGACTACTAGATATAATTTTCAAAGTGACGGGATCTCTGAAATATAAACTAGGTATCTTAAATTTCAGTTCTCAGCTTAAGTTCCCTGAGAAAGATACTTTTTAAGCACCCGGACTACTAGATATAATTCTCAAAATGACGGGATCTTTAAAATATAAACCAGGTATCTTAAAATTCAGTTCTCAGCTTAAGTTCCCTGAGGAAGATGTTTTTCAAGCGCCTGGACTACTAGATATCATTTTCGAAATGACAGGATCTCTAAAATATAAACTGGGCATCTTAAATTTCAGTTCTCAGCTTAAGTTCCCTGAGCAAGATGTTTTTCAAGCTCCTGGACTACTAGATATCATTTTCGAAATGACGGGATCTTTAAAATATAAACTGGGCATCTTAAATTTCAGTTCTCAGCTTAAGTTCCCTGAGAAAGATACTTTTCAAGCACCTGGACTACTAGATATAATTTTCAAAATGACGGGATCTCTAAAATATAAACCAGGTATCTTAAACTTCAGTTCTCAGCTTAAGTTCCCTGAAGAAGATGTTTTTCAAGCGCCTGGACTACTAGATATCATTTTCGAAATGACAGGATCTCTAAAATATAAACCAGGTATCTTTGATTTCAGTTCTCAAATTAAGTTCCCTGAGTAAGATGTTTCTCAAGCGCCTGGACTACTAGATATCATCTTCGAAATGACAGGATCACTAAAATATAAACAGGGCACCCTCAATTTCAGTTCTTAGCTTAAGTTCCCTGAGAAGGATGCTTTTCAAGCACCTGGACTACTAGATATAATTTTCAAAGTGACTGGATCTCTAAAATATAAACAAGGTATCCTTAAATTCAGTTTTCAGCTTAAGTTCCCTGAGGAAGAAGTTTTTCAAGCGCCTGGACTACTAGATTTAATTTTTAGAATGACTGGATCATTGAAGTACCATTCGGATATCTTAGTTTTGATTTCAGAACTTAAATTCCCTGATGAAGTTGTTTTTCAAGCACCTGGACTACTGGATATAATTTGCAAAATGACGGGATCTCTAAAATATAAACCAGGTATCTATAACTTCAGTTCTCAGCTTAAGTTCCCTGAGGAAGATGTTTTTCAAGCGCCTGGACTACTAGATATCATTTTCGAAATGACGGGATCTTTAAAATATAAACCAGGTATCCTCAATTTCAGTTCTCAGTTTAAGTTCCCTGAGGAAGATGTTTTTCAAGCGCATGGACTACTAGATATAATTTTCAAAATGACGGGATCATTGAAGTACCATTCGGATATCTTAATTTTGATTTCAGAACTTAAATTCCCTGATGAAGTTGTTTTTCAAGCACCTGGACTACTAGATATAATTTTCAAAATGACGGGATCTCTAAAATATAAACCAGGTATCTTTAACTTCAGTTCTCAGCTTAAGTTCCCTGAGGAAGATGTTTTTCAAGCGCCTGGACTACTAGATATCATTTTCGAAATGACAGGATCTCTAAAATATAAACTGGGCACCCTCAATTTCAGGTCTCAGCTTAAGTTCCCTGAGAAAGATGCTTTTTAAGCACCTGGACTACTAGATATAATTTTCAAAATGACGGGATCTCTAAAATATAAACTAGGTATCTTAAACTTCAGTTCTCAGCTCAAGTTCCATGAGGAAGATGTATTTTAAGCACCTGGACTACTAGATGTAACTTTTAGAATGACTGGATAATTGAAGTACCATTTGGATATCTTAATTTTGATTTCTCAGCTTAAATTCCCTGGGGAAGTTGTTTTTCAAGCACCTGGACTACTAGATATAATTTTCAAAATGACGGGATCTCTAAAATATAAACCAGGTATCTTAAACTTCAGTTCTCATCTTATGTTCCCTGAGGAAGTTGATTTTCAAGCGCCTGGACTACTAGATATCATTTTCGAAATGACAGGATCTCTAAAATATAAACTGGGCACCCTCAATTTCAGTTCTCAGCTTAAGTTCGCTGAGAAAGATGCTTTTTAAGCACCTGGACTACTAGATATAATTTTCAAAATGACGGGATCTCTAAAATATATACTAGGTCTCTTAAACTTCAGTTCTCAGCTCCAGTTCTATGAGGAAGATGTATTTTAAGCGCCTGGACTACTAGATGTAATTTTTAGAATGACTGGATCATTGAAGTACCATTCGGATATCTTAATTTTGATTTCAGAACTTTAATTCCCTGATGAAGTTGTTTTTCAAGGACCTGGACTACTAGATATAATTTTCAAAATGACGGGATCTCTAAAATATAAACCAGGTTTCTTAAACTTCAGTTCTCAGCTTAAGTTCCCTGAGGAAGAAGTTTTTCAAGAGCCTGGACTACTAGATATCATCTTCGAAATGACAGGATCTCTAAAATATAAACTGGGCACCCTCAATTTCAGTTCTCAGCGTAAGTTCCCTGCGAAGGATGCTTTTTAAGCACCTGGACCACTAGATATAATTTTCAAATTGTCGGGATCTCTAAAATATAAACCAGGTATCCTTAAATTCAGTTCTCAGCTTAAGTTCCCTGAGGAAGAAGTTTTTCAAGCGCCTGGACTACTAGATATCATTTTCGAAATGACAGGATCTCTAAAATATGAACTGGGCATCTTAAATTTCAGTTCACAGCTTAAGTTCCCTGAGAAAGATACTTTTTAAGCACATGGACTACTAGATATAATTTTCAAAGTGACGGGATCTCTGAAATATAAACTAGGTATCTTAAATTTCAGTTCTCAGCTTAAGGGCCCTGAGAAAGATACTTTTCAAGCACCTGGACTACTAGATATAATTTTCAAAATGACGGGATCTCTAAAATATAAACCAGGTATCTTAAACTTCAGTTCTCAGCTTAAGTTCCCTGAAGAAGATGTTTTTCAAGCGCCTGGACTACTAGATATCATTTTCGAAATGACAGGATCTCTAAAATATAAACTGGGCATCTTAAATTTCAGTTCTCAGCTTAAGTTCCCTGAAGAAGATGTTTTTCAAGCGCCTGGACTACTAGATATCATTTTTCGAAATGACAGGATCTCTAAAATATAAACTGGGCATCTTAAATTTCAGTTCACAGCTTAAGTTCCCTGAGAAAGATACTTTTCAAGCACCTGGACTACTAGATATAATTTTCAAAATGACGGGATCTCTAAAATATAAACCAGGTATCTTAAACTTCAGTTCTCAGCTTAAGTTCCCTGAGGAAGATGTTTTTCAAGCGCCTGGACTACTAGATATCATCTTCGAAATGACAGGATCTCTAAAATATAAACTGGGCACCCTCAATTTCAGTTCTTAGCTTAAGTTCCCTGAGAAGGATGCTTTTTAAGCACCTGGACTACTAGATATAATTTTCAAAGTGACGGGATCTCTAAAATATAAACCAGGTATCCTTAAATTCAGTTCTCAGCTTAAGTTCCCTGAGGGAAGAAGTTTTTCAAGCGCCTGGACTACTAGATTTAATTTTTAGAATGACTGGATCATTGAAGTACCATTCGGATATCTTAATTTTGATTTCAGAACTTAAATTCCCTGATGAAGTTGTTTTTCAAGCACCTGGACTACTGGATATAATTTGCAAAATGACGGGATCTCTAAAATATAAACCAGGTATCTATAACTTCAGTTCTCAGCTTAAGTTCCCTGAGGAAGATGTTTTTCAAGCGCCTGGACTACTAGATATCATTTTCGAAATGGCGGGATCTTTAAAATATAAACCAGGTATCCTCAATTTCAGTTCTCAGTTTAAGTTCCCTGAGGAAGATGTTTTTCAAGCGCATGGACTACTAGATATAATTTTCAAAATGACGGGATCTCTAAATTATAAACTAGGTATCTTAAACTTCAGTTCTCAGCTTAAGTTCCCTGAGGAAGATGTTTTTCAAGCACCTGGACTACTAGATGTAATTTTTAGAATGACTGGATCATTGAAGTACCATTCGGATATCTTAATTTTGATTTCAGAACTTAAATTCCCTGATGAAGTTGTTTTTCAAGCACCTGGACTACTAGATATAATTTTTCAAAATGACGGGATCTCTAAAATATAAACCAGGTATCTTAAACTTCAGTTCTCAGCTTAAGTTGCCTGAGAAAGATGTTTTTCAAGCGCCTGTACGACTAGATATCATTTTCGAAATGACAGGATCTCTAAAATATAAACTGGGCACCCTCAATTTCAGGTCTCAGCTTAAGTTCCCTGAGAAAGATGCTTTTTAAGCACCTGGACTACTAGATATAATTTTCAAAATGACGGGATCTCTAAAATATAAACTAGGTATCAGTTCTCAGCTCAAGTTCCATGAGGAAGATGTATTTTAAGCACCTGGACTACTAGATGTAACTTTTAGAATGACTGGATCATTGAAGTACCATTTGGATATCTTAATTTTGACTTCTCCGCTTAAATTCCCTGAGGAAGAGGTTTTTCAAGCGCCTGGAATACTAGATATAATTTTCAAAGTGACGGGATCTCTAAAATATAAACCAGGTATCTTAAAATTCAGTTCTCAGCTTATGTTCCCTGAGGAAGTTGATTTTCAAGCGCCTGGACTACTAGATATCATTTTCGAAATGACAGGATCTCTAAAATATAAACTGGGCACCCTCAATTACAGTTCTCAGCTTAAGTTCCCTGAGAAAGATGCTTTTTAAGCACCTGGACTACTAGATATAATTTTCAAAATGACGGGATCTCTAAAATATATACTAGGTCTCTTAAACTTCAGTTCTCAGCTCCAGTTCCATGAGGAAGATGTATTTTAAGCACCTGGACTACTAGATGTAACTTTTAGAATGACTGGATAATTGAAGTACCATTTGGATATCTTAATTTTGATTTCTCAGCTTAAATTCCCTAGGGAAGTTGTTTTTCAAGCACCTGAACTATTAGATATAATTTTCAAAATTACGGGATCTCTAAAATATAAACCAGGTATATTAAACTTCAGTTCTCAGCTTAAGTTCCCTGAGGAAGATGTTTTTCAAGCGCCTGGACTACTAGATGTAATTTTAAAATGACTGGATCATTGAAGTACCATTCGGATATCTTAATTTTGATTTCAGAACTTAAATTCCCTGATGAAGTAGTTTTTCAAAGCACCTGGACTACTAGATATAATTTTCAAAATGACGGGATCTCTAAATTATAAACTAGGTATCTTAAACTTCAGTTCTCAGCTTAAGTTCCCTGAGAAAGATGCTTTTCAAACACCTGGACTACTAGATATAATTTTCAAAATGACGGGATCTCTAAATTATAAACTAGGTATCTTAAACTTCAGTTCTCAGCTTAAGTTCCCTGAGGAAGATGTTTTTCAAGCGCCTGGACTGCTAGATGTAATTTTTAGAATGACTGGATCATTGAATTACCATTCGGATATCTTAATTTTGATTTCAGAACTTAAATTCCCTGATGAAGTTGTTGTTCAAGCACCTGGACTACTAGATATAATTTTCAAAATGACGGGATCTCTAAAATATAAACCAGGTATCTTAAATTTCAGTTCTCAGCTTAAGCTCACTGAGGAAGATGTTTTTCAAGCGCCAGGACTACTAGATATCATTTTCGAAATGACAGGATCTCTAAAATATAAACTGGGCATCTTAAATTTCAGTTCTCAGCTTAAGTACCCTGAGAAAGATGCTTTTTAAGCACCTGGACTACTAGATATAATTTTCGAAATGACAGGATCTCTAAATTTTAAGCTGTGCATCTTAAATTTCAGTTCTCAGCATAAGTTCCCTGAGAAAGATGCTTTTCAAGCACCTGGAATACTAGGTATAATTTTCAAAATGACGGGATCTCTAAATTATAAACCAGGTATCTTAAACTTCAGTTCTCAGCTTATGTTCCCTGAGGAAGATGATTTTCAAGCTCCTGGACTACTAGATATCATTTTCGAAATGACAGGATGTCTAAAATATAAACTGGGCACCCTCAATTTCAGTTCTCAGCTTAAGTTCCCTGAGAAAGATGCTTTTTAAGCACCTGGACTACTAGATATAATTTTCAAAATGACGGGATCTCTAAAATATAAACTAGGTCTCTTAAACTTCAGTTCTCAGCTCCAGTTCCATGAGGAAGATGTATTTTAAGCACCTGGACTACTAGATGTAATTTTTAGAATGACTGGATCATTGAAGTACAATTCGGATATCTTAATTTTGATTTCACAGCTTAAATTCCCTGATGAAGTTGTTTTTCACGCACCTGGACTACTAGATATAATTTTCAAAATTACGGGATCTCTGAAATATAAAACAGGTATATTAAACTTCAGTTCTCAGCTTAAGTTCCCTGAGGAAGATGTTTTTCAAGCGCCTGGACTACTAGATGTAATTTTTAGAATGACTGGATCATTGAAGTACAATTCGGATATCTTAATTTTGATTTCACAGCTTAAATTCCCTGATGAAGTTGTTTTTCAAGCACCTGGACTACTAGATATAATTTTCAAAATTACGGGATCTCTGAAATATAAACCAGGTATATTAAACTTCAGTTCTCAGCTTAAGTTCCCTGAGGAAGATGTTTTTCAAGCGCCTGGACTACTAGATGTAATTTTTAGAATGACTGGATCATTGAAGTACCATTCGGATATCTTAATTTTGATTTCAGAACTTAAATTCCCTGATGAAGTTGTTTTTCAAGCACCTGGACTACTGGATATAATTTGCAAAATGACGGGATCTCTAAAATATAAACCAGGTATCTATAACTTCAGTTCTCAGCTTAAGTTCCCTGAGGAAGATGTTTTTCAAGCGCCTGGACTACTAGATATCATTTTCGAAATGGCGGGATCTTTAAAATATAAACCAGGTATCCTCAATTTCAGTTCTCAGTTTAAGTTCCCTGAGGAAGTTGTTTTTCAAGCGCATGGACTACTAGATATAATTTTCAAAATGACGGGATCTCTAAATTATAAACTAGGTATCTTAAACTTCAGTTCTCAGCTTAAGTTCCCTGAGGAAGATGTTTTTCAAGCACCTGGACTACTAGATGTAATTTTTAGAATGACTGGATCATTGAAGTACCATTCGGATATCTTAATTTTGATTTCAGAACTTAAATTCCCTGATGAAGTTGTTTTTCAAGCACCTGGACTACTAGATATAATTTTCAAAATGACGGGATCACTAAAATATAAACCAGGTATCTTAAACTTCAGTTCTCAGCTTAAGTTGCCTGAGGAAGATGTTTTTCAAGCGCCTGTACTACTAGATATCATTTTCGAAATGACAGGATCTCTAAAATATAAACTGGGCACCCTCAATTTCAGGTCTCAGCTTAAGTTCCCTGAGAAAGATGCTTTTTAAGCACCTGGACTACTAGATATAATTTTCAAAATGACGGGATCTCTAAAATATAAACTAGGTATCAGTTCTCAGCTCAAGTTCCATGAGGAAGATGTATTTTAAGCACCTGGACTACTAGATGTAACTTTTAGAATGACTGGATAATTGAAGTACCATTTGGATATCTTAATTTTGATTTCTCAGCTTAAATTCCCTGGGGAAGTTGTTTTTCAAGCACCTGGACTACTAGATATAATTTTCAAAATGACGGGATCTCTAAAATATAAACCAGGTATCTTAAACTTCAGTTCTCAGCTTATGTTCCCTGAGGAAGTTGATTTTCAAGCGCCTGGACTACTAGATATCATTTTCAGAAATGACAGGATCTCTAAAATATAAACTGGGCACCCTCAATTACAGTTCTCAGCTTAAGTTCCCTGAGAAAGATGCTTTTTAAGCACCTGGACTACTAGATATAATTTTCAAAATGACGGGATCTCTAAAATATATACTAGGTCTCTTAAACTTCAGTTCTCAGCTCCAGTTCCATGAGGAAGATGTATTTTAAGCACCTGGACTACTAGATGTAACTTTTAGAATGACTGGATAATTGAAGTACCATTTGGATATCTTAATTTTGATTTCTCAGCTTAAATTCCCTAGGGAAGTTGTTTTTCAAGCACCTGAACTATTAGATATAATTTTCAAAATTACGGGATCTCTAAAATATAAACCAGGTATATTAAACTTCAGTTCTCAGCTTAAGTTCCCTGAGGAAGATGTTTTTCAAGCGCCTGGACTACTAGATGTAATTTTAAAATGACTGGATCATTGAAGTACCATTCGGATATCTTAATTTTGATTTCAGAACTTAAATTCCCTGATGAAGTAGTTTTTCAAGCACCTGGACTACTAGATATAATTTTCAAAATGACGGGATCTCTAAATTATAAACTAGGTATCTTAAACTTCAGTTCTCAGCTTAAGTTCCCTGAGAAAGATGCTTTTCAAACACCTGGACTACTAGATATAATTTTCAAAATGACGGGATCTCTAAATTATAAACTAGGTATCTTAAACTTCAGTTCTCAGCTTAAGTTCCCTGAGGAAGATGTTTTTCAAGCGCCTGGACTGCTAGATGTAATTTTTAGAATGACTGGATCATTGAATTACCATTCGGATATCTTAATTTTGATTTCAGAACTTAAATTCCCTGATGAAGTTGTTGTTCAAGCACCTGGACTACTAGATATAATTTTCAAAATGACGGGATCTCTAAAATATAAACCAGGTATCTTAAATTTCAGTTCTCAGCTTAAGCTCACTGAGGAAGATGTTTTTCAAGCGCCAGGACTACTAGATATCATTTTCGAAATGACAGGATCTCTAAAATATAAACTGGGCATCTTAAATTTCAGTTCTCAGCTTAAATACCCTGAGAAAGATGCTTTTTAAGCACCTGGACTACTAGATATAATTTTCGAAATGACAGGATCTCTAAATTTTAAGCTGTGCATCTTAAATTTCAGTTCTCAGCATAAGTTCCCTGAGAAAGATGCTTTTCAAGCACCTGGAATACTAGGTATAATTTTCAAAATGACGGGATCTCTAAATTATAAACCAGGTATCTTAAACTTCAGTTCTCAGCTTATGTTCCCTGAGGAAGATGATTTTCAAGCGCCTGGACTACTAGATATCATTTTCGAAATGACAGGATGTCTAAAATATAAACTGGGCACCCTCAATTTCAGTTCTCAGCTTAAGTTCCCTGAGAAAGATGCTTTTTAAGCACCTGGACTACTAGATATAATTTTCAAAATGACGGGATCTCTAAAATATAAACTAGGTCTCTTAAACTTCAGTTCTCAGCTCCAGTTCCATGAGGAAGATGTATTTTAAGCACCTGGACTACTAGATGTAATTTTTAGAATGACTGGATCATTGAAGTACAATTCGGATATCTTAATTTTGATTTCACAGCTTAAATTCCCTGATGAAGTTGTTTTTCACGCACCTGGACTACTAGATATAATTTTCAAAATTACGGGATCTCTGAAATATAAAACAGGTATATTAAACTTCAGTTCTCAGCTTAAGTTCCCTGAGGAAGATGTTTTTCAAGCGCCTGGACTACTAGATGTAATTTTTAGAATGACTGGATCATTGAAGTACAATTCGGATATCTTAATTTTGATTTCACAGCTTAAATTCCCTGATGAAGTTGTTTTTCAAGCACCTGGACTACTAGATATAATTTTCAAAATTACGGGATCTCTGAAATATAAACCAGGTATATTAAACTTCAGTTCTCAGCTTAAGTTTCCTGAGGAAGATGTTTTTCAAGCGCCTGGACTACTAGATGTAATTTTTAGAATGACTGGATCATTGAAGTACCATTCGGATATCTTAATTTTGATTTCAGAACTTTAATTCCCTGATGAAGTTGTTTTTCAAGCACCTGGACTACTAGATATAATTTTCAAAATGACGGGATCTCTAAAATATAAACCAGGTATCTTAAACTTCAGTTCTCAGCTTAAGTTCCCTGAGGAAGAAGTTTTTCAAGAGCCTGGACTACTAGATATCATCTTCGAAATGACAGGATCTCTAAAATATAAACTGGGCACCCTCAATTTCAGTTCTCAGCGTAAGTTCCCTGCGAAGATGCTTTTTAAGCACCTGGACTACTAGACATAATTTTCAAAGTGACGGGATATCTAAAATATAAACCAGGTATCCTTAAATTCAGTTTTCAGCTTACGTTCCCTGAGGAAGAAGTTTTTCAAGCGCCTGGACTACTAGATATCATCTTCGAAATGACAGGATCTCTAAAATAAAAACTGGGCATCTTAAATTTCAGTTCACAGCTTAAGTTCCCTGAGAAAGATACTTTTTAAGCACATGGACTACTAGATATAATTTTCAAAGTGACGGGATCTCTGAAATATAAACTAGGTATCTTAAATTTCAGTTCTCAGCTTAAGATCCCTGAAGAAGATGTTTTTCAAGCGCCTGGACTACTAGATATCATTTTCGAAATGACAGGATCTCTAAAATATAAACTGGGCATCTTAAATTTCAGTTCACAGCTTAAGTTCCCTGAGAAAGATACTTTTTAAGCACATGGACTACTAGATATAATTTTCATAATGACGGGATCTTTTAAATATAAACCAGGTACCTTAAATTTCAGTTCTCAGCTTAAGTTCCCTGAGGAAGATGTTTTTCAAGCACCTGGACTACTAGATATAATTTTCAAAATGACGGAATCTCTAAAATATAAACCAGGTACCTTAAATTTCAGTTCTCATCTTAAGTTCCCTGAGGAAGAAGTTTTTCAAGCGCCTTGACTACTAGATATCATCTTCGAAATGACAGGATCTCTAAAATATAAACTGGGCACCCTCAATTTCAGTTCTCAGCTTAAGTTCCCTGAGAATGATGCTTTTTAAGCACCTGGACTACTAGATATAATTTTCAAAGTGACGGGATCTCTAAAATATAAACCAGGTATCCTTAAATTCAGTTCTCAGCTTAAGTTCCCTGAGGAAGAAGTTTTTCAAGCGCCTGGACTACTAGATTTAATTTTTAGAATGACTGGATCATTGAAGTACCATTCGGATATCTTAATTTTGATTTCAGAACTTTAATTCCCTGATGAAGTTGTTTTTCAAGCACCTGGACTACTAGATATAATTTTCAAAATGACGGGATCTCTAAAATATAAACCAGGTATCTTAGATTTCAGTTCTCAGCTTAAGTTCCCTGAGGAAGAAGTTTTTCAAGCGCCTGGACTACTAGATATCATCTTCGAAATGACAGGATCTCTAAAATATAAACTGGGCACCCTCAATTTCAGTTCTCAGCTTAAGTTCCCTGAGAAGGATGCCTTTTAAGCACCTGGACTACTAGATATAATTTTCAAAGTGACGGGATCTCTAAAATATAAACCAGGTATCCTTAAATTCAGTTCTCAGCTTAAGTTCCCTGAGGAAGAAGTTTTTCAAGCGCCTGGACTACTAGATATCATCTTCGAAATGACAGGATCTCTAAAATATAAACTGGGCACCCTCAATTTCAGTTCTCAGCTTAAGTTCCCTGAGGAAGATGTTTTTCAAGCGCCTGGACTACTAGATGTAATTTTTAGAATGACTGGATCATTGAAGTACCATTCGGATATCTTAATTTTGATTTCACAACTTAAATTCCCTGATGAAGTTGTTTTTCAAGCACCTGGACGACTAGATATAATTTTCAAAATGACGGGATCTCTAAAATAAAAACCAGGTATCCTTAAATTAAGTTCTCAGCTTAAGTTCCCTGAGGAAGAAGTTTTTCAAGCGCCTGGACTACCAGATATCATCTTCGAAATGACAGGATCTCTAAAATATAAACTGGGCACCCTCAATTTCAGTTCTCAGCGTAAGTTCCCTGCGAAGGATGCTTTTTAAGCACATGGACTACTAGATATAATTTTCAAAGTGACGGGATCTCTAAAATATAAACCAGGTATCCTTAAATTCAGTTCTCAGCTTAAGTTCCCTGAGGAAGATGTTTTTCAAGCGCCTGGACTACTAGATATCATTTTCGAAATGACAGGATCTCTAAAATATGAACTGGGCATCTTAAATTTCAGATCTCATTTTAAGTTCCCTGAGAAAGATACTTTTTAAGCACCTGGACTACAAGATATAATTTTCAAAGTGACGGGATCTCTGAAATATAAACTAGGTATCTTAAATTTCAGTTCTCAGCTTAAGATCCCTGAAGAAGATGTTTTTCAAGCGCCTGGACTACTAGATATCATTTTCGAAATGACAGGATCTCTAAAATATAAACTGGGCATCTTAAATTTCAGTTCCCAGCTTAAGTTCCCTGAGAAAGATACTTTTCAAGCACCTGGACTACTAGATATAATTTTCAAAATGACGGAATCTTTAAAATATAAACCAGGTACCTTAAATTTCAGTTCTCAGCTTAAGTTCCCTGAGGAAGATGTTTTTCAAGCACCTGGACTACTAGATATAATTTTCAAAATGACGGAATCTCTAAAATATAAACCAGGTACCTTAAATTTCAGTTCTCAGCTTAAGTTCCCTGAGGAAGGAGTTTTTCAAGCGCCTGGACTACTAGATATCATCTTCGAAATGACAGGATCTCTAAAATATAAACTGGGCACCCTCAATTTCAGTTCTCAGCTTAAGTTCCCTGAGAATGATGCTTTTTAAGCACCTGGACTACTAGATATAATTTTCAAAGTGACGGGATCTCTAAAATATAAACCAGGTATCCTTAAATTCAGTTCTCAGCTTAAGTTCCCTGAGGAAGAAGTTTTTCAATCGCCTGGACTACTAGATTTAATTTTTAGAATGACTGGATCATTGAAGTACCATTCGGATATCTTAATTTTGATTTCAGAACTTAAATTCCCTGATGAAGTTGTTTTTCAAGCACCTGGACTACTGGATATAATTTGCAAAATGACGGGATCTCTAAAATATAAACCAGGTATCTATAACTTCAGTTCTCAGCTTAAGTTCCCTGAGGAAGATGTTTTTCAAGCGCCTGGACTACTAGATATCATTTTCGAACTGACGGGATCTTTAAAATATAAACCAGGTATCCTCAATTTCAGTTCTCAGTTTAAGTTCCCTGAGGAAGAAGTTTTTCAAGAGCCTGGACTACTAGATATCATCTTCGAAATGACAGGATCTCTAAAATATAAACTGGGCACCCTCAATTTCAGTTCTCAGCGTAAGTTCCCTGCGAAGGATGCTTTTTAAGCATCTGGACTACTAGATATAATTTTCAAAGTGACGGGATCTCTAAAATATAAACCAGGTATCCTTAAATTCAGTTCTCAGCTTAAGTTCCCTGAGGAAGATGTTTTTCAAGCGCCTGGACTACTAGATATCATTTTCGAAATGACAGGATCTCTAAAATATGAACTGGGCATCTTAAATTTCAGTTCACAGCTTAAGTTCCCTGAGAAAGATACTTTTTAAGCACATGGACTACTAGATATAATTTTCAAAGTGACGGGATCTCTGAAATATAAACTAGGTATCTTAAATTTCAGTTCTCAGCTTAAGATCCCTGAAGAAGATGTTTTTCAAGCGCCTGGACTACTAGATATCATTTTCGAAATGACAGGATCTCTAAAATATAAACTGGGCATCTTAAATTTCAGTTCACAGCTTAAGTTCCCTGAGAAAGATACTTTTTAAGCACATGGACTACTAGATATAATTTTCAAAGTGACGGGATCTCTGAAATATAAACCAGGTACCTTAAATTTCAGTTCTCAGCTTAAGTTCCCTGAGGAAGATGTTTTTCAAGCACCTGGACTACTAGATATAATTTTCAAAATGACGGAATCTCTAAAATATAAACCAGGTACCTTAAATTTCAGTTCTCATCTTAAGTTCCCTGAGGAAGGAGTTTTTCAAGCGCCTGGACTACTAGATATCATCTTCGAAATGACAGGATCTCTAAAATATAAACTGGGCACCCTCAATTTCAGTTCTCAGCTTAAGTTCCCTGAGAAAGATGCTTTTTAAGCACCTGGACTACTAGATATAATTTTCAAAGTGACGGGATCTCTAAAATATAAACCAGGTATCCTTAAATTCAGTTCTCAGCTTAAGTTCCCTGAGGAAGAAGTTTTTCAAGCGCCTGGACTACTAGATTTAATTTTTAGAATGACTGGATCATTGAAGTACCATTCGGATATCTTAATTTTGATTTCAGAACTTAAATTCCCTGATGAAGTTGTTTTTCAAGCACCTGGACTACTGGATATAATTTGCAAAATGACGGGATCTCTAAAATATAAACCAGGTATCTATAACTTCAGTTCTCAGCTTAAGTTCCCTGAGGGAAGATGTTTTTCAAGCGCCTGGAATACTAGATATAATTTTCAAAGTGACGGGATCTCTAAAATATAAACCAGGTATCTTAAAATTCAGTTCTCTGCTTAAGTTCCCTGAGGAAGATGTTTTTCAAGCACCTGGACTACTAGATGTAATTTTTAGAATGACTGGATCATTGAAGTACCATTCGGATATCTTAATTTTGATTTCTCAGCTTAAATTCCCTGATGAAGTTGTTTTTCAAGCACATTGACTACTAGATATAATTTTCAAAATGACGGGATCTCTAAAATATAAACCAGGTATCTATAACTTCAGTTCTCAGCTTGAGTTCTTTGAGGAAGATGTTTTTCAAGCGCCTGGACTAATAGATATCATTTTCGAAATGATGGGATCTTTAAAATATAAACCAGGAATCCTCAACTTCAGTTCTCAGCTTAATTTCCATGAGGAAGATGTTTTTCAAGCACCTGGACTACTAGATATCATTTTCGAAATGACGGGATCTTTAAAATATAAACCAGGTATCCTCAATTTCAGTTCTCAGTTTAAGTTCCCTGAGGAAGAGGTTTTTCAAGCGCCTGGACTACTAGATATCATTTTCGAAATGACGGGATGTTTAAAATATAAACCAGGTATCCTCAATTTCAGTTCTCAGCTTAAGTTCCATGAGAAAGATGCTTTTCAAGCATATGGACTACTAGATATAATTTTCAAAGTGACGGAATCTCTAAAATATAAACCACGTATCTTAAAATTCAGTTCTCTGCTTAAGTTCCCTGAGGAAGATGTTTTTCAAGCGCCTGGACTACTAGATATCATTTTCGAAATGACAGGATCTCTAAAATATAAACTGGGCATCTTAAATTTTCAGTTCACAGCTTAAGTTCCCTGAGAAAGATACTTTTTAAGCACCTGGACTACTAGATATAATTTTCAAAATGACGGGATCTTTAAAATATAAACCAGGTACCTTAAATTTCAGTTCTCAGCTTAAGTTCCCTGAGGAAGATGTTTTTCAAGCACCTGGACTACTAGATATAATTTTCAAAATGACGGAATCTCTAAAATATAAACCAGGTACCTTAAATTTCAGTTCTCAGCTTAAGTTCCCTGAGGAAGATGTTTTTCAAGCGCCTGGACTACTAGATATCATTTTCCAAATGACAGGATCTCTAAAATATAAACTGGGCACCCTCAATTTCAGTTCTTAGCTTAAGTTCCCTGAGAAGGATGCTTTTTAAGCACCTGGACTACTAGATATAATTTTCAAAGTGACGGGATCTCTAAAATATAAACCAGGTATCCTTAAATTCAGTTCTCAGCTTAAGTTCCCTAAGGAAGAAGTTTTTCAAGCGCCTGGACTACTAGATTTAATTTTTAGAATGACTGGATCATTGAAGTACCATTCGGATATCTTAATTTTGATTTCACAGCTTAAATTCCCTGATGAAGTTGTTTTTCAAGCACCTGGACTACTAGATATAATTTTCAAAATTACGGGATCTCTGAAATATAAACCAGGTATATTAAACTTCAGTTCTCAGCTTAAGTTCCCTGAGGAAGATGTTTTTCAAGCGCCTGGACTACTAGATGTAATTTTTAGAATGACTGGATCATTGAAGTACCATTCGGATATCTTAATTTTGATTTCAGAACTTAAATTCCCTGATGAAGTTGTTTTTCAAGCACCTGGACTACTAGATATAATTTTCAAAATGACGGGATCTCTAAAATATAAACCAGGTATCTTAAACTTCAGTTCTCAGCTTAAGTTCCCTGAGGAAGAAGTTTTTCAAGAGCCTGGACTACTAGATATCATCTTCGAAATGACAGGATCTCTAAAATATAAACTGGGCACCCTCAATTTCAGTTCTCAGCGTAAGTTCCCTGCGAAGGATGCTTTTTAAGCACCTGGACTACTAGATATAATTTTCAAAGTGACGGGATCTCTAAGATATAAACCAGGTATCCTTAAATTCAGTTCTCAGCTTAAGTTCCCTGAGGAAGAAGTTTTTCAAGCGCCTGGACTACTAGATATCATTTTCGAAATGACAGGATCTCTAAAATATGAACTGGGCATCTTAAATTTCAGTTCACAGCTTAAGTTCCCTGAGAAAGATACTTTTTAAGCACATGGACTACTAGATATAATTCTCAAAGTGACGGGATCTCTGAAATATAAACTAGGTATCTTAAATTTCAGTTCTCAGCTTAAGTTCCCTGAAGAAGATGTTTTTCAAGCGCCTGGACAACTAGATATCATTTTCGAAATGACAGGATCTCTAAAATATAAACTGGGCATCTTAAATTTCAGTTCACAGCTTAAGTTCCCTGAGAAAGATACTTTTTAAGCACCTGGACTACTAGATATAATTTTCAAAGTGACGGGATCTCTGAAATATAAACTAGGTATCTTAAATTTCAGTTCTCAGCTTAAGTTCCCTGAAGAAGATGTTTTTCAAGCGCCTGGACAACTAGATATCACTTTCGAAATGACAGGATCTCTAAAATATAAACTGGGCATCTTAAATTTCAGTTCTCAGCTTAAGTACCGTGAGAAAGATGCTTTTTAAGCACATGGACCACTAGATATAATTGTCAAAGTGATGGGGTCTCTGAAATATAAACTAGGTATCTTAAATTTCAGTTCTCAGCTTAAGTTCCCTCAGGAAGATGTTTTTCAAGCGCCTGGACTACTAGATTTAATTTTTAGAATGACTGGATCATTGAAGTACCATTCGGATATCTTCATTTTGATTTCTTATCTTAAGTTCTGTGATAAAGATGTTTTTTATGCACCTGGACTACTAAAGATAATTCTCAAAATGACGGGATCTCTGAAATATAAACCAGGTATATTAAACTTCAGTTCTCAGCTTAAGTTCCCTGAGGAAGATGTTTTTCAAGCGCCTGGAGTACTAGATGTAATTTTTAGAATGACTGGATCATTGAAGTACCATTCGGATATCTTCATTTTGATTTCTTATCTTAAGTTCTGTGATAAAGATGTTTTTTATGCACCTGGACTACTAAAGATAATTCTCAAAATGACGGGATCTCTGAAATATAAACCAGGTATCTTAAACTTCAGTTCTCAGCTTAAGTTCCCTGAGGAAGAAGTTTTTCAAGAGCCTGGACTACTAGATATCATCTTCGAAATGACAGGATCTCTAAAATATAAACTGGGCACCCTCAATTTCCAGTTCTCAGCGTAAGTTCCCTGCGAAGGATGCTTTTTAAGCACCTGGACTACTAGATATAATTTTCAAAGTGACGGGATCTCTAAGATATAAACCAGGTATCCTTAAATTCAGTTCTCAGCTTAAGTTCCCTGAGGAAGAAGTTTTTCAAGCGCCTGGACTACTAGATATCATTTTCGAAATGACAGGATCTCTAAAATATGAACTGGGCATCTTAAATTTCAGTTCACAGCTTAAGTTCCCTGAGAAAGATACTTTTTAAGCACATGGACTACTAGATATAATTCTCAAAGTGACGGGATCTCTGAAATATAAACTAGGTATCTTAAATTTCACTTCTCAGCTTAAGTTCCCTGAAGAATATGTTTATCAAGCGCCTGGACAACTAGATATCATTTTCGAAATGACAGGATCTCTAAAATATAAACTGGGCATCTTAAATTTCAGTTCACAGCTTAAGTTCCCTGAGAAAGATAGTTTTTAAGCACATGGACTACTAGATATAATTTTCAAAGTGACGGGATCTCTGAAATATAAACTAGGTATCTTAAATTTCACTTCTCAGCTTAAGTTCCCTGACGAATATGTTTTTCAAGCACCTGGACTACTAGATATAATTTTCAAAATGACGGGATCTCTAAAATATAAACCAGGTATCTTAAACTTCAGTTCTCAGCTTAAGTTCCCTGAGGAAGATGTTTTTCAAGCGCCTGGACTACTAGATATCATCTTCGAAATGACAGGATCTCTAAAATATAAACTGGGCACCCTCAATTTCAGTTCTTAGCTTAAGTTCCCTGAGAAGGATGCTTTTTAAGCACCTGGACTACTAGATATAATTTTCAAAGTGACGGGATCTCTAAAATATAAACCAGGTATTCTTAAATTCAGTTCTCAGCTTAAGTTCCCTGAGGAAGAAGTTTTTCAAGCGCCTGGACTACTAGATTTAATTTTTAGAATGACTGGATCATTGAAGTACCATTCGGATATCTTAATTTTGATTTCAGAACTTAAATTCCCTGATGAAGTTGTTTTTCAAGCACCTGGACTACTGGATATAATTTTCAAAATGACAGGATCTCTAAAATATAAACCAGGTATCTTAGATTTCAGTTCTCAGCTTAAGTTCCCTGAGGAAGATGTTTTTCAAGCGCCTGGACTACTAGATATCATTTTCGAAATGACGGGATCTTTAAAATATAAACCAGGTATCCTCAATTTCAGTTCTCAGCTTAAGTTCCCTGAGAATGATGCTTTTTAAGCACCTGGACTACTAGATATAATTTTCAAAGTGACGGGATCTCTAAAATATATACTAGGTCTCTTAAACTTCAGTTCTCAGCTCCAGTTCCATGAGGAAGATGTATTTTAAGCACCTGGACTACTAGATGTAACTTTTAGAATGACTGGATAATTGAAGTACCATTTGGATATCTTAATTTTGATTTCTCAGCTTAAATTATCTGAGAAAGTTGTTTTTCAAGCACCTGGACTACTAGATATAATTTTCAAAATGACGGGATCTCTAAAATATAAACCAGGTATCTTAAAATTCAGTTCTCTGCTTAAGTTCCCTGAGGAAGTTGATTTTCAAGCGCCTGGACTACTAGATATCATTTTCGAAATGACAGGATCTCTAAAATATAAACTGGGCACCCACAATTTCAGTTCTCAGCTTAAGTTCCATGAGAAAGATGCTTTTCAAGCACCTGGACTACTAGATATAATTTTCAAAGTGACGGAATCTCTAAAATATAAACCACGTATCTTAAAATTCAGTTCTCTGCTTAAGTTCCCTGAGGATGATGTTTTTCAAGCACCTGGACTACTAGATATAATTTTCAAAATGACGGGATCTCTAAAATATAAACCAGGTATCATAAATTTCAGTTCTCAGCTTAAGTTCCTTGAGGAAGATGTTTTTCAAGCGCCTGGACTAATAGAAATCATTTTCGGAATGACAGGATCTCTAAAATATAAACTGGGCACCCTCAATTTCAGTTCTTAGCTTAAGTTCCCTGAGAAGGATGCTTTTTAAGCACCTGGACTACTAGATATAAATTTCAAAGTGACGGGATCTCTAAAATATAAACCAGGTATTCTTAAATTCAGTTCTCAGCTTAAGTTCCCTGAGGAAGAAGTTTTTCAAGCGCCTGGACTACTAGATTTAATTTTTAGAATGACTGGATCATTGAAGTACCATTCGGATATCTTAATTTTGATTTCAGAACTTAAATTCCCTGATGAAGTTGTTTTTCAAGCACCTGGACTACTGGATATAATTTTCAAAATGACGGGATCTCTAAAATATAAACCAGGTATCTTAAATTTCAGTTCTCAGCTTAAGTTCCCTGAGGAAGATGTTTTTCAAGCGCCTGGACTACTAGATATCATTTTCGAAATGACGGGATCTCTAAAATATAAACAAGGTATCCTCAATTTCAGTTCTCAGTTTAAGTTCCCTGAGGAAGATGTTTTTCAAGCGCATGGACTACTAAATATCATTTTCGAAATGACGGGATGTTTAAAATATAAACCAGGAATCCTCAATTTCAGTTCTCAACGTAAGTTCCATGAGAAAGATGCTTTTCAAGCACCTGGACTACTCGATATCAGTTTCACAGTGACGGGATCTCTAAATTATAAACTAGGTATCTTAAACTTCAGTTCTCAATTTAAGTTCCCTGAGGAAGATGTTTTTCAAGCACCTGGACTACTAGATATCATTTTCGAAATGACGGGATCTGTAAAATATAAACCAGGTATCCTCAATTTCAGTTCTCAGTTTAAGTTCCCTGAGGAAGATGTTTTTCAAGCGCATGGACTACTACATATAATTTTCGAAATGACGGGATCTTTAAAATATAAACCAGGTATCCTCAATTTCAGTTCTCAGCTTAAGTTCCCTGAGAAAGATGCTTTTCAAGCACCTGGACTACTAGATATAATTTTCACAGTGACGGGCTCTCTAAAATATAAACCAGGTATCTTAAAATTCAGTTCTCTGCTTAAGTTCCCTGAGGAAGATGTTTTTCAAGCACCTGGACTACTAGATGTAATTTTAGAAATGACTGGATCATTGAAGTACCATTCGGATATCTTAATTTTGATTTCAGAACTTAAATTCCCTGATGAAGTTGTTTTTCAAGCACCTGGACTACTAGATATAATTTTCAAAATGACGGGATCTCTAAAATATAAACCAGGTATCTTATATTTCAGTTCTCAGCTTAAGTTCCCTGAGGAAGATGTTTTTCAAGCGCCTGGAATACTAGATTTCATACTCGAAATGACAGGATCTCTAAAATATAAACTGGGCACCCTCAATTTCAGGTCTCAGCTTAAGTTCCCTGAGAAAGATGCTTTTTAAGCACCTGGACTACTAGATATAATTTTCAAAATGACGGGATCTCTAAAATATAAACTAGGTATCTTAAACTTCAGTTCTCAGCTCAAGTTCCATGAGGAAGATGTATTTTAAGCACCTGGACTACTAGATGTAACTTTTAGAATGACTGGATAATTGAAGTACCATTTGGATATCTTAATTTTGATTTCTCAGCTTAAATTCCCTGGGGAAGTTGTTTTTCAAGCACCTGGACTACTAGATATAATTTTCAAAATGACGGGATCTCTAAAATATAAACCAGGTATCTTAAACTTCAGTTCTCAGCTTATGTTCCCTGAGGAAGTTGATTTTCAAGCGCCTGGACTACTAGATATCATTTTCGAAATGACAGGATCTCTAAAATATAAACTGGGCACCCACAATTTCAGTTCTCAGCTTAAGTTCCCTGAGAAAGATGCTTTTTAAGCACCTGGACTACTAGATATAATTTTCAAAATGACGGGATCTCTAAAATATATACTAGGTCTCTTAAACTTCAGTTCTCAGCTCCAGTTCCATGAGGAAGATGTATTTTAAGCACCTGGACTACCAGATGTAACTTTTAGAATGACTGGATAATTGAAGTACCATTTGGATATCTTAATTTTGATTTCTCAGCTTAAATTCCCTGGGGAAGTTGTTTTTCAAGCACCTGGACTACTAGATATAATTTTCAAAATGACGGGATCTCTAAAATATAAACCAGGTATCTTAAACTTCAGTTCTCAGCTTATGTTCCCTGACGAAGATGTTTTTCAAGCACCTGGACTACTAGATATAATTTTCAAAATGACGGGATCTCTAAAATATAAACCAGGTATCTTAAACTTCAGTTCTCAGCTTAAGTTCCCTGAGGAAGATGTTTTTCAAGCGCCTGGACTACTAGATATCATCTTCGAAATGACAGGATCTCTAAAATATAAACTGGGCACCCTCAATTTCAGTTCTTAGCTTAAGTTCCCTGAGAAGGATGCTTTTTAAGCACCTGGACTACTAGATATAATTTTCAAAATGACGGGATCTCTAAAATATAAACTAGGTATCTTAAACTTCAGTTCTCAGCTCAAGTTCCATGAGGAAGATGTATTTTAAGCACCTGGACTACTAGATGTAACTTTTAGAATGACTGGATAATTGAAGTACCATTTGGATATCTTAATTTTGATTTCTCAGCTTAAATTCCCTGGGGAAGTTGTTTTTCAAGCACCTGGACTACTAGATATAATTTTCAAAATGACGGGATCTCTAAAATATAAACCAGGTATCTTAAACTTCAGTTCTCAGCTTATGTTCCCTGAGGAAGTTGATTTTCAAGCGCCTGGACTACTAGATATCATTTTCGAAATGACAGGATCTCTAAAATATAAACTGGGCACCCACAATTTCAGTTCTCAGCTTAAGTTCCCTGAGAAAGATGCTTTTCAAGCACCTGGACTACTAGATATAATTTTCAAAGTGACGGGATCTCTTAAATATAAACCAGGTATCTTAAATTTCAGTTCTCAGTTTAAGTTCCCTGAGGAAGATGTTTTTCAAGCACCTGGACTACTAGATATAATTTTCAAAATGACGGGATCTCTAAAATATAAACCAGGTATCTTAAACTTCAGTTCTCAGCTTAAGTTCCCTGAGGAAGATGTTTTTCAAGCGCCTGGACTACTAGATATCATCTTCGAAATGACAGGATCTCTAAAATATAAACTGGGCACCCTCAATTTCAGTTCTTAGCTTAAGTTCCCTGAGAAGGATGCTTTTTAAGCACCTGGACTACTAGATATAATTTTCAAAGTGACGGGATCTCTAAAATATAAACCAGGTATTCTTAAATTCAGTTCTCAGCTTAAGTTCCCTGAGGAAGAAGTTTTTCAAGCGCCTGGACTACTAGATTTAATTTTTAGAATGACTGGATCATTGAAGTACCATTCGGATATCTTAATTTTGATTTCAGAACTTAAATTCCCTGATGAAGTTGTTTTTCAAGCACCTGGACTACTGGATATAATTTGCAAAATGACGGGATCTCTAAAATATAAACCAGGTATCATAAATTTCAGTTCTCAGCTTAAGTTCCTTGAGGAAGATGTTTTTCAAGCGCCTGGACTAATAGAAATCATTTTCGGAATGACAGGATCTCTAAAATATAAACCAGGTATCCTCAATTTCAGTTCTCAGCTTACGTTCCCTGAGAAAGATGTTTTTCAAGCGCATGGACTACTAGATATCATTTTCGAAATGACAGGATCTCTAAAATATAAACCAGGTATCCTCAATTTCAGTTCTCAGCTTACGTTCCCTGAGAAAGATGCTTTTCAAGCACCTGGACGACTAGATGTAATTTTCAGAATGACGGGATCTCTAAAATATAAACCAGGTATCTTAAATTTCAGTTCTCTGCTTAAATACCATGAGGAAGATGTTTTTCAAGCAGCTGGACTACTAGATATCATTTTCGAAATGACGGGATCTGTAAAATATAAACCAGGTATCCTCAATTTCAGTTCTCAGCTTAAATTCCCTGAGGAAGAGGTTTTTCAAGCGCCTGGACTACTAGATATCATTTTCGAAATGACGGGATGTTTAAAATATAAACCAGGTATCCTCAATTTCAGTTCTCAGCTTAAGTTCCATGAGAAAGATGCTTTTCAAGCACCTGGACTACTAGATATAATTTTCAAAGTGACGGGATCTCTAAAATATAAACCAGGTATCTTAAAATTCAGTTCTCTGCTTAAGTTCCCTGAGGAAGATGTTTTTCAAGCACCTGGACTACTAGATGTAATTTTTAGAATGACTGGATCATTGAAGTACCATTCGGATATCTTAATTTTGATTTCTCAGCTTAAATTATCTGAGAAAGATGTTTTTCAAGCGCCTGGAATACTAGATATAATTTTCAAAGTGACGGGATCTCTAAAATATAAACCAGGTATCTTAAAATTCAGTTCTCTGCTTAAGTTCCCTGAGGAAGTTGATTTTCAAGCGCCTGGACTACTAGATATCATTTTCGAAATGTCAGGATCTCTAAAATATAAACTGGGCACCCACAATTTCAGTTCTCAGCTTAAGTTCCCTGAGAAAGATGCTTTTTAAGCACCTGGACTACTAGATATAATTTTCAAAATGACGGGATCTCTAAAATATATACTAGGTCTCTTAAACTTCAGTTCTCAGCTCCAGTTCCATGAGGAAGATGTATTTTAAGCACCTGGACTACTAGATGTAACTTTTAGAATGACTGGATAATTGAAGTACCATTTGGATATCTTAATTTTGATTTCTCAGCTTAAATTCCCTGGGGAAGTTGTTTTTCAAGCACCTGGACTACTAGATATAATTTTCAAAATGACGGGATCTCCAAAATATAAACCAGGTATCTTAAACTTCAGTTCTCAGCTTATGTTCCCTGAGGAAGTTGATTTTCAAGCGCCTGGACTACTAGATATCATTTTCGAAATGTCAGGATCTCTAAAATATAAACTGGGCACCCACAATTTCAGTTCTCAGCTTAAGTTCCCTGAGAAAGATGCTTTTCAAGCACCTGGACTACTAGATATAATTTTCAAAGTGACGGGATCTCTTAAATATAAACCAGGTATCTTAAATTTCAGTTCTCAGTTTAAGCTCCCTGAGGAAGATGTTTTTCAAGCACCTGGACTACTAGATGTAATTTTTAGAATGACGGGATCTCTAAAATATAAACCAGGTATCATAAATTTCAGTTCTCAGCTTAAGTTCCTTGAGGAAGATGTTTTTCAAGCGCCTGGACTAATAGAAGTCATTTTCGGAATGACAGGATCTCTAAAATATAAACTGGGCACCCTCAATTTCAGTTCTTAGCTTAAGTTCCCTGAGAAGGATGCTTTTTAAGCACCTGGACTACTAGATATAATTTTCAAAGTGACGGGATCTCTAAAATATAAACCAGGTATTCTTAAATTCAGTTCTCAGCTTAAGTTCCCTGAGGAAGAAGTTTTTCAAGCGCCTGGACTACTAGATTTAATTTTTAGAATGACTGGATCATTGAAGTACCATTCGGATATCTTAATTTTGATTTCAGAACTTAAATTCCCTGATGAAGTTGTTTTTCAAGCACCTGGACTACTGGATATAATTTGCAAAATGACAGGATCTCTAAAATATAAACCAGGTATCTTAAATTTCAGTTCTCAGCTTAAGTTCCCTGAGGAAGATGTTTTTCAAGCGCCTGGACTACTAGATATCATTTTCGAAATGACGGGATCTTTAAAATATAAACCAGGTATCCTCAATTTCAGTTCTCAGTTTAAGTTCCCTGAGGAAGATGTTTTTCAAGCGCATGGACTACTAGATATCATTTTCGAAATGACGGGATCTTTAAAATATAAACCAGGTATCCTCAATTTCAGTTCTTAGCTTAAGTTCCCTGAGAAAGATGCTTTTCAAGCACCTGGACGACTAGATGTAATTTTAAGAATGACGGGATCTCTGAATTACAAAACTGGTATCTTAATTTTCATTTCTCAGCTTAAGTTCCCTGAGGAAGATGTTTTTCAAGCACCTGGACTACTAGATATCATTTTCGAAATGACGGGATCTGTAAAATATAAACCAGGTATCCTCAATTTCAGTTCTCAGTTTAAGTTCCCTGAGGAAGAGGTTTTTCAAGCGCCTGGACTACTAGATATCATTTTCGAAATGACGGGATGTTTAAAATATAAACCAGGTATCCTCAATTTCAGTTCTCAGCTTAAGTTCCATGAGAAAGATGCTTTTCAAGCACCTGGACTACTAGATATAATTTTCAAAGTGACGGGATCTCTAAAATATAAACCAGGTATCTTAAAATTCAGTTCTCTGCTTAAGTTCCCTGAGGAAGATGTTTTTCAAGCACCTGGACTACTAGATGTAATTTTTAGAATGACTGGATCATTGAAGTACCATTCGGATATCTTCATTTTGATTTCTCAGCTTAAATTCCCTGATGAAGTTGTTTTTCAAGCAACTGGACTACTAGATATAATTTTCAAAATGACGGGATCTCTAAAATATAAACCAGGTATCTTAGACTTCAGTTCTCAGCTTAAGTTCCCTGAGGAAGATGTTTTTCAAGCGCCTGGAGTACTAGATATCATTTTCGAAATGACAGGATCTCTAAAATATAAACTGGGCACCCTCAATTTCAGGTCTCAGCTTAAGTTCCCTGAGAAAGATGCTTTTTAAGCACCTGGACTACTAGATATAATTTTCAAAATGGCGGGATCTCTAAAATATAAACTAGGTATCTTAAACTTCAGTTCTCAGCTCAAGTTCCATGAGGAAGATGTATTTTAAGCACCTGGACTACTAGATGTAACTTTTAGAATGACTGGATAATTGAAGTACCATTTGGATATCTTAATTTTGATTTCTCAGCTTAAATTCCCTGGGGAAGTTGTTTTTCAAGCACCTGGACTACTAGATATAATTTTCAAAATGACGGGATCTCTAAAATATAAACCAGGTATCTTAAACTTCAGTTCTCAGCTTATGTTCCCTGAGGAAGTTGATTTTCAAGCGCCTGGACTACTAGATATCATTTTCGAAATGACAGGATCTCTAAAATATAAACTGGGCACCCACAATTTCAGTTCTCAGCTTAAATTCCCTGAGAAAGATGCTTTTCAAGCACCTGGACTACTAGATATAATTTTCAAAGTGACGGGATCTCTTAAATATAAACCAGGTATCTTAAATTTCAGTTCTCAGTTTAAGCTCCCTGAGGAAGATGTTTTTCAAGCACCTGGACTACTAGATATAAATTTAATAGTTACTGGATCTCTAAAATATAATCATGGGATCTTAAATTGCAGTTATCAGCTTAAGTTCCCTGAAGAAGATGTTTTTCAAGCGCCTGGACTACTAGATATCATCTTCGAAATGACAGGATCTCTAAAATATAAACTGGGCACCCTCAATTTCAGTTCTTAGCTTAAGTTCCCTGAGAAGGATGCTTTTTAAGCACCTGGACTACTAGATATAATTTTCAAATTGACGGGATCTCTAAAATATAAACCAGGTATCCTTAAATTAGGTTCTCAGCTTAAGTTCCCTGAGGAAGAAGTTTTTCAAGCGCCTGGACTACTAGATTTAATTTTTAGAATGACTGGATCATTGAAGTACCATTCGGATATCTTAATTTTGATTTCAGAACTTAAATTCCCTGATGAAGTTGTTTTTCAAGCACCTGGACTACTGGATATAATTTGCAAAATGACGGGATCTCTAAAATATAAACCAGGTATCTTAAATTTCAGTTCTCAGCTTAAGTTCCCTGAGGAAGATGTTTTTCAAGCGCCTGGACTACTAGATATCATTTTCGAAGTGACGGGATCTCTACAATATAAACCAGGTATCCTCAATTTCAGTTCTCAGTTTAAGTTCCCTGAGGAAGATGTTTTTCAAGCGCATGGACTACTAGATATCATTTTCGAAATGACGGGATCTTTAAAATATAAACCAGGTATCCTGAATCTCAGTTCTCAGCTTAAGTTCCATGAGAAAGATGCTTTTCAAGCACCTGGACTACTAGATATAATTTTCAAAATGACGGGATCTCTAAATTATAAACTAGGTATCTTAAACTTCAGTTCTCAGCTTAAGTTCCCTGAGGAAGATGTTTTTCAAGCACCTGGACTACTAGATATCATTTTCGAAATGACGGGATCTGTAAAATATAAACCAGGTATCCTCAATTTCAGTTCTCAGTTTAAGTTCCCTGAGGAAGAGGTTTTTCAAGCGCCTGGACTACTAGATATCATTTTCGAAATGACGGGATGTTTAAAATATAAACCAGGTATCCTCAATTTCAGTTCTCAGCTTAAGTTCCATGAGAAAGATGCTTTTCAAGCACCTGGACTACTAGATATAATTTTCAAAGTGACGGGATCTCTAAAATATAAACCAGGTATCTTAAAATTCAGTTCTCTGCTTAAGTTCCCTGAGGAAGATGTTTTTCAAGCACCTGGACTACTAGATGTAATTTTTAGAATGACTGGATCATTGAAGTACCATTCGGATATCTTAATTTTGAGTTCAGAACTTAAATTCCCTGATGAAGTTGTTTTTCAAGCACCTGGACTACTAGATATAATTTTCAAAATGACGGGATCTCTAAAATATAAACCAGGTATCTTAAACTTCAGTTCTCAGATTAAGTTCCCTGAGGAACATGTTTTTCAAGCGCCTGGAATACTAGATTTCATACTCGAAATGACAGGATCTCTAAAATATAAACTGGGCACCATCAGTTTCAGTTCTCAGCTTAAGTTCCCTGAGAAAGATGCTTTTTAAGCGCCTGGACTACTAGACATAATTTTCAAAATGACTGGATCTCTAAATTATAAACTAGGTATCTTAAACTTCAGTTCTCAGCTTAAGTACCCCGAGGAAGATGTTTTTCAAGCACCTGGACTACTAGATGTAATTTTTAGAATGACTGGATCATTGAAGTACCATTCGGATATCTTAATTTTGAGTTCAGAACTTAAATTCCCTGATGAAGTTGTTTTTCAAGCACCTGGACTACTAGATATAATTTTCAAAATGACGGGATCTCTAAAATATAAACCAGGTATCTTAAACTTCAGTTCTCAGATTAAGTTCCCTGAGGAACATGTTTTTCAAGCGCCTGGACTACTAGATATCATCTTCGAAATGACAGGATCTCTAAAATATAAACTGGGCACCATCAGTTTCAGTTCTCAGCTTAAGTTCCCTGAGAAAGATGCTTTTTAAGCGCCTGGACTACTAGACATAATTTTCAAAATGACGGGATCTCTAAAATATAAACTAGGTATCTTAAACTTCAGTTCTCTGCTCAAGTTCCATGAGGAAGATGTATTTAAAGCACCTGGACTACTAGATGTAACTTTTAGAATGACTGGATAATTGAAGTACCATTTGGATATCTTAATTTTGATTTCTCAGCTTAAATTCCCTGGGGAAGTTGTTTTTCAAGCACCTGGACTACTAGATATAATTTTCAAAATGACGGGATCTCTAAAATATAAACCAGGTATCTTAAACTTCAGTTCTCAGCTTATGTTCCCTGAGGAAGTTGATTTTCAAGCGCCTGGACTACTAGATATCATTTTCGAAATGACAGGATCTCTAAAATATAAACTGGGCACCCACAATTTCAGTTCTCAGCTTAAGTTCCCTGAGAAAGATGCTTTTCAACCACCTGGACTACTAGATATAATTTTCAAAGTGACGGGATCTCTGAAATATAAACTAGGTATCTTAAATTTCAGTTCTCAGCTTAAGTTCCCTGACGAAGATGTTTTTCAAGCACCTGGACTACTAGATATAATTTTCAAAATGACGGGATCTCTAAAATATAAACCAGGTATCTTAAACTTCAGTTCTCAGCTTAAGTTCCCTGAGGAAGATGTTTTTCAAGCGCCTGGACTACTAGATATCATCTTCGAAATGACAGGATCTCTAAAATATAAACTGGGCACCCTCAATTTCAGTTCTTAGCTTAAGTTCCCTGAGAAGGATGCTTTTTAAGCACCTGGACTACTAGATATAATTTTCAAAGTGACGGGATCTCTAAAATATAAACCAGGTATTCTTAAATTCAGTTCTCAGCTTAAGTTCCCTGAGGAAGAAGTTTTTCAAGCGCCTGGACTACTAGATTTAATTTTTAGAATGACTGGATCATTGAAGTACCATTCGGATATCTTAATTTTGATTTCAGAACTTAAATTCCCTGATGAAGTTGTTTTTCAAGCACCTGGACTACTGGATATAATTTACAAAATGACGTGATCTCTAAAATATAAACCAGGTATCTTAAATTTCAGTTCTCAGCTTAAGTTCCCTGAGGAAGATGTTTTTCAAGCGCCTGGACTACTAGATATCATTTTCGAAATGACGGGATCTTTAAAATATAAACCAGGTATCCTCAATTTCAGTTCTCAGTTTAAGTTCCCTGAGGAAGATGTTTTTCAAGCGCATGGACTACTAGATATCATTTTCGAAATGACGGGATCTTTAAAATATAAACCAGGTATCCTCAATTTCAGTTCTCAGCTTAAGTTCCATGAGAAAGATGCTTTTCAAGCACCTGGACTACTAGATATAATTTTCAAAATGACGGGATCTCTAAATTATAAACTAGGTATCTTAAACTTCAGTTCTCAGCTTAAGTTCCCTGAGGAAGATGTTTTTCAAGCACCTGGACTACTAGATATCATTTTCGAAATGACGGGATCTGTAAAATATAAACCAGGTATCCTCAATTTCAGTTCTCAGTTTAAGTTCCCTGAGGAAGATGTTTTTCAAGCGCATGGACTACTAGATATCATTTTCGAAATGAAGGGATCTTTAAAATATAAACCAGGTATCCTCAATTTCAGTTCTCAGCTTAAGTTCCCTGAGAAAGATGCTTTTCAAGCACCTGGACTACTAGATATAATTTTCAAAATGACGGGATCTCTAAATTATAAACTAGGTATCTTAAACTTCAGTTCTCAGCTTAAGTTCCCCGAGGAAGATGTTTTTCAAGCACCTGCACTACTAGATGTAATTTTTAGAATGACTGGATCATTGGAGTACCATTCGGATATCTTAATTTTGATTTCAGAACTTAAATTCCCTGATGAAGTTGTTTTTCAAGCACCTGGACTACTAGATATAATTTTCAAAATGACGGGATCTCTAAAATATAAACCAGGTATCTTAAACTTCAGTTCTCAGATTAAGTTCCCTGAGGAACATGTTTTTCAAGCGCCTGGACTACTAGATATCATCTTCGAAATGACAGGATCTCTAAAATATAAACTGGGCACCCTCAGTTTCAGTTCTCAGCTTAAGTTCCCTGAGAAAGATGCTTTTTAAGCGCCTGGACTACTAGACATAATTTTCAAAATGACTGGATCTCTAAATTATAAACTAGGTATCTTAAACTTCAGTTCTCAGCTTAAGTTTCCTGAGGAAGATGTTTTTCAAGCGCCTGGACTACTAGATGTAATTTTAAAATGACTGGATCATTGAAGTACCATTCGGATATCTTAATTTTGATTTCAGAACTTAAATTCCCTGATGAAGTTGTTTTTCAAGCACCTGGACTACTAGATATAATTTTCAAAATGACGGGATCTCTAAATTATAAACTAGGTATCTTATACTTCAGTTCTCAGCTTAAGTTCCCTGATAAAGATGCTTTTCAAACACCTGGACTACTAGATATAATTTTCAAAATGACGGGATCTCTAAATTATAAACTAGGTATCTTAAACTTCAGTTCTCAGCTTAAGTTCCCTGAGGAAGATGTTTTTCAAGCACCTGGACTACTAGATATCATTTTCGAAATGACGGGATCTGTAAAATATAAACCAGGTATCCTCAATTTCAGTTCTCAGTTTAAGTTCCCTGAGGAAGAGGTTTTTCAAGCGCCTGGACTACTAGATATCATTTTCGAAATGACGGGATGTTTAAAATATAAACCAGGTATCCTCAATTTCAGTTCTCAGCTTAAGTTCCATGAGAAAGATGCTTTTCAAGCACCTGGACTACTAGATATAATTTTCAAAGTGACGGGATCTCTAAAATATAAACCAGGTATCTTAAAATTCAGTTCTCTGCTTAAGTTCCCTGAGGAAGATGTTTTTCAAGCACCTGGACTACTAGATGTAATTTTTAGAATGACTGGATCATTGAAGTACCATTCGGATATCTTCATTTTGATTTCTCAGCTTAAATTCCCTGAGGAAGTTGTTTTTCAAGCGCCTGGACTACTAGATATAATTTTCAAAATGACGGGATCTCTAAAATATAAACCAGGTATCTTAAACTTTAGTTCTCAGCTTAAGTTCCCTGAGGAAGATGTTTTTCAAGCGCCTGGACTACTAGATATCATTTTCGAAATGACAGGATCTCTAAAATATAAACTGGGCACCCTCAATTTCAGGTCTCAGCTTAAGTTCCCTGAGAAAGATGCTTTTTAAGCACCTGGACTACTAGATATAATTTTCAAAATGACGGGATCTCTAAAATATAAACTAGGTATCTTAAACTTCAGTTCTCAGCTCAAGTTCCATGAGGAAGATGTATTTTAAGCACCTGGACTACTAGATGTAACTTTTAGAATGACTGGATAATTGAAGTACCATTTGGATATCTTAATTTTGATTTCTCAGCTTAAATTCCCTGGGGAAGTTGTTTTTCAAGCACCTGGACTACTAGATATAATTTTCAAAATGACGGGATCTCTAAAATATAAACCAGGTATCTTAAACTTCAGTTCTCAGCTTATGTTCCCTGAGGAAGTTGATTTTCAAGCGCCTGGACTACTAGATATCATTTTCGAAATGACAGGATCTCTAAAATATAAACTGGGCACCCACAATTTCAGTTCTCAGCTTAAGTTCCCTGAGAAAGATGCTTTTTAAGCACCTGGACTACTAGATATAATTTTCAAAATGACGGGATCTCTAAAATATATACTAGGTCTCTTAAACTTCAGTTCTCAGCTCCAGTTCCATGAGGAAGATGTATTTTAAGCACCTGGACTACTAGATGTAACTTTTAGAATGACTGGATAATTGAAGTACCATTTGGATATCTTAATTTTGATTTCTCAGCTTAAATTCCCTAGGGAAGTTGTTTTTCAAGCACCTGAACTATTAGATATAATTTTCAAAATTACGGGATCTCTAAAATATAAACCAGGTATATTAAACTTCAGTTCTCAGCTTAAGTTCCCTGAGGAAGATGTTTTTCAAGCGCCTGGACTACTAGATGTAATTTTAAAATGACTGGATCATTGAAGTACCATTCGGATATCTTAATTTTGATTTCAGAACTTAAATTCCCTGATGAAGTTGTTTTTCAAGCACCTGGACTACTAGATATAATTTTCAAAATGACGGGATCTCTAAATTATAAACTAGGTATCTTAAACTTCAGTTCTCAGCTTAAGTTCCCTGAGAAAGATGCTTTTCAAACACCTGGACTACTAGATATAATTTTCAAAATGACGGGATCTCTAAATTATAAACTAGGTATCTTAAACTTCAGTTCTCAGCTTAAGTTCCCTGAGGAAGATGTTTTTCAAGCGCCTGGACTGCTAGATGTAATTTTTAGAATGACTGGATCATTGAATTACCATTCGGATATCTTAATTTTGATTTCAGAACTTAAATTCCCTGATGAAGTTGTTGTTCAAGCACCTGGACTACTAGATATAATTTTCAAAATGACGGGATCTCTAAAATATAAACCAGGTATCTTAAATTTCAGTTCTCAGCTTAAGCTCACTGAGGAAGATGTTTTTCAAGCGCCAGGACTACTAGATATCATTTTCGAAATGACAGGATCTCTAAAATATAAACTGGGCATCTTAAATTTCAGTTCTCAGCTTAAGTACCCTGAGAAAGATGCTTTTTAAGCACCTGGACTACTAGATATATTTTTCGAAATGACAGGATCTCTAAAATTTAAGCTGTGCATCTTAAATTTCAGTTCTCAGCATAAGTTCCCTGAGAAAGATGCTTTTCAAGCACCTGGAATACTAGGTATAATTTTCAAAATGACGGGATCTCTAAATTATAAACTAGGTATCTTAAACTTCAGTTCTCAGCTTAAGTTCACTGAGGAAGTTGTTTTTCAAGCGCCTGGACTACTAGATGTAATTTTTAGAATGACTGGATCATTGAAGTACCATTCGGATATCTTAATTTTGATTTCAGAACTTAAATTCCCTGATGAAGTTGTTTTTCAAGCACCTGGACTACTAGATATAATTTACAAAATGACGGGATCTCTAAAATATAAACCAGGTATCTTTAATTTCAGTTCTCAGCTTAAATTCCCTGAGGAAGAGGTTTTTCAAGCGCCTGGACTACTAGATATCATTTTCGAAATGACGGGATGTTTAAAATATAAACCAGGTATCCTCAATTTCAGTTCTCAGCTTAAGTTCCATGAGAAAGATGCTTTTCAAGCACCTGGAATACTAGATATAATTTTCAAAGTGACGGGATCTCTAAAATATAAACCAGGTATCTTAAAATTCAGTTCTCTGCTTAAGTTCCCTGAGGAAGATGTTTTTCAAGCACCTGGACTACTAGATGTAATTTTTAGAATGACTGGATCATTGAAGTACCATTCGGATATCTTAATTTTGATTTCAGAACTTAAATTCCCTAATGAAGTTGTTTTCCAAGCACCTGGACTACTAGATATAATTTTCAAAATGACGGGATCTCTCAAATATAAACCAGGTATCTTAAACTTCAGGTCTCAGCTTAAGTTCCCTGAGGAAGATGCTTTTTAAGCACCTGGACTACTAGATATAATTTTCAAAATGACGGGATCTCTAAAATATAAACTGGGCACCCTCAATTTCAGGTCTCAGCTTAAGTTCCCTGAGAAAGATGCTTTTTAAGCACCTGGACTACTAGATAAAATTTTCAAAATGACGGGATCTCTAAAATATAAACTAGGTATCTTAAACTTCAGTTCTCAGTTCAAGTTCCATGAGGAAGATGTATTTTAAGCACCTGGACTACTAGATGTAACTTTTAGAATGACTGGATAATTGAAGTACCATTTGGATATCTTAATTTTGATTTCTCAGCTTAAATTCCCTGGGGAAGTTGTTTTTCAAGCACCTGGACTACTAGATATAATTTTCAAAATGACGGGATCTCTAAATTATAAACTAGGTATCTTAAACTTCAGTTCTCAGCTTCAGTTCCCTGAGGAAGATGTTTTTCAAGCGGCTGGACTACTAGATGTAACTTTTAGAATGACTGGATAATTGAAGTACCATTTGGATATCTTAATTTTGATTTCTCAGCTTAAATTCCCAGGGGAAGTTGTTTTTCAAGCACCTGATCTATTAGATGTAATTTTCAAAATGACGGGATCTCTAATATATAAACCAGGTATCTTAAATTTCAGTTCTCAGCTTAAGTTCCATGAGGAAGATGTTTTTCAAGCGCCAGGACTACTAGATATCATTTTCGAAATGACAGGATGTCTAAAATATAAACTGGGCACCCTCAATTTCAGTTCTCAGCTTAAGTTTCCTGAAAAGATGCTTTTTAAGCACCTGGACTACTAGATATAATTTTCAAAATGACGGGATCTCTAAAATATAAACAAGGTCTCTTAAATTTCAGTTCTCAGCTTAAGTTCCATGAGGAAGATGTTTTTCAAGCGCCAGGACTACTAGATATCATTTTCGAAATGACAGGATGTCTAAAATATAGACTCGGCACCCTCAATTTCAGTTCTCAGATTAAATTCCCTGAGAAAGATGCTTTTCAAGCACCTGGACTACTAGATATAATTTTCAAAATGACAGGATCTCTAAAATATAAACCAGGTATCTTAAATTTCAGTTCTCAGCTTAAGTTCCCTGAAGAAGATGTTTTTCAAGCACCTGGACTACTAGATATCATTTTTAAAATGACAGGATCTCTAAAATATAAACTGGGCATCTTAAATTTCAGTTCTCAGCTTAAGTTCCCTGAGGAAGATGTTTTTCAAGCGCCTGGACTACTAGATATCATTTTCGAAATGACGGGATCTTTAAAATATAAACTGGGCATCTTAAATTTCAGTTCTCAGCTTAAGTTCCCTGAGAAAGATACTTTTCAAGCACCTGGACTACTAGATATAATTTTCAAAATTACGGGATCTCTGAAATATAAACCAGGTATATTAAACTTCAGTTCTCAGCTTAAGTTCCCTGAGGAAGATGTATTTCAAGCGCCTGGACTACTAGATGTAATTTTTAGAATGACTGGATCATTGAAGTACAATTCGGATATCTTAATTTTGATTTCACAGCTTAAATTCCCTGATGAAGTTGTTTTTCAAGCACCTGGACTACTAGATATAATTTTCAAAATTACGGGATCTCTCAAATATAAACCAGGTATCTTAAACTTCAGGTCTCAGCTTAAGTTCCCTGAGGAAGATGCTTTTTAAGCACCTGGACTACTAGATATAATTTTCAAAATGACGGGATCTCTAAATTATAAACTGGGCACCCTCAATTTCAGTTCTCAGCGTAAGTTCCCTGCGAAGGATGCTTTTTAAGCACCTGGAATACTAGATATAATTTTCAAAGTGACGGGATCTCTAAAATATGAACTGGGCATCTTAAATTTCAGTTCACAGCTTAAGTTCCCTGAGAAAGATACTTTTTAAGCACATGGACTACTAGATATAATTTTTCAAAGTGACGGGATCTCTAAAATATGAACTGGGCATCTTAAATTTCAGTTCACAGCTTAAGTTCCCTGAGAAAGATACTTTTAAGCACATGGACTACTAGATATAATTTTCAAAGTGACGGGATCTCTGAAATATAAACTAGGTATCTTAAATTTCAGTTCTCAGCTTAAGTTCCCTGAGAAAGATACTTTTCAAGCACCTGGACTACTAGATATAATTTTCAAAATGACGGGATCTCTAAAATATAAACCAGGTATCTTAAATTTCAGTTCTCAGCTTAAGTTCCCTGAGGAAGATGTTTTTCAAGCGCCTGGACTACTAGATATCATTTTCGAAATGACAGGATCTCTAAAATATAAACTGGGCATCTTAAATTTCAGTTCTCAGCTTAAGTTCCCTGAAGAAGATGTTTTTCAAGCACCTGGACTACTAGATATCATTTTCGAAATGACGGGATCTTTAAAATATAAACTGGGCATCTTAAATTTCAGTTCTCAGCTTAAGTTCCCTGAGAAAGATACTTTTCAAGCACCTGATCTACAAGATATAATTTTCAAAATGACGGGATCTAAAAAATATAAACCAGGTATCTTAAACTTCAGTTCTCAGCTTAAGTTCCCTGAGGAAGAAGTTTTTCAAGCGCCTGGACTACTAGATATCATCTTCGAAATGACAGGATCTCTAAAATAAAAACTGGGCACCCTCAATTTCAGTTCTCAGCTTAAGTTCCCTGAGAAGAATGCTTTTCAAGCACTTGGACTACTAGATATAATTTTCAAAGTGACGGGATCTCTAAAATATAAACCAGGTATCCTTAAATTAAGTTCTCAGCTTAAGTTCCCTGAGGAAGAAGTTTTTCAAGCGCCTGGACTACAAGATTTAATTTTTAGAATGACTGGATCATTGAAGTACCATTCGGATATCTTAATTTTGATTTCAGAACTTAAATTCCCTGATGAAGTTGTTTTTCAAGCACCTGGACTACTGGATATAATTTGCAAAATGACGGGATCTCTAAAATATAAACCAGGTATCTATAACTTCAGTTCTCAGCTTAAGTTCCCTGAGGAAGATGTTTTTCAAGCGCCTGGACTATGGATATCATTTTCGAAATGACGGGATCTTTAAAATATAAACCAGGTATCCTCAATTTCAGTTCTCAGTTTAAGTTCCCTGAGGAAGATGTTTTTCAAGCGCATGGACTACTAGATATAATTTTCAAAATGACGGGATCATTGAAGTACCATTCGGATATCTTAATTTTGATTTCAGAACTTAAATTCCCTGATGAAGTTGTTTTTCAAGCACCTGGACTACTAGATATAATTTTCAAAATGACGGGATCTCTAAAATATAAACCAGGTATCTTAAACTTCAGTTCTCAGCTTAAGTTCCCTGAGGAAGATGTTTTTCAAGCGCCTGGACTACTAGATATCATTTTCGAAATGACAGGATCTCTAAAATATAAACTGGGCACCCTCAATTTCAGGTCTCAGCTTAAGTTCCCTGAGAAAGATGCTTTTTAAGCACCTGGACTACTAGATATAATTTTCAAAATGACGGGATCTCTAAAATATAAACTAGGTATCTTAAACTTCAGTTCTCAGCTCAAGTTCCATGAGGAAGATGTATTTTAAGCACCTGGACTACTAGATGTAACTTTTAGAATGACTGGATAATTGAAGTACCATTTGGATACCTTAATTTTGATTTCTCAGCTTAAATTCCCTGGGGAAGTTGTTTTTCAAGCACCTGGACTACTAGATATAATTTTCAAAATGACGGGATCTCTAAAATATAAACCAGGTATCTTAAACTTCAGTTCTCAGCTTATGTTCCCTGAGGAAGTTGATTTTCAAGCGCCTGGACTACTAGATATCATTTTCGAAATGACAGGATCTCTAAAATATAAACTGGGCACACTCAATTTCAGTTCTCAGCTTAAGTTCGCTGAGAAAGATGCTTTTTAAGCACCTGGACTACTAGATATAATTTTCAAAATGACGGGATCTCTAAAATATATACTAGGTCTCTTAAACTTCAGTTCTCAGCTCCAGTTCCATGAGGAAGATGTATTTTAAGCGCCTGGACTACTAGATGTAATTTTTAGAATGACTGGATCATTGAAGTACCATTCGGATATCTTCATTTTGATTTCAGAACTTAAATTCTGTGATGAAGTTGTTTTTCAAGCACCTGGACTACTAGATATAATTTTCAAAATGACGGGATCTCTAAAATATAAACCAGGTATCTTAAACTTCAGTTCTCAGCTTAAGTTCCCTGAGGAAGAAGTTTTTCAAGAGCCTGGACTACTAGATATCATCTTCGAAATGACAGGATCTCTAAAATATAAACTGGCCACCCTCAATTTCAGTTCTCAGCGTAAGTTCCCTGCGAAGGATGCTTTTTAAGCACCTGGACTACTAGATATAATTTTCTAAGTGACGGGATCTCTAAAATATAAATCAGGTATCCTTTAATTCAGTTCTCAGCTTAAGTTCCCTGAGGAAGAAGTTTTTCAAGCGCCTGGACTACTAGATATCATTTTCGAAATGACAGGATCTCTAAAATATGAACTGGGCATCTTAAATTTCAGTTCACAGCTTAAGTTCCCTGAGAAAGATACTTTTTAAGCACATGGACTACTAGATATAATTTTCAAAGTGACGGGATCTCTGAAATATAAACTAGGTATCTTAAATTTCAGTTCTCAGCTTAAGTTCCCTGAGAAAGATACTTTTCAAGCACCTGGACTACTAGATATAATTTTCAAAATGACGGGATCTGTAAAATATAAACCAGGTATCTTAAATTTCAGTTCTCAGCTTAAGTTCCCTGAGGAAGATGTTTTTCAAGCGCCTGGACTACTAGATATCATTTTCGAAATGACAGGATCTCTAAAATATAAACTGGGCATCTTAAATTTCAGTTCTCAGCTTAGGTTCCCTGAGGAAGATGTTTTTCAAGCACCTGGACTACTAGATGTAATTTTCGAAATGACAGGATCTCTAAAATATGAACTGGGCATCTTAAATTTCAGTTCACAGCTTAAGTTCCCTGAGAAAGATACTTTTTAAGCACATGGACTACTAGATATAATTGTCAAAGTGACGGGATCGCTAAAATATAAACCAGGTATCTTAAATTTCAGTTCTCAGCTTAAGTTCCATGAGAAAGATACTTTTCAAGCACCTGGACTACTAGATATAATTTTCAAAGTGACGGGATCTCTAAAATATAAACCAGGTATCTTAAAATCCAGTTCTCTGCTTAAGTTCCCTGAGGAAGATGTTTTTCAAGCACCTGGACTACTAGATGTAATTTTTAGAATGACTGGATCATTGAAGTACTATTCGGATATCTTAATTTTGATTTCAGAACTTAAATTCCCTGATGAAGTTGTTTTTCAAGCACCTGGACTACTGGATATAATTTGCAAAATGACGGGATCTCTAAAATATAAACCAGGTATCTATAACTTCAGTTCTCAGCTTAAGTTCCCTGAGGAAGATGTTTTTCAAGCGCCTGGACTATGGATATCATTTTCGAAATGACGGGATCTTTAAAATATAAACCAGGTATCCTCAATTTCAGTTCTCAGTTTAAGTTCCCTGAGGAAGATGTTTTTCAAGCGCATGGACTACTAGATATAATTTTCAAAATGACGGGATCATTGAAGTACCATTCGGATATCTTAATTTTGATTTCAGAACTTAAATTCCCTGATGAAGTTGTTTTTCAAGCACCTGGACTACTAGATATAATTTTCAAAATGACGGGATCTCTAAAATATAAACCAGGTATCATAAATTTCAGTTCTCAGCTTAAGTTCCTTGAGGAAGATGTTTTTCAAGCGCCTGGACTAATAGAAATCATTTTCGGAATGACAGGATCTCTAAAATATAAACTGGGCACCCTCAATTTCAGGTCTCAGCTTAAGTTCCCTGAGAAAGATGCTTTTTAAGCACCTGGACAACTACATATAATTTTCAAAATGACGGGATCTCTACAATATAAACTAGCTATCTTAATTTACAGTTCTCGGCTCAAGTTCCATGAGGAAGATGTTTTTTAATCACCTGGACTACTAGATGTAACTTTTAGAATGACTGGATAATTGAAGTACCATTTGGATACCTTAATTTTGATTTCTCAGCTTAAATTCCCTGGGGAAGTTGTTTTTCAAGCACCTGGACTACTAGATATAATTTTCAAAATGACGGGATCTCTAAAATATAAACCAGGTATCTTAAACTTCAGTTCTCAGCTTATGTTCCCTGAGGAAGTTGATTTTCAAGCGCCTGGACTACTAGATATCATTTTCGAAATGACAGGATCTCTAAAATATAAACTGGGCACCCTCAATTTCAGTTCTCAGCTTAAGTTCGCTGAGAAAGATGCTTTTTAAGCACCTGGACTACTAGATATAATTTTCAAAATGACGGGATCTCTAAAATATATACTAGGTCTCTTAAACTTCAGTTCTCAGCTCCAGTTCCATGAGGAAGATGTATTTTAAGCGCCTGGACTACTAGATGTAATTTTTAGAATGACTGGATCATTGAAGTACCAATCGGATATCTTAATTTTGATTTCAGAACTTAAATTCCCTGATGAAGTTGTTTTTCAAGCACCTGGACTACTAGATATAATTTTCAAAATGACGGGATCTCTAAAATATAAACCAGGTATCTTAAACTTCAGTTCTCAGCTTAAGTTCCCTGAGGAAGAAGTTTTTCAAGAGCCTGGACTACTAGATATCATCTTCGAAATGACAGGATCTCTAAAATATAAACTGGCCACCCTCAATTTCAGTTCTCAGCGTAAGTTCCCTGCGAAGGATGCTTTTAAGCACCCGGACTACTAGATATAATTTTCAAAGTGACGGGATCTCTAAAATATAAACCAGGTATCCTTAAATTCAGTTCTCAGCTTAAGTTCCCTGAGGAAGAAGTTTTTCAAGCTCCTGGACTACTAGATATCATCTTCGAAATGAAAGGATCTCTAAAATATAAACTGGGCACCCTCAATTTCAGTTCACAGCTTAAGTTCCCTGAGAAAGATACTTTTTAAGCACATGGACTACTAGATATAATTTTCAAAGTGACGGGATCTCTGAAATATAAACTAGGTATCTTAAATTTCAGTTCTCAGCTTAAGTTCCCTGAGAAAGATACTTTTCAAGCACCTGGACTACTAGATATAATTTTCAAAATGACGGAATCTCTAAAATATAAACCAGGTACCTTAAATTTCAGTTCTCAGCTTAAGTTCCCTGAAGAAGATGTTTTTCAACCTCCTGGACTACTAGATATCATTTTCGAAATGACGGGATCTTTAAAATATAAACTGGGCATCTTAAATTTCAGTTCTCAGCTTAAGTTCCCTGAGGAAGATTTTTGTCAAGCGCCTGGACTACTAGATATCATTTTCGAAATGACTGGATCTCTAAAATATAAACTGGGCATCTTAAATTTCAGTTCTCAGCTTAAGTTCCCTGAGAAAGATACATTTCAAGCACCTGATCTACTAGATATAATTTTCAAAATGACGGGATCTTTAAAATATAAACCAGGTACCTTAAATTTCAGTTCTCAGCTTAAGTTCCCTGAGGAAGATGTTTTTCAAGCGCCTGGACTACTAGATATCATTTTCGAAATGACAGGATCTCTAAAATATAAACTGGGCACCCTCAATTTCAGTTCTTAGCTTAAGTTCCCTGAGAAGGATGCTTTTTAAGCACCTGGACTACTAGATATAATTTTCAAAGTAACGGGATCTCTAAAATATAAACCAGGTATCCTTAAATTCAGTTCTCAGCTTAAGTTCCCTGAGGAAGAAGTTTTTCAAGCGCCTGGACTACTAGATATCATTTTCGAAATGGCGGGATCTTTAAAATATAAACCAGGTATCCTCAATTTCAGTTCTCAGTTTAAGTTCCCTGAGGAAGATGTTTTTCAAGCGCATGGACTACTAGATATAATTTTTACAATGACAAGATCACTAAAATATAAACTCGTCATCTTAAATTTCAGTTCTCAGCTAAAGTTCCCTGAGGAAGATGTTTTTCAAGCACCTGGACTACTGGATATAATTCTCAAAATGACGGGATCTCTAAAATGTAAACCAGGTATCTATAACTTCAGTTCACAGCTTAAGTTCCCTGAGAAAGATACTTTTCAAGCACCTGGACAACTAGATATAATTTTCAAAATGACGGGATCTCTAAAATATAAACCAGGTATCTTAAATTGCAGTTCTCAGCTTAAGTTTCCTGAGGAAGATGTTTTTCAAGCGCCTGGACTACTAGATATCATCTTCGAAATGACAGGATCTCTAAAATATAAACTGGGCACCCTCAATTTCAGTTCTTAGCTTAAGTTCCCTGAGAAGGATGCTTTTTAAGCACCTGGACTACTAGATATAATTTTCAAAGTAACGGGATCTCTAAAATATAAACCAGGTAGCTTAAACTTCAGTTCTCAGCTTAAGTTCCCTGAGGAAGATGTTTTTCAAGCGCCTTGACTACTAGATATCATCTTCGAAATGACAGGATCTCTAAAATAAAAACTGGGCACCCTCAATTTCAGTTCTCAGCTTAAGTTCCCTGAGAAGAATGCTTTTCAAGCACTTGGACTACTAGATATAATTTTCAAAGTGACGGGATCTCTAAAATATAAACCAGGTATCCTTAAATTAAGTTCTCAGCTTAAGTTCCCTGAGGAAGAAGTTTTTCAAGCGCCTGGACTACTAGATTTAATTTTTAGAATGACTGGATCATTGAAGTACCATTCGGATATCTTAATTTTGATTTCAGAACTTAAATTCCCTGATGAAGTTGTTTTTCAAGCACCTGGACTACTGGATATAATTTGCAAAATGACGGGATCTCTAAAATATAAACCAGGTATCTATAACTTCAGTTCTCAGCTTAAGTTCCCTGAGGAAGATGTTTTTCAAGCGCCTGGACTACTAGATATCATTTTCGAAATGACGGGATCTTTAAAATATAAACCAGGTATCCTCAATTTCAGTTCTCAGTTTAAGTTCCCTGAGGAAGATGTTTTTCAAGCGCATGGACTACTAGATATAATTTTCAAAATGACGGGATCATTGAAGTACCATTCGGATATCTTAATTTTGATTTCAGAACTTAAATTCCCTGATGAAGTTGTTTTTCAAGCACCTGGACTACTAGATATAATTTTCAAAATGACGGGATCTCTAAAATATAAACCAGGTATCTTAAACTTCAGTTCTCAGCTTAAGTTCCCTGAGGAAGATGTTTTTCAAGCGCCTGGACTACTAGATATCATTTTCGAAATGACAGGATCTCTAAAATATAAACTGGGCACCCTCAATTTCAGGTCTCAGCTTAAGTTCCCTGAGAAAGATGCTTTTTAAGCACCTGGACTACTAGATATAATTTTCAAAATGACGGGATCTCTAAAATATAAACTAGGTATCTTAAACTTCAGTTCTCAGCTCAAGTTCCATGAGGAAGATGTATTTTAAGCACCTGGACTACTAGATGTAACTTTTAGAATGACTGGATAATTGAAGTACCATTTGGATACCTTAATTTTGATTTCTCAGCTTAAATTCCCTGGGGAAGTTGTTTTTCAAGCACCTGGACTACTAGATATAATTTTCAAAATGACGGGATCTCTAAAATATAAACCAGGTATCTTAAACTTCAGTTCTCAGCTTATGTTCCCTGAGGAAGATGATTTTCAAGCCCCTGGACTCCTAGATATCCTTTTCGAAATGTCAGGATCTCTAAAATATAAACTGGGCACCCTCAATTTCAGTTCTCAGCTTAAGTTCGCTGAGAAAGATGCTTTTTAAGCACCTGGACTACTAGATATAATTTTCAAAATGACGGGATCTCTAAAATATATACTAGGTCTCTTAAACTTCAGTTCTCAGCTCCAGTTCCATGAGGAAGATGTATTTTAAGCGCCTGGACTACTAGATGTAATTTTTAGAATGACTGGATCATTGAAGTACCATTCGGATATCTTAATTTTGATTTCAGAACTTTAATTCCCTGATGAAGTTGTTTTTCAAGAACCTGGACTACTAAATATAATTTTCAAAGTGACGGGATATCTAAAATATAAACCAGGTATCCTTAAATTCAGTTCTCAGCTTAAGTTCCCTGAGGAAGAAGTTTTTCAAGCGCCTGGACTACTAGATATCATCTTCGAAATGACAGGATCTCTGAAATATAAACTGGCCACCCTCAATTTCAGTTCTCAGCGTAAGTTCCCTGAGGAAGATGCTTTTTAAGCACCTGGACTACTAGACATAATTTTCAAAGTGACGGGATCTATAAAATATAAACCAGGTATCCTTAAATTCAGTTCTCAGCTTAAGTTCCCTGAGGAAGAAGTTTTTCAAGCGCCTGGACTACTAGATATCATCTTCGAAATGACAGGATCTCTAAAATATGAACTGGGCATCTTAAATTTCAGTTCACAGCTTAAGTTCCCTGAGAAAGATACTTTTTAAGCACATGGACTACTAGATATAATTTTCAAAGTGACGGGATCTCTGAAATATAAACTAGGTATCTTAAATTTCAGTTTTCAGCTTAAGTTCCCTGAGAAAGATACTTTTTAAGCACCTGGACTACTAGATATAATTTTCAAAATGACAGGATCTCTAAAATATAAACCAGGTATCTTAGATTTCAGTTCTCAGCTTATGTTCCCTGAGGAAGATGTTTTTCAAGCGCCTGGACTACTAGATATAATTTTCGAAATGACAGGATCTCTAAAATATAAACTGGGCATCTTAAATTTCCAGTTCTCAGCTTAAGTTCCCTGAAGAAGATGTTTTTCAACCTCCTGGACTACTAGATATCATTTTCGAAATGACGGGATCTTTAAAATATAAACTGGGCATCTTAAATTTCAGTTCTCAGCTTAAGTTCCCTGAGAAAGATACTTTTCAAGCACCTGGACTACTAAATATAATTTTCAAAATGACGGGATCTCTAAAATATAAACCAGGTATCTTAAACTTCAGTTCTCAGCTTAAGTTCCCTGAGGAAGATGTTTTTCAAGCGCCTGGACTACTAGATATCATCTTCGAAATGACAGGATCTCTAAAATATAAACTGGGCACCCTCAATTTCAGTTCTTAGCTTAAGTTCCCTGAGAAGGATGCTTTTTAAGCACCTGGACTACTAGATATAATTTTCAAAGTAACGGGATCTCTAAAATATAAACCAGGTATCCTTAAATTCAGTTCTCAGCTTAAGTTCCCTGAGGAAGAAGTTTTTCAAGCGCCTGGACTACTAGATATCATTTTCGAAATGGCGGGATCTTTAAAATATAAACCAGGTATCCTCAATTTCAGTTCTCAGTTTAAGTTCCCTGAGGAAGATGTTTTTCAAGCGCATGGACTACTAGATATAATTTTCAAAATGACGGGATCTCTAAATTATAAACTAGGTATCTTAAACTTCAGTTCTCAGCTTAAGTTCCCTGAGGAAGATGTTTTTCAAGCACCTGGACTACTGGATATAATTTGCAAAATGACGGGATCTCTAAAATATAAACCAGGTATCTATAACTTCAGTTCACAGCTTAAGTTCCCTGAGAAAGATACTTTTCAAGCACCTGGACTACTAGATATAATTTTCAAAATGACGGGATCTCTAAAATATAAACCAGGTATCTTAAACTTCAGTTCTCAGCTTAAGTTCCCTGGGGAAGATGTTTTTCAAGCGCCTGGACTACTAGATATCATCTTCGAAATGACTGGATATCTAAAATATAAACTGGGCACCCTCAATTTCAGTTCTTAGCTTAAGTTCCCTGAGAAGGATGCTTTTTAAGCACCTGGACTACTAGATATAATTTTCAAAGTAACGGGATCTCTAAAATATAAACCAGGTATCTTAGACTTCAGTTCTCAGCTTAAGTTCCCTGAGGAAGATGTTTTTCAAGCGCCTGGACTACTAGATATCATAATCGAAATGACAGGATATCTAAAATATAAACTGGGCACCCTCAATTTCAGTTCTTAGCTTAAGTTCCCTGAGAAGGATGCTTTTCAAGCACCTGGACTACTAGATATAATTTTCAAAGTGACGGGATCATTGAAGTACCATTCGGATATCTTAATTTTGATTTCAGAACTTAAATTCCCTGATGAAGTTGTTTTTCAAGCACCTGGACTACTAGATATAATTTTCAAAATGACGGGATCTCTAAAATATAAACCAGGTATCTTATACTTCAGTTCTCAGCTTAAGTTCCCTGAGGAAGATGTTTTTCAAGCGCCTGGACTACTAGATATCATTTTCGAAATGACAGGATCTCTAAAATATAAACTGGGCACCCTCAATTTCAGGTCTCAGCTTAAGTTCCCTGAGAAAGATACTTTTAAAGCACCTGGACTACTAGATATAATTTTCAAAATGACAGGATCTCTAAAATATAAACCAGGTATCTATAACTTCAGTTCTCAGCTTAAGTTCCCTGAGGAAGATGTTTTTCAAGCGCCTGGACTACTAGATATCATTTTTCGAAATGACGGGATCTTTAAAATATAAACCAGGTATCCTCAATTTCAGTTCTCAGTTTAAGTTCCCTGAGGAAGATGTTTTTCAAGCGCATGGACTACTAGATATAATTTTCAAAATGACGGGATCATTGAAGTACCATTCGGATATCTTAATTTTGATTTCAGAACTTTAATTCCCTGATGAAGTTGTTTTTCAAGGACCTGGACTACTAGATATAATTTTCAAAATGACGGGATCTCTAAAATATAAACCAGGTATCTTAAACTTCAGTTCTCAGCTTAAGTTCCCTGAGGAAGATGTTTTTCAAGCGCCTGGACTACTAGATATCATTTTCGAAATGACAGGATCTCTCTAAAATATAAACTGGGCACCCTCAATTTCAGGTCTCAGCTTAAGTTCCCTGAGAAAGATGCTTTTTAAGCACCTGGACTACTAGATATAATTTTCAAAATGACGGGATCTCTAAAATATAAACTAGGTATCTTAAACTTCAGTTCTCAGCTCAAGTTCCATGAGGAAGATGTATTTTAAGCACCTGGACTACTAGATGTAACTTTTAGAATGACTGGATAATTGAAGTACCATTTGGATACCTTAATTTTGATTTCTCAGCTTAAATTCCCTGGGGAAGTTGTTTTTCAAGCACCTGGACTACTAGATATAATTTTCAAAATGACGGGATCTCTAAAATATAAACCAGGTATCTTAAACTTCAGTTCTCAGCTTATGTTCCCTGAGGAAGTTGATTTTCAAGCGCCTGGACTACTAGATATCATTTTCGAAATGACAGGATCTCTAAAATATAAACTGGGCACCCTCAATTTCAGTTCTCAGCTTAAGTTCGCTGAGAAAGATGCTTTTTAAGCACCTGGACTACTAGATATAATTTTCAAAATGACGGGATCTCTAAAATATATACTAGGTCTCTTAAACTTCAGTTCTCAGCTCCAGTTCCATGAGGAAGATGTATTTTAAGCGCCTGGACTACTAGATGTAATTTTTAGAATGACTGGATCATTGAAGTACCATTCGGATATCTTAATTTTGATTTCAGAACTTTAATTCCCTGATGAAGTTGTTTTTCAAGAACCTGGACTACTAAATATAATTTTCAAAGTGACGGGATATCTAAAATATAAACCAGGTATCCTTAAATTCAGTTCTCAGCTTAAGTTCCCTGAGGAAGAAGTTTTTCAAGAGCCTGGACTACTAGATATCATCTTCGAAATGACAGGATCTCTAAAAATATAAACTGGCCACCCTCAATTTCAGTTCTCAGCGTAAGTTCCCTGCGAAGGATGCTTTTTAAGCACCTGGACTACTAGACATAATTTTCAAAGTGACGGGATATCTAAAATATAAACCAGGTATCCTTAAATTCAGTTCTCAGCTTACGTTCCCTGAGGAAGAAGTTTTTCAAGCGCCTGGACTACTAGATATCATCTTCGAAATGACAGGATCTCTAAAATATGAACTGGTCATCTCAAATTTCAGTTCACAGCTTAAGTTCCCTGAGAAAGTTACTTTTTAAGCACATGGACTACTAGATATAATTTTCAAAGTGACGGGATCTCTGAAATATAAACCAGGTATCTTAAATTGCAGTTCTCAGCTTAAGTTCCCTGAGAAAGATACTTTTTAAGCACCTGGACTACTAGATATAATTTTCAAAGTGACGGGATCTCTAAAATATAAACCAGGTATCTTAAAATTCAGTTCTCAGCTTAAGTTCCCTGAAGAAGATGTTTTTCAAGCGCCTGGACTACTAGATATCATTTTCGAAATGACAGGATCTCTAAAATATAAACTGGGCATCTTAAATTTCAGTTCTCAGCTTAAGTTCCCTGATGCAGATGTTTTTCAAGCGCCTGGACTACTAGATATCATTTTCGAAATGACAGGATCTCTAAAATATAAACTGGGCATCTTAAATTTCAGTTCTCAGCTTAAGTTCCCTGAGAAAGATACTTTTTAAGCACCTGGACCACTAGATATAATTTTCAAAATGACAGGATCTCTAAAATATAAACCAGGTATCTTAGATTTCAGTTCTAAGCTTAAGTTCCCTGAGGAAGATGTTTTTCAAGCGCCTGGACTACTAGATATAATCTTCGAAATGACAGGATCTCTAAAATATAAACTGGGCACCCTCAATTTCAGTTCTTAGCTTAAGTTCCCTGAGAAGGATGCTTTTTAAGCACCTGACTACTAGATATAATTTTCAAAGTAACGGGATCTCTAAAATATAAACCAGGTATCCTTAAATTCAGTTCTCAGCTTAAGTTCCCTGAGGAAGAAGTTTTTCAAGCGCCTGGACTACTAGATATCATTTTCGAAATGGCGGGATCTTTAAAATATAAACCAGGTATCCTCAATTTCAGTTCTCAGTTTAAGTTCCCTGAGGAAGATGTTTTTCAAGCGCATGGACTACTAGATATAATTTTCAAAATGACGGGATCTCTAAATTATAAACTAGGTATCTTAAACTTCAGTTCTCAGCTTAAGTTCCCTGAGGAAGATGTTTTTTTAACACCTGGACTACTGGATATAATTTCCAAAATGACGGGATCTCTAAAATATAATCCAGGTATCCCTAATTTCAGTTCTCAGCTTAAGTTCCCTGAGGAAGATGTTTTTCAAGCGCCTGGACTACTAGATATCATTTTCGAAATGGCGGGATCTTTAAAATATAAACCAGGTATCCTCAATTTCAGTTCTCAGTTTAAGTTCCCTGAGGAAGATGTTTTTCAAGCGCATGGACTACTAGATATAATTTTCAAAGTGACGGGATCTCTAAATTATAAACTAGGTATCTTAATCTTCAGTTCTCAGCTTAAGTTTCCTGAGGAAGATGTTTTTCAAGCGCCTGGACTACTAGATGTAATTTTTAGAATGACTGGATCATTGAAGTACCATTCGGATATCTTAATTTTGATTTCAGAACTTTAATTCCCTGATGAAGTTGTTTTTCAAGGACCTGGACTACTAGATATAATTTTCAAAATGACGGGATCTCTAAAATATAAACCAGGTATCTTAAACTTCAGTTCTCAGCTTAAGTTCCCTGAGGAAGATGTTTTTCAAGCGCCTGGACTACTAGATATCATTTTCGAAATGACAGGATCTCTGAAATATAAACTGGGCACCCTCAATTTCAGGTCTCAGCTTAAGTTCCCTGAGAAAGATGCTTTTTAAGCACCTGGACTACTAGATATAATTTTCAAAATGACGGGATCTCTAAAATATAAACTAGGTATCAGTTCTCAGCTCAAGTTCCATGAGGAAGATGTATTTTAAGCACCTGGACTACTAGATGTAACTTTTAGAATGACTGGATAATTGAAGTACCATTTGGATATCTTAATTTTGATTTCTCAGCTTAAATTCCCTGGGGAAGTTGTTTTTCAAGCACCTGGACTACTAGATATAATTTTCAAAATGACGGGATCTCTAAAATATAAACCAGGTATCTTAAACTTCAGTTCTCAGCTTATGTTCCCTGAGGAAGTTGATTTTCAAGCGCCTGGACTACTAGATATCATTTTCGAAATGACAGGATCTCTAAAATATAAACTGGGCACCCTCAATTTCAGTTCTCAGCTTAAGTTCCCTGAGAAAGATGCTTTTTAAGCACCTGGACTACTAGATATAATTTTCAAAATGACGGGATCTCTAAAATATATACTAGGTCTCTTAAACTTCAGTTCTCAGCTCCAGTTCCATGAGGAAGATGTATTTTAAGCACCTGGACTACTAGATGTAACTTTTAGAATGACTGGATAATTGAAGTACCATTTGGATATCTTAATTTTGATTTCTCAGCTTAAATTCCCTAGGGAAGTTGTTTTTCAAGCACCTGAACTATTAGATATAATTTTCAAAATTACGGGATCTCTAAAATATAAACCAGGTATATTAAACTTCAGTTCTCAGCTTAAGTTCCCTGAGGAAGATGTTTTTCAAGCGCCTGGACTACTAGATGTAATTTTAAAATGACTGGATCATTGAAGTACCATTCGGATATCTTAATTTTGATTTCAGAACTTAAATTCCCTGATGAAGTAGTTTTTCAAGCACCTGGACTACTAGATATAATGTTCAAAATGACGGGATCTCTAAATTATAAACTAGGTATCTTAAACTTCAGTTCTCAGCTTAAGTTCCCTGAGAAAGATGCTTTTCAAACACCTGGACTACTAGATATAATTTTCAAAATGACGGGATCTCTAAATTATAAACTAGGTATCTTAAACTTCAGTTCTCAGCTTAAGTTCCCTGAGGAAGATGTTTTTCAAGCGCCTGGACTGCTAGATGTAATTTTTAGAATGACTGGATCATTGAATTACCATTCGGATATCTTAATTTTGATTTCAGAACTTAAATTTCCTGATGAAGTTGTTGTTCAAGCACCTGGACTACTAGATATAATTTTCAAAATGACGGGATCTCTAAAATATAAACCAGGTATCTTAAATTTCAGTTCTCAGCTTAAGCTCACTGAGGAAGATGTTTTTCAAGCGCCAGGACTACTAGATATCATTTTCGAAATGACAGGATCTCTAAAATATAAACTGGGCATCTTAAATTTCAGTTCTCAGCTTAAGTACCCTGAGAAAGATGCTTTTTAAGCACCTGGACTACTAGATATAATTTTCGAAATGACAGGATCTCTAAAATTTAAGCTGTGCATCTTAAATTTCAGTTCTCAGCATAAGTTCCCTGAGAAAGATGCTTTTCAAGCACCTGGAATACTAGGTATAATTTTCAAAATGACGGGATCTCTAAATTATAAACCAGGTATCTTAAACTTCAGTTCTCAGCTTATGTTCCCTGAGGAAGATGATTTTCAAGCGCCTGGACTACTAGATATCATTTTCGAAATGACAGGATGTCTAAAATATAAACTGGGCACCCTCAATTTCAGTTCTCAGCTTAAGTTCCCTGAGAAAGATGCTTTTTAAGCACCTGGACTACTAGATATAATTTTCAAAATGACGGGATCTCTAAAATATAAACTAGGTCTCTTAAACTTCAGTTCTCAGCTCCAGTTCCCTGAGGAAGATGTTTTTCAAGCACCTGGACTACTAGATGTAATTTTTAGAATGACTGGATCATTGAAGTACAATTCGGATATCTCCATTTTGATTTCTCAGCTTAAATTCCCTGAGGAGGATGTTTTTCAAGCTCCTGGAATACTAGATATAATTTTCAAAGTGACGGGATCTCTAAAATATAAAACAGGTATATTAAACTTCAGTTCTCAGCTTAAGATCCCTGAGGAAGATGTTTTTCAAGCGCCTGGACTACTAGATGTAATTTTGGTAATGACTGGATCAATGGAGTACAATTAGGGGATCTTAATTTTGATTTCAGAGCTTTAGTTCCGTGAGGAAGTTGTTTTTCAAGCACCTGGACTACTAGATATAATTTTCAAAATTACGGGATCTCTGAAATATAAACCAGGTATATTAATCTTCAGTTCTCAGCTTAAGTTTCCTGAGGAAGATGTTTTACAAGCGCCTGGACTACTAGATGTAATTTTTAGAATGACTGGATCATTGAAGTACCATTCGGATATCTTAATTTTGATTTCAGAACTTTAATTCCCTGATGAAGTTGTTTTTCAAGGACCTGGACTACTAGATATAATTTTCAAAATGACGGGATCTCTAAAATATAAACCAGGTATCTTAAACTTCAGTTCTCAGCTTAAGTTCCCTGAGGAAGAAGTTTTTCAAGAGCCTGGACTACTAGATATCATCTTCGAAATGACAGGATCTCTAAAATATAAACTGGGCACCCTCAATATCAGTTCTCAGCGTAAGTTCCCTGCGAAGGATACTTTTTAAGCATCTGGACTACTAGATATAATTTTCAAAGTGACGGGATCTATAAAATATAAACCAGGTATCCTTAAATTCAGTTCTCAGCTTAAGTTCCCTGAGGAAGATGTTTTTCAAGCGCCTGGACTACTAGATATCATCTTCGAAATGACAGGATCTCTAAAATATGAACTGGGCATCTTAAATTTCAGATCTCATTTTAAGTTCCCTGAGAAAGATACTTTTTAAGCACCTGGACTACAAGATATAATTTTCAAAATGACAGGATCTCTAAAATATAATCCAGGTATCTTAGATTTCAGTTCTCAGCTTAAGATCCCTGAAGAAGATGTTTTTCAAGCGCCTGGACTACTAGATATCATTTTCGAAATGACAGGATCTATAAAATATAAAACTGGGCATCTTAAATTTCAGTTCACAGCTTAAGTTCCCTGTGAAAGATACTTTTTAAGCACATGGACTACTAGATATAATTTTCAAAGTGACGGGATCTATAAAATATAAACCAGGTACCTTAAATTTCAGTTCTCAGCTTAAGTTCCCTGAGGAAGATGTTTTTCAAGCACCTGGACTACTAGATATAATTTTCAAAATGACGGAATCTCTAAAATATAAACCAGGTACCTTAAATTTCAGTTCTCAAATTAAGTTCCCTGAGTAAGATGTTTCTCAAGCGCCTGGACTACTAGATATCATCTTCGAAATGACAGGATCTCTAAAATATAAACTGGGCACCCTCAATTTCAGTTCTCAGCTTAAGTTCCCTGAGAAGGATGCTTTTTAAGCACCTGGACTACTAGATATAATTTTCAAAGTGACGGGATCTCTAAAATATAAACCAGGTATCCTTAAATTCAGTTCTCAGCTTAAGTTCCCTGAGGAAGAAGTTTTTCAAGCGCATGGACGACTAGATTTAATTTTTAGAATGACTGGATCATTGAAGTACCATTCGGATATCTTAATTTTGATTTCAGAACTTAAATTCCCTGATGAAGTTGTTTTTCAAGCACCTGGACTACTGGATATAATTTGCAAAATGACGGGATCTCTAAAATATAAACCAGGTATCTATAACTTCAGTTCTCAGCTTAAGTTCCCTGAGAAAGATGTTTTTCAAGCGCCTGGACTACTAGATATCATTTTCGAAATGACGGGATCTTTAAAATATAAACCAGGTATCCTCAATTTCAGTTCTCAGCTTAAATTCCCTGAGGAAGAGGTTTTTCAAGCGCCTGGACTACTAGATATCATTTTCGAAATGACGGGATGTTTAAAATATAAACCAGGTATCCTCAATTTCAGTTCTCAGCTTAAGTTCCATGAGAAAGATGCTTTTCAAGCACCTGGACTACTAGATATAATTTTCAAAGTGACGGGATCTCTAAAATATAAACCAGGTATCTTAAAATTCAGTTCTCTGCTTAAGTTCCCTGAGGAAGATGTTTTTCAAGCACCTGGACTACTAGATGTAATTTTTAGAATGACTGGATCATTGAAGTACCATTCGGATATCTCCATTTTGATTTCTCAGCTTAAATTCCCTGAGGAGGATGTTTTTCAAGCTCCTGGAATACTAGATATAATTTTCAAAGTGACGGGATCTCTAAAATATAAACCAGGTATCTTAAAATTCAGTTCTCTGCTTAAGTTCCCTGAGGAAGATGTTTTTCAAGCACCTGGACTACTAGATATAATTTTCAAAGTGACGGGATCTCTAAAATATAAACCAGGTATCATAAATTTCAGTTCTCAGCTTAAGTTCCTTGAGGAAGATGTTTTTCAAGCGCCTGGACTAATAGAAATCATTTTCGGAATGACAGGATCTCTAAAATATAAACTGGGCATCTTAAATTTCAGTTCTCGCTTAAGTTCCCTGAGAAAGATACTTTTTAAGCACCTGGACTACTAGATATAATTTTCAAAATGACGGGATCTTTAAAATAAAAACCAGGTATCTTAAAATTCAGTTCTCTGCTTAAGTTCCCTGAGGAAGATGTTTTTCAAGCACCTGGACTACTAGATATAATTTTCAAAGTGACGGGATCTCTAAAATATAAACCAGGTATCTTAAAATTCAGTTCTCTGCTTAAGTTCCCTGAGGAAGATGTTTTTCAAGCGCCTGGACTACTAGATATCATCTTCGAAATGACTGGATATCTAAAATATAAACTGGGCACCCTCAATTTCAGTTCTCAGCTTAAGTTCCCTGAGAAGGAGGCTTTTTAAGCACCTGGACTACTAGATATAATTTTCAAAGTGACGGGATCTCTAAAATATAAACCAGGTATCCTTAAATTAAGTTCTCAGCTTAAGTTTCCTGAGGAAGATGTTTTTCTAGCGCCTGGACTACTAGATTTAATTTTTAGAATGACTGGATCATTGATTTACCATTCGGATATCTTAATTTTGATTTCAGAACTTTAATTCCCTGATGAAGTTGTTTTTCAAGCACCTGGACTACTGGATATAATTTGCAAAATGACGGGATCTCTAAAATATAAACCAGGTATCTATAACTTCAGTTCTCAGCTTAAGTTCCCTGAGGAAGATGTTTTTCAAGCGCCTGGACTACTAGATATCATTTTCGAAATGACTGGATCTTTAAATTATAAACCAGGTATCCTCAATTTCAGTTCTCAGCTTAAATTCCCTGAGGAAGAGGTTTTTCAAGCGCCTGGACTACTAGATATCATTTTCGAAATGACGGGATGTTTAAAATATAAACCAGGTATCCTCAATTTCAGTTCTCAGCTTAAGTTCCATGAGAAAGATGCTTTTCAAGCACCTGGACTACTAGATATAATTTTCAAAGTGACGGGATCTCTAAAATATAAACCAGGTATCTTAAAATTCAGTTCTCTGCTTAAGTTCCCTGAGGAAGATGTTTTTCAAGCACCTGGACTACTAGATGTAATTTTTAGAATGACTGGATCATTGAAGTACCATTCGGATATCTTCATTTTGATTTCTCAGCTTAAATTCCCTGAGGAAGATGTTTTTCAAGCGCCTGGACTACTAGATATAATTTTCAAAATGACGGGATCTCTAAAATATAAACCAGGTATCATAAATTTCAGTTCTCAGCTTAAGTTCCTTGAGGAAGATGTTTTTCAAGCGCCTGGACTAATAGAAGTCATTTTCGGAATGACAGGATCTCTAAAATATAAACTGGGCACCCTCAATTTCAGGTCTCAGCTTAAGTTCCCTGAGAATGATGCTTTTTAAGCACCTGGGCTACTAAATATAATTTTCAAAATGACGGGATCTCTAAAATATAAACTAGGTATCTTAAACTTCAGTTCTCAGCTCAAGTTCCATGAGGAAGATGTATTTTAAGCACCTGGACTACTAGATGTAACTTTTAGAATGACTGAATCATTGAAGTACAATTCGGATATCTTAATTTTGATTTCACAGCTTAAATTCCCTGATGAAGTTGTTTTTCAAGCACCTGGACTACTAGATATAATTTTCAAAATTACGGGATCTCTAAAATATAAACCAGGTATCTTAAAATTCAGTTCTCTGCTTAAGTTCCCTGAGGAAGATGTTTTTCAAGCCCCTGGACTACTATATGTAATTTTTATAATGAATGGATCATTGAATTACAATACGGATATCTTAATTTTGATTTCACAGCTTAAATTCCCTGATGAAGTTGTTTTTCAAGCACCTGGACTACTAGATATAATTTTCAAAATTACGGGATCTCTGAAATATAAACCCTGTATCTTAAAATTCAGTACTCTGCTTAAGGTCCCTGAGGAAGATGTTTTTCAACACCTAGAGTACTAGATGTAATTTTTAGAATAACTGGATCATTGAAGTACCATTCGGATATCTTAATTTTGAGTTCAGAACTTAAAAACCCTGATGAATATGTTATACAATCACCTGGACTACTAGATATAATTTTCAAAATGACGGGATCTCTATAATATAAACCAGGTATCTTAAACTTCAGTTCTCAGCTTAAGTTCCCTGAGAAAGAAGTTTTTCAAGAGCCTGGACTACTAGATATCATCTTCGAAATGACAGGATCTCTAAAATATAAACTGGGCACCCTCAATTTCAGTTCTCAGTGTAAGTTCCCTGCGAAGGATGCTTTTTAAGCACCTGGACTACTAGATATAATTTTCAAAGTGACGGGATCTCTAAAATATAAACCAGGTATCCTTAAATTCAGTTCTCAGCTTAAGTTCCCTGAGGAAGAAGTTTTTCAAGCGCCTGGACTACTAGATTTAATTTTTAGAATGACTGGATCATTGAAGTACCATTCGGATATCTTAATTTTGATTTCAGAACTTAAATTCCCTGATGAAGTTGTTTTTCAAGCACCTGGACTACTGGATATAATTTGCAAAATGACGGGATCTCTAAAATATAAACCAGGTATCTATAACTTCAGTTCTCAGCTTAAGTTCCCTGAGGAAGATGTTTTTCAAGCGCCTGGACTACTAGATATCATTTTCGAAATGACGGGATCTTTAAAATATAAACCAGGTATCCTCAATTTCAGTTCTCAGTTTAAGTTCCCTGAGGAAGATGTTTTTCAAGCGCATGGACTACTAGATATCATTTTCGAAATGACGGGATCTTTAAAATATAAACCAGGTATCCTCAATTTCAGTTCTCTGCTTAAGTTCCATGAGAAAGATGCTTTTCAAGCACCTGGACTACTAGATATAATTTTCAAAGTGACGGGATCTCTAAAATATAAACCAGGTATCTTAAAATTCAGTTCTCTGCTTAAGTTCCCTGAGGAAGATGTTTTTCAAGCACCTGGACTACTAGATGTAATTTTTAGAATGACTGGATCATTGAAGTACCATTCGGATATCTTAATTTTGATTTCTCAGCTTAAAATCACTGATGAAGATGTTTTTCAAGCACCTGGACTACTAGATATAATTTTCAAAATTACGGGATCTCTAAAATATAAACCAGGAATCTTAAATTTCAGTTCTCAGCTTAAGTTCCCTGAGGAAGATGTTTTTCAAGCGCCTGGACTACTAGATATCATTTTCGAAATGACAGGATCTCTAAAATATAAACTGGGCATCTTAAATTTCAGTTCTCGGCTTAAGTTCCCTGAGAAAGATGTATTTTAAGCACCTGGACTACTAGATATAATTTTCAAAATGACGGGATCTCTAAAATATAATCCAGGTATCTTAAACTTCAGTTCTCAGCTCAAGTTCCATGAGGAAGATGTATTTTAAGCACCTGGACTACTAGATGTAACTTTTGGAATGACTGAATCATTGAAGTACAATTCGGATATCTTAATTTTGATTTCACAGCTTAAATTCCCTGATGAAGTTGTTTTTCAAGCACCTGGACTACTAGATATAATTTTCAAAATTACGGGATCTCTGAAATATAAAACAGGTATATTAAACTTCAGTTCTCAGCTTAAGTTCCCTGAGGAAGATGTTTTTCAAGCGCCTGGACTACTAGATGTAATTTTTAGAATGACTGGATCATTGAAGTACAATTCGGATATCTTAATTTTGATTTCACAGCTTAAATTCCCTGATGAAGTTGTTTTTCAAGCACCTGGACTACTAGATATAATTTTCAAAATTACGGGATCTCTGAAATATAAACCAGGTATATTAAACTTCAGTTCTCAGCTTAAGTTCCCTGAGGAAGATGTTTTTCAAGCGCCTGGACTACTAGATGTAATTTTTATAATGAAACGATCATTGACGTACCATTCGGATATCTTAATCTTGATTAATAATCTTAAATTACCTGATGAAGTTGTTTTTAAAGCACCTGGAATACTTGATATAATTTTAAAAATGACAGTATCTCTAAAAAATAAACCAGGTATCTTAAATTTCAGTTATCAGCTTAAGTTCCCTGAGGAAGAAGTTTTTCAAGAGCTTGGACTACTAGATATCATCTTCGAAATGACAGGATCTCTAAAATATAAACTGGGCACCCTCAATTTCAGTTCTCAGTGTAAGTTCCCTGCGAAGGATGCTTTTTAAGCAACTGGACTACTAGATATAATTTTCAAAGTGACGGGATCTCTAAAATATAAACCAGGTATCCTTAAATTCAGTTCTCAGCTTAAGTTCCCTGAGGAAGATGCTTTTCAAGCGCCTGGACTACTAGATATCATTTTTGAAATGACAGGATCTCTAAAATATAAACTGGGCATCTTAAATTTCAGTTCTCAGCTTAAGTTCCCTGAGAAAGATACTTTTTAAGCACATGGACTACTAGATATAATTTTCAAAGTGACGGGATCTTTAAAATATAAACCAGGTACCTTAAATTTCAGTTCTCAGCTTAAGTTCCCTGAGGAAGATGTTTTTCAAGCACCTGGACTACTAGATATAATTTTCAAAATGACGGAATCTCTAAAATATAAACCAGGTACCTTAAATTTCAGTTCTCATATTAAGATCCCTGAGGAAGAAGTTTTTCTAGCGCCTGGACTTCTAGATATCATCTTCGAAATGACAGGATCTCTAAAATATAAACTGGGCACCCTCAATTTCAGTTCTCAGCTTAAGTTCCCTGAGAAGGATGCTTTTTAAGCACCTGGACTACTAGATATAATTTTCAAATTGTCGGGATCTCTAAAATATAAACCAGGTATCCTTAAATTCAGTTCTCAGCTTAAGTTCCCTGAGGAAGAAGTTTTTCAAGCGCCTGGACTAATAGATTTAATTTTTAGAATGACTGGATCATTGAAGTACCATTCGGATATCTTAATTTTGATTTCAGAACTTAAATTCCCTGATGAAGTTGTTTTTCAAGCACCTGGACTACTGGATATAATTTGCAAAATGACGGGATCTCTAAAATATAAACCAGGTATCTATAACTTCAGTTCTCAGCTTAAGTTCCCTGAGGAAGATGTTTTTCAAGCGCCTGGACTACTAGATGTAATTTTTAGAATGACTGGATCATTGAAGTACAATTCGGATATCTTAATTTTGATTTCACAGCTTAAATTCCCTGATGAAGTTGTTTTTCAAGCACCTGGACTACTAGATATAATTTTCAAAATTACGGGATCTCTGAAATATAAACCAGGTATATTAAACTTCAGTTCTCAGCTTAAGTTCCCTGAGGAAGATGTTTTTCAAGCGCCTGGACTACTAGATGTAATTTTTAGAATGACTGGATCATTGAAGTACCATTCGGATATCTTAATTTTGATTTCAGAACTTAAATTCCCTGATGAAGTTGTTTTTCAAGCACCTGGACTACTGGATATAATTTGCAAAATGACGGGATCTCTAAAATATAAACCAGGTATCTATAACTTCAGTTCTCAGCTTAAGTTCCGTGAGGAAGATGTTTTTCAAGCTCATGGACTACTAGATATAATTTTCAAAGTGACGGGATCTCTAAAATATAAACCAGGTATCCTCAATTTCAGTTCTCAGGTTAAGTTCCATGAGGAAGATGTATTTTAAGCACATGGACTACTAGATATAATTTTCAAAGTGACGGGATCTCTAAAATATAAACTGGGCACCCTCAATTTCAGTTCTCAGCTTAAGTTCCCTGAGGAAGATATTTTTCAAGCGCCTGGACTACTAGATATAATTTTCAAAATGACGGGATCTCTAAAATATAAACTAGGTATCTTAAACTTCAGTTCTCAGCTCAAGTTCCATGAGGAAGATGTATTTTAAGCACCTGGACTACTAGATGTAACTTTTGGAATGACTGAATCATTGAAGTACAATTCGGATATCTTAATTTTGATTTCACAGCTTAAATTCCCTGATGAAGTTGTTTTTCAAGCACCTGGACTACTAGATATAATTTTCAAAATTACGGGATCTCTGAAATATAAAACAGGTATATTAAACTTCAGTTCTCAGCTTAAGTTCCCTGAGGAAGATGTTTTTCAAGCGCCTGGACTACTAGATGTAATTTTTAGAATGACTGGATCATTGAAGTACAATTCGGATATCTTAATTTTGATTTCACAGCTTAAATTCCCTGATGAAGTTGTTTTTCAAGCACCTGGACTACTAGATATAATTTTCAAAATTACGGGATCTCTGAAATATAAACCAGGTATATTAAACTTCAGTTCTCAGCTTAAGTTCCCTGAGGAAGATGTTTTTCAAGCGCCTGGACTACTAGATGTAATTTCTAGAATGACTGGATCATTGAAGTACCATTCGGATATCTTAATTTTGATTTCAGAAAGTTAATTCCCTGATGAAGTTGTTTTTCAAGCACCTGGACTACTAGATATAATTTTCAAAATGACGGGATCTCTAAAATATAAACCAGGTATCATAAAATTCAGTTCTCAGCTTAAGTTCCCTGAGGAAGAAGTTTTTCAAGAGCCTGGACTACTAGATATCATTTTCGAAATGACAGGATCTCTAAAATATAAACTGGGCACCCTCAATTTCAGTTCTCAGTGTAAGTTCCCTGCGAAGGATGCTTTTTAAGCACCTGGACTACTAGATATAATTTTCAAAGTGACGGGATCTATAAAATATAAACCAGGTATCCTTAAATTCAGTTCTCAGCTTAAGTTCCCTGAAAAAGATGTTTTTCAAGCGCCTGGACTACTAGATATCATTTTTAAAATGACAGGATCTCTAAAATATAAACTGGGCATCTTAAATTTCAGTTCTCAGCTTAAGTTCCTTCATGCAGATGCTTTTTAAGCACCTGGACTACTAGATATAATTTTCAAAATGACGGGATCCCTAAAATATAAACCAGGTACCTTAAATTTCAGTTCTCAGCTTAAGTTCCCTGAGGAAGATGTTTTTCAAGCACCTGGACTACTAGATATAATTTTCAAAATGACGGAATCTTTAAAATATAAACCAGGTACCTTAAATTTCAGTTCTCATCTTAGGCTCCCGGAGGAAGATGTTTTTCAAGCGCCTGAGCTAGTAGATATCATCTTCGAAATGACAGGATCTCTAAAATATAAACTGGGCACCCTCAATTTCAGTTCTCAGCTTAAGTTCCCTGAGAAGGATGCTTTTTAAGCACCTGGACTACTAGATATAATTTTCAAAATGACGGGATCTCTAAAATATAAACCAGGTATCCTTAAATTCAGTTCTCAGCTTAAGTTCCCTGAGGAAGAAGTTTTTCAAGCGCCTGGACTAATAGATTTAATTTTTAGAATGACTGGATCATTGAAGTACCATTCGGATATCTTAATTTTGATTTCAGAACTTAAATTCCCTGATGAAGTTGTTTTTCAAGCACCTGGACTACTGGATATAATTTGCAAAATGACGGGATCTCTAAAATATAAACCAGGTATCTATAACTTCAGTTCTCAGCTTAAGTTCCCTGAGGAAGATGTTTTTCAAGCGCCTGGACTACTAGATATCATTTTCGAAATGACGGGATCTTTAAAATATAAACCAGGTATCCTCAATTTCATTTCTCAGCTTAAGTTCCCTGAGGAAGAGGTTTTTCAAGCGCCTGGACTACTAGATATCATTTTCGAAATGACGGGATGTTTAAAATATAAACCAGGTATCCTCAATTTCAGTTCTCAGCTTAAGTTCCATGAGAAAGATGCTTTTCAAGCACCTGGACTACTAGATATAATTTTCAAAGTGACGGGATCTCTAAAATATAAACCAGGTATCTTAAAATTCAGTTCTCTGCTTAAGTTCCCTGAGGAAGATGTTTTTCAAGCACCTGGACTACTAGATGTAATTTTTAGAATGACTGGATCATTGAAGTACCATTCGGATATCTTCATTTTGATTTCTCAGCTTAAATTCCCTGATGAAGTTGTTTTTCAAGCACCTTGACTACTAGATATAATTTTCAAAATGACGGGATCTCTAAAATATAAACCAGGTATCGTAAATTTCAGTTCTCAGCTTAAGTTCCCTGAGGAAGATGTTTTTCAAGCACCTGGACTACTAGAAATCATTTTCGGAATGACAGGATCTCTAAAATATAAACTGGGCACCCTCAATTTCAGGTCTCAGCTTAAGTTCCCTGAGAAAGATGCTTTTTAAGCACCTGGACTACTAGATATAATTTTCAAAATGACGGGATCTCTAAAATATAAACTAGGTATCTTAAACTTCAGTTCTCAGCTTAAGTTCCATGAGGAAGATGTATTTTAAGCACCTGGACTACTAGATGTAATTTTTAGAATGACTTTATCATTGAAGTACCATTCGGATATCTTAATTTTGATTTCTCAGCTTAAATTCCCTGATGAAGTTGTTTTTCAAGCACCTGGACTACTAGATATAATTTTCAAAATGACGGGATCTCTGAAATATAAAACAGGTATATTAAACTTCAGTTCTCAGCTTAAGTTTCTTGAGGAAGATGTTTTTCAAGCGCCTGGACTACTAGATATCATTTTTAGAATGACTGGATCATTGAAGTACAATTCGGATATGTTCATTTTGATTTCTCAGCTTAAATTCCCTGAGGAAGATGTTTTTTAAGCACCTGGACTGCTAAATATAATTTTGAAAATGACGGGATCTCTAAAATATAAACCAGGTATATTAAACTTCAATTCTCAGCTTAAGTTTCCTGAGGAAGATGTTTTTCAAGCGCCTGGACTACTAGATGTAATTTTTAGAATGACTGGATCATTGAAGTACCATTCGGATATCTTAATTTTGATTTCAGAACTTTAATTCCCTGATGAAGTTGTTTTTCAAGCACCTGGACTACTAGATATAATTTTCAAAATGACGGGATCTCTAAAATATAAACCAGGTATCTTAAACTTCAGTTCTCAGCTTAAGTTCCCTGAGGAAGAAGTTTTTCAAGAGCCTGGACTACTAGATATCATCTTCGAAATGACAGGATCTCTAAAATATAAACTGGGCACCCTCAATTTCAGTTCTCAGCGTAAGTTCCCTGCGAAGGATGCTTTTTAAGCACCTGGACTACTAGATATAATTTTCAAAGTGACGGGATCTCTAAAATATAAACCAGGTATCATAAATTTCAGTTCTCAGCTTAAGTTCCTTGAGGAAGATGTTTTTCAAGCGCCTGGACTACTAGATATCATTTTCGAAATGACGGGATCTCTAAAATATGAACTGGGCATCTTAAATTTCAGTTCTCAGCTTAAGTTTCCTGAGAAAGATACGTTTTAAGCACCTGGACTACTAGATATAATTTTCAAAGTGACGGGATCTCTGAAATATAAACTAGGTATCTTAAAATTCATTTCTCAGCTTAAATTCCCTGATGAAGATGTTTTTCAAGCGCCTGGACTACTAGATATCATTTTCGAAATGACAGGATCTCTAAAATATAAACAGGGCATCTTAAATTTCAGTTCTCGTTATAAGTTCCCTGAGAAAGATAAGGTTTAAGCACATGGACTACTAGATATAATTTTCAAAATGACGGGATCTTTAAAATATAAACCAGGTACCTTAAATTTCAGTTCTCAGCTTAAGTTCCCTGAGGAAGATGTTTTTCAAGCACCTGGACTACTAGATATAATTTTCAAAATGACGGAATCTCTAAAATATAAACCAGGTATCTTAAATTTCAGTTCTCAAATTAAGTTCCCTGAGGAAGATGTTTTTCAAGCGCCTGGACTACTAGATATCATCTTCGAAATGACAGGATCTCAAAAATATAAACTGGTCACCCTCAATTTCAGTTCTCAGATTAAGTTCCCTGAGAAGAATGCTTTTTAAGCACCTGGACTACTAGATATAATTTTCAAAGTGACGGGATCTCTAAAATATAAACCAGGTATCCTTAAATTCAGTTCTCAGCTTAAGTTCCCTGAGGAAGATGTTTTTCAAGCGCCTGGACTACTAGATATCATTTTCGAAATGACGGGATCTTTAAAATATAAACCAGGTATCCTCAATTTCAGTTCTCAGCTTAAGTTCCATGAGGAAGATGTTTTTCAAGCGCATGGACTACTAGATATCATTTTCGAAATGACGAGATCTTTAAAATATAAACCAGGTATCCTCAATTTCAGTTCTCAGCTTAAATTCCCTGAGGAAGAGGTTTTTCAAGCGCCTGGACTACTAGATATCATTTTCGAAATGACGGGATGTTTAAAATATAAACCAGGTATCCTCAATTTCAGTTCTCAGCTTAAGTTCCATGAGAAAGATGCTTTTCAAGCACCTGGACTACTAGATATAATTTTCAAAGTGACGGGATCTCTAAAATATAAACCAGGTATCTTAAAATTCAGTTCTCTGCTTAAGTTCCCTGAGGAAGATGTTTTTCAAGCACCTGGACTACTAGATGTAATTTTTAGAATGACTGGATCATTGAAGTACCATTCGGATATCTTAATTTTGATTTCAGAACTTAAATTCCCTGATGAAGTTGTTTTTCAAGCACCTGGACTACTGGATATAATTTGCAAAATGACGGGATCTCTAAAATATAAACCAGGTATCTATAACTTCAGTTCTCAGCTTAAGTTCCCTGAGGAAGATGTTTTTCAAGCGCCTGGACTACTAGATATCATTTTCGAAATGACGGGATCTTTAAAATATAAACCAGGTATCTTAAAATTCAGTTCTCAGCTTAAATTCCCTGAGGAAGAGGTTTTTCAAGCGCCTGGACTACTAGATATCATTTTCGAAATGACGGGATGTTTAAAATATAAACCAGGTATCCTCAATTTCAGTTCTCAGCTTAAGTTCCATGAGAAAGATGCTTTTCAAGCACCTGGACTACTAGATATAATTTTCAAAGTGACGGGATCTCTAAAATATAAACCAGGTATCTTAAAATTCAGTTCTCTGCTTAAGTTCCCTGAGGAAGATGTTTTTCAAGCACCTGGACTACTAGATGTAATTTTTAGAATGACTGGATCATTGAAGTACCATTCGGATATCTTAATTTTGATTTCAGAACTTTAATTCCCTGATGAAGTTGTTTTTCAAGCAACTGGACTACTAGATATAATTTTCAAAATGACGGGATCTCTAAAATATAAACCAGGTATCTATAACTTCAGTTCTCAGCTTACGTTCCCTGAGGAAGATGTTTTTCAAGCACCTGGACTACTAGATATCATTTTCGAAATGACGGGATCATTAAAATATAAACCAGGTATCCTCAATTTCAGTTCTCAGCTTAAGTTCCATGAGCAAGATGTATTTTAAGCACATGGAAAACTAGATATAATTTTCAAAGTGACGGGATCTCTAAAATATAAACCAGGTATCCTTAAATTCAGTTCTCAGCTTAAGTTCCCTGAGGAAGATGTTTTTCAAGCGCCTGGACTACTAGATGGAATTTTTAGAATGACTGCATCATTGAAGTACCATTCGGATATCTTAATTTTGATTTCAGAACTTAAATTCCCTGATGAAGTTGTTTTTCAAGCGCCTGGACTACTAGATATCATTTTCGAAATGACGGGATCTTTAAAATATAAACCAGGTATCCTCAATTTCAGTTCTCAGTTTAAGTTCCCTGAGGAAGATGTTTTTCATGCACATGGACTACTAGCTATAATTTTCAAAGTGACGGGATCTCTAAAATATAAACCAGGTATCTTAAAATTCAGTTCTCTGCTTAAGTTCCCTGAGGAAGATGTTTTGCAAGCACCTGGACTACTAGATGTAATTTTTAGAATGACTGGATCATTGAAGTACCATTCGGATATCTTCATTTTGATTTCTCAGCTTAAATTCCCTGATGAAGTTGTTTTTCAAGCACCTGCACTACTAGATATCATTTTCGAAATGACGGGATCTTTAAAATATAAACCCGGTATCCTCAATTTCAGTTCTCAGTTTAAGTTCCCTGAGGAAGATGTTTTTCAAGCGCATGGACTACTAGATATCATTTTCGAAATGACGAGATCTTTAAAATATAAACCAGGTATCCTCAATTTCAGTTCTCAGCTTAAGTTCCCTGAGAAAGATGCTTTTTAAGCACCTGGACTACTAGATATAATTTTCAAAATGACGGGATCTCTAAAATATAAACTAGGTATCTTAAACTTCAGTTCTCAGCTCAAGTTCCATGAGGAAGATGTATTTTAAGCACCTGGACTACTAGATGTAACTTTTAGAATGACTGGATAATTGAAGTACCATTTGGATATCTTAATTTTGATTTCTCAAATTAAATTCCCTGGGGAAGTTGTTTTTCAAGCACCTGGACTACTAGATATAATTTTCAAAATGACGGGATCTCTAAAATATAAACCAGGTATCTTAAACTTCAGTTCTCAGCTTATGTTCCCTGAGGAAGTTGATTTTCAAGCGCCTGGACTACTAGATATCATTTTCGAAATGACAGGATCTCTAAAATATAAACTGGGCACCCTCAATTTCAGTTCTCAGCTTAAGTTCCCTGAGAAAGATGCTTTTTAAGCACCTACTATACTAGATATAATTTTCAAAATGACGGGATCTCTAAAATATATACTAGGTCTCTTAAACTTCAGTTCTCAGCTCCAGTTCCATGAGGAAGATGTATTTTAAGCACCTGGACTACTAGATGTAACTTTTAGAATGACTGGATAATTGAAGTACCATTTGGATATCTTAATTTTGATTTCTCAGCTTAAATTCCCTAGGGAAGTTGTTTTTCAAGCACCTGAACTATTAGATATAATTTTCAAAATTACGGGATCTCTAAAATATAAACCTGGTATATTAAACTTCAGTTCTCAGCTTAAGTTCCCTGAGGAAGATGTTTTTCAAGCGCCTGGACTACTAGATGTAATTTTAAAATGACTGGATCATTGAAGTACCATTCGGATATCTTAATTTTGATTTCAGAACTTAAATTCCCTGATTAAGTTGTTTTTTAAGCACCTTGAATACTAGATATAATTTTCAAAATGACGGGATCTCTAAAATATAAACCAGGTATCTTAAACTTCAGTTCTCAGCTTAAGTTCCCTGAGGAAGATGTTTTTCAAGCGCCTGGACTACTAGATATCATTTTCGAAATGACAGGATCTCTAAAATATAAACTGGGCACCCTCAATTTCAGGTCTCAGCTTAAGTTCCCTGAGAAAGATGCTTTTTAAGCACCTGGACTACTAGATATAATTTTCAAAATGACGGGATCTCTAAAATATAAACTATGTATCTTAGACTTCAGTTCTCAGCTCAAGTTCCATGAGGAAGATGTATTTTAAGCACCTGGACTACTAGATGTAACTTTTAGAATGACTGGATAATTGAAGTACCATTTGGATATCTTAATTTTGATTTCTCAGCTTAAATTCCCTGGGGAAGTTATTTTTCAAGCACCTGGACTACTAGATATAATTTTCAAAATGACGGGATCTCTAAAATATGAACCAGGTATCTTAAACTTCAGTTCTCAGCTTATGTTCCCTGAGGAAGTTGATTTTCAAGCGCCTGGACTACTAGATATCATTTTCGAAATGACAGGATCTCTAAAATATAAACTGGGCACCCTCAATTTCAGTTCTCAGCTTAAGTTCCCTGAGAAAGATGCTTTTTAAGCACCTGGACTACTAGATATAATTTTCAAAATGACGGGATCTCTAAAATATAAACTAGGTCTCTTAAACTTCAGTTCTCAGCTCCAGTTCCATGAGGAAGATGTATTTTAAGCACCTGGACTACTAGATGTAACTTTTAGAATGACTGGATAATTGAAGTACCATTTGGATATCTTAATTTTGATTTCTCAGCTTAAATTCCCTAGGGAAGTTGTTTTTCAAGCACCTGAACTATTAGATATAATTTTCAAAGTGACGGGATCTCTAAATTATAAACTAGGTATCTTAAACTTCAGTTCTCAGCTTAAGTTGCCTGAGGAAGATGTTTTTCAAGCGCCTGGACTACTAGATGTAATTTTTAGAATGACTGGATCATTGAAGTACAATTCGGATATCTTAATTTTGATTTCAGAACTTAAATTCCCTGATGAAGTTGTTTTTCAAGCACCTGGACTACTAGATATAATTTTCAAAATGACGGGATCTCTAAAATATAAACCAGGTATATTAAACTTCAGTTCTCAGCTTAAGTTCCCTGAGGAAGATGTTTTTCAAGCGCCTGGACTACTAGATATCATCTTCGAAATGACAGGATCTCTAAAATATGAACTGGGCATCTTAAATTTCAGTTCACAGCTTAAGTTCCCTGAGAAGGATGCTTTTTAAGCACCTGGACTACTAGATATCATTTTCGAAATGACAGCATCTCTAAAATATAAACTGGGCACCCTCAATTTCAGTTGTCAGCTTAAGTTCCCTGAGAAGGATGCTTTTTAAGCACCTGGACTACTAGATATAATTTTCAAAGTGACGGGATCTCTATAATATAAACCAGGTATCCTTAAATTCAGTTCTCAGCTTAAGTTCCCTGAGGAAGAAGTTTTTCAAGCGCCTGGACTACTAGATGTAATTTTTAGAATGACTGGATCATAGAAGTACCATTCGGATATCTTAATTTTGATTTCAGAACTTAAATTCCCTGCTGAAGTTGTTTTTCAAGCACCTGGACTACTAGATATAATTTTCAAAATGACGGGATCTCTAAAATATAAACCAGGTATATTAAACTTCAGTTCTCAGCTTAAGTTTCCTGAGGAAGATGTTTTTCAAGCGCCTGGACTACTAGATGTAATTTTTAGAATGACTGGATCATTGAAGTACCATTCGGATATCTTAATTTTGATTTCAGAACTTAAATTCCCTGATGAAGTTGTTTTTCAAGCACCTGGACTACTAGATATAATTTTCAAAATGACGGGATCTCTAAAATATAAACCAGATATCTTAAACTTCAGTACTCAGCTTAAGTTCCCTGAGGAAGAAGTTTTTCAAGAGCCTGGACTACTAGATATCATCTTCGAAATGACAGGATCTCTAAAATATAAACTGGGTACCCTCAATTTCAGTTCTCAGCGTAAGTTCCCTGCGAAGGATGCTTTTTAAGCACCTGGACTACTAGATATAATTTTCAAAGTGACGGGATCTCTAAAATATAAACCAGGTATCCTTAAATTCAGTTCTCAGCTTAAGTTCCCTGAGGAAGAAGTTTTTCAAGCGCCTGGACTACTAGATATCATTTTCGAAATGACAGGATCTCTAAAATATGAACTGGGCATCTTAAATTTCAGTTCACAGCTTAAGTTCCCTGAGAAAGATACTTTTTAAGCACATGGACTACTAGATATAATTTTCAAAGTGACGGGATCTCTGAAATATAAACTAGGTATCTTAAATTTCAGTTCTCAGCTTAAGTTCCCTGAAGAAGATGTTTTTCAAGCGCCTGGACTATTAGATATCATTTTCGAAATGACAGGATCTCTAAAATATAAACTGGGCATCTTAAATTTCAGTTCACAGCTTAAGTTCCCTGAGAAAGATACTTTTTAAGCACATGGACTACTAGATATAATTTTCAAAGTGACGGGATCTCTGAAATATAAACTAGGTATTTTAATTTCAGTTCTCAGCTTAAGTTCCCTGAGGAAGATGTTTTTCAAGCACCTGGACTACTAGATATAATTTTCAAAATGACGGAATCTCTAAAATATAAACCAGGTATCTTAAAATTCAGTTCTCTGCTTAAGTTCCCTCAGGAAGATGTATTTTAAGCACCTGGACAAATAGAAATCATTTTCGGAATGACAGCATCTCTAAAATATGAACTGGGCATCTTAAATTTCAGTTCTCAGCTTAAGTTCCCTGAGAAAGATGCTTTTCAAGCACCTGGACTACTAGATATCATTTTCGAAATGACAGGATCTCTAAAATATAAACTGGGCACCCTCAATTTCAGTTGTCAGCTTAAGTTCCCTGAGAAGGATGCTTTTTAAGCACCTGGACTACTAGATATAATTTTCAAAGTGACGGGATCTCTATAATATAAACCAGGTATCCTTAAATTCAGTTCTCAGCTTAAGTTCCCTGAGGAAGAAGTTTTTCAAGCGCCTGGACTAGTAGATATCATTTTCGAAATGACAGGATCTCTAAAATATAAACTGGGCACACTCAATTTCAGTTGTCAGCTTAAGTTCCCTGAGAAGGATGCTTTTTAAGCACCTGGACTACTAGATATAATTTTCAAAGTGACGGGATCTCTATAATATAAACCAGGTATCCTTAAATTCAGTTCTCAGCTTAAGTTCCCTGAGGAAGAAGTTTTTCAAGCGCCTGGACTACTAGATGTAATTTTTAGAATGACTGGATCATAGAAGTACCATTCGGATATCTTAATTTTGATTTCAGAACTTAAATTCCCTGCTGAAGTTGTTTTTCAAGCACCTGGACTACTAGATATAATTTTCAAAATGACGGGATCTCTAATATATAATCCAGGTATCTTTAATTTCAGTTCTCAGCTTAATTTCCTTGAGTAAGATTTTTTTCAAGCGCCTGGACTAATAGAAGTCATTTTCGGAATGACAGGATCTCTAAAATATAAACTGGGCACCCTCAATTTCGGTTCTCAGCTTAAGTTCCCCGAGAAAGATGCTTTTTAAGCACCTGGACTACTAGATATAATTTTCAAAATGACGGGATCTCTATAATATAAACCAGGTATCCTTAAATTCAGTTCTCAGCTTAAGTTCCCTGAGGAAGAAGTTTTTCAAGCGCCTGGACTAGAAGATATCATTTTCGAAATGACAGGATCTCTAAAATATAAACTGGGCACCCTCAATTTCAGTTGTCAGCTTAAGTTCCCTGAGAATGATGCTTTTTAAGCACCTGGACTACTAGATATAATTTTCAAAGTGACGGGATCTCTATTATTTAAACCAGTTATCCTTAAATTCAGTTCTCAGCTTAAGTTCCCTGAGGAAGAAGTTTTTCAAGCGCCTGGACTACTAGATGTAATTTTTAGAATGACTGGATGATAGAAGTACCATTCGGATATCTTAATTTTGATTTCAGAACTTAAATTCCCTGCTGAAGTTGTTTTTCAAGCACCTGGACTACTAGATATAATTTTCAAAATGACGGGATCTCTAAAATATAAACCAGGTATCTTAAACTTCAGTTCTCAGCTTATGTTCCCTGAGGAAGATGTTTTTCAAGCGCCTGGACTACTAGATATCATTTTCGAAATGACAGGATCTCTAAAATATAAACTGGGCACCCTCAATTTCGGTTCTCAGCTTAAGTTCACCGAGAAAGATGCTTTTTAAGCACCTGGACTACTAGATATAATTTTCAAAATGACGGGATCTCTAAAATATAAACTAGGTATCTTAAACTTCAGTTCTCAGCTCAAGTTCCATGAGGAAGATGTATTTTAAGCACCTGGACTACTAGATGTAACTTTTAGAATGACTGGATAATTGAAGTACCATTTGGATATCTTAATTTTGATTTCAGAACTTAAATTCCCTGCTGAAGTTGTTTTTCAAGCACCTGGACTACTAGATATAATTTTCAAAATGACGGGATCTCTAAAATATAAACCAGGTATCTTAAACTTCAGTTCTCAGCTTATGTTCCCTGAGGAAGATGTTTTTCAAGCGCCTGGACTACTAGATATCATTTTCGAAATGACAGGATCTCTAAAATATAAACTGGGCACCCTCAATTTCGGTTCTCAGCTTAAGTTCCCAGAGAAAGATGCTTTTTAAGCACCTGGACTACTAGATATAATTTTCAAAATGACGGGATCTCTAAAATATAAAGAAGGAATCTTAAATTTCAGATCTCAGGTTAAGTTCCATGAGGAAGATGTATTTAAAAGCACCTGGACTACTAGATGTAACTTTTAGAATGACTGGATAATTGAAGTACCATTTGGATATCTTAATTTTGATTTCAGAACTTAAATTCCCTGCTGAAGTTGTTTTTCAAGCACCTGGACTACTAGATATAATTTTCAAAATGACGGGATCTCTAAAATATAAACCAGGTATCTTAAACTTCAGTTCTCAGCTTATGTTCCCTGAGGAAGATGTTTTTCAAGCGCCTGGACTACTAGATATCATTTTCGAAATGACAGGATCTCTAAAATATAAACTGGGCACCCTCAATTTCGGTTCTCAGCTTAAGTTCCCCGAGAAAGATGCTTTTAAGCACCTGGACTACTAGATATAATTTTCAAAATGACGGGATCTCTAAAATATAAACTAGGTATCTTAAACTTCAGTTCTCAGCTCAAGTTCCATGAGGAAGATGTATTTTAAGCACCTGGACTACTAGATGTAACTTTTAGAATGACTGGATAATTGAAGTACCATTTGGATATCTTAATTTTGATTTCAGAACTTAAATTCCCTGATGAAGTTGTTTCTCAAGCACCTGCACTACTAGATATCATTTTCGAAATGACAGGATCTCTAAAATATAAACTGGGCACCCTCAATTTCGGTTCTCAGCTTAAGTTCCCCGAGAAAGATGCTTTTTAAGCACCTGAACTATTAGATATAATTGTCAAAGTGACGGGATCTCTAAATTATAAACAAGGTATCTTAATATTCAGTTCTCAGCTTAAGTTACCTGAGGAAGATGTTTTTCAAGCGCCTGGACTACTAGATGTAATTTTTAGAATGACTGGATCATTGAAGTACAATTCGGATATCTTAATTTTGATTTCAGAACTTAAATTCCCTGATGAAGTTGTTTCTCAAGCACCTGCACTACTAGATATAATTTTCAAAATGACGGGATCACTAAAATATAAACCAGGTATCTTAAACTTCAGTTCTCAGCTTAAGTTCCCTGAGGAAGAAGTTTTTCAAGCGCCTGGACTACTAGATATCATTTTCGAAATGACAGGATCTCTAAAATATAAACTGGGCATCTTAGATTTCAGTTCACAGCTTAAGTTTCCTGTGAAAGATACTTTTTAAGCACATGGACTACTAGATATAATTTTCAAAATTACGGGATCTCTAAAATATAAACCAGGTATCCTTAAATTCAGTTCTCAGCTTAAGTTCCCTGAGGAAGAAGTTTTTCAAGCGCCTGGACTACTAGATGTAATTTTTAGAATGACTGGATCTCTAAAATATAAACTGGGCATCTTAGATTTCAGTTCACAGCTTAAGTTCCCTGTGAAAGATACTTTTTAAGCACATGGACTACTAGATATAATTTTCAAAATTACGGGATCTCTAAAATATAAACCAGGTTAATTAAACTTCAGTTCTCAGCTTAAGTTCCCTGAGGAAGAAGTTTTTCAAGCGCCTGGACTACTAGATATCATTTTCGAAATGACAGGATCTCTAAAATATAAACTGGGCATCTTAGATTTCAGTTCACAGCTTAAGTTCCCTGTGAAAGATACTTTTTAAGCACATGGACTACTAGATATAATTTTCAAAATTACGGGATCTCTAAAATATAAACCAGGTATATTAAACTTCAGTTCTCAGCTTAAGTTCCCTGAGGAAGATGTTTTTCAAGCACCTGGACTACTAGATATAATTTTCAAAATGACGGGATCTCTAAAATATAAACTAGGTATCTTAAACTTCAGTTCTCAGCTTAAGTTCCCTGAGGAAGAAGTTTTTCAAGAGCCTGGACTACTAGATATCATCTTCGAAATGACAGGATCTCTAAAATATAAACTGGGCACCCTCAATTTCAGTTCTCAGCTTAAGTTCCCTGAGAAGGATGCTTTTTAAGCACCTGGACTACTAGATATAATTTTCAAAGTGACGGGATCTCTAAAATATAAACCAGGTATCCTTAAATTCAGTTCTCAGCTTAAGCTCCCTGAGGAAGAAGTTTTTCATGCGCCTGGACTACTAGATATCATTTTCGAAATGACAGGATCTATAAAATATGAACTGGGCATCTTATATTTCAGTTCACAGCTTAAGTTCCCTGAGAAAGATACTTTTTAAGCACATGGACTACTAGATATAATTTTCAATGTGACGGGATCTCTAAAATATAAACCAGGTATCTTAAACTTCAGTTCTCAGGTTAAGTTCCCTGAGGAAGATGTTTTTCAAGCGCCTGGACTACTAGATATCATCTTCGAAATGACAGGATCTCTAAAATATAAACTGGGCACCCTCAATTTCAGTTCTCAGCTTAAGTTCCCTGAGAAGGATGCTTTTTAAGCACCTGGACTACTAAATATAATTTTCAAAGTGACGGGATCTCTATAATATAAACCAGGTATCCTAAAATTCAGTTCTCAGCTTAAATTCCCTGATGAAGTTGTTTCTCAAGCACCTGCACTACTAGATATCATTTTCGAAATGACAGGATCTCTAAAATATAAACTGGGCACCCTCAATTTCGGTTCTCAGCTTAAGTTCCCCGAGAAAGATGCTTTTTAAGCACCTGAACTATTAGATATAATTTTCAATGTGACGGGATCTCTAAAATATAAACCAGGTATCTTAAACTTCAGTTCTCAGGTTAAGTTCCCTGAGGAAGATGTTTTTCAAGCGCCTGGACTACTAGATATCATTTTCGAAATGAGAGGATCTCTAAAATATAAACTGGGCATCTTAGATTTCAGTTCACAGCTTAAGTTCCCTGAGAAAGATACTTTTTAAGCACCTGGACTACTAAATATAATTTTCAAAGTGACGGGATCTCTATAATATAAACCAGGTATCCTAAAATTCAGTTCTCAGCTTAAATTCCCTGATGAAGTTGTTTCTCAAGCACCTGCACTACTAGATATCATTTTCGAAATGACAGGATCTCTAAAATATAAACTGGGCACCCTCAATTTCGGTTCTCAGCTTAAGTTCCCCGAGAAAGATGCTTTTTAAGCACCTGAACTATTAGATATAATTTTCAAAATGACGGGATCACTAAAATATAAACCAGGTATCTTAAACTTCAGTTCTCAGCTTAAGTTCCCTGAGGAAGAAGTTTTTCAAGCGCCTGGACTACTAGATATCATTTTCGAAATGACAGGATCTCTAAAATATAAACTGGGCATCTTAGATTTCAGTTCACAGCTTAAGTTCCCTGTGAAAGATACTTTTTAAGCACATGGACTACTAGATATAATTTTCAAAATTACGGGATCTCTAAAATATAAACCAGGTATATTAAACTTCAGTTCTCAGCTTAAGTTCCCTGAGGAAGATGTTTTTCAAGCGCCTGGACTACTAGATGTAATTTTTAGAATGACTGGATCTCTAAAATATAAACTGGGCATCTTAGATTTCAGTTCACAGCTTAAGTTCCCTGTGAAAGATACTTTTTAAGCACATGGACTACTAGATATAATTTTCAAAATTACGGGATCTCTAAAATATAAACCAGGTTAATTAAACTTCAGTTCTCAGCTTAAGTTCCCTGAGGAAGAAGTTTTTCAAGCGCCTGGACTACTAGATATCATTTTCGAAATGACAGGATCTCTAAAATATAAACTGGACATCTTAGATTTCAGTTCACAGCTTAAGTTCCCTGTGAAAGATACTTTTTAAGCACATGGACTACTAGATATAATTTTCAAAATTACGGGATCTCTAAAACATAAACCAGGTATATTAAACTTCAGTTCTCAGCTTAAGTTCCCTGAGGAAGATGTTTTTCAAGCACCTGGACTACTAGATATAATTTTCAAAATGACGGGAACTCTAAAATATAAACTAGGTATCTTAAGTTTCAGTTCTCAGATTACGTTCCCTGAGGAAGAAGTTTTTCAAGAGCCTGGATTACTAGATATCATCTTCGAAATGACAGGATCTCTAAAATATAAACTGGGCACCCTCAATTTCAGTTCTCAGCTTAAGTTCCCTGAGAAGGATGCTTTTTAAGCACCTGGACTACTAGATATAATTTTCAAAGTGACGGGATCTCTAAAATATAAACCAGGTATCCTTAAATTCAGTTCTCAGGTTAAGCTCCCTGAGGAAGAAGTTTTTCAAGCGCCTGGACTACTAGATATCATTTTCGAAATGACAGGATCTCTAAAATATGAACTGGGCATCTTAAATTTCAGATCTCATTTTAAGTTCCCTGAGAAAGATAATTTTTAATCACCTGGACTACTAGATATAATTTTCAATGTGACGGTATCTCTAAAATATAAACCAGGTATCTTAAACTTCAGTTCTCAGGTTAAGTTCCCTGAGGAAGAAGTTTTTGAAGCCCCTGGCATACTAGATATCATCTTCGAAATGACAGGATCTCTAAAATATAAACTGGGCACCCTCAATTTCAGTTCTCAGCTTAAGTTCCCTGAGAATGATGCTTTTTAAGCACCTGGACAACTATAGATAATTTTCAAAGTGACGGGATCTCTAAAATATAAACCAGGTATGCTTAAATTCAGTTCTCAGCTTAAGTTCCCTGGGGAAGAAGTTTTTCAAGCGCCTGGACTAGTAGATATCATTTTCGAAATGACAGGATCTCTAAAATATAAACTGGGCATGTTAAATTTCAGTTCACAGCTTAAGTTCCCTGAAAAAGATACTTTTTAAGCACATGGACTACTAGATATAATTTTCAAAGTGACGGGATCTCTGAAATATAAACTAGGTATCTTAAACTTCAGTTCTCAGCTTAAGTTCCCTGAGGAAGATGTTTTTCAAGCACCTGGGCTACTAGATATAACTTTTAGAATGACTGGATCATTGAAGTACTATTTGAATACCTTAATTTTGATTTCTCAGCTTAAATTCCCTGAGGAAGTTGTTTTTCAAGCACCTGAACTATTAGATATAATTTTCAAAATGAGGAAGATGTTTTTCAAGCACCTGGACTACTAGATATAATTTTCAAAATGACGGGATCTCTAAAATATAAACCAGGTATCTTAAACTTCAGTTCTCAGCTTAAGTTCCCTGAGGAAGAAGTTTTTCAAGAGCCTGGACTACTAGATATCATCTTCGAAATGACAGGATCTCTAAAATATAAACTGGGCACCCTCAATTTCAGTTCTCAGCTTAAGTTCCCTGAGAAGGATGCTTTTTAAGCACCTGGACTACTAGATATAAGTTTCGATGTGACGGGATCTCTAAAGTATAAACCAGGTATGCTTACATTCAGTTCTCAGCTTAAGTTCCCTGAGGAAGAAGTTTTTCAAGCGCCTGGACTACTAGATATAATTTTCAATGTGACGGGATCTCTGAAATATAAACTAGGCATCTTAAATTTCAGTTCTCAGCTTAAGTTCCCTGAGAAGGATGCTTTTGAAGCACCTGGACTACTAGATATCATGTTCGAAATGACAGGATCTCTAAAATATAAACTGGTCATCTCAAATTTCAGTTCACAGCTTAAGTTCCCTGAGAAAGTTACTTTTTAAGCACATGGACTACTAGATATAATTTTCAAAGTGACGGGATCTCTAAAATATAAACCAGGTATCTTAAACTTCAGTTCTCAGGTTAAGTTCCCTGAGGAAGATGTTTTTCAAGCGCCTGGACTACTAGATATAATTTTCAAAATGACGGTATCCCTAAAATATAAACCAGGTATCTTAAACTTCAGTTCTCAGCTTAAGTTCCCTGAGGAAGATGTTTTTCAAGCACCTGGGCTACTAGATATAACTTTTAGAATGACTGGATCATTGAAGTACTATTTGAATACCTTAATTTTGATTTCTCAGCTTAAATTCCCTGAGGAAGTTGTTTTTCAAGCACCTGAACTATTAGATATAATTTTCAAAATGAGGAAGATGTATTTTAAGTACCTGGACTACTAGATGAAATTTTTAGAATGACTGTATCATTGAAGTACCATTCGGATATCCTAATTTTGATTTCAGAACTTAAATTCCTTGATGAAGTTGTTTTTCAAGCACCTGGAATACTAACTATAATTTTCAAAATGACGGGATCTCTAAAATATAAACCAGGTATCTTAAAATTCAGTTCTCTGCTTAAGTTCCCTGAGGAAGATGTTTTTCAAGCACCTGGACTACTAGATGTAATTTTTAGAATGACTGGATCATTGAAGTACCATTCGGATATCTTCATTTTGATTTCAGAACTTAAATTCCCTGATGAAGTTGTTTTTCAAGCACCTGGACTACTGGATATAATTTGCAAAATGACGGGATCTCTAAAATATAAACCAGGTATCTTAAACTTCAGTTCTCAACTTAAGTTCCCTGAGGAAGATGTTTTTCAAGCGCCTGGACTACTAGATATCATTTTCGAAATGACAGGATCTCTAAAATATAAACTGGGCATCTTAAATTTCAGTTCTAAGCTTAATTACCCTGAGAAAGATACTTTTTAAGCACCTGGAATACTAGATATTATTTTCTAAGTGACGGGATCTATAAAATATAAACCAGTTATCCTTAAATTCAGTTCTCAGCTTAAGTTCCCTGAGGAAGATGTTTTTCAAGCGCCTGGACTACTAGATATCATTTTCGAAATGACAGGATCTCTAAAATATAAACTGGGCATCTTAATTTCAGTTCACAGCTTAAGTTCTTTGAGAAAGATACTTTTTAAGCACATGGACTACTAGAAATAATTTTCAAAATGACGGGATCTCTAAAATATAAACCAGGTATCTTAGACTTCAGTTCTCAGCTTAAGTTCCCTGAGGAAGATGTTTTTCAAGCGCCTGGACTACTAGATATCATCATCGAAATGACAGGATATCTAAAATATAAACTGGGCACCCTCAATTTCAGTTCTCAGCTTAAGTTCCCTGAGAAGGATGCTTTTTAAGCACCTGGACTACTAGATATAATTTTCAAAGTGACGGGATCTCTAAAATATAAACCAGGTTTCCTTATTTTCAGTTCTCTGCTTAAGTTACCTGAGGAAGATGTTTTTCAAGCGCCTGGACTACTAGATATCATTTTCGAAATGTCAGGATCTCTAAAATATAAACTGGGCACCGTCAATTTCGGTTCTCAGCTTAAGTTCCCCGAGAAAGATGCTTTTTAAGCACCTGGACTACTAGATATAATTTTCAAAATGACGGGATCTCTAAAATATAAACTAGGTATCTTAAACTTCAGTTCTCAGCTCAAGTTCCATGAGGAAGATGTATTTTAAGCACCTGGACTACTAGATGTAACTTTTAGAATGACTGGATAATTGAAGTACCATTTGGATATCTTAATTTTGATTTCAGAACTTAAATTCCCTGCTGAAGTTGTTTTTCAAGCACCTGGACTACTAGATATAATTTTCAAAATGACGGGATCTCTAAAATATAAACCAGGTATCTTAAACTTCAGTTCTCAGCTTATGTTCCCTGAGGAAGATGTTTTTCAAGCGCCTGGACTACTAGATATCATTTTCGAAATGACAGGATCTCTAAAATATAAACTGGGCACCCTCAATTTCGGTTCTCAGCTTAAGTTCCCCGAGAAAGATGCTTTTTAAGCACCTGGACTACTAGATATAATTTTCAAAATGACGGGATCTCTAAAATATAAACTAGGTATCTTAAACTTCAGTTCTCAGCTCAAGTTCCATGAGGAAGATGTATTTTAAGCACCTGGACTACTAGATGTAACTTTTAGAATGACTGGATAATTGAAGTACCATTTGGATATCTTAATTTTGATTTCAGAACTTAAATTCCCTGCTGAAGTTGTTTTTCAAGCACCTGGACTACTAGATATAATTTTCAAAATGACGGGATCTCTAAAATATAAACCAGGTATCTTAAACTTCAGTTCTCAGCTTATGTTCCCTGAGGAAGATGTTTTTCAAGCGCCTGGACTACTAGATATCATTTTCGAAATGACAGGATCTCTAAAATATAAACTGGGCACCCTCAATTTCGGTTCTCAGCTTAAGTTCCCCGAGAAAGATGCTTTTTAAGCACCTGGACTACTAGATATAATTTTCAAAATGACGGGATCTCTAAAATATAAACTAGGTATCTTAAACTTCAGTTCTCAGCTCAAGTTCCATGAGGAAGATGTATTTTAAGCACCTGGACTACTAGATGTAACTTTTAGAATGACTGGATAATTGAAGTACCATTTGGATATCTTAATTTTGATTTCAGAACTTAAATTCCCTGATGAAGTTGTTTCTCAAGCACCTGCACTTCTAGATATCATTTTCGAAATGACAGGATCTCTAAAATATAAACTGGGCACCCTCAATTTCGGTTCTCAGCTTAAGTTCCCCGAGAAAGATGCTTTTTAAGCACCTGAACTATTAGATATAATTTTCAAAGTGACGGGATCTCTAAATTATAAACTAGGTATCTTAAACTTCAGTTCTCAGCTTAAGTTGCCTGAGGAAGATGTTTTTCAAGCGCCTGGACTACTAGATGTAATTTTTAGAATGACTGGATCATTGAAGTACAATTCGGATATCTTAATTTTGATTTCAGAACTTAAATTCCCTGATGAAGTTGTTTCTCAAGCACCTGCACTACTAGATATAATTTTCAAAATGACGGGATCACTAAAATATAAACCAGGTATCTTAAACTTCAGTTCTCAGCTTAAGTTCCCTGAGGAAGAAGTTTTTCAAGCGCCTGGACTACTAGATATCATTTTCGAAATGACAGGATCTCTAAAATATAAACTGGGCATCTTAGATTTCAGTTCACAGCTTAAGTTTCCTGTGAAAGATACTTTTTAAGCACATGGACTACTAGATATAATTTTCAAAATTACGGGATCTCTAAAATATAAACCAGGTATATTAAACTTCAGTTCTCAGCTTAAGTTCCCTGAGGAAGATGTTTTTCAAGCGCCTGGACTACTAGATGTAATTTTTAGAATGACTGGATCATTGAAGTACAATTCGGATATCTTAATTTTGATTTCAGAACTTAAATTCCCTGATGAAGTTGTTTCTCAAGCACCTGCACTACTAGATATAATTTTCAAAATGACGGGATCTCTAAAATATAAACTAGGTATCCTTAAATTCAGTTCTCTGCTTAAGTTCCCTGAGGAAGAAGTTTTTCAAGCGCCTGGACTACTAGATATCATTTTCGAAATGACAGGATCTCTAAAATATAAACTGGGCACCGTCAATTTCGGTTCTCAGCTTAAGTTCCCCGAGAAAGATGCTTTTTAAGCACCTGGACTACTAGATATAATTTTCAAAATGACGGGATCTCTAAAATATAAACTAGGTATCTTAAACTTCAGTTCTCAGCTCAAGTTCCATGAGGAAGATGTATTTTAAGCACCTGGACTACTAGATGTAACTTTTAGAATGACTGGATAATTGAAGTACCATTTGGATATCTTAATTTTGATTTCAGAACTTAAATTCCCTGCTGAAGTTGTTTTTCAAGCACCTGGACTACTAGATATAATTTTCAAAATGACGGGATCTCTAAAATATAAACCAGGTATCTTAAACTTCAGTTCTCAGCTTATGTTCCCTGAGGAAGATGTTTTTCAAGCGCCTGGACTACTAGATATCATTTTCGAAATGACAGGATCTCTAAAATATAAACTGGGCACCCTCAATTTCGGTTCTCAGCTTAAGTTCCCCGAGAAAGATGCTTTTTAAGCACCTGGACTACTAGATATAATTTTCAAAATGACGGGATCTCTAAAATATAAACTAGGTATCTTAAACTTCAGTTCTCAGCTCAAGTTCCATGAGGAAGATGTATTTTAAGCACCTGGACTACTAGATGTAACTTTTAGAATGACTGGATAATTGAAGTACCATTTGGATATCTTAATTTTGATTTCAGAACTTAAATTCCCTGCTGAAGTTGTTTTTCAAGCACCTGGACTACTAGATATAATTTTCAAAATGACGGGATCTCTAAAATATAAACCAGGTATCTTAAACTTCAGTTCTCAGCTTATGTTCCCTGAGGAAGATGTTTTTCAAGCGCCTGGACTACTAGATATCATTTTCGAAATGACAGGATCTCTAAAATATAAACTGGGCACCCTCAATTTCGGTTCTCCGCTGAAGTTCCCCGAGAAAGATGCTTTTTCAGCACCTGATCGACTAGATATACTTTTCAACATGACGGGATCTTTAAAATATATACTAGGTATCTTAAACTTCAGTTCTCAGCTCAAGTTCCATGAGGAAGATGTATTTTAAGCACCTGGACTACTAGATGTAACTTTTAGAATGACTGGATAATTGAAGTACCATTTGGATATCTTAATTTTGATTTCAGAACTTAAATTCCCTGATGAAGTTGTTTCTCAAGCACCTGCACTTCTAGATATCATTTTCGAAATGACAGGATCTCTAAAATATAAACTGGGCACCCTCAATTTCGGTTCTCAGCTTAAGTTCCCCGAGAAAGATGCTTTTTAAGCACCTGAACTATTAGATATAATTTTCAAAGTGACGGGATCTCTAAATTATAAACTAGGTATCTTAAACTTCAGTTCTCAGCTTAAGTTTCCTGAGGAAGATGTTTTTCAAGCGCCTGGACTACTAGATGTAATTTTTAGAATGACTGGATCATTGAAGTACAATACGGATATCTTAATTTTGATTTCAGAACTTAAATTCCCTGATGAAGTTGTTTCTCAAGCACCTGCACTACTAGATATAATTTTCAAAATGACGGGATCACTAAAATATAAACCAGGTATCTTAAACTTCAGTTCTCAGCTTAAGTTCCCTGAGGAAGAAGTTTTTCAAGCGCCTGGACTACTAGATATCATTTTCGAAATGACAGGATCTCTAAAATATAAACTGGGCATCTTAGATTTCAGTTCACAGCTTAAGTTTCCTGTGAAAGATACTTTTTAAGCACATGGACTACTAGATATAATTTTCAAAATTACGGGATCTCTAAAATATAAACCAGGTATATTAAACTTCAGTTCTCAGCTTAAGTTCCCTGAGGAAGATGTTTTTCAAGCGCCTGGACTACTAGATGTAATTTTTAGAATGACTGGATCTCTAAAATATAAACTGGGCATCTTAGATTTCAGTTCACAGCTTAAGTTCCCTGTGAAAGATACTTTTTAAGCACATGGACTACTAGATATAATTTTCAAAATTACGGGATCTCTAAAATATAAACCAGGTTAATTAAACTTCAGTTCTCAGCTTAAGTTCCCTGAGGAAGAAGTTTTTCAAGCGCCTGGACTACTAGATATAATATTCGAAATGACAGGATCTCTAAAATATAAACGGGGCATCTTAGATTTCAGTTCACAGCTTAAGTTCCCTGTGAAAGATACTTTTTAAGCACATGGACTACTAGATATAATTTTCAAAATTACGGGATCTCTAAAATATAAACCAGGTATATTAAACTTCAGTTCTCAGCTTAAGTTCCCTGAGGAAGATGTTTTTCAAGCACCTGGACTACTAGATATAATTTTCAAAATGACGGGATCTCTAAAATATAAACTAGGTATCTTAAGTTTCAGTTCTCAGATTAAGTTCCCTGAGGAAGAAGTTTTTCAAGAGCCTTGACTACTAGATATCATCTTCGAAATGACAGGATCTCTAAAATATAAACTGGGCACCCTCAATTTCAGTTCTCAGCTTAAGTTCCCTGAGAAGGATGCTTTTTAAGCACCTGGACTACTAGATATCATTTTCAAAGTGACGGGATCTCTAAAATATAAACCAGGTATCCTTAAATTCAGTTCTCAGCTTAAGCTCCCTGAGGAAGAAGTTTTTCAAGCGCCTGGACTACTAGATATCATTTTCGAAATGACAGGATATATAAAATATGAACTGGGCATATTAAATTTCAGTTCACAGCTTAAGTTCCCTGAGAAAGATACTTTTTAAGCACATGGACTACTAGATATAATTTTCAATGTGACGGGATCTCTAAAATATAAACCAGGTATCTTAAACTTCAGTTCTCAGGTTAAGTTCCCTGAGGAAGATGTTTTTCAAGCGCCTGGACTACTAGATATCATCTTCGAAATGACAGGATCTCTAAAATATAAACTGGGCACCCTCAATTTCAGTTCTCAGCTTAAGTTCCCTGAGAAGGATGCTTTTTAAGCACCTGGACTACTAAATATAATTTTCAAAGTGACGGGATCTCTATAATATAAACCAGGTATCCTTAAATTCAGTTCTCAGCTTAAATTCCCTGATGAAGTTGTTTCTCAAGCACCTGCACTACTAGATATCATTTTCGAAATGACAGGATCTCTAAAATATAAACTGGGCACCCTCAATTTCGGTTCTCAGCTTAAGTTCCCCGAGAAAGATGCTTTTTAAGCACCTGAACTATTAGATATAATTTTCAAAGTGACTGGATCTCTAAATTATAAACTAGGTATCTTAAACTTCAGTTCTCAGCTTAAGTTTCCTGAGGAAGATGTTTTTCAAGCGCCTGGACTACTAGATGTAATTTTTAGAATGACTGGATCATTGAAGTACAATTCGGATATCTTAATTTTGATTTCAGAACTTTAATTCCCTGATGAAGTTGTTTCTCAAGCACCTGCACTACTAGATATAATTTTCAAAATGACGGGATCACTAAAATATAAACCAGGTATCTTAAACTTCAGTTCTCAGCTTAAGTTCCCTGAGGAAGAAGTTTTTCAAGCGCCTGGACTACTAGATATCATTTTCGAAATGACAGGATCTCTAAAATATAAACTGGGCATCTTAGATTTCAGTTCACAGCTTAAGTTCCCTGTGAAAGATACTTTTTAAGCACATGGACTACAAGATATAATTTTCAAAATTACGGGATCTCTAAAATATAAACCAGGTATATTAAACTTCAGTTCTCAGCTTAAGTTCCCTGAGGAAGATGTTTTTCAAGCGCCTGGACTACTAGATGTAATTTTTAGAATGACTGGATCTCTAAAATATAAACTGGGCATCTTAGATTTCAGTTCACAGCTTAAGTTCCCTGTGAAAGATACTTTTTAAGCACATGGACTACTAGATATAATTTTCAAAATTACGGGATCTCTAAAATATAAACCAGGTTAATTAAACTTCAGTTCTCAGCTTAAGTTCCCTGAGGAAGAAGTTTTTCAAGCGCCTGGACTACTAGATATCATTTTCGAAATGACAGGATCTCTAAAATATAAACTGGGCATCTTAGATTTCAGTTCACAGCTTAAGTTCCCTGTGAAAGATACTTTTTAAGCACATGGACTACTAGATATAATTTTCAAAATGACGGGATCTCTAAAATATAAACCAGGTATCTTGAATTTCAGTTGCCAGCTCAACTTCCCTGAGGAAGATGTTTTTCAAGCACCTGGACTACTAGATATAATTTTCAAAATGACGGGAACTCTAAAATATAAACTAGGTATCTTAAGTTTCAGTTCTCAGATTACGTTCCCTGAGTAAGATGTTTTTCAAGAGCCTGGATTACTAGATATCATCTTCGAAATGACAGGATCTCTAAAATATAAACTGGGCACCCTCAATTTCAGTTCTCAGCTTAAGTTCCCTGAGAAGGATGCTTTTTAAGCACCTGGACTACTAGATATAATTTTCAAAGTGACGGGATCTCTAAAATATAAACCAGGTATCCTTAAATTCAGTTCTCAGGTTAAGCTCCCTGAGGAAGAAGTTTTTCAAGCGCCTGGACTACTAGATATCATTTTCGAAATGACAGGATCTCTAAAATATGAAATGGGCATCTTAAATTTCAGTTCACAGCTTAAGTTCCCTGAGAAAGATACTTTTTAAGCACATGGACTACTAGATATAATTTTCAATGTGACGGGATCTCTAAAATATAAACCAGGTATCTTAAACTTCAGTTCTCAGGTTAAGTTCCCTGAGGAAGATGTTTTTCAAGCGCCTGGACTACTAGATATCATCTTCGAAATGACAGGATCTCTAAAATATAAACTGGGCACCCTCAATTTCAGTTCTCAGCTTAAGTTCCCTGAGAAGGATGCTTTTTAAGCACCTAGACTACTAGATATAATTTTCAAAGTGACGGGATCTCTATAATATAAACCAGGTATCCTTAAATTCAGTTCTCAGCTTAAGTTCCCTGGGGAAGAAGTTTTTCAAGCGCCTGGACTAGTAGATATCATTTTCGAAATGACAGGATCTCTAAAATATAAACTGGGCATGTTAAATTTCAGTTCACAGCTTAAGTTCCCTGAAAAAGATACTTTTTAAGCACATGGACTACTAGATATAATTTTCAAAGTGACGGGATCTCTGAAATATAAACTAGGTATCTTAAACTTCAGTTCTCAGCTTAAGTTCCCTGAGGAAGATGTTTTTCAAGCACCTGGGCTACTAGATATAACTTTTAGAATGACTGGATCATTGAAGTACTATTTGAATACCTTAATTTTGATTTCTCAGCTTAAATTCCCTGAGGAAGTTGTTTTTCAAGCACCTGAACTATTAGATATAATTTTCAAAATGAGGAAGATGTTTTTCAAGCACCTGGACTACTAGATATAATTTTCAAAATGACGGGATCTCTAAAATATAAACCAGGTATCTTAAACTTCAGTTCTCAGCTTAAGTTCCCTGAGGAAGAAGTTTTTCAAGCGCCTGGACTACTAGATATCATTCTCGAAATGACAGGATCTCTAAAATATAAACTGGGCACCCTCAATTTCAGTTCTCAGCTTAAGTTCCCTGAGAAGGATGAATTTTAAGCACCTGGACCACTAGATATAATTTTCAAATTGTCGGGATCTCTAAAATATAAACCAGGTATCCTTAAATTCAGTTCTCAGCTTAAGTTCCCTGAGGAAGAAGTTTTTCAAGCGCCTGGACTACTAGATATAATTTTCAAAGTGACGGGATCTCTAAAATATAAACTAGGCATCTTAAATTTCAGTTCTCAGCTTAAGTTCCCTGAGAAGGATGCTTTTTATGCACCTGGACTACTAGATATCATGTTCGAAATGACAGGATCTCTAAAATATAAACTGGTCATCTCAAATTTCAGTTCACAGCTTAAGTTCCCTGAGAAAGTTACTTTTTAAGCACATGGACTACTAGATATAATTTTCAAAGTGACGGGATCTCTAAAATATAAACCAGGTATCTTAAACTTCAGTTCTCAGGTTAAGTTCCCTGAGGAAGATGTTTTTCAAGCGCCTGGACTACTAGATATAATTTTCAAAATGACGGTATCCCTAAAATATAAACCAGGTATCTTAAACTTCAGTTCTCAGCTTAAGTTCCCTGAGGAAGATGTTTTTCAAGCACCTGGGCTACTAGATATAACTTTTAGAATGACTGGATCATTGAAGTACTATTTGAATACCTTAATTTTGATTTCTCAGCTTAAATTCCCTGAGGAAGTTGTTTTTCAAGCACCTGAACTATTAGATATAATTTTCAAAATGAGGAAGATGTATTTTAAGTACCTGGACTACTAGATGAAATTTTTAGAATGACTGTATCATTGAAGTACCATTCGGATATCTTAATTTTGATTTCAGAACTTAAATTCCTTCATGAAGTTGTTTTTCAAGCACCTGGAATACTAACTATAATTTTCAAAATGACGGGATCTCTAAAATATAAACCAGGTATCTTAAAATTCAGTTCTCTGCTTAAGTTCCCTGAGGAAGATGTTTTTCAAGCACCTGGACTACTAGATGTAATTTTTAGAATGACTGGATCATTGAAGTACCATTCGGATATCTTCATTTTGATTTCAGAACTTAAATTCCCTGATGAAGTTGTTTTTCAAGCACCTGGACTACTGGATATAATTTGCAAAATGACGGGATCTCTAAAATATAAACCAGGTATCATTAACTTCAGTTTTCAGCTTAAGTTCCCTGAGGAAGATGTTTTTCAAGCGCCTGGACTACTAGATATCATTTTCGAAATGACAGGATCTCTAAAATATAAACTGGGCATCTTAAATTTCAGTTCTACGCTTAAGTACCGTGAGAAAGATGCTTTTTAAGCACATGGACCACTAGATATAATTTTCAGTGACGGGATCTCTAAAATATAAACCAGGTATCCTTAAATTCAGTACTCAGCTTATGTTCCCTGAGGAAGAAGTTTTTGAAGCGCCTGGACTACTAGATATCATTTTCGAAATGACAGGATCTCTAAAATATAAACTGGGCATCTTAATTTCAGTTCACAGCTTAAGTTCTTTGAGAAAGATACTTTTTAAGCACATGGACTACTAGAAATAATTTTCAAAATGACGGGATCTCTAAAATATAAACCAGGTATCTTAGACTTCAGTTCTCAGCTTAAGTTCCCTGAGGAAGATGTTTTTCAAGCGCCTGGACTACTAGATATCATATTCGAAATGACAGGATCTCTAAAATATAAACTGGGCACCCTCAATTTCAGTTCTCAGCTTAAGTTCCCTGAGAAGGATGCTTTTTAAGCACCTGGACCACTAGATATAATTTTCAAATTGACGGGATCTCTAAAATATAAACCAGGTATCCTTAAATTCAGTTCTCTGATTAAGTTCCCTGAGGAAGAAGTTTTTCAAGCGCCTGGACTACTAGATATCATTTTCGAAATGACAGGATCTCTAAAATATAAACTGGGCATCTTAAGTTTCAGTTCACAGCTTAAGTTCCCTGAGAAAGATACTTTTTAAGAACATGGACTACTAGATATAACTTTCAAAGTGACGGGATCTCTGAAATATAAACTAGGTATCTTAAACTTCAGTTCTCAGCTTAAGTTCCCTGAGAAGGATGCTTTTTAAGCACCTGGACTACTAGATATAATTTTCAAAGTGACGGGATCTCTAAAATATAAACCAGGTATCCTTAAATTCAGTTCTCAGCTTAAGTTCCCTGAGGAAGAAGTTTTTCAAGCGCCTGGACTACTAGATATCATTTTCGAAATGACAGGATCTATAAAATATAAACCAGGTATCCTTAAATTAAGTTCTCAGCTTATGTTTCCTGAGGAAGATGTTTTTCAAGCGCCTGGACTACTAGATATTTTCGAAATGACAGGATCTCTAAAATATAAACTGGGCATCTTAAATTTCACTTCACAGCTTAAGTTCCCTGAGAAAGATACTTTTTAAGCACATGGACTACTAGATATAATTTTCAAAGTAAAGGGATCTCTGAAATATAAACTAGGTATCTTAAATTTCAGTTCTCAGCTTACGTTCCCTGAGGAAGATGTTTTTCAAGCGCCTGGACTACTAGATATCATTTTCGAAATGACAGGATCTCTTATATCTAAACTGGGCACCCTCAATTTCAGTTCTCAGCTTAAGTTCCCTGAGAAAGATACTTTTTAAGCACCTGGACTACTAGATATAATTTTCAAAGTGACGGGATCTCTAAAATATAAACCAGGTATCATTAATTTCAGTTCTCAGCTTAAGTTCCATGAGGAAGATGTATTTTAAGCACCTGCGCTACTAGATATAACTTTTAGAATGACTGGATCATTGAAGTACCATTTGGATATCTTAATTTTGATTTCTCAGCTGACATTCCCTGAGGAAGTTGTTTTTCAAGCACCTGAACTATTAGATATGATTTTCAAAATGACGGCATCTCTAATATTTAAACCAGGTATCTTAAATTTCAGTTCTCAGCTTAAGTTCCCTGAGGAAGATGTATTTTAAGCACCTGCGCTACTAGATATAACTTTTAGAATGACTGGATCATTGAAGTACCATTTGGATATCTTAATTTTGATTTCTCAGCTGACATTCCCTGAGGAAGTTGTTTTTCAAGCACCTGAACTATTAGATATGATTTTCAAAATGACGGGATCTCTAAAATATAAACCAGCTATCTTAAACTTCAGTTCTCAGCTTAAGTTCCCTGAGGAAGATGTTTTTCGAGCGCCAGGACTACTAGATATCATTTTCGAAATGACAGGATCTCTAAAATATAAACTGTACATCTTAAATTTCAGTTCTCAGCTTAAGTTCCCTGAGAAAGATACTTTTTAGGCACCCGGACTACTAGATATAATTTTCAAAGTGACGGAATCTCTAAAATATAAACAAGGTATCTTAAATTTCAGTTCTCAGCTTAAGTTCCCTGAGGAAGATGTTTTTTAAGTCCCTGGACTACTAGATGTAATTTTTAGAATGACTGGATCATTGAAGTACATTTCGGATATCTTAATTTTGATGTCACAGCTTAAATTCCCTGATGAAGTAGTTTATCAAGCACCTGGACTACTAGATATAATTTTCAAAATGACGGGATCTCTAAAATATAAACTGGGCATCTTAAATTTCAGTTCACAGCTTAAGTTCCCTGAGAAAGTTACTTTTTAAGCACATGGACTACTAGATATAATTTTCAAAGTGACGGGATCTTTAAAATATAATCCAGGTATATAAGTTTCAGTTCTCAGCTCAAGTTCTATGAGGAAGATGTATTTTAAGCACCTGGACTACTAGATGTAACTTTTAGAATGACTGGATAATTGAAGTACCATTTGGATATCTTAATTTTGATTTCTCAGCTTAAATTCCCTGGGGAAGTTGTTTTTCAAGCACCTGAACTATTAGATATAATTTTCAAAATGACGGGATCTCTAATATATAAAGCAGGTATCTTAAATTTCAGTTCTCACCTTAAGTTCCCTGAGGAAGATGTTTTTCAAGCGCCAGGACTACTAGATATCATTTTTGAAATGACAGGATCTCTAAAATATAAACTGTGCATCTTAAATTACATTTCTCAGTTTAATTACAGTGAGAAAGATGATTTTCAAGCACCTGGACTACTAGATATAATTTTCAAAATGACAGGATCTCTAAAATATAAACGGGGCATCTTAAATTTCAGTTCTCAGCTTAAGTTCCCTGAGGAAGATGTTTTTCAAGCACCTGGACTACTAGATATAATTTTCAAAATGACGGGAACTCTAAAATATAAGCCAGGTATATTAAATTTAAGTTCTCAGCTTAAGTTCCCAGAGGAAGATGTTTTTCAATCAACTGGACTAATAGATGTAATTTTTAGAATGACTGGATCATTGAAGTACCATTCGGATATCTTAATTTTGATTTCAGAACTTAAATTCCCTGATGCAGTTGTTTTTCAAGCACCTGGACTACTAGATATAATCTTAAAAATGACGGGATCTCTAAAATATAAACCAGGTATCTTAAATTTCATTTCTCAGCTTAAGTTTCTTGAGGAAGATGTTTTTCAAGCGCCTGGACTACTAGATATCATTTTTAGAATGACTGGATCATTGAAGTACCATTCGGATATGTTCATTTTGATTTCTCAGCTTAAATTCCCTGAGGAAGTTGTGCTTCAAGCACCTGAACTAATAGATATAATTTTCAAAATGACGGGATCTCTAATATATAAACCAGGTATCTTAAATTTCAGTTCTCAGCTTATGTTCCCTGAGGAAGATGTTTTTCAAGCGCCTGGACTACTAGATTTCATACTCGAAATGACAGGATCTCTAAAATATAAACTGGGCATCTTAAATTTCAGTTCTCAGCTTAAGTACCCTGAGAAAGATGCTTTTTAAGCACCTGGACTACTAGATATAATTTTCGAAATGACAGGATCTCTAAAATTTAAACTGTGCATCTTAGATTTCAGTTCTCAGCTTAAGTTCCCTGAGAAGGATGCTTTTTAAGCATCTGGACTACTAGATATAATTTTCAAAGTGACGGGATCTCTAAAATATAAACAAGGTATCCTTAAGTTCAGTTCTCAGCTTAAATTCCCTGAGGAAGAAGTTTTCCAAGCTCCTGGACTACTAGATATCATTTTCGAAATGACAGGATCTCTAAAATGTAAACTGGGCACCCTCAATTTCAGTTCTCAGCTTAAGTTCCCTGAGAAAGATGCTTTTTAAGCACCTGGACTACTAGATATAATTTTCAAAGTGACGGGATCTCTAAAATATAAGCCAGGTATCCTTAATTTCAGATCTCAGCTCAAGTTCCATGACGAAGATTTATTTTCAGCACCTGGGCTACTAGATATCATTTTCGAAATGACAGGATCTCTAAAATATAAACCGGGCACCCTCAATTTCAGTTCTCAGCTTTAGTTCCCTGAGAATGATTATTTTCCAGAGCATTGACTACTTGACTTAATTTTCAAATTGACGGGATCTCTAAATTATAAACTAGGTATCTTAAACTTCAGTTCTCAGCTTAAGTTCCCTGAGGAAGATGTTTTTCAAGCGCCTGGACTGCTAGATGTAATTTTTAGAATGACTGGATCATTGAAGTACCATTCGGATATCTTAATTTTGATTTCAGAACTTAAATTCCCTGATGAAGTTGTTTTTCAAGCACCTGGACTACTAGGTATAATTTTCAAAATGACAGGACCTCTAAAATATAAACTGGGCATCTTAAATTTCAGTTCTCAGCTTAAGCTCCCTGAGGAAGATGTTTTTCAATCACCTGGACAACTAGATATCATTTTCCAAATGACAGGACCTCTAAAATATAAACTGGGCATCTTAAATTTCAGTTCTCAGCTTACGTTCCCTGAGACAGATGCTTTTTAAGCACCTGGACTACTAGAAATAATTTTCGAAATGACAGGATCTCTAAAATTTAAACTGTGCATCTTAAATTTCAGTTCTCAGCTTAAGTTCCCTGAGAAAGATTCTTTTCAAGCACCTGGAATACTAGGTATAATTTTCAAAATGACGGGATCTCTAAATTATAAACTAGGTATCTTAAACTTCAGTTCTCAGCTTACGTTCCCTGAGGAAGTTGTTTTTCAAGCGCCTGGACTACTAGATGTAATTTTTAGAATGACTGGATCATTGAAGTACCATTCGGATATCTTAATTTTGATTTCAGAACTTAAATTCCCTGATGAAGTTGTTTTTCAAGCACCTGGACTACTAGATATAATTTTCAAAATGACGGCATCTCTAAAATATAAACCAGGTATCTTAAACTTCAGTTCTCAGCTTAAGTTCCTTGAGGAAGATGTTTTTCAAGCGCCAGGACTACTAGATATCATTTTTGAAATGACAGGATCTCTAAAATATAAACTGGGCATCTTAAATTTCAGTTCTCAGCTTAAGTACTCCTGAGAAAGATGCTTTTTAAGCACCTGGACTACTAGATATAATTTTCGAAATGACAGGATCTCTAAAATTTAAACTGTGCATCTTAAATTTCAGTTCTCATCTTAAGTACCATGAGAAAGATGCTTTTTAAGAACTGGACCACTAGATATGATTTTCAAAGTGACGTTATTTCTAAAATATAAAACAGGTATATAAAATTTCAGTTCTCAGCTTAAGTTCCCAGAGGAAGATGTTTTTCAAGCGCCTGGACTACTAGATGTAATTTTTAGAATGACTGGATCATTGAAGTACCATTCGGATATCTTAATTTTGATTTCAGAACTTAAATTCCCTGATGCAGTTGTTTTTCAAGCACCTGGACTACTAGATATAATTTTAAAAATGACGGGATCTCTAAAATAAAAAACCAGGTATCTTAAACTTCAGTTCTCAGCTTAAGTTCCTTGAGGAAGATGTTTTTCAAGCGCCTGGACTACTAGATGTAATTTTTAGAATGACTGGATCATTGAAGTACCATTCGGATATCTTAATTTTGATTTCTCAGCTTAAATTCCCTGGGGAAGTTGTTTTTCAAGCACCTGAACTATTAGGTATAATTTTCAAAATGACAGGATCTCTAAAATATAAACCAGGTATCTTAGATTTCAGTTCTCAGCTTATGTTCCCTGAGGAAGATGTTTTTCAAGCGCCTGGACTACTAGATATCATTTTCGAAATGACAGGATCTCTAAAATATAAACTGGGCATCTTAAATTTCAGTTCTCAGCTTAAGTACCCTGAGAAAGATGCTTTTTAAGCACCTGGACTACTAGATATAATTTTCGAAATGACAGGATCTCTAAAATTTAAACTGTGCATCTTAAATTTCAGTTCTCAGCTTAAGTTCCCTGAGAAGGATGCTTTTTAAGCACCTGGACTACTAGATATAATTTTCAAAGTGACGGGATCTCTAAAATATAAACCAGGTATCCTTAAGTTCAGTTCTCAGCTTAAATTCCCTGAGGAAGAAGTTTTCCAAGCTCCTGGACTACTAGATATCATTTTCGAAATGACAGGATCTCTAAAATGAAAACTGGGCACCCTCAATTTCAGTTCTCAGCTTAAGTTCCCTGAGAAAGATGCTTTTTAAGCACCTGGACTACTAGATATCACTTTCAAAGTGACGGGATCTCTAAAATATAAGCCAGGTATCCTTAATTTCAGATCTCAGCTCAAGTTCCATGAGGAAGTTTTATTTTCAGCACCTGGGTTACTAGATATCATTTTCGAAATGACAGGATCTCTAAAATATAAACTGGGCACCCTCAATTTCAGTTCTCAGCTTAAGTTCCCTGAGAAAGATGCTTTTCAAGCACCTGGACTACTAGGTATAATTTTCAAAATGACGGGATCTCTAAATTATAAACTAGGTATCTTAAACTTCAGTTCTCAGCTTACGTTCCCTGAGGAAGTTGTTTTTCAAGCGCCTGGACTACTAGATGTAATTTTTAGAATGACTGGATCATTGAAGTACCATTCGGATATCTTAATTTTGATTTCAGAACTTTAATTCCCTGATGAAGTTGTTTTTCAAGCACCTGGACTACTAGATATAATTTTCAAAATGACGGCATCTCTAAAATATAAACCAGGTATCTTAAACTTCAGTTCTCAGCTTAAGTTCCCTGAGGAAGATGTTTTTCAAGCGCCTGGACTACTAGATATCATCTTCGAAATGACAGGATCTCTAAAATATAAACTGGGCACCCTCAATTTCAGTTCTCAGCTTAAGTTCCCTGAGAAGGATGCTTTTTAAGCACCTGGACTACTAGATATAATTTTCAAATTGTCGGGATCTCTAAAATATAAACCAGGTATCCTTAAATTCAGTTCTCAGCTAAAGTTCCCTGAGGAAGAAGTTTTTCAAGCGCCTGGACTACTAGATATCATTTTCGAAATGACGGGATCTTTAAAATATAAACCAGGTATCCTCAATTTCAGTTCTCAGTTTAAGTTCCCTGAGGAAGATGTTTTTCAAGCGCATGGACTACTAGATATCATTTTCGAAATGACGGGATGTTTAAAATATAAACCAGGTATCCTCAATTTCAGTTCTCAGCTTAAGTTCCATGAGAAAGATGCTTTTCAAGCACCTGGACTACTAGATATAAATTTCAAAGTGACGGGATCTCTAAAATATAAACCAGGTATCATAAAATTCAGTTCTCAGCTTAAGTTCCCTGAGGAAGATGTATTTTAAGTACCTGGACTACTAGATGTAATTTTTAGAATGACTGGATCATTGAAGTACCATTCGGATATCTTAATTTTGAGTTCAGAACTTAAATTCCCTGATGAAGTTGTTTTTCAAGCACCTGGACTACTAGATATAATTTTCAAAATGACGGGATCTCTAAAATATAAACCAGGTATCTTAAACTTCAGTTCTCTTCTTGAGTTCCCTCAGGAAGATGTTTTTCAAGCGCCTGGACTACTAGATATCATATTCGAAATGACAGGATCTCTAAAATATAATCTGGGCACCATCAGTTTCAGTTCTCAGCTTAAGTTCCCTGAGAAAGATGCTTTTTAAGCGCCTGGACTACTAGACATAATTTTCAAAATGACTGGATCTCTAAATTATAAACTAGGTATCTTAAACTTCAGTTCTCAGCTTAAGTTTCCTGAGGAAGATGTTTTTCAAGCGCCTGGACTACTAGATGTAATTTTTAGAATGACTGGATCATTGAAGTACCATTCGGATATCTTAATTTTGATTTCAGAACTTACATTCCCTGATGAAGTTGTTTTTCAAGCACCTGGACTACTAGATATAATTTTCAATATGACGGGATCTCTATATTATAAACCAGGTATCTTAATCTTCAGTTCTCAGCTGATGTTCCCTGAGGAAGATGTTTTTCAAGCTCCTGGGCTACTAGATATCATTTTCGAAATGACAGGATCTCTAAAATATAAACTGGGCACCCTCAATTTCAGGTCTCAGCTTAAGTTCCCTGAGAAAGATGCTTTTTAAGCACCTGGACTACTAGATATAATTTTCAAAATGACGGGATCTCTAAAATATAAACCAGGTATCTTAAACTTCAGTTCTCAGCTTATGTTTCCTGAGGAAGATGTTTTTCAAGCGCCTGGACTACTAGATATCATTTTCGAAATGACAGGATCTCTAAAATATAAACTGGGCACCCTCAATTTCAGTTCTCAGCTTAAGTTCCCTGAGAAAGATGCTTTTAAGCACCTGGACTACTAGATATAATTTTCAAAATGACGGGATCTCTAAAATATAAACTAGGTATCTTAAACTTCAGTTCTCAGCTCAAGTTCCATGAGGAAGATGTATTTTAAGCACCTGGACTACTAGATGAAATTTTTAGAATGACTGTATCATTGAAGTACTATTCGGATATCTTAATTTTGATTTCAGAACTTAAATTCCCTGATGAAGTTGTTTTTCAAGCACCTGGAATACTAACTATAATTTTCAAAATGACCGGATCTCTAAAATATAAACCAGGTATCTTAGATTTCAGTTCTCAGCTTAAGTTCCCTGAGGAAGATGTTTTTCAAGCGCCTGGACTACTAGATGTAATTTTTAGAATGACTGGATCATTGAAGTACCATTCGGATATCTTAATTTTGATTTCAGAACTTTAATTCCCTGATGAAGTTGTTTTTCAAGCACCTGGACTACTGGATATAATTTGCAAAATGACGGAATCTCTAAAATATAAACCAGGTACCTTAAATTTCAGTTCTCAGCTTGAGTTCCCTGAGGAAGATGTTTTTCAACCTCCTGGACTACTAGATATCATTTTCGAAATGACAGGATCTCTAAAATATAAACTGGGCATCTTAAATTTCAGTTCACAGCTTAAGTTCCCTGAGAAAGATACTTTTCAAGCACATGGACTACTAGATATAACTTTCAAAGTGACGGGATATCTAAAATATAAACCAGGTATCCTTAAATTCAGTTCTCAGCTTAAGTTCCCTGAGGAAGATGCTTTTTAAGCACCTGGACTACTAAATATAATTTTCAAAGTGACGGGATCTCTAAAATATAAACCAGGTATCCTTAAATTCAGTTCTCAGCTTAAGTTCCCTGAGGAAGAAGTTTTTCAAGCGCCTGGACTACTAGATATCATTTTCGAAATGACAGGATCTCTAAAATATAAACCAGGTTTCCTTAAATTCAGTTCTCAGCTTAAGTTCCCTGAGGAAGAAGTTTTTCAAGCGCCTGGACTACTAGATGTAATTTTTAGAATGACTGGATCATTGAAGTACCATTCGGATATCTTAATTTTGATTTCAGAACTTAAATTCCCTGATGAAGTTGTTTTTCAAGCACCTGGACTACTGGATATAATTTGCAAAATGACGGGATCTCTAAAATATAAACCTGGTATCTTAAATTTCAGTTCTCAGCTTAAGTTCCCTGAGGAAGATGTTTTTCAAGCGCCTGGACTACTAGATATCATTTTCGAAATGACCGGATCTCTAAAATATAAACTGGGCATCTTAAATTTCAGTTCTCATTTTAAGTTCCCTGAGAAAGATACTTTTCAAGCACATGGACTACTACATATAACTTTCAAAGTGACGGGATCTCTAAAATATAAACTGGGCATCTTAATTTCAGTTCTCAGCTTAAGTACCGTGAGAAAGATGCTTTTTAAGCACATGGACCACTAGATATAATTGTCAGAGTGACGGGATCTCTAAAATATAAACCAGGTATCTTAGATTTCAGTTCTCAGCTTAAGTTCCCTGAGGAAGATGTTTTTCGAGCGCCTTGACTACTAGATATCATCTTCGAAATGACAGGATCTCTAAAATATAAACTGGGCACCCTCAATTTCAGTTCTCAGCTTAAGTTCCCTGAGAATGATGCTTTTTAAGCACCTGGACTACTAGATATAATTTTCAAAGTGACGGGATCTCTAAAATATAAACCAGGTATCCTTAAATTCAGTTCTCAGCTTAAGTTCCCTGAGGAAGAAGTTTTTCAAGCGCTTGGACGACGAGATATCATTTTCGAAATGACAGGATCTCTAAAATATAAACTGGGCATCTTAAATTTCAGTTCTTATTTTAAGTTCCCTGAGAAAGATACTTTTTAAGCACATGGACTACTAGATATAACTTTCAAAGTGACGGGATCTCTGAAATATAAACTAGGTATCTTAAACTTCAGTTCTCAGCTTAAGTTCCCTGAGAAGGATGCTTTTTAAGCACCTGGACTACTAGATATAATTTTCAAAGTGACGGGATCTCTAAAATATAAACCAGGTATCCTTAAATTCAGTTCTCAGCTTAAGTTCCCTGAGGAAGATGCTTTTCAAGCGCCAGGACTACTAGATATCATTTTTAAAATGACGGGATCTCTAAAATATAAACCAGGTATCCTTAAATTAAGTTCTCAGCTTAAGTTCCCTGAGGAAGATGTTTTTCAAGCGCCTGGACTACTAGATATTTTCGAAATGACAGGATCTCTAAAATATAAACTGGGCATCTTAAATTTCACTTCACAGCTTAAGTTCCCTGAGAAAGATACTTTTTAAGCACATGGACTACTAGATATAATTTTCAAAGTAAAGGGATCTCTGAAATATAAACTAGGTATCTTAAATTTCAGTTCTCAGCTTAAGTTCCCTGAGGAAGATGTTTTTCAAGCTCCTGGACTACTAGATATCATTTTCGAAATGACAGCATCTCTAAAATATAAACTGGGCACCCTCAATTTCAGTTCTCAGCTTAAGTACCCTGAGAAAGATGCTTTTTAAGCACTGGACCACTAGATATAATTGTCAAAGTGACTGGATCTATAAATTATAAACCAGGTATCATTAATTTCAGTTCTCAGCTTAAGTTCCCTGAGGAAGATGTATTTTATGCACCTGGACTACTAGATATAACTTTTGGAATGACTGGATCATTGTAGTACTATTTGAATATCTTAATTTTGATTTCTCAGCTTAAATTCCCTGAGGAAGTTGTTTTTCAAGCACCTGATCTATTAGATATAATTTTCAAAATGACGGCATCTCTAATATTTAAACCAGGTATCTTAAATTTCAGTTCTCAGCTTAAGTTCCAAGAGGAAGATGTATTTTAAGCACCTGCGCTACTAGATATAACTTTTAGAATGACTGGATCATTGAAGTACCATTTGGATATCTTAATTTTGATTTCTCAGCTGACATTCCCTGAGGAAGTTGTTTTTCAAGCACCTGAACTATTAGATATGATTTTCAAAATGACGGGATCTCTAAAATATAAACCAGCTATCTTAAACTTCAGTTCTCAGCTTAAGTTCCCTGAGGAAGATGTTTTTCGAGCGCCAGGACTACTAGATATCATTTTCGAAATGACAGGATCTCTAAAATATAAACTGTACATCTTAAATTTCAGTTCTCAGCTTAAGTTCCCTGAGAAAGATACTTTTTAGGCACCCGGACTACTAGATATAATTTTCAAAGTGACGGAATCTCTAAAATATAAACAAGGTATCTTAAATTTCAGTTCTCAGCTTAAGTTCCCTGAGGAAGATGTATTTTAAGTACCTGGACTACTAGATGTAATTTTTAGAATGACTGGATCATTGAAGTACATTTCGGATATCTTAATTTTGATGTCACAGCTTAAATTCCCTGATGAAGTTGTTTATCAAGCACCTGGACTACTAGATATAATTTTCAAAATGACGGGATCTCTAAAATATAAACTGGGCATCTTAAATTTCAGTTCTCAGCTTAAGTTCCCTGAGAAAGTTACTTTTTAAGCACATGGACTACTAGATATAATTTTCAAAGTGACGGGATCTTTAAAATATAATCCAGGTATATAAATTTCAGTTCTCAGCTCAAGTTCTATGAGGAAGATGTATTTTAAGCACCTGGACTACTAGATGTAACTTTTAGAATGACTGGATAATTGAAGTACCATTTGGATATCTTAATTTTGATTTCTCAGCTTAAATTCCCTGGGGGAGTTGTTTTTCAAGCACCTGAACTATTAGATATAATTTTCAAAATGACGGGATCTCTGAAATATAAACTAGGTATCTTAAATTTCAGTTCTCAGCGTAAGGTCCCTGAGGAAGATGTTTTTCAAGCGCCTGGACAACTAGATATCATTTTGGAAATGACAGCATCTCTAAAATATAAACTGGGCACCCTCAATTTCAGTTCTCAGCTTAAGTTCCCTGAGAAAGATGCTTTTTAAGCATCTGGACTGCTAGATATAATTTTCAAAGTGACGGGATCTCTAAAATATAAACCAGGTATCATTAATTTCAGTTCTCAGCTTAAGTTCCATGAGGAAGATGTATTTTAAGCACCTGGGCTACTAGATATAACTTTTAGAATGACTGGATCATTGTAGTACTATTTGAATATCTTAATTTTGATTTCTCAGCTTAAATTCCCTGAGGAAGTTGTTTTTCAAGCACCTGATCTATTAGATATAATTTTCAAAATGACGGCATCTCTAATATTTAAACCAGGTATCTTAAATTTCAGTTCTCAGCTTAAGTTCCCTGAGGAAGATGTATTTTAAGCACCTGCGCTACTAGATATAACTTTTAGAATGACTGGATCATTGAAGTACCATTTGGATATCTTAATTTTGATTTCTCAGCTGACATTCCCTGAGGAAGTTGTTTTTCAAGCACCTGAACTATTAGATATGATTTTCAAAATGACGGGATCTCTAAAATATAAACCAGCTGTCTTAAACTTCAGTTCTCAGCTTAAGTTCCCTGAGGAAGATGTTTTTCGAGCGCCAGGACTACTAGATATCATTTTCGAAATGACAGGATCTCTAAAATATAAACTGTACATCTTAAATTTCAGTTCTCAGCTTAAGTTCCCTGAGAAAGATACTTTTTAGGCACCCGGACTACTAGATATAATTTTCAAAGTGACGGATTCTCTAAAATATAAACAAGGTATCTTAAATTTCAGTTCTCAGCTTAAGTTCCCTGAGGAAGATGTATTTTAAGTACCTGTACTACTAGATGTAATTTTTAGAATGACTGGATCATTGAAGTACATTTCGGATATCTTAATTTTGATGTCACAGCTTAAATTCCCTGATGAAGTTGTTTATCAAGCACCTGGACTACTAGATATAATTTTCAAAATGACGGGATCTCTAAAATATAAACTGGGCATCTTAAATTTCAGTTCACAGCTTAAGTTCCCTGAGAAAGTTACTTTTTAAGCACATGGACTACTAGATATAATTTTCAAAGTGACGGGATCTTTAAAATATAATCCAGGTATATAAATTTCAGTTCTCAGCTCAAGTTCTATGAGGAAGATGTATTTTAAGCACCTGGACTACTAGATGTAACTTTTAGAATGACTGGATAATTGAAGTACCATTTGGATATCTTAATTTTGATTTCTCAGCTTAAATTCCCTGGGGGAGTTGTTTTTCAAGCACCTGAACTATTAGATATAATTTTCAAAATGACGGGATCTCTAATATATAAAGCAGGTATCTTAAATTTCAGTTCTCAGCTTAAGTTCCCTGAGGAAGATGTTTTTCAAGCGCCAGGACTACTAGATATCATTTTTGAAATAACAGGATCTCTAAAATATAAACTGGGCATCTTAAATTTCAGTTCTCAGCTTAAGTACCCTGAAAAAGATGCTTTTTAAGCACCTGGACTACTAGATATAATTTTCGAAATGACAGGATCTCTAAAATTTAAACTGTGCATCTTAAATTTCAGTTCCCAGCTTAAGTTCCCTGAGAAAGATGCTTTTCAAGCACCTGGACTACTAGATATAATTTTCAAAATGACGGGATCTCTAAAATATAAAACAGGTATATTAAACTTCAGTTCTCAGCTTAAGTGCCCAGAGGAAGATGTTTTTCAAGCGCCTGGACTACTAGATGTAATTTTTAGAATGACTGGATCATTGAAGTAACATTCGGATATCTTAATTTTGATTTCTGAGCTTAAATTCCCTGACGCAGTTGTTTTTCAAGCACCTGAACTACTGGCTATAATTTTCAAAATGACGGGATCTCTAAAATAAAAACCACGTATCTTCAATTTCAGTTCTCAGCTGAAGTTCCCTGAGGAGGATGTGTTTCAAGCGCGTGGACTCCTAGATATCATTGTCGAAAGGACAGGAGCTCTAAAATGTAAACTGGGCACCCTCAATTTCAGTTCTCAGCTTAAGTTCCCTGAGAAAGATGCTTTTTAAGCACCTGGACTACTAGATATAATTTTCAAAGTGACGGGATCTCTCAAATATAAGCCAGGTATCCTTAATTTCAGATCTCAGCTCAAGTTCCATGAGGAAGATTTATTTTCAGCACCTGGGCTACTAGATATCATTTTCGAAATGACAGGATCTCTAAAATATAAACTGGGCACCCTCAATTTCAGTTCTCAGCTTAAGTTCCCTGAGAAGGATGCTTTTTCAGCGCCTGGACTACTATATATAATTTTCAAAATGACGGGATCTCTAAATTATAAACTAGGTATCTTAAACATCAGTTTTCAGCTTAAGTTCCCTGAGGAAGATGTTTTTCAAGCGCCTGGACTGCTAGATGTAATTTTTAGAATGACTGGATCATTGAAGTACCATTCGGATATCTTAATTTTGATTTCAGAACTTAAATTCCCGGATGAAGTTGTTGTTCAAGCACCTGGACTACTAGGTATAATTTTCAAAATGACGGGATCTCTTAAATATAAACCCGGTATCTTAAATTTCATTTCTCAGCTTAAGCTCCCTGAGGAAGATGTTTTTCAAGCACCTGGACAACTAGATATCATTTTCCAAATGACAGGACCTCTAAAATATAAACTGGGCATCTTAAATTTCAGTTCTCAGCTTACGTTCCCTGAGAAAGATGTTTTTCAAGCACCTGGGCTACTAGACATTATTTTCAAAATGACAGGATCTCTAAAATTTAAACTGTGCATCTTAAATTTCAGTTCTCAGCTTAAGTTCCCTGACGAAGTTGTTTTTCAAGCACCTGAACTACTAGATATAATTTTCAAAATGACGGGATCTCTAAAATATAAAACAGGTATCATAAATTTCAGTTCTCAGCTTGAGTTCTTTGAGGAAGATGTTTTTCAAGCACCTGGACTACTAGATGTAATTATTAGAATGACTGGATCATTGAAGTACCATTCGGATATCTTAATTTTGATTTCTCAGCTTAAATTCCCTGAGGAGGATGTTTTTCAAGCACCTGAACTATTAGGTATAATTTTCAAAATGACGGGATCTCTAATATATAAACCAGGTATCTTAAATTTCAGTTCTCAGCTTATGTTCCCTGAGGAAGATGTTTTTCAAGCGCCGGGACTACTAGATATCATTTTCGAAATGACAGGATCTCTAAAATATAAACTTGGCATCTTAAATTTCAGTTCTCAGCTTAAGTACCCTGAGAAAGATGCTTTTTAAGCACCTGGACTACTAGATATAATTTTCGAAATGACAGGATCTCTAAAATTTAAACTGTGCATCTTAAATTTCAGTTCTCAGCTTAAGTTCCCTGAGAAGGATGCTTTTTAAGCACCTGGACTACTAGATATAATTTTCAAAGTGACGGGATCTCTAAAATATAAAACAGGTATCCTTAAGTTCAGTTCTCAGCTTAAATTCCCTGAGGAAGAAGTTTTCCAAGCTCCTGGACTACTAGATATCATTTTCGAAATGACAGGATCTCTATAATGTAAACTGGGCACCCTCAATTTCAGTTCTCAGCTTAAGTTCCCTGAGAAAGATGCTTTTTAAGCACCTGGACTACTAGATATAATTTTCAAAGTGACGGGATCTCTAAAATATAAGCCAGGTATCCTTAATTTCAGATCTCAGCTCAAGTTCCATGAGGAAGATTTATTTTCAGCACCTGGGCTACTAGATATCATTTTCGAAATGACAGGATCTCTAAAATATAAACTGGGCACCCTCAATTTCAGTTCTCAGCTTAAGTTCCCTGAGAAAGATGCTTTTCAAGCACCTGGACTACTAGATATAATTTTCAAAATGACGGGATCTCTAAATTATAAACTAGGTATCTTAAACTTCAGTTCTCAGCTTAAGTTCCCTGAGGAAGATGTTTTTCAAGCGCCTGGACTGCTAGATGTAATTTTTAGAATGACTGGATCATTGAAGTACCATTCGGATATCTTAATTTTGATTTCAGAACTTAAATTCCCGGATGAAGTTGTTGTTCAAGCACCTGGACTACTAAATATACTTTTCAAAATGACGGGATCTCTAAAATATAAACCAGGTATCTTAAATTTCAGTTCTCAGCTTAAGCTCCCTGAGGAAGATGTTTTTCAATCACCTGGACAACTAGATATCATTTTCCAAATGACAGGACCTCTAAAATATAAACTGGGCATCTTAAATTTCAGTTCTCAGCTTACGTTCCCTGAGAAAGATGCTTTTTAAGCACCTGGACAACTAGAAATCATTTTCGGAATGACAGGATCTCTAAAATATAAACTGGGCATCTTAAATTTCAGTTCTCGCTTAAGTTCCCTGAGAAAGATGCTTTTCAAGCACCTGGACTTCTAGATGTAATTTTAAAAATGACGGGATCTCTAAAATATAAAGCAGGTATCATAAATTTCAGTTCTCAGCTTAAGTTCTTTGAGGAAGATGTTTTTCAAGCGCCTGGACTACTAGATATCATTTTTAGAATGACTGGATCATTGAAGTACCATTCGGATATGTTCATTTTGATTTCTCAGCTTAAATTCCCTGAGGAAGTTGTTTTTCAAGCACCTGAACTAATAGATATAATTTTCAAAATGACGGGATCTCTAATATATAAACCAGGTATCTTAAATTTCAGTTCTCAGCTTATGTTCCCTGAGGAAGATGTTTTTCAAGCGCCTGGACTAATAGAAGTCATTTTCGAAATGACAGGATCTCTAAAATATAAACTTGGCACCTGAAATTTCAGTTCTCAGATTAAGTACCCTGATAAAGATGCTTTTCAATCGCCTGGACAAAAAGATATAAATTTCTAAATGACATGATCTCTAAAATATAAACTGTGCATCTTAAATTTCAGTTCTCAGCTTAAGTTCCCTGAGAAGGATGCTTTTTAAGCACCTGGACTACTAGATATAATTTTCAAAGTGACGGGATCTCTAAAATATAAAACAGGTATCCTTAAGTTCAGTTCTCAGCTTAAATTCCCTGAGGAAGAAGTTTTCCAAGCTCCTGGACTACTAGATATCATTTTCGAAATGACAGGATCTCTATAATGTAAACTGGGCACCCTCAATTTCAGTTCTCAGCTTAAGTTCCCTGAGAAAGATGCTTTTTAAGCACCTGGACTACTAGATATAATTTTCAAAGTGACGGGATCTCTAAAATATAAGCCAGGTATCCTTAATTTCAGATCTCAGCTCAAGTTCCATGAGGAAGATTTATTTTCAGCACCTGGGCTACTAGATATCATTTTCGAAATGACAGGATCTCTAAAATATAAACTGGGCACCCTCAATTTCAGTTCTCAGCTTAAGTTCCCTGAGAAAGATGCTTTTCAAGCACCTGGACTACTCGATATAATTTTCAAAATGACGGGATCTCTAAATTATAAACTAGGTATCTTAAACTTCAGTTCTCAGCTTAAGTTCCCTGAGGAAGATGTTTTTCAAGCGCCTGGACTGCTAGATGTAATTTTTAGAATGACTGGATCATTGAAGTACCATTCGGATATCTTAATTTTGATTTCAGAACTTAAATTCCCGGATGAAGTTGTTTTTCAAGCACCTTGACAACTTGTTATAATTTTCCAAATGACAGGACCTCTAAAATATAAACTGGGCATCTTAAATTTCAGTTCTCAGCTTAAGCTCCCTGAGGAAGATGTTTTTCAATCACCTGGACAACTAGATATCATTTTCCAAATGACAGGACCTCTAAAATATAAACTGGGCATCTTAAATTTCAGTTCTCAGCTTACGTTCCCTGAGAAAGATGCTTTTTAAGCACCTGGACTACTAGAAATAATTTTCGAAATGACAGGATCTCTAAAATTTAAACTGTGCATCTTAAATTTCAGATCTCAGCTTAAGTTCCCTGAGAAAGATGCTTTTCAAGCACCTGGAATACTAGGTATAATTTTCAAAATGACGGGATCTCTAAATTATAAACTAGGTATCTTAAACTTCAGTTCTCAGCTTACGTTCCCTGAGGAAGTTGTTTTTCAAGCGCCTGGACTACTAGATGTAATTTTTAGAATGACTGGATCATTGAAGTACCATTCGGATATCTTAATTTTGATTTCAGAACTTAAATTCCCTGATGAAGTTGTTTTTCAAGCACCTGGACTACTAGATATAATTTTCAAAATGACGGCATCTCTAAAATATAAACCAGGTATCTTAAACTTCAGTTCTCAGCTTAAGTTCCCTGAGGAAGATGTTTTTCAAGCGCCTGGACTACTAGATACCATCTTCGAAATGACAGGATCTCTAAAATATAAACTGGGCACCCTCAATTTCAGTTCTCAGCTTAAGTTCCCTGAGAAGGATGCTTTTTAAGCACCTGGACTACTAGATATAATTTTCAAAGTGACGGGATCTCTAAAATATAAACCAGGTATCCTTAAATTCAGTTCTCAGATAAGTTCCCTGAGGAAGAAGTTTTTCAAGCGCCTGGACTACTAGATATCATTTTCGAAATGACGGGATCTTTAAAATATAAACCAGGTATCCTCAATTTCAGTTCTCAGTTTAAGTTCCCTGAGGAAGATGTTTTTCAAGCGCATGGACTACTAAATATCATTTTCGAAATGACGGGATGTTTAAAATATAAACCAGGTATCCTCAATTTCAGTTCTCAACTTAAGTTCCATGAGAAAGATGCTTTTCAAGCACCTGGACTACTAGATATAATTTTCAAAGTGACGGGATCTCTAAATTATAAAGCAGGTATCATAAAATTCAGTTCTCTGCTTAAGTTCCCTGAGGATGATGTTTTTCAAGCACCTGGACTACTAGATGTAATTTTTAGAATGACTGGATCATTGAAGTACCATTCGGATATCTTCATTTTGATTTCAGAACTTAAATTCCCTGATGAAGTTATTTTTCAAGCACCTGGACTACTAGATATAATTTTCAAAATGACGGGATCTCTAAAATATAAACCAGGTATCTTAAACTTCAGTTCTCAGCTTAAGTTCCCTGGAGGAAGATGTTTTTCAAGCGCCTGGACTACTAGATATCATATTCGAAATGACAGGATCTCTAAAATATAAACTGGGCACCCTCAATTTCAGTTCTCAGATTAAGTTCCCTGAGAAAGATGCTTTTTAAGCACCTGGATTACTAGATATAATTTTCAAAATGACGGGATCTCTAAATTATAAACTAGGTATCTTAAACTTCAGTTCTCAGCTTAAGTTTTCTGAGGAAGATGTTTTTCAAGCGCCTGGACTACTAGATGTAATTTCTAGAATGACTGGATCATTGAAGTACCATTCGGATATCTTAATTTTGATTTCAGAACTTACATTCCCTGATGAAGTTGTTTTTCAAGCACCTGGACTACTAGATATAATTTTCAAAATGACGGGATCTCTAAAATATAAACCAGGTATCTTAAACTTCAGTTCTCAGCTTATGTTCCCTGAGGAAGATTTTTTTCAAGCGCCTGGACTACTAGATATCATTTTCGAAATGACAGGATCTCTAAAATATAAACTGGGCACCCTCAATTTCAGGTCTCAGCTTAAGTTCCCTGAGAAAGATGCTTTTTAAGCACCTGGACTACTAGATATAATTTTCAAAATGACGGGATCTCTAAAATATAAACTAGGTATCTTAAACTTCAGTTCTCAGCTCAAGTTCCTTGAGGAAGATGTATTTTAAGCACCTGGACTACTAGATGTAACTTTTAGAATGACTGGATAATTGAAGTACCATTTGGATATCTTAATTTTGATTTCTCAGCTTAAATTCCCTGGGGAAGTTGTTTTTCAAGCACCTGGACAACTAGATATAATTTTCAAAATGACGGGATCTCTAAAATATAAACCAGGTATCTTAAACTTCAGTTCTCAGCTTATGTTCCCTGAGGAAGATGTTTTTCAAGCGCCTGGACTACTAGATATCATTTTCGAAATGACAGGATCTCTAAAATATAAACTGGGCATCTTAGATTTCAGTTCACAGCTTAAGTTCCCTGAGAAAGATACTTTTTAAGCACATGGTCTACTAGATATAATTTTCAAAATGACGGGATCTCTAAAATATAAACTAGGTCTCTTAAACTTCAGTTCTCAGCTCCAGTTCCATGAGGAAGATGTTTTTCAAGCGCCTGGACTACTAGATGTAATATCTAGAATGACTGGATCAATGAATTACAATACGGATAGATAAATTTTGATTTCAGAAAGTTAATTCCCTGATGAAGTTGTTTTTCAAGCACCTGGACTACTAGATATAATTTTCAAAATGACGGGATCTCTAAAATATAAACCAGGTATCTTAAACTTCAGTTCTCAGCTTAAGTTCCCTGAGGAAGAAGTTTTTCAAGCGCCTGGACTACTAGATATCATCTTCGAAATGACAGGACCTCTAAAATATAAACTGGGCATCTTAGATTTCAGTTCACAGCTTAAGTTCCCTGAGAAAGATACTTTTTAAGCACATGGTCTACTAGATATAATTTTCAAAATTACGGGATCTCTAAAATATAAACCAGGTATACTAAACTTCACTTCTCAGCTTAAGTTCCCTGAGGAAGATATTTTTCAAGCGCCTGGACTACTAGATGTAATTTTTAGAATGACTGGATCATTGAAGTACCATTCGGATATCTTAATTTTGATTTCAGAACTTAAATTCCCTGATGAAGTTGTTTTTCAAGCACCTGGACTACTATATATAATTTTCAAAATGACGGGATCTCTAAAATATAAACCAGGTATCTTAAACTTCAGTTCTCAGCTTATGTTCCCTGAGGAAGATGTTTTTCAAGCGCCTGGAATACTAGATTTCATACTCGAAATGACAGGATCTCTAAAATATAAACTGGGCACCATAAAATTTAAGTTCTCAGCTTAAGTACCCTGAGAAAGATGCTTTTTAAGAACCTGGACTACTAGATATAATTTTCAAAATGACGGGATCTCTAAAATATAAACTAGGTATCTTAAACTTCAGTTCTCAGCTCAAGTTCCATGAGGAAGATGTATTCTAAGCACCTGGACTACTAGATGTAACTTTTAGAATGACTGGATAATTGAAGTACCATTTGGATATCTTACTTTTTATTTCTCAGCTTAACTTCCCTGAGGAAGATGTTTTTGAATCACCTGTACTAATAGATATAATTTTCAAATTGACGGGATCTCTAAAATATAAACCAGGTATCATAAATTTCAGTTCTCAGCTTATGTTCCCTGAGGAAGATGTTTTTCAAGCGCCTGGACTACTAGATATCATTTTCGAAATGACAGGATCTCTAAAATATAAACTGGGCACCCTCAATTTCAGTTCTCAGCTTAAGTTCCCTGAGAAAGATGCTTTTAAGCACCTGGACTACTAGATATAATTTTCAAAATGACGGGATCTCTAAAATATAAACTAGGTCTCTTAAACTTCAGTTCTCAGCTCAAGTTCCATGAGGAAGATGTATTTTAAGCACCTGGACTACTAGATGTAACTTTTAGAATGACTGGATAATTGAAGTACCATTTGGATATCTTAATTTTGATTTCTCAGCTTAAATTCCCTGGGGAAGTTGGTTTTCAAGCACCTGGACTACTAGATATAATTTTCAAAATGACGGGATCTCTAAAATATAAACCAGGTATCTTAAACTTCAGTTCTCAGCTTAAGTTCCCTGAGGAAGATGTTTTTCAAGCGCCAGGACTACTAGATATCATTTTTGAAATAACAGGATCTCTAAAATATAAACTGGGCATCTTAAATTTCAGTTCTCAGCTTAAGTACCCTGAGAAAGATGCTTTTTAAGCACCTGGACTACTAGATATAATTTTCGAAATGACAGGATCTCTAAAATTTAAACTGTGCATCTTAAATTTCAGTTCTCAGCTTAAGTTCCCTGAGAAAGATGCTTTTCAAGCACCTGGACTACTAGATATAATTTTCAATATGACGGGATCTCTAAAATATAAAACAGGTATATTAAACTTCAGTTCTCAGCTTAAGTGCCCAGAGGAAGATGTTTTTCAAGCGCCTGGACTACTAGATGTAATTTTTAGAATGACTGGATCATTGAAGTACCATTCGGATATCTTAATTTTGATTTCAGAACTTAAATTCCCTGATGCAGTTGTTTTTCAAGCACCTGGACTACTAGATATAATTTTCAAAATGACGGGATTTCTAAAATATAAACCAGGTATCTTAAATTTCATTTCTCAGCTTAAGTTTCTTGAGGAAGATGTTTTTCAAGCGCCTGGACTACTAGATATCATTTTTAGAATGACTGGATCATTGAAGTACCATTCGGATATGTTCATTTTGATTTCTCAGCTTAAATTCCCTGAGGAAGATGTTTTTCAAGCACCTGAACTATTAGGTATAATTTTCAAAATGACGGGATCTCTAATATATAAACCAGGTATCTTAAATTTCAGTTCTCAGCTTATGTTCCCTGAGGAAGATGTTTTTCCAGCGCCGGGACTACTAGATATCATTTTCGAAATGACAGGATCTCTAAAATATAAACTGGGCATCTTAAATTTCAGTTCTCAGCTTAAGTACCCTGAGAAAGATGCTTTTTAAGCACCTGGACTACTAGATATAATTTTCGAAATGACAGGATCTCTAAAATTTAAACTGTGCATCTTAAATTTCAGTTCTCAGCTTAAGTTCCCTGAGAAGGATGCTTTTTAAGCACCTGGACTACTAGATATAATTTTCAAAGTGACGGGATCTCTAAAATATAAACCAGGTATCCTTAAGTTCAGTTCTCAGCTTAAATTCCCTGAGGAAGAAGTTTTCCAAGCTCCTGGACTACTAGATATCATTTTCGAAATGACAGGATCTCTAAAATGTAAACTGGGCACCCTCAATTTCAGTTCTCAGCTTAAGTTCCCTGAGAAAGATGCTTTTTAAGCACCTGGACTACTAGATATAATTTTCAAAGTGACGGGATCTCTAAAATATAAGCCAGGTATCCTTAATTTCAGATCTCAGCTCAACTTCCCTGAGGAAGATATATTTTCAGCACCTGGACTACTAGATATCATTTTCTAAATGACAGGATCTCTAAAATATAAACTGCGCATTTTAAATTTCAGTTCTCAGCTTAAGTACCCTGAGAAAGATGCTTTTCAAGCACCTGGAACTAGATATAATTTTCAAAATGACAGGATCTCTAAAATTTAAACTGTGCATCTTAAATTTCAGTTCTCAGCTTAAGTTCCCTGAGAAAGATGCTTTTCAAGCACCTGGACTACTAGATATAATTTTCAAAATGACGGGATCTCTAAAATATAAAACAGGTATCATAAATTTCAGTTCTCAGCTTGAGTTCTTTGAGGAAGATGTTTTTCAAGCACCTGGACTACTAGATGTAATTATTAGAATGACTGGATCATTGAAGTAACTTTCGGATATCTTCATTTTGATTTCTCAGCTTAAATTCCCTGGGGAAGTTGTTTGTCAAGCACCTGAACTATTAGGTATAATTTTAAAAATTACGTGATCTCTAATATATAATCTGGGTATATTAATTTTCTGTTCTCATTTTAAGTTCCCTGTTAAAGATGCTTTTTAAGCGCCGGGACTACTAGATATCATTTTCGAAATGACAGGATCTCTAAAATATAAACTTGGCATCTTAAATTTCAGTTCTCAGCTTAAGTACCCTGAGAAAGATGCTTTTTAAGCACCTGGACTACTAGATATAATTTTCGAAATGACAGGATCTCTAAAATTTAAACTGTGCATCATAAATTTCAGTTCTCAGCTTAAGTTCCCTGAGAAGGATGCTTTTTAAGCACCTGGACTACTAGATATAATTTTCAAAGTGACGGGATCTCTAAAATATAAACCAGGTATCCTTAAGTTCAGTTCTCAGCTTAAATTCCCTGAGGAAGAAGTTTTCCAAGCTCCTGGACTACTAGATATCATTTTCGAAATGACAGGATCTCTAAAATGTAAACTGGGCACCCTCAATTTCAGTTCTCAGCTTAAGTTCCCTGAGAAAGATGCTTTTTAAGCACCTGGACTACTAGATATAATTTTCGAAATGACAGGATCTCTAAAATTTAAACTGTGCATCTTAAATTTCAGTTCTCAGCTTAAGTTCCCTGAGAAAGATGCTTTTTAAGCACCTGGACTACTAGATATAATTTTCAAAGTGACGGGATCTCTAAAATATAAGCCAGGTATCCTTAATTTCAGATCTCAGCTCAAGTTCCATTAGGAAGATTTATTTTCAGCACCTGGGCTACTAGATATCATTTTCGAAATGACAGGATCTCTAAAATATAAACTGGGCACCCTCAATTTCAGTTCTCAGCTTAAGTTCCCTGAGAAAGATGCTTTTCAAGCACCTGGACTACTCGATATAATTTTCAAAATGACGGGATCTCTAAATTATAAACTAGGTATCTTAAACTTCAGTTCTCAGCTTAAGTTCCCTGAGGAAGATGTTTTTCAAGCGCCTGGACTGCTAGATGTAATTTTTAGAATGACTGGATCATTGAAGTACCATTCGGATATCTTAATTTTGATTTCAGAACTTAAATTCCCGGATGAAGTTGTTGTTCAAGCACCTGGACTACTAGGTATAATTTTCAAAATGACGGGATCTCTAAAATCTAAACCAGGTATCTTAAATTTCAGTTCTCAGCTTAAGCTCCCTGAGGAAGATGTTTTTCAATCACCTGGACAACTAGATATCATTTTCCAAATGACAGGACCTCTAAAATATAAACTGGGCATCTTAAATTTCAGTTCTCAGCTTACGTTCCCTGAGAAAGATGCTTTTTAAGCACCTGGACTATTAGAAATAATTTTCGAAATGACAGGATCTCTAAAATTTAAACTGTGCATCTTAAATTTCAGTTCTCAGCTTAAGTTCCCTGAGAAAGATGCTTTTCAAGCACCTGGAATACTAGGTATAATTTTCAAAATGACGGGATCTCTAAATTATAAACTAGGTATCTTAAACTTCAGTTCTCAGCTTACGTTCCCTGAGGAAGTTGTTTTTCAAGCGCCTGGACTACCAGATGTAATTTTTTAGAATGACTGCATCATTGAAGTACCATTCGGATATCTTAATTTTGATTTCAGAACTTAAATTCCCTGATGAAGTTGTTTTTCAAGCACCTGGACTACTAGATATAATTTTCAAAATGACGGCATCTCTAAAATATAAACCAGGTATCTTAAACTTCAGTTCTCAGCTTAAGTTCCCTGAGGAAGATGTTTTTCAAGCGCCTGGACTACTAGATACCATCTTCGAAATGACAGGATCTCTAAAATATAAACTGGGCACCCTCAATTTCAGTTCTCAGCTTAAGTTCCCTGAGAATGATGCTTTTTAAGCACCTGGACTACTAGATATAATTTTCAAAGTGACGGGATCTCTAAAATATAAACCAGGTATCCTTAAATTCAGTTCTCAGATAAGTTCCCTGAGGAAGAAGTTTTTCAAGCGCCTGGACTACTAGATATCATTTTCGAAATGACGGGATCTTTAAAATATAAACCAGGTATCCTCAATTTCGGTTCTCAGTTTAAGTTCCCTGAGGAAGATGTTTTTCAAGCGACTGGACTACTCGATATAATTTTCGAAATGACGGGATCTTTAAAATATAAACCAGGTATCCTCAATTTCAGTTCTCAGCTTAAGTTCCATGAGAAAGATGCTTTTCAAGCACCTGGACTACTAGATATAATTTTCAAAGTGACGGGATCTCTAAAATATAAACCAGGTATCTTAAAATTCAGTTCTCTGCTTAAGTTCCCTGAGGAAGATGTTTTTCAAGCACCTGGACTACTAGATGTAATTATTAGAATGACTGGATGATTGAAGTACCATTCGGATATCTTAATTTTGATTTCAGAACTTAAATTCCCTGATGAAGTTATTTTTCAAGCACCTGAACTAATAGATATAATTTTCAAAATGACGGGATCTCTAAAATATAAACCAGGTATCATAAATTTCAGTTCTCAGCTTAAGTTCCCTGAGGAAGATGTTTTTCAAGCGCCTGGACTACTAGATTTCATACTCGAAATGACAGGATCTCTAAAATATAAACTGGGCACCTGAAATTTCAGTTCTCAGCTTAAGTACCCTGAGAAAGATGCTTTTTAAGCACCTGGACTACTAGATATAATTTTCGAAATGACAGGATCTCTAAAATTTAAACTGTGCATCTTAAATTTCAGTTCTCAGCTTAAGTTCCCTGAGAAGGATGCTTTTTAAGCACCTGGACTACTAGATATAATTTTCAAAGTGACGGGATCTCTAAAATATAAACCAGGTATCCTTAAGTTCAGTTCTCAGCTTAAATTCCCTGAGGAAGAAGTTTTCCAAGCTCCTGGACTACTAGATATCATTTTCGAAATGACAGGATCTCTAAAATGTAAACTGGGCACCCTCAATTTCAGTTCTCAGCTTAAGTTCCCTGAGAAAGATGCTTTTTAAGCACCTGGACTACTAGATATAATTTTCTAAATGACTGGATCTCTAAAATATAAACTGGGCATCTTAAATTTCAGTCCTCAGCTTAAGTTCCCTGAGAAAGATGCTTTTTAAGCACCTGGACTACTAGATATAATTTTCAAAGTGACGGGATCTCTAAAATATAAGCCAGGTATCCTTAATTTCAGATCTCAGCTCAAGTTCCATTAGGAAGATTTATTTTCAGCACCTGGGCTACTAGATATCATTTTCGAAATGACAGGATCTCTAAAATATAAACTGGGCACCCTCAATTTCAGTTCTCAGCTTAAGTTCCCTTGAGAAAGATGCTTTTCAAGCACCTGGACTACTCGATATAATTTTCAAAATGACGGGATCTCTAAATTATAAACTAGGTATCTTAAACTTCAGTTCTCAGCTTAAGTTCCCTGAGGAAGATGTTTTTCAAGCGCCTGGACTGCTAGATGTAATTTTTAGAATGACTGGATCATTGAAGTACCATTCGGATATCTTAATTTTGATTTCAGAACTTAAATTCCCGGATGAAGTTGTTGTTCAAGCACCTGGACTACTAGGTATAATTTTCAAAATGACGGGATCTCTAAAATCTAAACCAGGTATCTTAAATTTCAGTTCTCAGCTTAAGCTCCCTGAGGAAGATGTTTTTCAATCACCTGGACAACTAGATATCATTTTCCAAATGACAGGACCTCTAAAATATAAACTGGGCATCTTAAATTTCAGTTCTCAGCTTACGTTCCCTGAGAAATATGCTTTTTAAGCACCTGGACTACTAGAAATAATTTTCGAAATGACAGGATCTCTAAAATTTAAACTGTGCATCTTAAATTTCAGTTCTCAGCTTAAGTTCCCTGAGAAAGATGCTTTTCAAGCACCTGGAATACTAGGTATAATTTTCAAAATGACGGGATCTCTAAATTATAAACTAGGTATCTTAAACTTCAGTTCTCAGCTTACGTTCCCTGAGGAAGTTGTTTTTCAAGCGCCTGGACTACCAGATGTAATTTTTAGAATGACTGCATCATTGAAGTACCATTCGGATATCTTAATTTTGATTTCAGAACTTAAATTCCCTGATGAAGTTGTTTTTCAAGCACCTGGACTACTAGATATAATTTTCAAAATGACGGCATCTCTAAAATATAAACCAGGTATCTTAAACTTCAGTTCTCAGCTTAAGTTCCCTGAGGAAGATGTTTTTCAAGCGCCTGGACTACTAGATACCATCTTCGAAATGACAGGATCTCTAAAATATAAACTGGGCACCCTCAATTTCAGTTCTCAGCTCAAGTTCCCTGAGAAGGATGCTTTTTAAGCACCTGGACTACTAGATATAATTTTCAAAGTGACGGGATCTCTAAAATATAAACCAGGTATCCTTAAATTCAGTTCTCAGATAAGTTCCCTGAGGAAGAAGTTTTTCAAGCGCCTGGACTACTAGATATCATTTTCGAAATGACGGGATCTTTAAAATATAAACCAGGTATCCTCAATTTCGGTTCTCAGTTTAAGTTCCCTGAGGAAGATGTTTTTCAAGCGCATGGACTACTAGATATCATTTTCGAAATGACGGGATGTTTAAAATATAAACCAGGTATCCTCAATTTCAGTTCTCAGCTTAAGTTCCATGAGAAAGATGCTTTTCAAGCACCTGGACTACTAGATATAATTTTCAAAATGACGGGATCTCTAAAATATATACTAGGTATCATAAATTTCAGTTCTCAGCTTAAGTTCCCTGAGGAAGATGTTTTTTAAGCACCTGGACTACTAGATATAATTTTTAGAATGACTGGATCATTGAAGTACCATTCGGATATCTTAATTTTGATTTCAGAACTTAAATTCCCTGATGAAGTTATTTTTCAAGCACCTGGACTACTAGATATAATTTTCAAAATGACGGGATCTCTAAAATATAAACCAGGTATCTTAAACTTCAGTTCTCAGCTTAAGTTCCCTGAGGAAGATGTTTTTCAAGCGCCTGGACTACTAGATATCATATTCGAAATGACAGGATCTCTAAAATATAAACTGGTCACCCTCAGTTTCAGTTCTCAGCTTAAGTTCCCTGAGAAAGATGCTTTTTAAGCACCTGGATTACTAGATATAATTTTCAAAATGGCGGGATCTCTAAATTATAAACTAGGTATCTTAAACTTCAGTTCTCAGCTTAAGTTTCCTGAGGAAGATGTTTTTCAAGCGCCTGGACTACTAGATGTAATTTTTAGAATGACTGGATCATTGAAGTACCATTCGGATATCTTAATTTTGATTTCAGAACTTACATTCCCTGATGAAGTTGTTTTTCAAGCACCTGGACTACTAGATATAATTTTCAAAATGACGGGATCTCTAAAATATAAACCAGGTATCTTAAACTTCAGTTCTCAGCTTATGTTCCCTGAGGAAGATGTTTTTCAAGCGCCTGGACTACTAGATATCATTTTCGAAATGACAGGATCTCTAAAATATAAACTGGGCACCCTCAATTTCAGGTCTCAGCTTAAGTTCCCTGAGAAAGATGCTTTTTAAGCACCTGGACTACTAGATATAATTTTCAAAATGACGGGATCTCTAAAATATAAACTAGGTATCTTAAACTTCAGTTCTCAGCTCAAGTTCCATGAGGAAGATGTATTTTAAGCACCTGGACTACTAGATGTAACTTTTAGAATGACTGGATAATTGAAGTACCATTTGGATATCTTAATTTTGATTTCTCAGCTTAAATTCCCTGGGGAAGTTGTTTTTCAAGCACCTGGACTACTAGATATAATTTTCAAAATGACGGGATCTCTAAAATATAAACCAGGTATCTTAAACTTCAGTTCTCAGCTTATGTTCCCTGAGGAAGATGTTTTTCAAGCGCCTGGACTACTAGATATCATTTTCGAAATGACAGGATCTCTAAAATATAAACTGGGCACCCTCAATTTCAGTTCTCAGCTTAAGTTCCCTGAGAAAGATGCTTTTAAGCACCTGGACTACTAGATATAATTTTCAAAATGACGGGATCTCTAAAATATAAACTAGGTCTCTTAAACTTCAGTTCTCAGCTCCAGTTCCACGAGGAAGATGTATTTTAAGCACCTGGACTACTAGATGTAACTTTTAGAATGACTGGATAATTGAAGTACCATTTGGATATCTTAATTTTGATTTCTCAGCTTAAATTCCCTGGGGAAGTTGTTTTTCAAGCACCTGGACTACTAGATATAATTTTCAAAATGACGGGATCTCTAAAATATAAACCAGGTATCTTAAACTTCAGTTCTCAGCTTAAGTTGCCTGAGGAAGATGTTTTTCAAGCGCCTGGAGTACTAGATGTAATTTTTAGAATGACTGGATCATTGAAGTACAATTCGGATATCTTAGTTTTGATTTCACAGCTTAAATTCCCTGATGAAGTTGTTTTTCAAGCACCTGGACTACTAGATATAATTTTCAAAGTGACGGGATCTCTAAATTATAAACTAGGTATCTTAATCTTCAGTTCTCAGCTTAAGTTTCCTGAGGAAGATGTTTTACAAGCGCCTGGACTACTAGATGTAATTTTTAGAATGACTGGATCATTGAAGTACAATTCGGATATCTTAATTTTGATTTCACAGCTTAAATTCCCTGATGAAGTTGTTTTTCAAGCAACTGGACTACTACATATAATTTTCAAAATTACGGGATCTCTAAAATATAAACCAGGTATATTAAACTTCAGTTCTCAGCTTAAGTTCCCTGAGGAAGATGTTTTTCAAGCGCCTGGACTACTAGATGTAATTTCTAGAATGACTGGATCATTGAAGTACCATTCGGATATCTTAATTTTGATTTCAGAAATTTAATTCCCTGATGAAGTTGTTTTTCAAGCACCTGGACTACTAGATATAATTTTCAAAATGACGGGATCTCTAAAATATAAACCAGGTATCTTAAACTTCAGTTCTCAGCTTAAGTTCCCTGAGGAAGAAGTTTTTCAAGCGCCTGGACTACTAGATATCATTTTCGAAATGACAGGATCACTAAAATATAAACTGGGCATCTTAGATTTCAGTTCACAGCTTAAGTTCCCTGAGAAAGATACTTTTTAAGCACATGGTCTACTAGATATAATTTTCAAAATTACGGGATCTCTAAAATATAAACCAGGTATACTAAACTTCACTTCTCAGCTTAAGTTCCCTGAGGAAGATATTTTTCAAGCACCTGGACTACTAGATATAATTTTCAAAATGACGGGATCTCTAAAATATAAACCAGGTATCTTAAACTTCAGTTCTCAGCTTATGTTCCCTGAGGAAGATGTTTTTCAAGCGCCTGGAATACTAGATATCATTTTCGAAATGACAGGATCTCTAAAATATAAACTGGGCACCCTCAATTTCAGGTCTCAGCTTAAGTTCCCTGAGAAAGATGCTTTTTAAGCACCTGGACTACTAGATATAATTTTCAAAATGACGGGATCTCTAAAATATAAACTAGGTATCTTAAACTTCAGTTCTCAGCTCAAGTTCCATGAGGAAGATGTATTTTAAGCACCTGGACTACTAGATGTAACTTTTAGAATGACTGGATAATTGAAGTACCATTTGGATATCTTAATTTTGATTTCTCAGCTTAAATTCCCTGGGGAAGTTGTTTTTCAAGCACCTGGACTACTAGATATAATTTTCAAAATGACGGGATCTCTAAAATATAAACCAGGTATCTTAAACTTCAGTTCTCAGCTTAAGTTGCCTGAGGAAGATGTTTTTCAAGCGCCTGGACTACTAGATGTAATTTTTAGAATGACTGGATCATTGAAGTACAATTCGGATATCTTAGTTTTGATTTCACAGCTTAAATTCCCTGATGAAGTTGTTTTTCAAGCACCTGGACTACTAGATATAATTTTCAAAATTACGGGATCTCTAAAATATAAACCAGGTATATTAAACTTCAGTTCTCAGCTTAAGTTTCCTGAGGAAGATGTTTTTCAAGCGCCTGGACTACTAGATGTAATTTTTAGAATGACTGGATCATTGAAGTACCATTCGGATATCTTAATTTTGATTTCAGAACTTTAATTCCCTGATGAAGTTGTTTTTCAAGAACCTGGACTACTAAATATAATTTTCAAAATGACGGGATCTCTAAAATATAAACCAGGTATCTTAAACTTCAGTTCTCAGCTTAAGTTCCCTGAGGAAGAAGTTTTTCAAGCGCCTTGACTACTAGATATCATCTTCGAAATGACAGGATCTCTAAAATATAAACTGGGCACCCTCAATTTCAGTTCTCAGCTTAAGTTCCCTGAGGAAGATGCTTTTTAAGCACCTGGACTACTAGATATAATTTTCAAAGTGACGGGATCTCTAAAATATAAACCAGGTATCCTTAAATTCAGTTCTCAGCTTAAGTTCCCTGAGGAAGAAGTTTTTCAAGCGCCTGGACTACTAGATATCATCTTCGAAATGACAGGATCTCTAAAATATAAACTGGGCATCTTAAATTTCAGTTCTCCGCTTAAGTACCGTGAGAAAGATGCTTTTTAAGCACATGGACCACTAGATATAATTGTCAAAGTGATGGGGTCTCTGAAATATAAACTAGGTATCTTAAATTTCAGTTCTCAGCTTAAGTTCCCTGAGGAAGATGTTTTTCAAGCGCCTGGACTACTAGATATCATTTTCGAAATGACAGGATCTCTAAAATATAAACTGGGCATCTTAAATTTCAGTTCTCAGCTTAAGTTCCCTGAGAAAGATACTTTTTAAGCACCTGGACTACTAGATATAATTTTCAAAGTGACGGGATCTCTAAAATATAAACCAGGTATCGTAAATTTCAGTTCTCAGCTTAAGTTCCCTGAGGAAGATGTTTTTCAAGCACCTGGACTACTAGATATAATTTTCAAAATTACGGGAACTCTAAAATATAAACCAGGAATCTTAGATTTCAGTTCACAGCTTAAGTTCCCTGAGGAAGATGTATTTTAACACCTGGACTACTAGATATCATCTTCGAAATGACAGGATCTCTAAAATATAAACTGGGCACCCTCAATTTCAGTTCTCAGCTTAAGTTCCCTGAGAATGATGCTTTTTAAGCACCTGGACAACTAGATATAATTTTCAAAGTGACGGGATCTCTAAAATATAAACCAGGTATCCTTAAATTCAGTTCTCAGCTTAAGTTCCCTGAGGAAGAAGTTTTTCAAGCGCCTGGACTACTAGATATCATATTCGAAATGACGGGATCTTTAAAATATATACCAGGTATCCTCAATTTCAGTTCTCAGTTTAAGTTCCCTGAGGAAGAGGTTTTTCAAGCGCCTGGACTACTAAATATCATTTTCGAAATGACGGGATCTATAAAATATAAACCAGGTATCCTCAATTTCAGTTCTCAGCTTAAGTTCCCTGAGAAAGATGATTTTCAAGCACCTGGACTCCTAGATATGGTTTTCAAAGTGACGGGATCTCTAAAATATAAACCAGGTATCTTAAAATTCAGTTCTCTGCTTAAGTTCCCTGAGGAAGATGTTTTTCAAGCACCTGGACTACTAGATGTAATTTTTAGAATGACTGGATCATTGAAGTACCATTCGGATATCTTCATTTTGATTTCAGAACTTAAATTCCCTGATGAAGTTGTTTTTCAAGCACCTGGACTACTAGATATAATTTTCAAAATGACGGGATCTCTAAAATATAAACCAGGTATCATAAATTTCAGTTCTCAGCTTAAGTTCCCTGAGGAAGATGTTTTTCAAGCGCCTGGACTAATAGAAGTCATTTTCGGAATGACAGGATCTCTAAAATATAAACTGGGCACCCTCAATTTCAGTTCTCAGATTAAGTTCCCTGAGAAAGATGCTTTTTAAGCACCTGGATTACTAGATATAATTTTCAAAATGACGGGATCTCTAAATTATAAACTAGGTATCTTAAACTTCAGTTCTCAGCTTAAGTTCCCTGAGGAAGATGTTTTTCAAGCACCTGGACTACTAGATGAAATTTTTAGAATGACTGGATCATTGAAGTACCATTCGGATATCTTAATTTTGATTTCAGAACTTACATTCCCTGATGAAGTTGTTTTTCAAGCACCTGGACTACTAGATATAATTTTCAAAATGACGGGATCTCTAAAATATACACCAGGTATCCTCAATTTCAGTTCTCAGTTTAAGTTCCCTGAGGAAGAGGTTTTTCAAGCGCCTGGACTACTAGATATCATTTTCGAAATGACGGGATGTTTAAAATATAAACCAGGTATCCTCAATTTCAGTTCTCAGCTTAAGTTCCATGAGAAAGATGCTTTTCAAGCACCTGGACTCCTAGATATAATTTTCAAAATGACGGGATCTCTAAATTATAAACTAGGTATCTTAAACTTCAGTTCTCAGCTTAAGTTCCCTGAGGAAGATGTTTTTCAAGCGCCTGGACTACTAGATGTCATTTTTAGAATGACTGGATCATTGAAGTACCATTCGGATATCTTCATTTTGATTTCAGAACTTTAATTCCCTGATGAAGTTGTTTTTCAAGCAACTGGACTACTAGATATAATTTTCAAAATGACGGGATCTCTAAAATATAAACCAGGTATCTTAGACTTCAGTTCTCAGCTTATGTTCCCTGAGGAAGATGTTTTTCAAGCGCCTGGACTACTAGATATCATTTTCGAAATGACAGGATCTCTAAAATATAAACTGGGCACCCTCAATTTCAGGTCTCAGCTTAAGTTCCCTGAGAAAGATGCTTTTTAAGCACCTGGACTACTAGATATAATTTTCAAAATGACGGGATCTCTAAAATATAAACTAGGTATCTTAAACTTCAGTTCTCAGCTCAAGTTCCATGAGGAAGATGTATTTTAAGCACCTGGACTACTAGATGTAACTTTTAGAATGACTGGATAATTGAAGTACCATTTGGATATCTTAATTTTGATTTCTCAGCTTAAATTCCCTGGGGAAGTTGTTTTGCAAGCACCTGGACTACTAGATATAATTTTCAAAATGACGGGATCTCTAAAATATAAACCAGGTATCTTAAACTTCAGTTCTCAGCTTATGTTCCCTGAGGAAGATGTTTTTCAAGCGCCTGGACTACTAGATGTCATTTTCGAAATGACAGGATATCTAAAATATAAACTGGGCACCCTCAATTTCAGTTCTCAGCTTAAGTTCCCTGAGAAAGATGCTTTTAAGCACCTGGACTACTAGATATAATTTTCAAAATGACGGGATCTCTAAAATATAAACTAGGTCTCTTAAACTTCAGTTCTCAGCTCCAGTTCCATGAGGAAGATGTATTTTAAGCACCTGGACTACTAGATGTAACTTTTAGAATGACTGGATAATTGAAGTACCATTTGGATATCTTAATTTTGATTTCTCAGCTTAAATTCCCTAGGGAAGTTGTTTTTCAAGCACCTGAACTATTAGATATAATTTTCAAAGTGACGGGATCTCTAAATTATAAACTAGGTATCTTAAACTTCAGTTCTCAGCTTAAGTTGCCTGAGGAAGATGTTTTTCAAGCGCCTGGAATACTAGATGTAATTTTTAGAATGACTGGATCATTGAAGTACAATTCGGATATCTTAATTTTGATTTCACAGCTTAAATTCCCTGATGAAGTTGTTTTTCAAGCACCTGGACTACTAGATATAATTTTCAAAATTACGGGATCTCTAAAATATAAACCAGGTATATTAAACTTCAGTTCTCAGCTTAAGTTCCCTGAGGAAGATGTTTTTCAAGCGCCTGGACTACTAGATGTAATTTTTAGAATGACTGGATCATTGAAGTACCATTCGGATATCTTAATTTTGATTTCAGAACTTAAATTCCCTGAGGAAGTTGTTCTTCAAGCACCTGAACTAATAGATATAATTTTCAAAATGACGGGATCTCTAAAATATAAACCAGGTATCATACATTTCAGTTCTCAGCTTAATTTCCATGAGGAAGATGTTTTTCAAGCGCCTGGACTACTAGATTTCATACTCGAAATGACAGGATCTCTAAAATATAAACTGGGCACCCTCAATTTCAGTTCTCAGATTAAGTTCCCTGAGAAAGATGCTTTTTAAGCACCTGGATTACTAGATATAATTTTCAAAATGACGGGATCTCTAAATTATAAACTAGGTATCTTAAACTTCAGTTCTCAGCTTAAGTTCCCTGAGGAAGATGTTTTTCAAGCACCTGGACTACTAGATGTAATTTTTAGAATGACTGGATCATTGAAGTACCATTCGGATATCTTAATTTTGATTTCAGAACTTACATTCCCTGATGAAGTTGTTCTTCAAGCACCTGAACTAATAGATATAATTTTCAAAATGACGGGATCTCTAAAATATAAACCAGGTATCATAAATTTCAGTTCTCAGCTTATGTTCCTTGAGGAAGAGGTTTTTCAGGCGCCTGGCCTACTAGATATCATTTTCGAAATGACGGGATCTTTAAAATATAAACAAGGTATCCTCAATTTCAGTTCTCAGTTTAAGTTCCCTGAGGAAGATGTTTTTCAAGCGCATGGACTACTAGATATCATTTTCGAAATGACGGGATCTTTAAAATATAAACCAGGTATCCTCAATTTCAGTTCTCAGCATAAGTTCCCTGAGAAAGATGCTTTTCAAGCACCTGGACTACTAGATATAATTTTCAAAATGACGGGATCTCTAAATTATAAACTAGGTATCTTAAACTTCAGTTCTCAGCTTAAGTTCCCTAAGAGAGATGTTTTTCAAGCACCTGGACTACTAGATTTAATATTAAGAATGACTGGATCAATGAAGTAAAATAAGGAAAACATAAATTTGATTTCACAACTAAAATTCCCTGATGAAGTTGTTTTTCAAGGACCTGGACTACTAGATATAATTTTCAAAATGACGGGATCTCTAAAATATAAACCAGGTATCATAAATTTCAGTTCTCAGCTTAAGTTCCCTGAGGAAGATGTTTTTCAAGCGCCTGGACTAATAGAAATCATTTTCGGAATGACAGGATCTCTAAAATATAAACTTGGCACCCTCAGTTTCAGTTCTCAGCTTAAGTTCCCTGAGAAAGATGCTTTTTAAGCACCTGGATTACTAGATGTAATTTTTAGAATGACTGGATCAATAAAATATAAACTAGGTATCCTTAATTTCATTTCTCAGCTTAAGCTCCCTGAGGAAGATGTTTTTCAAGCACCTGGACTACTAGATGTAATTTTTAGAATGACTGGATCATTGAAGTACCATTCGGATATCTTAATTTTGATTTCAGAACTTTAATTCCCTGATGAAGTTGTTTTTCAAGCACCTGGACTACTAGATATCATTTTCGAAATGACGGGATGTTTAAAATATAAACCAGGTATCCTCAATTTCAGTTCTCAGCTTAAGTTCCATGAGAAAGATGCTTTTCAAGCACCTGGACTACTAGATATAATTTTCAAAGTGACGGGATCTCTAAAATATAAACCAGGTATCTTAAAATTCAGTTCTCTGCTTAAGTTCCCTGAGGAAGATGTTTTTCAAGCACCTGGACTACTAGATGTAATTTTTAGAATGACTGGATCATTGAAGTACCATTCGGATATCTTCATTTTGATTTCAGAACTTTAATTCCCTGATGAAGTTGTTTTTCAAGCAACTGGACTACTAGATATAATTTTCAAAATGACGGGATCTCTAAAATATAAACCAGGTATCTTAAACTTCAGTTCTCAGCTTAAGTTCCCTGAGGAAGATGTTTTTCAAGCGCCTGGACTACTAGATATCATTTTCCAAATGACAGGATCTCTAAAATATAAACTGGGCACCCTCAATTTCAGTTCTCAGATTTAGTTCCCTGAGAAAGATGCTTTTTAAGCACCTGGATTACTAGATATAATTTTCAAAGTGACGGGATCTCTAAAATATAAACCAGGTATCTTAAAATTCAGTTCTCTGCTTAAGTTCCCTGAGGAAGATGTTTTTCAAGCACCTGGACTACTAGATGTAATTTTTAGAATGACTGGATCATTGAAGTACCATTCGGATATCTTAATTTTGATTTCAGAACTTACATTCCCTGATGAAGTTGTTTTTCAAGCACCTGGACTACTAGATATAATTTTCAAAATGACGGGATCTCTAAAATATAAACCAGGTATCTTAAACTTCAGTTCTCAGCTTATTTTCCCTGAGGAAGATGTTTTTCAAGCGCCTGGACTCCTAAATATCATTTTAGAAATGACAGGATCTCTACAAAATAGACTGGGCCCCCTCAATTTCAGGTCTCAGCTTAAGTTCCCTGAGAAAGATGCTTTTTAAGCACCTGGACTAATAGATATAATTTTCAAAATGACGGGATCTCTAAAATATAAACTAGGTATCTTAAACTTCAGTTCTCAGCTAAAGTTCCATGAGGAAGATGTATTTTAAGCACCTGGACTACTAGATGTAACTTTTAGAATGACTGGATAATTGAAGTACCATTTGGATATCTTAATTTTGATTTCTCAGCTTAAATTCCCTGGGGAAGTTGTTTTTCAAGCACCTGGACTACTAGATATAATTTTCAAAATGACGGGATCTCTAAAATATAAACCAGGTATCTTAAACTTCAGTTCTCAGCTTATGTTCCCTGAGGAAGATGTTTTTCAAGCGCCTGGACTACTAGATATCATATTCGAAATGACAGGATCTCTAAAATATAAACTGGGCACCCTCAATTTCAGTTTTCAGCTTAAGTTCCCTGAGAAAGATACTTTTTAAGCACCTGGACTACTAGATATAATTTTCAAAATGACAGGATCTCTAAAATATAAACCAGGTATCTTAGATTTCAGTTCTCAGCTCCAGTTCCATGAGGAAGATGTATTTTAAGCACCTGGACTACTAGATGTAACTTTTAGAATGACTGGATAATTGAAGTACCATTTGGATATCTTAATTTTGATTTCTCAGCTTAAATTCCCTAGGGAAGTTGTTTTTCAAGCACCTGAACTATTAGATATAATTTTCAAAGTGACGGGATCTCTAAATTATAAACTAGGTATCTTAAACTTCAGATCTCAGCTTAAATTATCTGAGAAAGATGTTTTTCAAGCGCCTGGAATACTAGATATAATTTTCAAAGTGACGGGATCTCTAAAATATAAACCAGGTATCTTAAAATTCAGTTCTCTGCTTAAGTTCCCTGAGGAAGATGTTTTTCAAGCACCTGGACTACTAGATGTAATTTTTAGAATGACTGGATCATTGAAGTACCATTCGGATATGTTCATTTTGATTTCAGAACTATAATTCCCTGATGAAGTTGTTTTTCAAGGACCTGGACTACTAGATATAATTTTCAAAATGACGGGATCTCTAAAATATAAACCAGGTATCTTAAACTTCAGTTCTCAGCTTAAGTTCCCTGAGGAAGAAGTTTTTCAAGCGCCTGGACTACTAAATATCATTTTCGAAATGACAGGATCTCTAAAATATAAACTGGGCATCTTAGATTTCAGTTCACAGCTTAAGTTCCCTGAGAAAGATACTTTTTAAGCGCCTGGACTACTAGATATCATTTTCGAAATGACAGGATCTCTAAAATATAAACTGGGCATCTTAGATTTCAGTTCACAGCTTAAGTTCCCTGAGAAAGATACTTTTTAAGCACATGGACTACTAGATATAATTTTCAAAATTGCGGGATCTCTAAAATATAAACCAGGTATATTAAACTTCAGTTTTCAGCTTAAGTTCCCTGAGGAGGATGTTTTTCAAGCACCTGGACTACTAGATATAATTTTCAAAATGACGGGATCTCTAAAATATAAACCAGGTATGTTAAAATTCAGTTCTCTGCTTAAGTTCCCTGAGGAAGATGTTTTTCAAGCACCTGGACTACTAGATATCATTTTCGAAATGACAGGATCTCTAAAATATAAACTGGGCATCTTAGATTTCAGTTCACAGCTTAAGTTCCCTGAGAAAGATACTTTTCAAGCACCTGGACTACTAGATATAATTTTCAAAATGACGGGATCTCTAAAATATAAACCAGGTATCTTAAACTTCAGTTCTCAGCTTAAGTTCCCTGAGGAAGGAGTTTTTCAAGAGCCTGGACTACTAGATATCATCTTCGAAATGACAGGATCTCTAAAATATAAACTGGGCACCCTCAATTTCAGTTCTCAGCGTAAGTTCCGTGAGTAAGATGCTTTTTAAGCTCCTGGACTACTAGATATAATTTTCAAAGTGACGGGATCTCTAAAATATAAACCAGGTATCCTTAAATTCAGTTCTCAGCTTAAGTTCCCTGAGGAAGAAGTTTTTCAAGCTCCTGGACTACTAGATATCATTTTCGAAATGACAGGATCTCTAAAATATGAACTGGGCATCTGAAATTTCAGTTCACAGCTTAAGTTCCCTGAGAAAGATACTTTTTAAGCACATGGACTACTAGATATAATTTTAAAAGTGACGGGATCTCTGAAATATAAACTAGGTATCTTAAATTTCAGTTCTCAGCTTGAGTTCCCTGAGGAAGATGTTTTTCAAGCGCCTGGACTACTAGATATCATTTTCGAAATGACAGGATCTCTAAAATATGAACTGGGCATCTGAAATTTCAGTTCACAGCTTAAGTTCCCTGAGAAAGATGCTTTTCAAGCGCCTGGAATACTAGATATAATTTTCAAAGTGACGGGATCTCTAAAATATAAACCAGGTATCTTAAAATTCAGTTCTCTGCTTAAGTTCCCTGAGGAAGATGTTTTTCAAGCACCTGGACTACTAGATGTAATTTTTAGAATGACTGGATCATTGAAGTACCATTCGGATATCTTAATTTTGATTTCTCAGCTTAAATTCCCTGATGAAGAGGTTTTTCAAGCGCCTGGACTACTAGATATAATTTTCAAAATGACGGGATCTCTAAAATATAAACCAGGTATCTTAAATTTCAGTTCTCAGCTTAAGTTCTTTGAGGAAGATGTTTTTCAAGCGCCTGGACTACTAGATATCATTTTCGAAATGATGGGATCTTTAAAATATAAACAAGGTATCCTCAATTTCAGTTCTCAGCTTGAGTTCTTTGAGGAAGATGTTTTTCAAGCGCCTGGACTACTAGATATCATTTTCGAAATGACGGGATGTTTAAAATATAAACCAGGTATCCTCAATTTCAGTTCTCAGCTTAAGTTCCATGAGAAAGATGCTTTTCAAGCACCTGGACTACTAGATATAATTTTCAAAGTGACGGGATCTCTAAAATATAAACCAGGTATCTTAAAATTCAGTTCTCTGCTTAAGTTCCCTGAGGAAGATGTTTTTCAAGCACCTGGACTAATAGAAATCATTTTAAGAATGACAGGATCTCTAAAATATAAACTGGGCATCTTAAATTTCCGTTCTCAGATTAAGTTCCCTGAGAATGATGCTTTTTAAGCACCTGGAATACTAGATAGAATTTTCAAAATGACGGGATCTTTAAAATATAAACCAGGTATCCTCAATTTCAGTTCTCAGCATAAGTTCCCTGAGAAAGATGTTTTTCAAGCACCTGGACTACTAGAAGTAATTTTAAGAATGACAGGATCAGTGGAGTACCTATGGGATATGTTCATTTTGATTTCTCAGCTTAAATTACGTGGGGAAGATGTTTTTCAAGCGCCTGGACGACGAGATATCATTTTCGAAATGACAGGATCTCTAAAATATAAACTGGGCACCCTCAATTTCAGTTCTCAGCTTAACTTCCTGAGGAAGATGTATTTTAGGCACTTGGACTACTAGATATAATTTTCAAAATGACGGGATCTCTAAAATATAAACTAGGTATCTCAAAATTCAGTTCTCAGCTCAAGTTCCATGAGGAAGATGTATTTTAAGCACCTGGACTACTAGATGTAACTTTTAGAATGACTGGATAATTGAAGTACCATTTGGATATCTTCATTTTGATTTCTCAGTTTAAATTCCCTGGGGAAGTTGTTTTTCAAGCACCTGGACTACTAGATATAATTTTCAAAATGACGGGATCTCTAAAATATAAACCAGGTATCTTAAACTTCAGTTCTCAGCTTATGTTCCCTGAGGAAGATGTTTTTCAAGCGCCTGGACTACTAGATATCATTTTCGAAATGACGGGATCTTTAAAATATAAACAAGGTATCCTCAATTTCAGTTCTCAGTTTAAGTTCCCTGAGGAAGATGTTTTTCAAGCGCATGGACTACTAGATATCATTTTCGAAATGACGGGATCTTTAAAATATAAACAAGGTATCCTCAATTTCAGTTCTCAGTTTAAGTTCCCTGAGGAAGATGTTTTTCAAGCGCATGGACTACTAGATATCATTTTCAAAATGACGGGATCTCTAAAATATAAACCAGGTATCTTAGATTTCAGTTCTCAGCTTATGTTCCCTGAGGAAGAAGTTTTTCAAGCGCCTGGACTACTAGATATCATTTTCGAAATGACGGGATCTTTAAAATATAAACAAGGAAACCTCAATTTCAGTTCTCAGTTTAAGTTCCCTGAGGAAGATGTTTTTCAAGCGCATGGACTACTAGATATCATTTTCGAAATGACGGGATCTTTAAAATATAAACAAGGTATCCTCAATTTCAGTTCTCAGCATAAGTTCCCTGAGAAAGATGCTTTTCAAGCACCTGGACGACTAGATGTAATTTTCAGAATGACGGGATCTCTAAAATATAAACCAGGTATCTTAAATTTCAGTTCTCAGCTTATGTTCCCTGAGGAAGAAGTTTTTCAAGCGCCTGGACTACTAGATATCATTTTCGAAATGACGGGATCTTTAAAATATAAACAAGGTATCCTCAATTTCAGTTCTCAGTTTAAGTTCCCTGAGGAAGATGTTTTTCAAGCGCATGGACTACTAGATATCATTTTCCAAATCCCGGGATCTCTAAAATATAAACCAGGTATCCTCAATTTCAGTTCTCAGCTTACGTTCCCTGAGAAAGATGCTTTTCAAGCACCTGGACGACTAGATGTAATTTTCAGAATGACGGGATCTCTAAAATATAAACCAGGTATCTTAAATTTCAGTTCTCAGCTTATGTTCCCTGAGTAAGATGTTTTTCAAGCGCCTGGACTACTAGATATCATTTTCGAAATGACGGGATGTTTAAAATATAAACCAGGTATCCTCAATTTCAGTTCTCAGCTTAAGTTCCATGAGAAAGATGCTTTTCAAGCACCTGGACTACTAGATATAATTTTCAAAGTGACGGGATCTCTAAAATATAAACCAGGTATCTTAAAATTCAGTTCTCAGCTTATGTTCCCTGAGGAAGATGTTTTTCAAGCGCCTGGACTACTAGATATCATTTTCGAAATGACGGGATCTTTAAAATATAAACAAGGTATCCTCAATTTCAGTTCTCAGTTTAAGTTCCCTGAGGAAGATGTTTTTCAAGCGCATGGACTACTAGATATCATTTTCGAAATGACGGGATCTTTAAAATATAAACCAGGTATCCTCAATTTCAGTTCTCAGCATAAGTTCCCTGAGAAAGATGCTTTTCAAGCACCTGGACTACTAGATATAATTTTCAAAATGACGGGATCTCTAAAATATAAACCAGGTATCTTTAAATTCAGTTCTCAGCTTAAGTTCCCTGAGGAAGATGTTTTTCAAGCGCCTGGACTACTAGATATCATTTTCGAAATGTCGGGATCTCTAAAATATAAACAAGGTATCCTCAATTTCAGTTCTCATCTTAAGTTCCCTGAGAAAGATGCTTTTCAAGCACCTGGACGACTAGATGTAATTTTCATAATGACGGGATCTCTAAAATATAAACCAGGTATCTTAAAATTCAGTTCTCAGATTAAGTTCCCTGAGGAACATGTTTTTCAAGCGCCTGGACTACTACATATCATTTTCGAAATGACGGGATCTTTAAAATATAAACCAGGTATCCTCAATTTCAGTTCTCAGCTTAAGTTCCCTGAGGAAGATGTTTTTCAAGCGCATGGACTACTAGATATCATTTTCGAAATGACGGGATCTTTAAAATATAAACCAGGTATCCTCAATTTCAGTTCTCAGGAGAAGTTCCGTGAGAAAGATGCTTTTCAAGCACCTGGACTACTAGATATAATTTTCAAAGTGACGGGATCTCTAAAATATAAACCAGGTATCTTAAAATTCAGTTCTCTGCTTAAGTTCCCTGAGGAAGATGTTTTTCAAGCACCTGGACTACTAGATATCATTTTCGAAATGACAGGATCTCTAAAATATAAACTGGGCACCCTCAATTTCAGTTCTCAGCTTAAGTTCCTGAGAAAGATGCTTTTTAAGCACCTGGACTACTAGATATAATTTTCAAAATGACGGGATCTCTAAAATATAAACTAGGTATCTTAAACTTCAGTTCTCAGCTCAAGTTCCATGAGGAAGATGTATTTTAAGCACCTGGACTACTAGATGTAACTTTTAGAATGACAGGATAATTGAAGTACCATTTGGATATCTTCATTTTGATTTCTCAGTTTAAATTCCCTGGGGAAGTTGTTTTTCAAGCACCTGGACTACTAGATATAATTTTCAAAATGACGGGATCTCTAAAATATAAACCAGGTATCTTAAACTTCAGTTCTCAGCTTATGTTCCCTGAGGAAGATGTTTTTCAAGCGCCTGGACTACTAGATATCATTTTCGAAATGACAGGATCTCTAAAATATAAACTGGGCACCCTCAATTTCAGTTCACAGCTTAAGTTCCCTGAGAAAGATACTTTTTAAGCACATGGACTACTAGATATAATTTTCAAAGTGACGGGATCTCTGAAATATAAACTAGGTATCTTAAACTTCAGTTCTCAGCTCAAGTTCCATGAGGAAGATGTATTTTAAGCACCTGGACTACTAGATGTAACTTTTAGAATGACTGGATAATTGAAGTACCATTTGGATATCTTCATTTTGATTTCTCAGTTTAAATTCCCTGGGGAAGTTGTTTTTCAAGCACCTGGACTACTAGATATAATTTTCAAAATGACGGGATCTCTAAAATATAAACCAGGTATCTTAAACTTCAGTTCTCAGCTTATGTTCCCTGAGGAAGATGTTTTTCAAGCGCCTGGACTCCTAAATATCATTTTCGAAATGACAGGATCTCTAAAATATAAACTGGGCACCCTCAATTTCAGTTCACAGCTTAAGTTCCCTGAGAAAGATACTTTTTAAGCACATGGACTACTAGATATAATTTTCAAAATGACGGGATCTCTAAAATATAAACCAGGTATCTTAAACTTCAGTTCTCAGCTTATGTTCCCTGAGGAAGATGTTTTTCAAGCGCCTGGACTACTAGATATCATTTTCGAAATGACAGGATCTCTAAAATATAAACTGGGCACCCTCAATTTCAGTTCTCAGCTTAAGTTCCTGAGAAAGATGCTTTTTAAGCACCTGGACTACTAGATATAATTTTCAAAATGACGGGATCTCTAAAATATAAACTAGGTATCTTAAACTTCAGTTCTCAGCTCAAGTTCCATGAGGAAGATGTATTTTAAGCACCTGGACTACTAGATGTAACTTTTAGAATGACTGGATAATTGAAGTACCATTTGGATATCTTCATTTTGATTTCTCAGTTTAAATTCCCTGGGGAAGTTGTTTTTCAAGCACCTGGACTACTAGATATAATTTTCAAAATGACGGGATCTCTAAAATATAAACCAGGTATCTTAAATTTCAGTTCTCAGCTTAGGTTCCCTGAGGAAGATGTTTTTCAAGCGCCTGGACTACTAGATATCATTTTCGAAATGACAGGATCTCTAAAATATAAACTGGGCACCCTCAATTTCAGTTCACAGCTTAAGTTCCCTGAGAAAGATACTTTTTAAGCACATGGACTACTAGATATAATTTTCAAAGTGACGGGATCTCTGAAATATAAACTAGGTATCTTAAATTTCAGTTCTCAGCTTAAGTTCCCTGAGGAAGATGTTTTTCAAGCACCTGGACTACTAGATATCATTTTCGAAATGACGGGATCTTTAAAATATAATCCAGGTATCTTCAATTTCAGTTCTCAGATTAAGTTCGATGAGGAAGTTGTATTTTAAGCACCTGGACTACTAGATGTAATTTTTAGAATGACTGCATCATTGAAGTACCATTTGGATATCTTAATTTTGATTTCTCAGCTTAAATTCCCTAGGGAAGTTGTTTTTCAGGCACCTGAACTATTAGATATAATTTTCGAAGTGACGGGATCTCTAAATTATAAACTAGGTATCTTAAACTTCAGTTCTCAGCTTAAGTTGCCTGAGGAAGATGTTTTTCAAGCGCCTGGACTACTAGATGTAATTTTTAGAATGACTGGATCATTGAAGTACAATTCGGATATCTTAATTTTGATTTCACAGCTTAAATTCTCTGATGAAGTTGTTTTTCAAGCACCTGGACTACTAGAAATAATTTTCAAAATTACGGGATCTCTAAAATATAAACCAGGTATATTAAACTTCAGTTCTCAGCTTAAGTTCCCTGAGGAAGATGTTTTTCAAGCGCCTGGACTACTAGATGTAATTTTTAGAATGACTGGATCATTGAAGTACCATTCGGATATCTTAATTTTGATTTCAGAACTTAAATTCCCTGATGAAGTTGTTTCTCAAGCACCTGGACTACTAGATATAATTTTCAAAATGACGGGATCTCTAAAATATAAACCAGGTATCTTAAACTTCAGTTCTCAGCTTAAGTTCCCTGAGGAAGAAGTTTTTCAAGCGCCTGGACTACTAGATATCATTTTCGAAATGACAGGATCTCTAAAATATAAACTGGGCATCTTAGATTTCAGTTCACAGCTTAAGTTCCCTGTGAAAGATACTTTTTAAGCACATGGACTACTAGATATTATTTTCAAAATTACGGTATCTCTATAATATAAACCCGGTATCTTTAACTTCAGTTCTCAGCTTAAGTTCCCTGAGGAAGAAGTTTTTCAAGCGCCTGGACTACTAGATATCATCTTCGAAATGACAGGACCTCTAAAATATAAACTGGGCATCTTAGATTTCAGTTCACAGCTTAAGTTCCATGTGAAAGATACTTTTTAAGCACATGGACTACTAGATATAATTTTCAAAGTGACGGGATCTCTGAAATATAAACTAGGTATCTTAAATTTCAGTTCTCAGCTTAAGTTCCCTGAGGAAGAAGTTTTTCAAGCGCCTGGACTACTAGATATCATTTTCGAAATGACAGGATCTCTAAAATATAAACTGGGCATCTTAGATTTCAGTTCACAGCTTAAGTTCACTGAGAAAGTTACTTTTCAAGCACCTGGACTACTAGATATAATTTTCAAAGTGACGGGATCTCTGAAATATAAACTAGGTATCTTAAATTTCAGTTCTCAGCTTAAGTTCCCTGAGGAAGAAGTTTTTCAAGCACCTGGGCTACTAGATATAACTTTTAGAATGACGGTATCCCTAAAATATAAACCAGGTATCTTAAACTTCAGTTCTCAGCTTAAGTTCCCTGAGGAAGATGTTTTTCAAGCACCTGGGCTACTAGATATAACTTTTAGAATGACTGGATCATTGAAGTACTATTTGAATACCTTAATTTTGATTTCTCAGCTTAAATTCCCTGAGGAAGTTGTTTTTCAAGCACCTGAACTATTAGATATAATTTTCAAAATGAGGAAGATGTATTTTAAGTACCTGGACTACTAGATAAAATTTTTAGAATGACTGTATCATTGAAGTACCATTCGGATATCTTAATTTTGATTTCAGAACTTAAATTCCCTGATGAAGTTGTTTTTCAAGCACCTGGACTACTGGATATAATTTTCAAAATGACGGGATCTCTAAAATATAAACCAGGTATCTTAAACTTCAGTTCTCAGCTTATGTTCCCTGAGGAAGATGTTTTTCAAGCGCCTGGACTACTAGATATCATTTTCGAAATGACAGGATCTCTAAAATATAAACTGGGCACCCTCAATTTCAGTTCTCAGCTTAAGTTCCATGAGAAAGATACTTTTCAAGCACCTGGACTACTAGATATAATTTTCAAAGTGACGGGATCTCTAAAATATAAACCAGGTATCTTAAAATCCAGTTCTCTGCTTAAGTTCCCTGAGGAAGATGTTTTTCAAGCACCTGGACTATTAGATATAATTTTCAAAATGAGGAAGATGTATTTTAAGTACCTGGACTACTAGATAAAATTTTTAGAATGACTGTATCTTTGAAGTACCATTCGGATATCTTAATTTTGATTTCAGAACTTAAATTCCCTGATGAAGTTGTTTTTCAAGCACCTGGACTACTGGATATAATTTTCAAAATGACGGAATCTCTAAAATATAAACCAGGTACCTTAAATTTCAGTTCTCAGCTTAGGTTCCCTGAGGAAGATGTTTTTCAAGCGCCTGGACTACTAGATATCATTTTCGAAATGACAGGATCTCTAAAATATAAACTGGGCATCTTAGATTTCATTTCACAGCTTAAGTTCCCTGAGAATGATACTTTTCAAGCACCTGGAATACTAGATATAATTTTCAAAGTGACGGGATCTCTGAAATATAAACTGGGCACCCTCAATTTCAGTTCTCAGCTTAAGTTCCCTGAGAAAGATGCTTTTAAGCACCTGGACTACTAGATATAATTTTCAAAATGACGGGATCCCTAAAATATAAACTAGGTCTCTTAAACTTCAGTTCTCAGCTCCAGTTCCATGAGGAAGATGTATTTTAAGCACCTGGACTACTAGATGTAACTTTTAGAATGACTGTATAATTGAAGTACCATTTGGATATCTTAATTTTGATTTCTCAGCTTAAATTCCCTAGGGAAGTTGTTTTTCAAGCACCTGAACTATTAGATATAATTTTCAAAATGAGGAAGATGTATTTTAAGTACCTGGACTACTAGATAAAATTTTTAGAATGACTGGATCATTGAAGTACCATTCGGATATCTTAATTTTGATTTCTCAGCTTAAATTCCCTGATGAAGTTGTTTTTCAAGCACCTGGACTACTAGATATCATTTTCGAAATGACAGGATCTCTAAAATATAAACTGGGCATCTTAAATTTCAGTTCTCATTTTAAGTTCCCTGAGAAAGATACTTTTTAAGCATCTGGACTACTAGATATAATTTTCAAAGTGACGGGATCTCTGAAATATAAACCAGGTATCTTGGATTTCATTTCTGAGCTCAACTTCCCTGATGAAGTTGTTTTTCAAGCACCTGGACTACTAGATATAATTTTCAAAATGACGGGATCTGTAAAATATAAACCAGGTATCATAAACTTCAGTTCTCAGCTTATTTTCCCTGAGGAAGATGTTTTTCAAGCGCCTGGACTACGAGATATCTTTTTCGAAATGACAGGATCTCTAAAATATAAACTGGGCACCCTCAATTTCAGTTCTCAGCTTAAGTTCCCTGAGAAAGATGCTTTTAAGCACCTGGACTACTAGATATAATTTTCAAAATGACGGGATCTCTAAAATATAAACTAGGTCTCTTAAACTTCAGTTCTCAGCTCCAGTTCCATGAGGAAGATGTATTTTAAGCACCTGGACTACTAGATGTAACTTTTAGAATGACTGTATAATTGAAGTACCATTTGGATATCTTAATTTTGTTTTCTCAGCTTAAATTCCCTAGGGAAGTTGTTTTTCAAGCACCTGAACTATTAGATATAATTTTCAAAGTGACGGGATCTCTAAATTATAAACTAGGTATCTTAAACTTCAGTTCTCAGCTTAAGTTTCCTGAGGAAGATGTTTTTCAAGCGCCTGGACTACTAGATGTAATTTTTAGAATGACTGGATCATTGAAGTACCATTCGGATATCTTAATTTTGATTTCAGAACTTTAATTCCCTGATGAAGTTGTTTTTCAAGCACCTGGACTACTAGTTATAATTTTCAAAATGACGGGATCTCTAAAATATAAACCAGGTATCTTAAACTTCAGTTCTCAGCTTAAGTTACCTGAGGAAGAAGTTTTTCAAGCGCCTGGACTACTAGATATCATTTTCGAAATGACAGGATCTCTAAAATATAAACTGGGCATCTTAGATTTCAGTTCACAGCTTAAGTTCCCTGAGAAAGATACTTTTTAAGCACATGGACTACTAGATATAATTTTCAAAATCACGGGATCTCTGAAATATAAACTAGGTATCTTAAACTTCAGTTCTAAGCTTAAGTTCCCTGAGAAGGATGCCTTTTAAGCACCTGGACTACTAGATATAATTTTCAAAGTGACGGGATATCTAAAATATAAACCAGGTATCCTTAAATTCAGTTCTCAGCTTAAGTTCCCTGAGGAAGATGCTTTTCAAGCGCCTGGACTACTAGATATCATTTTTGAAATGACAGGATCTCTAAAATATAAACCAGGTATCCTTAAATTCAGTTCTCAGCTTAAGTTCCCTGAGGAAGAAGTTTTTCAAGCGCCTGGACTACTAGATATTTTCGAAATGACAGGATCTCTAAAATATAAAACTGGGCATCTTAAATTTCAGTTCACAGCTTAAGTTCCCTGTGAAAGATACTTTTTAAGCACATGGACTACTAGATATAATTTTCAAAGTGACGGGATCTATAAAATATAAACCAGGTATCCTTAAATTAAGTTCTCAGCTTAAGTTCCCTGAGGAAGAAGTTTTTCAAGCGCCTGGACTACTAGACATCATTTTCGAAATGACAGGATCTCTAAAATAAAAACTGGGCATCTTAACTTTAAGTTCACAGCTTAAGTACCGTGAGAAAGATGCTTTTTAAGCACATGGACCACTAGATATAATTGTCAAAGTGATGGGGTCTCTGAAATATAAACCAGGTACATTAAATTTCTGTTCTCAGCTTAAGTTCCCTGAGGAAGATGTTTTTCAAGCGCCTGGACTACTAGATATCATTTTCCAAATGACAGGATCTCTAAAATATAAACTGGGCATCTTAAATTTCAGTTCTCAGCTTAAGTTCCCTGAGAAAGATACTTTTCAAGCACATGGACTACTAGATATAATTTTCAAAATGACGGAATCTCTAAAATATAAACCAGGTACCTTAAATTTCAGTTCTCAGCTTAAGTTCCCTGAGGAAGATGTTTTTCAAGCACCTGGACTACTAGATATAATTTTCAAAATGACGGAATCTCTAAAATATAAACCAGGTACCTTAAATTTCAGTTCTCAGCTTAAGTTCCCTGAGGAAGATGTTTTTCAAGCACCTGGACTACTAGATATCATCTTCGAAATGACAGGATCTCTAAATTATAAACTGGTCACCCTAAATTTCATTTCTCAGCTTAAGTACCCTGAGAAAGATGCTTTTTAAGCACCTGGACTACTAGATATAATTTTCAAATTGACGGGATCTCTAAAATATAAACCAGGTATCTTAAAATTCAGTTGTCTGCTAAGCTTCCCTGAGGAAGAAGTTTTTCAAGCGCCTGGACTACTAGATATCATTTTCGAAATGACGGGATGTTTAAAATATAAACCAGGTATCCTCAATTTCAGTTCTCAGTTTAAGTTCCCTGAGGAAGATGTTTTTCAAGCGCATGGACTACTAGAAATCATTTTCGGAATGACTGGATCTTTAAAATATAATCGAGGTATGATCATTTTAAGTTCTCAGCTTAAGTTCCATGAGAAAGATGCTTTTCAAGCACCTGGACTACTAGATATAATTTTCAAAGTGACGGGATCTCTAAAATATAAACCAGGTATCTTAAAATTCAGTTCTCTGCTTAAGTTCCCTGAGGAAGATGTTTTTCAAGCACCTGGACTACTAGATGTAATTTTTAGAATGACTGGATCATTGAAGTACCATTCGGATATCTTCATTTTGATTTCAGAACTTAAATTCCCTGATGAAGTTGTTTTTCAAGCACCTGGAATTCTAGATATAATTTTCAAAATGACGGGATCTCTAAAATATAAACCAGGTATCATAAATTTCAGTTCTCAGCTTAAGTTCCCTGAGGAAGATGTTTTTCAAGCGCCTGGACTAATAGATATCATTTTCGGAATGACAGGATCTCTAAAATATAAACTGGGCACCCTCAATTTCAGTTCTCAGATTAAGTTCCCTGAGAAAGATGCTTTTTAAGCACCTGGATTACTAGATATAATTTTCAAAATGACGGGATCTCTAAATTATAACCTAGGTATCTTAAACTTCAGTTCTCAGCTTAAGTTCCCTGAGGAAGATGTTTTTCAAGCACCTGGACTACTAGATGTAACTTTTAGAATGACTGGATAATTGAAGTACCATTTGGATATCTTAATTTTGATTTCTCAGCTTAAATTCCCTGGGGAAGTTGTTTTTCAAGCACCTGGACTACTAGATATAATTTTCAAAATGACGGGATCTCTAAAATATAAACCAGGTATCTTAAACTTCAGTTCTCAGCTTATGTTCCCTGAGGAAGATGTTTTTCAAGCGCCTGGACGACGAGATATCATTTTCGAAATGACAGGATCTCTAAAATATAAACTGGGCACCCTCAATTTCAGTTCTCAGCTTAAGTTCCCTGAGAATGATGCTTTTAAGCACCTGGACTACTAGATATAATTTTCAAAATGACGGGATCTCTAAAATATAAACTAGGTCTCTTAAACTTCAGTTCTCAGCTCCAGTTCCATGAGGAAGATGTATTTTAAGCACCTGGACTACTAGATGTAACTTTTAGAATGACTGGATAATTGAAGTACCATTTGGATATCTTAATTTTGATTTCTCAGCTTAAATTCCCTAGGGAAGTTGTTTTTCAAGCACCTGAACTATTAGATATAATTTTCAAAGTGACGGGATCTCTAAATTATAAACTAGGTATCTTAAACTTCAGTTCTCAGCTTAAGTTGCCTGAGGAAGATGTTTTTCAAGCGCCTGGAATACTAGATGTAATTTTTAGAATGACTGGATCATTGAAGTACAATTCGGATATCTTAATTTTGATTTCACAGCTTAAATTCCCTGATGAAGTTGTTTTTCAAGCTTCTGGACTACTAGATATAATTTTCAAAATTACGGGATCTCTAAAATATAAACCAGGTACATTAAACTTCAGTTCTCAGCTTAAGTTCCCTGAGGAAGATGTTTTTCAAGCGCCTGGACTACTAGATGTAATTTTTAGAATGACTGGAACATTGAAGTACCATTCGGATATCTTAATTTTGATTTCAGAACTTACAATCCCTGATGAAGTTGTTTTTCAAGCACCTGGACTACTAGATATAATTTTCAAAATGACGGGATCTCTAAAATATAAACCAGGTATCTTAAACTTCAGTTCTCAGCTTAAGTTCCCTGAGGAAGATGTTTTTCAAGCGCCTGGACTACTACATATCATTTTCGAAATGACAGGATCTCTAAAATATAAACTGGGCACCCTCAATTTCAGTTCTCAGATTAAGTTCCCTGAGAAAGATGCTTTTTAAGCACCTGGATTACTAGATATAATTTTCAAAATGACGGGATCTCTAAATTATAAACTAGGTATCTTAAACTTCAGTTCTCAGCTTAAGTTCCCTGAGGAAGATGTTTTTCAAGCACCTGGACTACTAGATGTAATTTTTAGAATGACTGGATCATTGAAGTACCATTCGGATATCTTAATTTTGATTTCAGAACTTACATTCCCTGATGAAGTTGTTTTTCAAGCACCTGGACTAATAGATATAATTTTCAAAATGACGGGATCTCTAAAATATAAACCAGGTATCCTCAATTTCAGTTCTCAGCTTAAGTTCCCTGATGAAGATGTTTTTCAAGCGCCTGGACTACTAGATATCATCTTCGAAATGACGGGATCTTTAAAATATAAACCAGGTATCCTCAATTTCAGTTCTCAGTTTAAGTTCCCTGAGGAAGATGTTTTTCAAGCGCATGGACTACTAGATATCATTTTCGAAATGACGGGATCTTTAAAATATAAACCAGGTATCCTCAATTTCAGTTCTCAGCTAAAATTCCCTGAGGAAGAGGTTTTTCAAGCGCCTGGACTACTAAATATCATTTTCGAAATGACGGGATGTTTAAAATATAAACCAGGTATCCTCAATTTCAGTTCTCAGTTTAAGTTCCCTGAGGAAGATGTTTTTCAAGCGCCTGGACTACTAAATATCATTTTCGAAATGACGGGATGTTTAAAATATAAACCAGGTATCCTCAATTTCAGTTCTCAACTTAAGTTCCATGAGAAAGATGCTTTTCAAGCACCTGGACTACTAGATATAATTTTCAAAGTGACGGGATCTCTAAAATATAAACCAGGTATCTTAAAATTCAGTTCTCTGCTTAAGTTCCCTGAGGAAGATGTTTTTCAAGCACCTGGACTACTAGATGTAATTTTTAGAATGACTGGATCATTGAAGTACCATTCGGATATCTTAATTTTGATTTCAGAACTTACAATCCCTGATGAAGTTGTTTTTCAAGCCCCTGGAATACTAGATATAATTTTCAAAGTGACGGGATCTCTAAAATATAAACCAGGTATCTTAAAATTCAGTTCTCTGCTTAAGTTACCTGAGGAAGATGTTTTTCAAGCGCCTGGACTACTACATATCATTTTCGAAATGACAGGATCTCTAAAATATAAACTGGGCACCCTCAATTTCAGTTCTCAGATTAAGTTCCCTGAGAAAGATGCTTTTTAAGCACCTGGATTACTAGATATAATTTTCAAAGTGACGGGATCTCTAAAATATAAACCAGGTATCTTAAAATTCAGTTCTCTGCTTAAGTTCCCTGAGGAAGATGTTTTTCAAGCACCTGGACTACTAGATGTAATTTTTAGAATGACTGGATCATTGGAGTACCATTCGGATATCTACATTTTGATTTCAGAACTTACATTCCCTGATGAAGTTGTTTTTCAAGCACCTGGACTAATAGATATAATTTTCAAAATGACGGGATCTCTAAAATATAAACCAGGTATCCTCAATTTCAGTTCTCAGCTTAAGTTCCCTGATGAAGATGTTTTTCAAGCGCCTGGACTACTAGATATCATCTTCGAAATGACGGGATCTTTAAAATATAAACCAGGTATCCTCAATTTCAGTTCTCAGTTTAAGTTCCCTGAGGAAGATGTTTTTCAAGCGCATGGACTACTAGATATCATTTTCGAAATGACGGGATCTTTAAAATATAAACCAGGTATCCTCAATTTCAGTTCTCAGCTAAAGTTCCCTGAGGAAGAAGTTTTTCAAGCGCCTGGACTACTAGATATCATTTTCGAAATGACGGGATCTTTAAAATATAAACCAGGTATCCTCAATTTCAGTTCTCAGTTTAAGTTCCCTGAGGAAGATGTTTTTCAAGCGCATGGACTACTAGATATCATTTTCGAAATGACGGGATCTTTAAAATATAAACCAGGTATCCTCAATTTCAGTTCTCAGCTTAAGTTCCCTGAGAAAGATGCTTTTTAAGCACCTGGATTACTAGATATAATTTTCAAAATGACGGGATCTCTAAATTATAAACTAGGTATCTTAAACTTCAGTTCTCTGCTTAAGTTCCCTGAGGAAGATGTTTTTCAAGCACCTGGACTACTAGATGTAATTTTTAGAATGACTGGATCATTGAAGTACCATTCGGATATCTTAATTTTGATTTCAGAACTTACATTCCCTGATGAAGTTGTTTTTCAAGCACCTGGACTAATAGATATAATTTTCAAAATGACGGGATCTCTAAAATATAAACCAGGTATCCTCAATTTCAGTTCTCAGCTTAAGTTACCTGATGAAGATGTTTTTCAAGCGCCTGGACTACTAGATATCATCTTCGAAATGACGGGATCTTTAAAATATAAACCAGGTATCCTCAATTTCAGTTCTCAGTTTAAGTTCCCTGAGGAAGATGTTTTTCAAGCGCATGGACTACTAGATATCATTTTCGAAATGACGGGATCTTTAAAATATAAACCAGGTATCCTCAATTTCAGTTCTCAGCTAAAGTTCCCTGAGGAAGAAGTTTTTCAAGCGCCTGGACTACTAGATATCATTTTCGAAATGACGGGATCTTTAAAATATAAACCAGGTATCCTCAATTTCAGTTCTCAGCTTAAATTCCCTGAGGAAGAGGTTTTTCAAGCGCCTGGACTACTAGATATCATTTTCGAAATGACGGGATGTTTAAAATATAAACCAGGTATCCTCAATTTCAGTTCTCAGCTTAAGTTCCATGAGAAAGATGCTTTTCAAGCACCTGGACTACTAGATATAATTTTCAAAGTGACGGGATCTCTAAAATATAAACCAGGTATCTTAAAATTCAGTTCTCTGCTTAAGTTCCCTGAGGAAGATGTTTTTCAAGCACCTGGACTACTAGATGTAATTTTTAGAATGACTGGATCATTGAAGTACCATTCGGATATCTCCATTTTGATTTCAGAACTTACAATCCCTGATGAAGTTGTTTTTCAAGCACCTGGACTACTAGATATAATTTTCAAAATGACGGGATCTCTAAAATATAAACCAGGTATCTTAAACTTCAGTTCTCAGCTTAAGTTCCCTGAGGAAGATGTTTTTCAAGCGCCTGGACTACTACATATCATTTTCGAAATGACAGGATCTCTAAAATATAAACTGGGCACCCTCAATTTCAGTTCTCAGATTAAGTTCCCTGAGAAAGATGCTTTTTAAGCACCTGGATTACTAGATATAATTTTCAAAATGACGGGATCTCTAAATTATAAACTAGGTATCTTAAACTTCAGTTCTCAGCTTAAGTTCCCTGAGGAAGATGTTTTTCAAGCACCTGGACTACTAGATGTAATTTTTAGAATGACTGGATCATTGAAGTACCATTCGGATATCTTAATTTTGATTTCAGAACTTACATTCCCTGATGAATTTGTTTTTCAAGCACCTGTAATAATAGATATCATTTTCACAATGACTGGATATATAAAATATAAACAAGGTATCATAAATTTCAGTTATCAGCTTAAGTTCCTTGATGAAGATGTTTTTCAAGCGCCTGGACTACTAGATATCATCTTCGAAATGACGGGATCTTTAAAATATAAACCAGGTATCCTCAATTTCAGTTCTCAGTTTAAGTTCCCTGAGGAAGATGTTTTTCAAGCGCATGGACTACTAGATATCATTTTCGAAATGACGGGATCTTTAAAATATAAACCAGGTATCCTGGATTTAATTTCTCAGCTAAAGTTCCCTGAGGAAGAAGTTTTTCAAGCGCCTGGACTACTAGATATCATTTTCGAAATGACGGGATCTTTAAAATATAAACCAGGTATCCTCAATTTCAGTTCTCAGCTTAAATTCCCTGAGGAAGAGGTTTTTCAAGCGCCTGGACTACTAGATATCATTTTCGAAATGACGGGATGTTTAAAATATAAACCAGGTATCCTCAATTTCAGTTCTCAGCTTAAGTTCCATGAGAAAGATGCTTTTCAAGCACCTGGACTACTAGATATAATTTTCAAAGTGACGGGATCTCTAAAATATAAACCAGGTATCTTAAAATTCAGTTCTCTGCTTAAGTTCCCTGAGGAAGATGTTTTTCAAGCACCTGGACTACTAGATGTAATTTTTAGAATGACTGGATCATTGAAGTACCATTCGGATATCTTCATTTTGATTTCAGAACTTAAATTCCCTGATGAAGTTGTTTTCAAGCACCTGGACTACTAGATATAATTTTCAAAATGACGGAGTCTCTAAAATATAAACCAGGTACCTTAAAGTTCAGTTCTCAGCTTAGGTTCCCTGAGGAAGATGTTTTTCAAGCGCCTGGACTACTAGATATCATTTTCGAAATGACAGGATCTCTAAAATATAAACTGGGCACCCTCAATTTCAGGTCTCAGCTTAAGTTCCCTGAGAAAGATGCTTTTTAAGCACCTGGACTACTAGATATAATTTTCAAAATGACGGGATCTCTAAAATATAAACTAGGTATCTTAAACTTCAGTTCTCAGCTCAAGTTCCATGAGGAAGATGTATTTTAAGCACCTGGACTACTAGATGTAACTTTTAGAATGACTGGATAATTGAAGTACCATTTGGATATCTTAATTTTGATTTCTCAGCTTAAATTCCCTGGGGAAGTTGTTTTTCAAGCACCTGGACTACTAGATATAATTTTCAAAATGACGGGATCTCTAAAATATAAACCAGGTATCATAAATTTCAGTTCTCAGCTTAAGTTCCCTGAGGAAGATGTTTTTCAAGCACCTGGACTACTAGATATCATTTTCGAAATGACAGGATCTCTAAAATATAAACTGGGCACCCTCAATTTCAGTTCTCAGCTTAAGTTCCCTGAGAAAGATGCTTTTAAGCACCTGGACTACTAGATATAATTTTCAAAATGACGGGATCTCTAAAACATAAACTAGGTCTCTTAAACTTCAGTTCTCAGCTCCAGTTCCATGAGGAAGATGTATTTTAAGCACCTGGACTACTAGATGTAACTTTTAGAATGACTGGATAATTGAAGTACCATTTGGATATCTTAATTTTGATTTCTCAGCTTAAATTCCCTAGGGAAGTTGTTTTTCAAGCATCTGAACAATTAGATATCATTTTCAAAGTGACGGGATCTCTAAATTATAAACTAGGTATCTTAAACTTCAGTTCTCAGCTTAAGTTGCCTGAGGAAGATGTTTTTCAAGCGCCTGGAATACTAGATGTAATTTTTAGAATGACTGGATCATTGAAGTACAATTCAGATATCTTAATTTTGATTTCACAGCTTAAATTCCCTGATGAAGTTGTTTTTCAAGCACCTGGACTACTAGATATAATTTTCAAAATTACGGGATCTCTAAAATATAAACCAGGTATATTAAACTTCAGTTCTCAGCTTAAGTTTCCTGCGGAAGATGTTTTTCAAGCGCCTGGACTACTAGATGTAATTTTTAGAATGACTGGATCATTGAAGTACCATTCGGATATCTTAATTTTGATTTCAGAACTTTAATTCCCTGATGAAGTTGTTTTTCAAGCACCTGGAATTCTAGATGTAATTTTCAAAATGACGGGATCTCTAAAATATAAACCAGGTATCTTAAATTTCAGTTCTCAGCTCAAGTTCCCTGAGGAAGGTGTTTTTCAAGCGCCTGGACTACTAGATATCATTTTCGAAATGACAGGATCTCTAAAATATAAACTGGGCACCCTCAATTTCAGTTCTCAGATTAAGTTCCCTGAGAAAGATGCTTTTTAAGCACCTGTAATTATAGATTTAATTTTCAGAATGACGGGATCTCTAAAATATAAACCAGGTATCTTAAAATTCAGTTCTCTGCTTAAGTTCCCTGAGGAAGATGTTTTTCAAGCACCTGGACTACTAGATGTAATTTTTAGAATGACTGGATCATTGAAGTACCATTCGGATATCTTAATTTTGATTTCAGAACTAAAATTCCCTGATGAAGTTGTTTTTCAAGCACCTGGACTACTAGATATCATTTTCGAAATGACGGGATGTTTAAAATATAAACCAGGTATCCTCAATTTCAGTTCTCAGCTTAAGTTCCATGAGAAAGATGCTTTTCAAGCACCTGGACTACTAGATATAATTTTCAAAGTGACGGGATCTCTAAAATATAAACCAGGTATCTTAAAATTCAGTTCTCTGCTTAAGTTCCCTGAGGAAGATGTTTTTCAAGCACCTGGACTACTAGATGTAATTTTTAGAATGACTGGATCATTGAAGTACCATTCGGATATCTTAATTTTGATTTCTCAGCTTAAATTCCCTGAGGAAGATGTTTTTCAAGCGCCTGGAATACTAGATATAATTTTCAAAGTGACGGGATCTCTAAAATATAAACCAGGTATCTTAAAATTCAGTTCTCTGCTTAAGTTCCCTGAGGAAGATGTTTTTCAAGCACCTGGACTACTAGATGTAATTTTTAGAATGACTGGATCATTGAAGTACCGTTCGGATATCTTAATTTTGATTTCTCATCTTAAATGCCCTGATGAAGTTGTTTTTGAAGCACCTGGACTACTAGATATCATTTTCGAAATGACGGGATCTTTAAAATATAAACCAGGTATCCTCAATTTCAGTTCTCAGCTTAAGTTCCATGAGAAAGATGCTTTTCAAGCACCTGGACTACTAGATATAATTTTCGAAGTTACGGAATCTCTAAAATATAAACCAGGTATCTTAAAATTCAGTTCTCTGCTTAAGTTCCCTGAGGAAGATGTTTTTCAAGCACCTGGACTACTAGATGTAATTTTTAGAATGACTGGATCATTGAAGTACCATTCGGATATCTTCATTTTGATTTCTCAGCTTAAATTCCCTGATGAAGTTGTTTTTCAAGCACCTGGACTACTAGATATCATTTTCGAAATGACGGGATCTTTAAAATATAAACCAGGTATCCTCAATTTCAGTTCTCAGCTTAAGTTCCATGAGAAAGATGCTTTTCAAGCACCTGGACTACTAGATATAATTTTCAAAATTACGGGATCTCTAAATTATAAACCAGGTATCTTAAAATTCAGTTCTCTGCTTAAGTTCCCTGAGGAAGATGTTTTTCAAGCACCTGGACTACTAGATGTAATTTTTAGAATGACTGGATCATTGAAGTACCATTCGGATATCTTAATTTTGATTTCAGAACTTTAATTCCCTGATGAAGTTGTTTTTCAAGCACCTGGACTACTAGATATCATTTTCGAAATGACGGGATCATTAAAATATAAACCAGGTATCCTCAATTTCAGTTCTCAGCTTAAGTTCCATGAGGAAGATGTTTTTCAAGCGCCTTGACTACTAGATATCATCTTCGAAATGACAGGATCTCTAAAATATAAACTGGGCACTCCTCAATTTCAGTTCTCAGATTAAGTTCCCTGAGAAAGATGCATTTTAAGCACCTGGATTACTAGATATAATTTTAAAAATGACGGGATCTCTAAATTATAAACTAGGTATATTAAACTTCAGTTCTCAGCTTAAGTTCCCTGAGGAAAATGTTTTTCCAGCACCTGGACTACTAGATGTAATTTTTAGAATGACTGGATCATTGAAGTACCATTCGGATATCTTAATTTTGATTTTAGAACTTACATTCCCTGATGAAGTTGTTTTTCAAGCACCTGGACTACTAGATATAATTTTCAAAATGACGGGATCTCTAAAATATAAACCAGGTATCTTAAACTTCAGTTCTCAGCTTCAGTTCCCTGAGGAAGATGTTTTTCAAGCGCCTGGACTACTAGATATCATTTTCGAAATGACAGGATCTCTAAAATATAAACTGGGCACCCTCAATTTCAGTTCTCAGATTACGTTCCCTGAGAAAGATGCTTTTTAAGCACCTGGATTACTAGATATAATTTTCAAAATGGCGGGATCTCTAAATTATAAACTAGGTATCTTAAACTTCAGTTCTCAGCTTAAGTTTCCTGCGGAAGATGTTTTTCAAGCGCCTGGACTACTAGATGTAATTTTTAGAATGACTGGATCATTGAAGTACCATTCGGATATCTTAATTTTGATTTCAGAACTTTAATTCCCTGATGAAGTTGTTTTTCAAGCACCTGCACTACTAGATATCATTTTCGAAATGACGGGATCATTAAAATACAAACCAGGTATCCTCAATTTCAGTTCTCAGCTTAAGTTCCATGAGGAAGATGTTTTTCAAGCGCCTTGACTACTAGATATCATCTTCGAAATGACAGGATCTCTAAAATATAAACTGGGCACCCTCAATTTCAGTTTTCAGCTTAAGTTCCCTGAGAAGGATGCCTTTTAAGCACCTGGACTACTAGATATAATTTTCAAATTGTCGGGATCTCTAAAATATAAACCAGGTATCCTTAAATTCAGTTCTCAGCTTAAGTTCCCTGAGGAAGAAGTTTTTCAAGCGCCTGGACTACTAGATATCATCTTCGAAATGACGGGATCTTTAAAATATAAACCAGGTATCCTCAATTTCATTTCTCAGTTTAAGTTCCCTGAGGAAGATGTTTTTCAAGCGCATGGACTACTAGATATCATTTTCGAAATGACGGGATCTTTAAAATATAAACCAGGTATCCTCAATTTCCAGTTCTCAGATTAAGTTCCCTGAGAAAGATGCTTTTTAAGCACCTGGATTACTAGATATAATTTTCAAAATGACGGGATCTCTAAATTATAAACTAGGTATCTTAAACTTCAGTTCTCAGCTTAAGTTCCCTGAGGAAGATGTTTTTCAAGCACCTGGACTACTAGATGTAATTTTTAGAATGACTGGATCATTGAAGTACCATTCGGATATCTTAATTTTGATTTCAGAACTTACATTCCCTGATGAAGTTGTTTTTCAAGCACCTGGACTACTAGATATAATTTTCAAAATGACGGGATCTCTAAAATATAAACCAGGTATCTTAAACTTCAGTTCTCAGCTTATGTTCCCTGAGGAAGATGTTTTTCAAGCGCCTGGACTACTAGATATCATTTTCGAAATGACAGGATCTCTAAAATATAAACTGGGCACCCTCAATTTCAGGTCTCAGCTTAAGTTCCCTGAGAAAGATGCTTTTTAAGCACCTGGACTACTAGATATAATTTTCAAAATGACGGGATCTCTAAAATATAAACTAGGTATCTTAAACTTCAGTTCTCAGCTCAAGTTCCATGAGGAAGATGTATTTTAAGCACCTGGACTACTAGATGTAACTTTTAGAATGACTGGATAATTGAAGTACCATTTGGATATCTTAATTTTGATTTCTCAGCTTAAATTCCCTGGGGAAGTTGTTTTTCAAGCACCTGGACTACTAGATATAATTTTCAAAATGACGGGATCTCTAAAAATATAAACCAGGTATCTTAAACTTCAGTTCTCAGCTTATGTTCCCTGAGGAAGATGTTTTTCAAGCACCTGGACTACTAGATATCATTTTCGAAATGACAGGATCTCTAAAATATAAACTGGGCACCCTCAATTTCAGTTCTCAGCTTAAGTTCCCTGAGAAAGATGCTTTTAAGCACCTGGACTACTAGATAGAATTTTCAAAAGGACGGGATCTCTAAAATATAAACCAGGTATCTTAAACTTCAGTTCTCAGCTTAAGTTCCCTGAGGAAGATGTTTTTCAAGCGCCTGGAATATAGATGTAATTTTTAGAATGACTGGATCATTGAAGTACAATTCGGATATCTTAATTTTGATTTCACAGCTTAAATTCCCTGATGAAGTTGTTTTTCAAGCACCTGGACTACTAGATATAATTTTCAAAATTACGGGATCTCTAAAATATAAACTAGGTATATTAAACTTCAGTTCTCAGCTTAAGTTCCCTGAGGAAGATGTTTTTCAAGCACCTGAACTATTAGATATAATTTTCAAAGTGACGGGATCTCTAAATTATAAACTAGGTATCTTAAACTTCAGTTCTCAGCTTAAGTTGCCTGAGGAAGATGTTTTTCAAGCGCCTGGAATATAGATGTAATTTTTTAGAATGACTGGATCATTGAAGTACAATTCGGATATCTTAATTTTGATTTCACAGCTTAAATTCCCTGATGAAGTTGTTTTTCAAGCACCTGGACTACTAGATATAATTTTCAAAATTACGGGATCTCTAAAATATAAACCAGGTATATTAAACTTCAGTTCTCAGCTTAAGTTCCCTGAGGAAGATGTTTTACAAGCGCCTGGACTACTAGATGTAATTTTTAGAATGACTGGATCATTGAAGTACCATTCGGATATCTTAATTTTGATTTCAGAACTTTAATTCCCTGATGAAGTTGTTTTTCAAGGACCTGGACTACTAGATATAATTTTCAAAATGACGGGATCTCTAAAATATAAACCAGGTATCTTAAACTTCAGTTCTCAGCTTAAGTTCCCTGAGGAAGATGTTTTTCAAGCGCCTGGACTACTAGATATCATTTTCGAAATGACAGGATCTCTAATATATAAACTGGGCACCCTCAATTTCAGTTCTCAGATTAAGTTCCCTGAGAAAGATGCTTTTTAAGCACCTGGATTACTAGATATAATTTTCAAAATGACGGGATCTCTAAATTATAAACTAGGTATCTTAAACTTCAGTTCTCAGCTTAAGTTCCCTGAGGAAGATGTTTTTCAAGCACCTGGACTACTAGATGTAATTTTTAGAATGACTGGATCATTGAAGTACCATTCGGATATCTTAATTTTGATTTCAGAACTTACATTCCCTGATGAAGTTGTTTTTCAAGCACCTGGACTACTAGATATAATTTTCAAAGTGACGGGATCTCTGAAATATAAACTAGGTATCTTAAACTTCAGTTCACAGCTTAAATTCCCTAATGAAGTTGTTTTTCAAGCACCTGGACTACTAGATATAATTTTCAAAGTGACGGGATCTCTGAAATATAAACTAGGTATCTTAAACTTCAGTTCTCAGCTTAAATTCCCTAGGGAAGTTGTTTTTCAAGCACCTGAACTATTAGATATAATTTTCAAAGTGACGGGATCTCTAAATTATAAACTAGGTATCTTAAACTTCAGTTCTCAGCTTAAGTTGCCTGAGGAAGATGTTTTTCAAGCGCCTGGAATATAGATGTAATTTTTAGAATGACTGGATCATTGAAGTACAATTCGGATATCTTAATTTTGATTTCACAGCTTAAATTCCCTGATGAAGTTGTTTTTCAAGCACCTGGACTACTAGATATAATTTTCAAAATTACGGGATCTCTAAAATATAAACCAGGTATATTAAACTTCAGTTCTCAGCTTAAGTTTCCTGCGGAAGATGTTTTTCAAGCGCCTGGACTACTAGATGTAATTTTTAGAATGACTGGATCATTGAAGTACCATTCGGATATCTTAATTTTGATTTCAGAACTTTAATTCCCTGATGAAGTTGTTTTTCAAGCACCTGGACTACTAGATATAATTTTCAAAAATGACGGGATCTCTAAAATATAAACCAGGTATCTTAAACTTCAGTTCTCAGCTTAAGTTCCCTGAGGAAGATGTTTTTCAAGCGCCTGGACTACTAGATATCATTTTCGAAATGACAGGATCTCTAAAATATAAACTGGGCACCCTCAATTTCAGTTCTCAGATTAAGTTCCCTGAGAAAGATGCTTTTTAAGCACCTGGATTACTAGATATAATTTTCGTAATGACGGGATCTTTAAAATATAAACCAGGTATCTTAAAATTCAGTTCTCTGCTTGAGTTCCCTCAGGAAGATGTTTTTCAAGCACCTGGACTACTAGATGTAATTTTTAGAATGACTTGATCATTGAAGTACCATTCGGATATCTTAATTTTGATTTCAGAACTTACATTCCCTGATGAAGTTGTTTTTCAAGCACCTGGACTACTAGATATAATTTTCAAAATGACGGGATCTCTAAAATATAAACCAGGTATCTTAAACTTCAGTTCTCAGCTTAAGTTCCCTGAGGAAGATGTTTTTCAAGCGCCTGGACTACTAGATATCATTTTCGAAATGACAGGATCTCTAAAATATAAACTGGGCACCCTCAATTTCAGTTCTCAGATTAAGTTCCCTGAGAAAGATGCTTTTTAAGCACCTGGATTACTAGATATAATTTTCGAAATGACGGGATCTCTAAAATATAAACGAGGTATCTTAAATATCAATTCTCAGCTTAAGTTCCGTGAGGAAGATGTTTTTCAAGAACCTGGGCTACTAGATGTAATTTTTAGAATGACTGGATCATTGAAGTACCATTCGGATATCTTAATTTTGATTTCAGAACTTAAATTCCCTGATGAAGTTGTTTTTCAAGCACCTGGACTACTAGATATAATTTTCAAAATGACGGGATCTCTAAAATATAAACCAGGTATCTTAAACTTCAGTTCTCAGCTTAAGTTCCCTGAGGAAGATGTTTTTCAAGCGCCTGGACTACTAGATATCATTTTCGAAATGACAGGATCTCTAAAATATAAACTGGGCACCCTCAATTTCAGTTCTCAGATTAAGTTCCCTGAGAAAGATGCTTTTTAAGCACCTGGATTACTAGATATAATTTTCAAAATGACGGGATCTCTAAAATATAAACCAGGTATCTTAAAATTCAGTTCTCATCTTAAGTTCCCTGAGGAAGATGTTTTTCAAGCACCTGGACTACTAGATGTAATTTTTAGAATGACTGGATCATTGAAGTACCTTTCGGATATCTTAATTTTGATTTCAGAACTTACATTCCCTGATGAAGTTGTTTTTCAAGCACCTGGACTACTAGATATAATTTTCAAAATGACGGGATCTCTAAAATATAAACCAGGTATCTTAAACTTCAGTTCTCAGCTTATGTTCCCTGAGGAAGATGTTTTTCAAGCGCCTGGACTACTAGATATCATTTTCGAAATGACAGGATCTCTAAAATATAAACTGGGCACCCTCAATTTCAGTTCTCATCTCAAGTTCCCTGAGGAAGATGTTTTTTAAGCACCTAGAATAATAGATATAATTTTCAAAATGACGGGATCTCTAAAATGTAAACTAGGTATCTTAAATTTCAGTTCTCATCTCAAGTTCCCTGAGGAAGAAGTTTTTTAAGCACCTGGACTACTAGATGTAACTTTTAGAATGACTGGATAATTGAAGTACCATTTGGATATCTTAATTTTGATTTCTCAGCTTAAATTCCCTGGGGAAGTTGTTTTTCAAGCACCTGGACTACTAGATATAATTTTCAAAATGACAGGATCTCTAAAATATAAACCAGGTATCTTAGATTTCAGTTCTCAGCTTATGTTCCCTGAGGAAGAAGTTTTTCAAGCGCCTGGACTACTAGATATCATCTTCGAAATGACAGGATCTCTAAAATATAAACTGGGCACCCTCAATTTCAGTTCTCAGCTTAATATACCTGAGAAAGATGCTTTTAAGCACCTGGACTACTAGATATAATTTTCAAAATGACGGGATCTCTAAAATATTAACTAGGTCTCTTAAACTTCAGTTCTCAGCTCCAGTTCCATGAGGAAGATGTATTTTAAGCACCTGGACTACTAGATGTAACTTTTAGAATGACTGGATAATTGAAGTACCATTTGGATAACTTAATTTTGATTTCTCAGCTTAAATTCCCTAGGGAAGTTGTTTTTCAAGCACCTGAACTATTAGATATAATTTTCAAAGTGACGGGATCTCTAAATTATAAACTAGGTATCTTAAACTTCAGTTCTCAGCTTAAGTTGCCTGAGGAAGATGTTTTTCAAGCGCCTGGAATACTACATGTAATTTTTAGAAATACTGGATCATTGAAGTACAATTCGGATATCTTCATTTTGATTTCACAGCTTAAATTCCCTGATGAAGTTGTTTTTCAAGCACCTGGACTACTAGATATAATTTTCAAAATTACGGGATCTCTAAAATATAAACCAGGTATATTAAACTTCAGTTCTCAGCTTAAGTTCCCTGAGGAAGAAGTTTTTCAAGCGCCTGGACTACTAGATATCATTTTCGAAATGACAGGATCTCTAAAATATAAACTGGGCATCTTAGATTTCAGTTCACAGCTTAAGTTCCCTGAGAAAGATACTTTTTAAGCGCCTGGACTACTAGATATCATTTTCGAAATGACAGGATCTCTAAAATATAAACTGGGCATCTTAGATTTCAGTTCACAGCTTAAGTTCCCTGAGAAAGATACTTTTTAAGCACATGGACTACTAGATATAATTTTCAAAATTGCGGGATCTCTAAAATATAAACCAGGTATATTAAACTTCAGTTCTCAGCTTAAGTTTTCTGAGGAAGATGTTTTTCAAGCGCCTGGACTACTAGATGTAATTTCTAGAATGACTGGATCATTGAAGTACCATTCGGATATCTTAATTTTGATTTCAGAAAGTTAATTCCCTGATGAAGTTGTTTTTCAAGCACCTGGACTACTAGATATAATTTTCAAAATGACAGGATCTCTAAAATATAAACCAGGTATCTTAGATTTCAGTTCTCAGCTTAAGTTCCCTGACGAAGATGTTTTTCAAGCGTCTGGACTACTAGATATAATTTTCGAAATGACAGGATCTCTAAAATATAAACTGGGCACCCTCAATTTCAGTTCTCAGATTAATTTCCCTGAGAAAGATGCTTTTTAAGCACCTGGATTACTAGATATAATTTTCGAAATGACGGGATCTTTAAAATATAAACCAGGTATCTTAAAATTCAGTTCTCTGCTTGAGTTCCCTCAGGAAGATGTTTTTCAAGCACCTGGACTACTAGATGTAATTTTTAGAATGACTTGATCATTGAAGTACCATTCGGATATCTTCATTTTGATTTCAGAACTTACATTCCCTGATGAAGTTGTTTTTCAAGCACCTGGACTACTAGATATAATTTTCAAAATGACGGGATCTCTAAAATATAAACCAGGTATCTTAGACTTCAGTTCTCAGCTTAAGTTCCCTGAGGAAGATGTTTTTCAAGCGCCTGGACTACTAGATATCATTTTCGAAATGACAGGATCTCTAAAATATAAACTGGGCACCCTCAATTTCAGTTCTCAGATTAAGTTCCCTGAGAAAGATGCTTTTTAAGCACCTGGATTACTAGATATAATTTTCGAAATGACGGGATCTTTAAAATATAAACCAGGTATCTTAAAATTCAGTTCTCTGCCTGAGTTCCCTCAGGAAGATGTTTTTCAAGAACCTGGACAACTAGATTTAATTTTTAGAATGACTGGATCATTGAAGTACAATTCGTATATCTTTATTTTGATTTCAGAACTTAAATTCCCTGATGAAGTTGTTTTTCAAGCGCCTGGAATACTATATATAATTTTCAAAGTGACGGGATCTCTAAAATATAAACCAGGTATCTTTTACTTCAGTTCTCAGCTTAAGTTCCCTGAGGAAGATGTTTTTCAAGCGCCTGGACTACTAGATATCATTTTCGAAATGACAGGATCTCTAAAATATAAACTGGGCACCCTCAATTTCAGTTCTCAGATTAAGTTCCCTGAGAAAGATGCTTTTTAAGCACCTGGATTACTAGATATAATTTTCAAAATGACGGGATCTCTAAAATATAAACTAGGTATCTTAATTTTCAGTTCTCAGCTCAAGTTCCCTAAGGAAGATGTTTTTCAAGCACCTGGACTACTAGATGTAATTTTTAGAATGACTGGATCATTGAAGTACCATTCGGATATCTTAATTTTGATTTCACAGCTTACATTCCCTGAGAAAGATACTTTTTAAACACCTGGACTACTAGATATAGTTTTCAAAGTGACGGGATCTATAAAATATAAACCAGGTATCTTAAACTTCAGTTCTCAGCTTATGTTCCCTGAGGAAGATGTTTTTCAAGCGCCTGGACTACTAGATATCATTTTCGAAATGACAGGATCTCTAAAATATAAACTGGGCACCCTCAATTTCAGGTCTCAGCTTAAGTTCCCTGAGAAAGATGCTTTTAAGCACCTGGACTACTAGATATAATTTTCAAAATGACGGGATCTCTAAAATATAAACTAGGTCTCTTAAACTTCAGTTCTCAGCTCCAGTTCCATGAGGAAGATGTATTTTAAGCACCTGGACTACTAGATGTAACTTTTAGAATGACTGGATAATTGAAGTACCATTTGGATATCTTAATTTTGATTTCTCAGCTTAAATTCCCTGGGGAAGTTGTTTTTCAAGCACCTGGACTACTAGATATAATTTTCAAAATGACGGGATCTCTAAAATATAAACCAGGTATCTTAAACTTCAGTTCTCAGCTTATGTTCCCTGAGGAAGATGTTTTTCAAGCGCCTGGACTACTAGATATCATTTTCGAAATGACAGGATCTCTAAAATATAAACTGGGCACCCTCAATTTCAGGTCTCAGCTTAAGTTCCCTGAGAAAGATGCTTTTTAAGCACCTGGACTAATAGATATAATTTTCAAAATGACGGGATCTCTAAAATATAAACTAGGTATCTTAAACTTCAGTTCTCAGCTTAAGTTCCATGAGGAAGATGTATTTCAAGCGCCTGGAATACTAGATGTAATTTTTAGAATGACTGGATCATTGAAGTACAATTCGGATATCTTAATTTTGATTTCACAGCTTAAATTCCCTGATGAAGTTGTTTTTCAAGCACCTGGACTACTAGATATAATTTTCAAAATTACGGGATCTCTAAAATATAAACCAGGTATATTAAACTTCAGTTCTCAGCTTAAGTTCCCTGAGGAAGATGTTTTTCAAGCACCTGGACTACTAGATATAATTTTCATAATGACGGGATCTCTAAAATATAAACCAGGTATCTTAAACTTCAGTTCTCAGCTTAAGTTCCCTGAGGAAGAAGTTTTTCAAGCGCCTGGACTACTAGATATCATTTTCGAAATGACAGGATCTCTAAAATATAAACTGGGCATCTTAGATTTCAGTTCACAGCTTAAGTTCCCTGAGAAAGATACTTTTCAAGCACCTGGACTACTAGATATAATTTTCAAAATGACGGGATCTCTAAAATATAAACCAGGTATCTTAAACTTCAGTTCTCAGCTTAAGTTCCCTGAGGAAGGAGTTTTTCAAGAGCCTGGACTACTAGATATCATCTTCGAAATGACAGGATCTCTAAAATATAAACTGGGCACCCTCAATTTCAGTTCTCAGCGTAAGTTCCCTGAGAAGGATGCTTTTTAAGCTCCTGGACTACTAGATATAATTTTCAAAGTGACGGGATCTCTAAAATATAAACCAGTTATCCTTAAATTCAGTTCTCAGCTTAAGTTCCCTGAGGAAGAAGTTTTTCAAGCGCCTGGACTACTAGATATCATTTTCGAAATGACAGGATCTCTAAAATATGAACTGGGCATCTTAAATTTCAGTTCACAGCTTAAGTTCCCTGAGAAAGATACTTTTTAAGCGCCGGGACTACTAGATATCATTTTCGAAATGACAGGATCTCTAAAATATAAACTGTGCATCTTAAATTTCAGTTCTCAGCTTAAGTTCCCTGAGAAAGATACTTTTTAAGCGCCTGGACTACTAGATATCATTTTCGAAATGACACGATCTCTAAAATATAAACTGGGCATCTTAGATTTCAGTTCACAGCTTAAGTTCCCTGAGAAAGATACTTTTTAAGCACATGGACTACTAGATATAATTTTCAAAATTGCGGGATCTCTAAAATATAAACCAGGTATATTAAATTTCAGTTCTCAGCTTAAGTTCCCTGAGTATCATGCTTTTAAAGCACCTGGAATACTAGATTTAATTTTCATAATGACGGGCTCTTTAAAATATAAACCAGGTATCTTATATTTCAGTTCTCAGCTTAAGTTCCATGAGGAAGAAGTTTTTCAAGCGCCTGGACTACCAGATATCATGTTCGAAATGACAGGATCTCTAAAATATAAACTGGGCATCTTAGATTTCAGTTCACAGCTTAAGTTCCCTGAGAAAGATACTTTTCAAGCACCTGGACTACTAGATATAATTTTCAAAATGACGGGATCTCTAAAATATAAACCAGGTATCTTAAACTTCAGTTCTCAGCTTAAGTTCCCTGAGGAAGGAGTTTTTCAAGAGCCTGGACTACTAGATATCATCTTCGAAATGACAGGATCTCTAAAATATAAACTGGGCACCCTCAATTTCAGTTCTCAGCGTAAGTTCCCTGAGAAGGATGCTTTTTAAGCTCCTGGACTACTAGATATAATTTTCAAAGTGACGGGATCTCTAAAATATAAACCAGTTATCCTTAAATTCAGTTCTCAGCTTAAGTTCCCTGAGGAAGAAGTTTTTCAAGCGCCTGGACTACCAGATATCATTTTCGAAATGACAGGATCTCTAAAATATGAACTGGGCATCTTAAATTTCAGTTCACAGCTTAAGTTCCCTGAGAAAGTACTTTTTAAGCACATGGACTACTAGATATAATTTTCAAAATGACGGGATCTCTAAAATATAAACCAGGTATCTTAAACTTCAGTTCTCAGCTTAAGTTCCCTGAGGAAGATGTTTTTCAAGCGCCTGGACTACTAGATATCATTTTCGAAATGACAGGATCTCTAAAATATAAACTGGGCACCCTCAATTTCAGTTCTCAGATTAAGTTCCCTGAGAAAGATGCTTTTTAAGCACCTGGACTACTAGATATAATTTTCAAAATGGCGGGATCTCTAAATTATAAACTAGGTATCTTAAAATTCAGTTCTCTGCTTAAGTTCCCTGAGGAAGATGTTTTTCAAGCACCTGGACTACTAGATGTAATTTTTAGAATGACTGGATCATTGAAGTACCATTCGGATATCTTAATTTTGATTTCAGAACTTAAATTCCCTGATGAAGTTGTTTTTCAAGCACCTGGACTACTAGATATCATTTTCGAAATGACGGGATCTTTAAAATATAAACCAGGTATCCTCAATTTCAGTTCTCAGCTTAAGTTCCCTGAGAAAGATGAATTCAAGCACCTGGACTACTAGATATAATTTTCAAAATGACGGGATCTCTAAATTACAAACTAGGTATCTTAAAATTCAGTTCTCTGCTTAAGTTCCCTGAGGAAGATGTTTTTCAAGCACCTGGACTACTAGATGTAATTTTTAGAATGACTGGATCATTGAAGTACCATTCGGATATCTTCATTTTGATTTCAGAACTTTAATTCCCTGATGAAGTTGTTTTTCAAGGACCTGGACTACTAGATATAATTTTCAAAATGACGGGATCTCTAAAATATAAACCAGGTATCTTAAGCTTCAGTTCTCAGCTTAAGTTCCCTGAGGAAGATGTTTTTCAAGCGCCTGGACTACTAGATATCATTTTCGAAATGACAGGATCTCTAAAATATAAACTGGGCACCCTCAATTTCAGTTCTCAGAATAAGTTCCCTGAGAAAGATGCTTTTTAAGCACCTGGATTACTAGATATAATTTTCAAAATGACGGGATCTCTAAATTATAAACTAGGTATCTTAAACTTCAGTTCTCAGCTTAAGTTCCCTGAGGAAGATGTTGTTCAAGCACCTGGACTACTAGATGTAATTTTTAGAATGACTGGATCATTGAAGTACCATTCGGATATCTTAATTTTGATTTCAGAACTTACATTCCCTGATGAAGTTGTTTTTCAAGCACCTGGACTACTAGATATAATTTTCAAAATGAAGGGATCTCTAAAATATAAACCAGGTATCTTAAACTTCAGTTCTCAGCTTATGTTCCCTGAGGAAGATGTTTTTCAAGCGCCTGGACTACTAGATATCATTTTCGAAATGACAGGATCTCTAAAATATAAACTGGGCACCCTCAATTTCAGTTCTCATCTCAAGTTCCCTGAGGAAGATGTTTTTTAAGCACCTAGAATAATAGATATAATTTTCAAAATGACGGGATCTCTAAAATGTAAACTAGGTAGCTACAATTTCAGTACTCATCTCAAGTTGCATGAGGAAGATGTATTTTAAGCACCTGGACTACTAGATGTAACTTTTAGAATGACTGGATAATTGAAGTACCATTTGGATATCTTAATTTTGATTTCTCAACTTAAATTCCCTGGGGAAGTTGTTTTTCAAGCACCTGGACTACTAGATATAATTTTCAAAATGACGGGATCTCTAAAATATAAACCAGGTATCTTAAACTTCAGTTCTCAGCTTATGTTCCCTGAGGAAGATGTTTTTCAAGCGCCTGGACTACTAGATATCATTTTCGAAATGACAGGATCTCTAAAATATAAACTGGGCACCCTCAATTTCAGTTCTCAGCTTAAGTTCCCTGAGAAAGATGCTTTTAAGCACCTGGACTACTAGATATAATTTTCAAAATGACGGGATCTCTAAAATATAAACTAGGTCTCTTAAACTTCAGTTCTCAGCTCCAGTTCCATGAGGAAGATGTATTTTAAGCACCTGGACTACTAGATGTAACTTTTAGAATGACTGGATAATTGAAGTACCATTTGGATATCTTAATTTTGATTTCTCAGCTTAAATTCCCTAGGGAAGTTGTTTTTCAAGCACCTGAACTATTAGATATAATTTTCAAAGTGACGGGATCTCTAAATTATAAACTAGGTATCTTAAACTTCAGTTCTCAGCTTAAGTTGCCTGAGGAAGATGTTTTTCAAGCGCCTGGAATACTAGATGTAATTTTTAGAATGACTGGATCATTGAAGTACAATTCGGATATCTTAATTTTGATTTCACAGCTTAAATTCCCTGATGAAGTTGTTTTTCAAGCACCTGGACTACTAGATATAATTTTCAAAATTACGGGATCTCTAAAATATAAACCAGGTATATTAAACTTCAGTTCTCAGCTTAAGTTCCCTGAGGAAGATGTTTTTCAAGCGCCTGGACTACTAGATGTAATTTTTAGAATGACTGGATCATTGAAGTACCATTCGGATATCTTAATTTTGATTTCAGAACTTAAATTCCGTGATGAAGTTGTTTTTCAAGCACCTGGACTACTAGATATAATTTTCAAAATGACGGGATCTCTAAAATATAAACCAGGTATCTTAAACTTCAGTTCTCAGCTTAAGTTCCCTGAGGAAGAAGTTTTTCAAGCGCCTGGACTACTAGATATCATTTTCGAAATGACAGGATCTCTAAAATATAAACTGGGCATCTTAGATTTCAGTTCACAGCTTAAGTTCCCTGAGAAAGATACTTTTTAAGCGCCTGGACTACTAGATATCATTTTCGAAAAGACACTATCTCTAAAATATAAACTAGACATCTTAAATTTCAGTTCTCAGCTTCAGTTCCCTGAGAAAGATGGATTTTAAGCACATGGACTACTAGATATAATTTTCAAAATTGCGGGATCTCTAAAATATAAACCAGGTATATTAAACTTCAGTTCTCAGCTTAAGTTCCCTGAGGAAGATGTTTTTCAAGCACCTGGACTACTAGATATAATTTTCAAAATGACGGGATCTCTAAAATATAAACCAGGTATCTTAAACTTCAGTTCTCAGCTTAAGTTCCCTGAGGAAGAAGTTTTTCAAGCGCCTGGACTACTAGATATCATTTTCGAAATGACAGGATCTCTAAAATATAAACTGGGCATCTTAGATTTCAGTTCACAGCTTAAGTTCCCTGAGAAAGATACTTTTCAAGCACCTGGACTACTAGATATAATTTTCAAAATGACGGGATCTCTAAAATATAAACCAGGTATCTTAAACTTCAGTTCTCAGCTTAAGTTCCCTGAGGAAGGAGTTTTTCAAGAGCCTGGACTACTAGATATCATCTTCGAAATGACAGGATCTCTAAAATATAAACTGGGCACCCTCAATTTCAGTTCTCAGCGTAAGTTCCCTGAGAAGGATGCTTTTTAAGCTCCTGGACTACTAGATATAATTTTCAAAGTGACGGGATCTCTAAAATATAAACCAGGTATCCTTAAATTCAGTTCTCAGCTTAAGTTCCCTGAGGAAGAAGTTTTTCAAGCGCCTGGACTACTAGATATCATTTTCGAAATGACAGGATCTCTAAAATATGAACTGGGCATCTTAAATTTCAGTTCACAGCTTAAGTTCCCTGAGAAAGATACTTTTTAAGCACATGGACTACTAGATATAATTTTCAAAGTGACGGGATCTTTAAAATATAAACCAGGTATCTTAAAATTCAGTTCTCTGCTTGAGTTCCCTCAGGAAGATGTATTTTAAGCACCTGGACAAATAGAAATCATTTTCGGAATGACAGCATCTCTAAAATATGAACTGGGCATCTTAAATTTCAGTTCTCAGCTTAAGTTCCCTGAGAAAGATGCTTTTTAAGCACATGGACTAATAGATATAATTTTCAAAATGACGGGATCTCTAAAATGTAAACTAGGTATCTTAAATTTCATTTCTCAGCTTAAGTTCCCTGAGAAAGATGTTTTTCAAGCACCTGGCGTACTATATATAATTTTCAAAATGACGGGATCTATAAAATATAAACTAGTAATCTTAAATTTCAATTATCAGCTTATGTTCCCTGAGGAAGATGTTTTTCAAGCGCCTGGACTACTAGATATCATTTTCGAAATGACAGGATCTCTAAAATATAAACTGGGCACCCTCAATTTCAGGTCTCAGCTTAAGTTCCCTGAGAAAGATGTTTTTTTAGCACCTGGACTACTAGATATAATTTTCAAAATGACGGGATCTCTACAATATAAACTAGGTATCTTAAACTTCAGTTCTCAGCTCAAGTTCCATGAGGAAGATGTATTTTAAGCACCTGGACTACTAGATGTAACTTTTAGAATGACTGGATAATTGAAGTACCATTTGGATATCTTAATTTTGATTTCTCAGCTTAAATTCCCTGGGGAAGTTGTTTTTCAAGCACCTGGACTACTAGATATAATTTTCAAAATGACGGGATCTCTAAAATATAAACCAGGTATCTTAAACTTCAGTTCTCAGCTTATGTTCCCTGAGGAAGATGTTTTTCAAGCGCCTGGACTACTAGATATCATTTTCGAAATGACAGGATCTCTAAAATATAAACTGGGCACCCTCAATTTCAGTTCTCAGCTTAAGTTCCCTGAGAAAGATGCTTTTAAGCACCTGGACTACTAGATATAATTTTCAAAATGACGGGATCTCTAAAATATAAACTAGGTCTCTTAAACTTCAGTTCTCAGCTCCAGTTCCATGAGGAAGATGTATTTTAAGCACCTGGACTACTAGATGTAACTTTTAGAATGACTGGATAATTGAAGTACCATTTGGATATCTTAATTTTGATTTCTCAGCTTAAATTCCCTAGGGAAGTTGTTTTTCAAGCACCTGAACTATTAGATATAATTTTCAAAGTGACGGGATCTCTAAATTATAAACTAGGTATCTTAAACTTCAGTTCTCAGCTTAAGTTGCCTGAGGAAGATGTTTTTCAAGCGCCTGGAATACTAGATGTAATTTTTAGAATGACTGGATCATTGAAGTACAATTCGGATATCTTAATTTTGATTTCACAGCTTAAATTCCCTGATGAAGTTGTTTTTCAAGCTTCTGGACTACTAGATATAATTTTCAAAATTACGGGATCTCTAAAATATAAACCAGGTACATTAAACTTCAGTTCTCAGCTTAAGTTCCCTGAGGAAGATGTTTTTCAAGCGCCTGGACTACTAGATGTAATTTTTAGAATGACTGGATCATTGAAGTACCATTCGGATATCTTAATTTTGATTTCAGAACTTACAATCCCTGATGAAGTTGTTTTTCAAGCACCTGGACTACTAGATATAATTTTCAAAATGACGGGATCTCTAAAATATAAACCAGGTATCTTAAACCTCAGTTCTCAGCTTAAGTTCCCTGAGGAAGATGTTTTTCAAGCGCCTGGACTGCTACATATCATTTTCGAAATGACAGGATCTCTAAAATATAAACTGGGCACCCTCAATTTCAGTTCTCAGATTAAGTTCCCTGAGAAAGATGCTTTTTAAGCACCTGGACTACTGGATATAATTTTCAAAATGACGGGATCTCTAAAATATAAACCAGGTATCTTAAAATTCAGTTCTCTGCTTAAGTTCCCTGAGGAAGATGTTTTGCAAGCACCTGGACTACTAGATGTAATTTTTAGAATGACTGGATCATTGAAGTACCATTCGTATATCTTAATTTTGATTTCAGAACTTACATTCCCTGATGAAGTTGTTTTTCAAGCACCTGAACTAATAGATATAATTTTCAAAATGACGGGATCTCTAAAATATAAAACAGGTATCATAAATTTCAGTTCTCAGCTTAAGTTCCCTGAGGAAGATGTTTTTCAAGCGCCTGGACTACTAGATATCATTTTCGAAATGATGGGATCTTTAAAATATAAACCAGGTATCCTCAATTTCAGTACTCAGTTTAAGTTCCCTGAGGAAGATGTTTTTCAAGCGCATGGACTACTAGATATCATTTTCGAAATGACGGGATCTTTAAAATATAAACCAGGTATCCTCAATTTCAGTTCTCAGCTAAAGTTCCCTGAGGAAGAAGTTTTTCAAGCGCCTGGACTACTAGATATCATTTTCGAAATGACGGGATCTTTAAAATATAAACCAGGTATCCTCAATTTCAGTTCTCAGTTTAAGTTCCCTGAGGAAGATGTTTTTCAAGCGCCTGGACTACTAGATATCATTTTCGAAATGACGGGATGTTTAAAATATAAACCAGGTATCCTCAATTTCAGTTCTCAGCTTAAGTTCCATGAGAAAGATGCTTTTCAAGCATATGGACTACTAGATATAATTTTCAAAGTGACGGAATCTCTAAAATATAAACCACGTATCTTAAAATTCAGTTCTCTGCTTAAGTTCCCTGAGGAAGATGTTTTTCAAGCACCTGGACTACTAGATGTAATTTTTAGAATGACTGGATCATTGAAGTACCATTCGGATATCTTCATTTTGATTTCTCAGCTTAAATTCCCTGATGAAGTTGTTTTTCAAGCACCTGGACTTCTAGATATAATTTTCAAAATGACGGGATCTCTAAAATATAAACCAGGTATCTTAAACTTCAGTTCTCAGCTTAAGTTCCCTGAGGAAGATGTTTTTCAAGCGCCTGGACTACTAGATATCATTTTCGAAATGACAGGATCTCTAAAATATAAACTGGGCACCCTCAATTTCAGTTCTCAGATTAAGTTCCCTGAGAAAGATGCTTTTTAAGCACCTGGATTACTAGATATAATTTTCAAAATGACGGGATCTCTAAATTATAAACTAGGTATCTTAAACTTCAGTTCTCAGCTTAAGTTCCCTGAGGAAGATGTTTTTCAAGCACCTGGACTACTAGATGTAATTTTTAGAATGACTGGATCATTGAAGTACCATTCGGATATCTTAATTTTGATTTCAGAACTTACATTCCCTGATGAAGTTGTTTTTCAAGCACCTGGACTACTAGATATAATTATCAAAATGACGGGATCTCTGAAATATAAACCAGGTATCTTAAACTTCAGTTCTCAGCTTATGTTCCCTGAGGAAGATGTTTTTCAAGCGCCTGGACTACTAGATATCATTTTCGAAATGACAGGATCTCTAAAATATAAACTGGGCAACCTCAATTTCAGGTCTCAGCTTAAGTTCCCTGAGAAAGATGCTTTTTAAGCACCTGGACTACTAGATATAATTTTCAAAATGACGGGATCTCTAAAATATAAACTAGGTATCTTAAACTTCAGTTCTCAGCTCAAGTTCCATGAGGAAGATGTATTTTAAGCACCTGGACTACTAGATGTAACTTTTAGAATGACTGGATAATTGAAGTACCATTTGGATATCTTAATTTTGATTTCTCAGCTTAAATTCCCTGGGGAAGTTGTTTTTCAAGCACCTGGACTACTAGATATAATTTTCAAAATGACGGGATCTCTAAAATATAAACCAGGTATCTTAGATTTCAGTTCTCAGATTATGTTCCCTGAGGTAGTTGTTTTTCATGCGCCTGGACGACGAGATATCATTTTCGAAATGACAGGATCTCTAAAATATAAACTGGGCACCCTCAATTTCAGTTCTCAGCTTAAGTTCCCTGAGAAAGATGCTTTTAAGCACCTGGACTACTAGATATAATTTTCAAAATGACGGGATCTCTAAAATATAAACTAGGTCTCTTAAACTTCAGTTCTCAGCTCCAGTTCCATGAGGAAGATGTATTTTAAGCACCTGGACTACTAGATGTAACTTTTAGAATGACTGGATAATTGAAGTACCATCTGGATATCTTAATTTTGATTTCTCAGCTTAAATTCCCTAGGGAAGTTGTTTTTCAAGCACCTGAACTATTAGATATAATTTTCAAAGTGACGGGATCTCTAAATTATAAACTAGGTATCTTAAACTTCAGTTCTCAGCTTAAGTTGCCTGAGGAAGATGTTTTTCAAGCGCCTGGAATACTAGATGTAATTTTTAGAATGACTGGATCATTGAAGTACAATTCGGATATCTTAATTTTGATTTCACAGCTTAAATTCCCTGATGAAGTTGTTTTTCAAGCTTCTGGACTACTAGATATAATTTTCAAAATTACGGGATCTCTAAAATATAAACCAGGTACATTAAACTTCAGTTCTCAGCTTAAGTTCCCTGAGGAAGATGTTTTTCAAGCGCCTGGACTACTAGATGTAATTTTTAGAATGACTGGATCATTGAAGTACCATTCGGATATCTTAATTTTGATTTCAGAACTTACAATCCCTGATGAAGTTGTTTTTCAAGCACCTGGACTACTAGATATAATTTTCAAAATGACGGGATCTCTAAAATATAAACCAGGTATCTTAAACCTCAGTTCTCAGCTTAAGTTCCCTGAGGAAGATGTTTTTCAAGCGCCTGGACTACTACATATCATTTTCGAAATGACAGGATCTCTAAAATATAAACTGGGCACCCTCAATTTCAGTTGTCAGATTAAGTTCCCTGAGTAAGATGGTTTTAAAGCACCTGAACTACTAGATATAATTTTCAAAATGACGGGATCTCTAAAATATAAACGAGGTATCTTAAATTTCAGTTCTCAGCTTAAGTTCCCTGAGGAAGATGTTTTTCAAGCACCTGGACTACTAGATGTAATTATTAGAATGACTGGATCATTGAAGTACCATTCGGATATCTTAATTTTGATTTCAGAACTTACATTCCCTGATGAAGTTGTTTTTCAAGCACCTGAACTAATAGATATAATTTTCAAAATGACGGGATCTCTAAAATATAAAACAGGTATCATAAATTTCAGTTCTCAGCTTGAGTTCTTTGAGGAAGATGTTTTTCAAGCGCCTGGACTACTAGATATCATTTTCGAAATGATGGGATCTTTAAAATATAAACCAGGTATCCTCAATTTCAGTTCTCAGTTTAAGTTCCCTGAGGAAGATGTTTTTCAAGCGCATGGACTACTAGATATCATTTTCGAAATGACGGGATCTTTAAAATATAAACCAGGTATCCTCAATTTCAGTTCTCAGCTAAAGTTCCCTGAGGAAGAAGTTTTTCAAGCGCCTGGACTACTAGATATCATTTTCGAAATGACGGGATCTTTAAAATATAAACCAGGTATCCTCAATTTCAGTTCTCAGCTTAAATTCCCTGAGGAAGAGGTTTTTCAAGCGCCTGGACTACTAGATATCATTTTCGAAATGACGGGATGTTTAAAATATAAACCAGGTATCCTCAATTTCAGTTCTCAGCTTAAGTTCCATGAGAAAGATGCTTTTCAAGCACCTGGACTACTAGATATAATTTTCAAAGTGACGGGATCTCTAAAATATAAACCAGGTATCTTAAAATTCAGTTCTCTGCTTAAGTTCCCTGAGGAAGATGTTTTTCAAGCACCTGGACTACTAGATGTAATTTTTAGAATGACTGGATCATTGAAGTACCATTCGGATATCTTCATTTTGATTTCTCAGCTTAAATTCCCTGATGAAGTTGTTTTTCAAGCACCTGGAATTCTAGATATAATTTTCAAAATGACGGGATCTCTAAAATATAAACCAGGTATCATAAATTTCAGTTCTCAGCTTAAGTTCCTTGAGGAAGATGTTTTTCAAGCGCCTGGACTAATAGAAGTCATTTTCGGAATGACAGGATCTCTAAAATATAAACTGGGCACCCTCAATTTCAGTTCTCAGATTAAGTTCCCTGAGAAAGATGCTTTTTAAGCACCTGGATTACTAGATATAATTTTCAAAGTGACGGGATCTCTAAAATATAAACCAGGTATCTTAAAATTCAGTTCTCTGCTTAAGTTCCCTGAGGAAGATGTTTTTCAAGCACCTGGACTACTAGATGTAATTTTTAGAATGACTGGATCATTGAAGTACCATTCGGATATCTTAATTTTGATTTCAGAACTTACATTCCCTGATGAAGTTGTTTTTCAAGCACCTGGACTACTAGATATAATTTTCAAAATGACGGGATCTCTAAAATATAAACCAGGTATCTTAAACTTCAGTTCTCAGCTTATGTTCCCTGAGGAAGATGTTTTTCAAGCGCCTGGACTACTAGATATCATTTTCGAAATGACAGGATCTCTAAAATATAAACTGGGCACCCTCAATTTCAGGTCTCAGCTTAAGTTCCCTGAGAAAGATGCTTTTTAAGCACCTGGACTACTAGATATAATTTTCAAAATGACGGGATCTCTAAAATATAAACTAGGTATCTTAAACTTCAGTTCTCAGCTCAAGTTCCATGAGGAAGATGTATTTTAAGCACCTGGACTACTAGATGTAACTTTTAGAATGACTGGATAATTGAAGTACCATTTGGATATCTTAATTTTGATTTCTCAGCTTAAATTCCCTGGGGAAGTTGTTTTTCAAGCACCTGGACTACTAGATATAAATTTCAAAATGACGGGATCTCTAAAATATAAACCAGGTATCTTAAATTTCAGTTCTCAGCTTAAGTTTCCTGAGGAAGATGTTTTTCAAGCACCTGGACTACTAGATATCATTTTCGAAATGACAGGATGTCTAAAATTTAAGCTGGGCACCTTAAATTTCAGTTCTCAGATTAAGTTCCCTGAGAAAGATGCTTTTAAGCACCTGGACTACTAGATATAATTTTCAAAATGACGGGATCTCTAAAACATAAACTAGGTCTCTTAAACTTCAGTTCTCAGCTCCAGTTCCATGAGGAAGATGTATTTTAAGCACCTGGACTACTAGATGTAACTTTTAGAATGACTGGATAATTGAAGTACCATTTGGATATCTTAATTTTGATTTCTCAGCTTAAATTCCCTAGGGAAGTTGTTTTTCAAGCATCTGAACTATTAGATATAATTTTCAAAGTGACGGGATCTCTAAATTATAAACTAGGTATCTTAAACTTCAGTTCTCAGCTTAAGTTGCCTGAGGAAGATGTTTTTCAAGCGCCTGGAATACTAGATGTAATTTTTAGAATGACTGGATCATTGAAGTACAATTCAGATATCTTAATTTTGATTTCACAGCTTAAATTCCCTGATGAAGTTGTTTTTCAAGCACCTGGACTACTAGATATAATTTTCAAAATTACGGGATCTCTAAAATATAAACCAGGTATATTAAACTTCAGTTCTCAGCTTAAGTTCCCTGAGGAAGATGTTTTTCAAGCGCCTGGACTACTAGATGTAATTTTTAGAATGACTGGATCATTGAAGTACCATTCGGATATCTTAATTTTGATTTCAGAACTTAAATTCCCTGATTAAGTTGTTTTTCAAGCACCTGGACTACTAGATGTAATTTTCAAAATGACGGGATCTCTAAAATATAAACCAGGTATCTTAAACTTCAGTTCTCAGCTGAAGTTATCTGAGAAAGATGTGTTTCAAGCGCCTGGACTACTAGATATCATCTTCGAAATGACAGGATCTCTAAAATATAAACTGGGCACCCTCAATTTCAGTTCTCATATTAAGTTCCCTGAGGAAGATGGTTTTTAAGCACCTGGACTACTAGATATAATTTTCGAAATGACGGGATCTTTAAAATATAAACCAGGTATCTTAAAATTCAGTTCTCTGCTTGAGTTCCCTCAGGAAGATGTTTTTCAAGCACCTGGACTACTAGATGTAATTTTTAGAATGACTGGATCATTGAAGTACCATTCGGATATCTTCATTTTGATTTCTGAGCTTAAATTCCCTGAGAAAGATGTTTTTCAAGCACCTGTACTACTAGATATAATTTTCGAAATGACGGGATCTTTAAAATATAAACCAGGTATCTTAAAATTCAGTTCTCTGCTTGAGTTCCCTCAGGAAGATGTATTTTAAGCACCTGGACAAATAGAAATCATTTTCGGAATGACAGCATCTCTAAAATATAAACTGGGCACACTCAATTTCAGTTCTCAGATTAAGTTCCCTGAGGAAGATGCTTTTTAAGCACCTGGAATACTAGATATAATTTTCAAAGTGACGGGATCTCTAAAATATAAACCAGGTATCTTAAAATTCAGTTCTCTGCTTAAGTTCCCTGAGGAAGATGTTTTTCAAGCACCTGGACTACTAGATGTAATTTTTAGAATGACTGGATCATTGAAGTACCATTCGGATATCTTCATTTTGATTTCAGAACTTAAATTCCCTGATGAAGTTGTTTTTCAAGCACCTGGACTACTAGATATCATTTTCGAAATGACGGGATCATTAAAATATAAACCAGGTATCCTCAATTTCAGTTCTCAGCTTAAGTTCCCTGAGGAAGATGTTTTTCAAGCACCTGGACTACTCCATATAATTTTCGAAATGACGGGATCTTTAAAATATAAACCAGGTATCTTAAAATTCAGTTCTCTGCTTGAGTTCCCTCAGGAAGATGTTTTTCAAGCACCTGGACTACTAGATGTAATTTTTAGAATGACTGGATCATTGAAGTACCATTCGGATATCTTCATTTTGATTTCAGAACTTACATTACCTGATGAAGTTGTTTTTCAAGCACCTTGACTACTATATATAATTTTCTAAATGACTTGATCTCTAAAATATAAACCATGTACCTTAAATTTCAGTTCTAAGCTTAAGTTACATGAGGAAGATTTTTTTCTACCTCCTTGACTACTAGATATCATTTTCGAAATGACAGGATCTCTAAAATATAAACTGGGCACCCTCAATTTCAGTTCTCAGATTAAGTTCCCTGAGAAAGATGCTTTTTAAGCGCCTGGACTACTAGATATAATTTTCAAAGTGACGGGATCTCTAAAATATAAACCAGGTATCTTAAAATTCAGTTCTCTGCTTAAGTTCCCTGAGGAAGATGTTTTTCAAGCACCTGGACTACTAGATGTAATTTTTAGAATGACTGGATCATTGAAGTACCATTCGGATATCTTAATTTTGATTTCAGAACTTTAATTCCCTGATGAAGTTGTTTTTCAAGCACCTGGACTACTAGATATCATTTTCGAAATGACGGGATCATTAAAATATAAACCAGGTATCCTCAATTTCAGTTCTCAGCTTAAGTTCCATGAGAAAGATGCTTTTCAAGCACCTGGACTACTAGATATAATTTTCAAAATTACGGGATCTCTAAATTATAAACTAGGTATCTTAAAATTCAGTTCTCTGCTTAAGTTCCCTGAGGAAGATGTTTTTCAAGCACCTGGACTACTAGATGTAATTTTTAGAATGACTGGATCATTGAAGTACCATTCGGATATCTTAATTTTGATTTCAGAACTTTAATTCCCTGATGAAGTTGTTTTTCAAGCACCTGCACTACTAGATTTCATTTTCGAAATGACGGGATCATTAAAATATAAACCAGGTATCCTCAATTTCAGTTCTCAGATTAAGTTCCCTGAGAAAGATGCTTTTTAAGCACCTGGATTACTAGATATAATTTTAAAAATGACGGGATCTCTAAATTATAAACTAGGTATCTTAAACTTCAGTTCTCAGCTTAAGTTCCCTGAGGAACATGTTTTTCAAGCGCCTGGACTACTAGATATCATTTTCGAAATGACAGGATCTCTAAAATATAAACTGGGCACCCTCAATTTCAGTTCTCAGATTAAGTTCCCTGAGAAAGATGCTTTTTAAGCACCTGGATTACTAGATATAATTTTAAAAATGACGGGATCTCTAAAATATAAACCAGGTATCTTAAACTTTAGTTCTCAGCTTAAGTTCCCTGAGGAAGATGTTTTTCAAGCGCCTGGACTACTAGATATCATTTTCGAAATGACAGGATCTCTAAAATATAAACTGGGCACCCTCAGTTTCAGTTCTCAGCTTAAGTTCCCTGAGAAAGATGCTTTTTAAGCGCCTGGACTACTAGATATAATTTTCAAAATGGCGGGATCTCTAAATTATAAACTAGGTATCTTAAACTTCAGTTCTCAGCTTAAGTTTCCTGCGGAAGATGTTTTTCAAGCGCCTGGACTACTAGATGTAATTTTTATAATGACAGGATCATTGAAGTACCATTCGGATATCTTAATTTTGATTTCAGAACTTTAATTCCCTGATGAAGTTGTTTTTCAAGCACCTGGACTACTAGATATCATTTTCGAAATGACGGGATCATTAAAATACAAACCAGGTATCCTCAATTTCAGTTCTCAGCTTAAGTTCCATGAGGAAGATGTTTTTCAAGCGCCTTGACTACTAGATATCATCTTCGAAATGACAGGATCTCTAAAATATAAACTGGGCACCCTCAATTTCAGTTTTCAGCTTAAGTTCCCTGAGAAGGATGCCTTTTAAGCACCTGGACTACTAGATATAATTTTCAAATTGTCGGGATCTCTAAAATATAAACCAGGTATCCTTAAATTCAGTTCTCAGCTTAAGTTCCCTGAGGAAGAAGTTTTTCAAGCGCCTGGACTACTAGATATCATCTTCGAAATGACAGGATCTCTAAAATATAAACCAGGTATCCTCAATTTCAGTTCTCAGTTTAAGTTCCCTGAGGAAGATGTTTTTCAAGCGCATGGACTACTAGATATCATTTTCGAAATGACGGGATTTTTAAAATATAAACCAGGTATCCTCAATTTCAGTTCTCAGATTAAGTTCCCTGAGAAAGATGCTTTTTAAGCACCTGGATTACTAGATATAATTTTCAAAATGACGGGATCTCTAAATTATAAACTAGGTATCTTAAACTTCAGTTCTCAGCTTAAGTTCCCTGAGGAAGATGTTTTTCAAGCACCTGGACTACTAGATGTAATTTTTAGAATGACTGGATCATTGAAGTACCATTCGGATATCTTAATTTTGATTTCAGAACTTACATTCCCTGATGAAGTTGTTTTTCAAGCACCTGGACTACTAGATATAATTTTCAAAATGACGGGATCTCTAAAATATAAACCAGGTATCTTAAACTTCAGTTCTCAGCTTATGTTCCCTGAGGAAGATGTTTTTCAAGCGCCTGGACTACTAGATATCATTTTCGAAATGACAGGATCTCTAAAATATAAACTGGGCACCCTCAATTTCAGGTCTCAGCTTAAGTTCCCTGAGAAAGATGCTTTTTAAGCACCTGGACTACTAGATATAATTTTCAAAATGACGGGATCTTTAAAATATGAACTAGGTATCTTAATTTTCAGTTCTCAGCTAAAACTTCCTGAGGAAGATGTATTTTAAGCACCTGGACTACTAGATGTAACTTTTAGAATGACTGGATAATTGAAGTACCATTTGGATATCTTAATTTTGATTTCTCAGCTTAAATTCCCTGGGGAAGTTGTTTTTCAAGCGCCTGGACGACTCGATCTAATTTTCAAAGTGACGGGATCTCTAAAATATAAACCAGGTCTCTTAACATTCAGTTCTCTGCTTATGTTCCCTGAGGAAGATGTTTTGCAAGCAGCGGGACTACTAGATATCATTTTCGAAATGACAGGATCTCTAAAATATAAACTGGGCACCCTCAATTTCAGTTCTCAGCTTAAGTTCCCTGAGAAAGATGCTTTTAAGCACCTGGACTACTAGATATAATTTTCAAAAGGACGGGATCTCTAAAATATAAACCAGGTATCTTAAACTTCAGTTCTCAGCTTAAGTTCCCTGAGGAAGATGTTTTTCAAGCGCCTGGAATATAGATGTAATTTTTAGAATGACTGGATCATTGAAGTACAATTCGGATATCTTAATTTTGATTTCACAGCTTAAATTCCCTGATGAAGTTGTTTTTCAAGCACCTGGACTACTAGATATAATTTTCAAAATTACGGGATCTCTAAAATATCATCTGGGCATCTTAAATTTCAGTTCTCAGCTTAAATTCCCTGAGGAAGTTGTTTTTCAAGCACCTGAACTACTAGATATAATTTTCAAAATGACGGGATCTCTAAATTATAAACTAGGTATCTTAAACTTCAGTTCTCAGCTTAAGTTGCCTGAGGAAGATGTTTTTCAAGCGCCTGGAATATAGATGTAATTTTTAGAATGACTGGATCATTGAAGTACAATTCGGATATCTTAATTTTGATTTCACAGCTTAAATTCCCTGATGAAGTTGTTTTTCAAGCACCTGGACTACTAGATATAATTTTCAAAATTACGGGATCTCTAAAATATAAACCAGGTATATTAAACTTCAGTTCTCAGCTTAAGTTTCCTGAGGAAGATGTTTTTCAAGCGCCTGGACTACTAGATGTAATTTTTAGAATGACTGGATCATTGAAGTACCATTCGGATATCTTAATTTTGATTTCAGAACTTTAATTCCCTGATGAAGTTGTTTTTCAAGCAACTGGACTACTAGATATAATTTTCAAAATGACGGGATCTCTAAAATATAAACCAGGTATCTTAGACTTCAGTTCTCAGCTTAAGTTCCCTGAGGAAGATGTTTTTCAAGCGCCTGGACTACTAGATATCATTTTCGAAATGACAGGATCTCTAATATATAAACTGGGCACCCTCAATTTCAGTTCTCAGATTAAGTTCCCTGAGAAAGATGCTTTTTAAGCACCTGGATTACTAGATATAATTTTCAAAATGACGGGATCTCTAAATTATAAACTAGGTATCTTAAACTTCAGTTCTCAGCTTAAGTTCCCTCAGGAAGATGTTTTTCAAGCACCTGGACTACTAGATGTAATTTTAAGACTGACTGGATCATTGAAGTACCATTCGGATATCTTAATTTTGATTTCAGAACTTACATTCCCTGATGAAGTTGTTTTTCAAGCACCTGGACTACTAGATATAATTTTCAAAGTGACGGGATCTCTGAAATATAAACTAGGTATCTTAAACTTCAGTTCTCAGCTTAAATTCCCTAGGGAAGTTGTTTTTCAAGCACCTGAACTATTAGATATAATTTTTAAAGTGACGGGATCTCTGAAATATAAACTAGGTATCTTAAACTTCAGTTCTCAGCTTAAATTCCCTAGGGAAGTTGTTTTTCAAGCACCTGGAATATAGATGTAATTTTTAGTATGACTGGATCATTGAAGTACAATTCGGATATCTTAATTTTGATTTCACAGCTTAAATTCCCTGATGAAGTTGTTTTTCAAGCACCTGGACTACTAGATATAATTTTCAAAGTGACGGGATCTCTGAAATATAAACTAGGTATCTTAAACTTCAGTTCTCAGCTTAAATTCCCTAGGGAAGTTGTTTTTCAAGCACCTGAACTATTAGATATAATTTTCAAAGTGACTGGATCTCTAAATTATAAACTAGGTATCTTAAACTTCAGTTCTCAGCTTAAGTTGTCTGTGGAAGATGTTTTTCAAGCGCCTGGAATATAGATGTAATTTTTAGAATGACTGGATCATTGAAGTACAATTCGGATATCTTAATTTTGATTTCACAGCTTAAATTCCCTGATGAAGTTGTTTTTCAAGCACCTGGACTACTAGATATAATTTTCAAAATTACGGGATCTCTAAAATATAAACCAGGTATCTTAAACTTCAGTTCTCAGCTTAAGTTTCCTGAGGAAGATGTTTTTCAAGCGCCTGGACTACTAGATGTAATTTTTAGAATGACTGGATCATTGAAGTACCATTCGGATATCTTAATTTTGATTTCAGAACTTTAATTCCCTGATGAAGTTGTTTTTCAAGCACCTGGACTACTAGATATAATTTTCAAAATGACGGGATCTCTAAAATATAAACCAGGTATCTTAAACTTCAGTTCTCAGCTTAAGTTCCCTGAGGAAGATGTTTTTCAAGCGCCTGGACTACTAGATATCATCTTCGAAATGACAGGATCTCTGAAATATAAACTGGGCACCCGCAATTTCAGTTCTCAGCTTAAATTCCCTGAGGAAGTTGTTTTTCAAGCACCTGAAATATTAGATATAATTTTTAAAATGACGGGATATCTAAAATATAAACCAGGTATCTTTAAATTCAGTTCTCAGCTTAAGTTCCCTGAGGAAGATGTTTTTCAAGAACCTGGACTACTAGATGTAATTTTTAGAATGACTGGATCATTGAAGTACCATTCGGATATCTTCATTTTGATTTCAGAACTTAAATTCCCTGATGAAGTTGTTTTTCAAGCACCTGGACTACTAGATATAATTTTCAAAATGACGGGATCTCTAAAATATAAACCAGGTATCTTAAACTTCAGTTCTCAGCTTAAGTTCCCTGAGGAAGATGTTTTTCAAGCGCCTGGACTACTAGATATCATTTTCGAAATGACAGGATCTCTAAAATATAAACTGGGCACCCTCAATTTCAGTTCTCAGATTAGGTTCCCCGAGGAATATGTTTTTCAAGCACCTGAAATACTAGATATAATTTTCAAAATGACGGGATCTCTAAAATATAAACGAGGTATCTTAAATTTCAGTTCTCATCTTAAGTTCCATGAGGAAGATGTTTTTCAAGCACCTGGACTACTAGATGTAATTATTAGAATGACTGGATCATTGAAGTAACTTTCGGATATCTTCATTTTGATTTCAGAACTTACATTCCCTGATGAAGTTGTTTTTCAAGCACCTGGACTACTAGATATAATTTTCAAAATGACGGGATCTCTAAAATATAAACCAGGTATCTTAAACTTCAGTTCTCAGCTTATGTTCCCTGAGGAAGATGTTTTTCAAGCGCCTGGACTACTAGATATCATTTTCGAAATGACAGGATCTCTAAAATATAAACTGGGCACCCTCAATTTCAGGTCTCAGCTTAAGTTCCCTGAGAAAGATGCTTTTTAAGCACCTGGACTAATAGATATAATTTTCAAAATGACGGGATCTCTAAAATATAAACTAGGTATCTTAAACTTCAGTTCTCAGCTCAAGTTCCATGAGGAAGATGTATTTTAAGCACCTGGACTACTAGATGTAACTTTTAGAATGACTGGATAATTGAAGTACCATTTGGATATCTTAATTTTGATTTCTCAGCTTAAATTCCCTGGGGAAGTTGTTTTTCAAGCACCTGGACTACTAGATATAATTTTCAAAATGACGGGATCTCTAAAATATAAACCAGGTATCTTAAACTTCAGTTCTCAGCTTATGTTCCCTGAGGAAGATGTTTTTCAAGCGCCTGGACTACTAGATATCATTTTCGAAATGACAGGATCTCTAAAATATAAACTGGGCACCCTCAATTTCAGTTCTCAGCTTAAGTTCCCTGAGAAAGATGCTTTTAAGCACCTGGACTACTAGATATAATTTTCAAAATGACGGGATCTCTAAAATATAAACTAGGTCTCTTAAACTTCAGTTCTCAGCTCCAGTTCCATGAGGAAGATGTATTTTAAGCACCTGGACTACTAGATGTAACTTTTAGAATGACTGGATAATTGAAGTACCATTTGGATATCTTAATTTTGATTTCTCAGCTTAAATTCCATAGGGAAGTTGTTTTTCAAGCACCTGAACTATTAGATATAATTTTCAAAGTGACGGGATCTCTAAATTATAAACTAGGTATCTTAAACTTCAGTTCTCAGCTTAAGTTGCCTGAGGAAGATGTTTTTCAAGCGCCTGGAATACTAGATGTAATTTTTAGAATGACTGGATCATTGAAGTACCATTCGGATATCTTAATTTTGATTTCTCAGCTTAAATTCCCTGATGAAGTTGTTTTTCAAGCACCTGGACTACTAGATATAATTTTCAAAATGACGGGATCTCTAAAATATAAACTGGGCATCTTAAATTTCAGTTCTCAGCTTAAGTTCCCTGAGAAAGATACTTTTTAAGCACCTGATCTACGAGATATCATTTTCGAAATGACAGGATCTCTAAAATATAAACTGGGCATCTTAGATTTCAGTTCACAGCTTAAGTTCCCTGAGAAAGATACTTTTTAAGCACATGGACTACTAGATATAATTTTCAAAATTGCGGGATCTCTAAAATATAAACCAGGTACCTTAAATTTCAGTTCTCAGCTTAAGTTCCCTGAGGAAGATGTTTTTCAAGCACCTGGACTACTAGATATAATTTTCAAAATGACGGAATCTCTAAAATATAAACCAGGTACCTTAAATTTCAGTTCTCAGCTTAAGTTCCCTGAGGAAGATGTTTTTCAAGCACCTGGACTACTAGATATCATTTTCGAAATGACAGGATCTCTAAAATATAAACTGGGCATCTTAGATTTCAGTTCACAGCTTAAGTTCCCTGAGAAAGATACTTTTCAAGCACCTGGACTACTAGATATAATTTTCAAAATGACGGGATCTCTAAAATATAAACCAGGTATCTTAAACTTCAGTTCTCAGCTTAAGTTCCCTGAGGAAGGAGTTTTTCAAGAGCCTGGACTACTAGATATCATCTTCGAAATGACAGGATCTCTAAAATATAAACTGGGCACCCTCAATTTCAGTTCTCAGCGTAAGTTCCCTGAGAAGGATGCTTTTTAAGCTCCTGGACTACTAGATATAATTTTCAAAGTGACTGTATCTCTAAAATATAAACCAGTTATCCTTAAATTCATTTCTCAGCTTAAGTTCCCTGAGGAAGAAGTTTTTCAAGCGCCTGGACTACTAGATATCATTTTCGAAATGACAGGATCTCTAAAATATGAACTGGGCATCTTAAATTTCAGATCTCATTTTAAGTTCCCTGAGAAAGATACTTTTTAAGCACCTGGACTACAAGATATAATTTTCAAAATGACAGGATCTCTAAAATATAAACCAGGTATCTTAGATTTCAGTTCTCAGCTTAAGTTCCCTGAGGAAGATGTTTTTCAAGCGCCTGGACTACTAGATATCATCTTCGAAATGACAGGATCTCTAAAATATAAACTTGGCACCCTCAGTTTCAGTTCTCAGCTTAAGTTCCCTGAGAAAGATGCTTTTTAAGCGCCTGGACTACTAGATATAATTTTCAAAATGGCGGGATCTCTAAATTATAAACTAGGTATCTTAAACTTCAGTTCTCAGCTTAAGTTCCCTGAGGAAGATGTTTTTCAAGCACCTGGACTACTAGATGTAATTTTTAGAATGACTGGATCATTGAAGTACCATTCGGATATCTTAATTTTGATTTCAGAACTTTAATTCCCTGATGAAGTTGTTTTTCAAGCACCTGGACTACTAGATATCATTTTCGAAATGACGGGATCATTAAAATACAAACCAGGTATCCTCAATTTCAGTTCTCAGCTTAAGTTCCATGAGGAAGATGAATTCAAGCACCTGGACTACTAGATATAATTTTCAAAATGACGGGATCTCTAAATTACAAACCAGGTATCTTAAAATTCAGTTCTCTGCTTAAGTTCCCTGAGGAAGATGTTTTTCAAGCACCTGGACTACTAGATGTAATTTTTAGAATGACTGGATCATTGAAGTACCATTCGGATATCTTCATTTTGATTTCTCAGCTTAAATTCCCTGATGAAGTTGTTTTTCAAGCACCTGGACTACTAGATATAATTTTCAAAATGACGGGATCTCTAAAATATAAACCAGGTATCATAAATTTCAGTTCTCAGCTTAAGTTCCTTGAGGAAGATGTTTTTCAAGCGCCTGGACTAATAGAAGTCATTTTCGGAATGACAGGATCTCTAAAATATAAACTGGGCACCCTCAATTTCAGTTCTCAGATTAAGTTCCCTGAGAAAGATGCTTTTTAAGCACCTGGATTACTAGATATAATTTTCAAAATGACGGGATCTCTAAATTATAAACCAGGTATCTTAAAATTCAGTTCTCTGCTTAAGTTCCCTGAGGAAGATGTTGTTCAAGCACCTGGACTACTAGATGTAATTTTTAGAATGACTGGATCATTGAAGTACCATTCGGATATCTTCATTTTGATTTCAGAACTTACATTGCCTGATGAAGTTGTTTTTCAAGCACCTGGACTACTAGATATAATTTTCAAAATGAAGGGATCTCTAAAATATAAACCAGGTATCTTAAACTTCAGTTCTCAGCTTATGTTCCCTGAGGAAGATGTTTTTCAAGCGCCTGGACTACTAGATATCATTTTCGAAATGACAGGATCTCTAAAATATAAACTGGGCACCCTCAATTTCAGGTCTCAGCTTAAGTTCCCTGAGAAAGATGCTTTTTAAGCACCTGGACTAATAGATATAATTTTCAAAATGACGGGATCTCTAAAATATAAACTAGGTATCTTAAACTTCAGTTCTCAGCTCAAGTTCCATGAGGAAGATGTATTTTAAGCACCTGGACTACTAGATGTAACTTTTAGAATGACTGGATAATTGAAGTACCATTTGGATATCTTAATTTTGATTTCTCAGCTTAAATTCCCTGGGGAAGTTGTTTTTCAAGCACCTGGACTACTAGATATAATTTTCAAAATGACGGGATCTCTAAAATATAAACCAGGTATCTTAAACTTCAGTTCTCAGCTTATGTTCCCTGAGGAAGATGTTTTTCAAGCGCCTGGACTACTAGATATCATTTTCGAAATGACAGGATCTCTAAAATATAAACTGGGCACCCTCAATTTCAGTTCTCAGCTTAAGTTCCCTGAGAAAGATGCTTTTAAGCACCTGGACTACTAGATATAATTTTCAAAATGACGGGATCTCTAAAATATAAACTAGGTCTCTTAAACTTCAGTTCTCAGCTCCAGTTCCATGAGGAAGATGTATTTTAAGCACCTGGACTACTAGATGTAACTTTTAGAATGACTGGATAATTGAAGTACCATTTGGATATCTTAATTTTGATTTCTCAGCTTAAATTCCCTAGGGAAGTTGTTTTTCAAGCACCTGAACTATTAGATATAATTTTCAAAGTGACGGGATCTCTAAATTATAAACTAGGTATCTTAAACTTCAGTTCTCAGCTTAAGTTGCCTGAGGAAGATGTTTTTCAAGCGCCTGGAATACTAGATGTAATTTTTAGAATGACTGGATCATTGAAGTACAATTCGGATATCTTAATTTTGATTTCACAGCTTAAATTCCCTGATGAAGTTGTTTTTCAAGCACCTGGACTACTAGATATAATTTTCAAAATTACGGGATCTCTAAAATATAAACCAGGTATATTAAACTTCAGTTCTCAGCTTAAGTTCCCTGAGGAAGATGTTTTTCAAGCGCCTGGACTACTAGATGTAATTTTTAGAATGACTGGATCATTGAAGTACCATTCGGATATCTTAATTTTGATTTCAGAACTTAAATTCCCTGATGAAGTTGTTTTTCAGGCACCTGGACTACTAGATATAATTTTCAAAATGACGGGATCTCTAAAATATAAACCAGGTATCTTAAATTTCAGTTCTCAGCTTAAGTTCCCTGAGGATGAAGTTTTTCAAGCGCCTGGACTACTAGATATCATGTTCGAAATGACAGGATCTCTAAAATATAAACTGGGCATCTTAGATTTCAGTTCACAGCTTAAGTTCCCTGAGGAAGATACTTTTTAAGCGCCTGGACTACTAGATATCATTTTCGAAATGACAGGATCTCTAAAATATAAACTGGGCATCTTAGATTTCAGTTCACAGCTTAAGTTCCCTGAGAAAGATACTTTTTAAGCACATGGACTACTAGATATAATTTTCAAAATTGCGGGATCTTTAAAATATAAACCAGGTATATTAAAATTCAGTTCTCTGCTTAAGTTCCCTGAGGAAGATGTTTTTCAAGCACCTGGACTAATAGATATAATTTTCAAAGTGACGGGATCTCTAAAATAGACACAAGGTATCTTAAAATTCAGTTCTCAGCTTAAGTTCCCTGAGGATGAAGTTTTTCAAGCGCCTGGACTACTAGATATCATGTTCGAAATGACAGGATCTCTAAAATATAAACTGGGCATCTTAGATTTCAGTTCACAGCTTAAGTTCCCTGAGAAATATACTTTTCAAGCACCTGGACTACTAGATATAATTTTCAAAATGACGGGATCTCTAAAATATAAACCAGGTATCTTAAACTTCAGTTCTCAGCTTAAGTTCCCTGAGGAAGGAGTTTTTCAAGAGCCTGGACTACTAGATATCATCTTCGAAATGACAGGATCTCTAAAATATAAACTGGGCACCCTCAATTTCAGTTCTCAGCGTAAGTTCCCTGAGAAGGATGCTTTTTAAGCTCCTGGACTACTAGATATAATTTTCAAAGTGACGGGATCTCTAAAATATAAACCAGGTTTCCTTAAATTCAGTTCTCAGCTTAAGTTCCCTGAGGAAGAAGTTTTTCAAGCGCCTGGACTACTAGATATCATTTTCGAAATGACAGGATCTCTAAAATATGAACTGGGCATCTTAAATTTCAGTTCACAGCTTAAGTTCCCTGAGAAAGATACTTTTTAAGCACATGGACCACTAGATATAATTGTCAGAGTGACGGGATCTCTAAAATATAAACCAGGGATCTTAAATTTCAGTTCTCAGCTTGAGTTCCCTGAGGAAGATGTTTTTCAACCTCCTGGACTACTAGATATCATTTTCGAAATGACAGGATCTCTAAAATATAAACTGGGCATCTTAAATTTCAGTTCTCAGCTTAAGTTCCCTGAGAAAGATGCTTTTTAAGCACCTGATCTACTAGATATAATTTTCAAAGTGACGGGATCTCTGAAATGTAAACTAGGTATCTTAAATTTCATTTCTCAGCTTAAGTTCCTTGAGGAAGATGTTTTTCAAGCACCTGGACTACTAGATATAATTTTCAAAGTGACGGGATCTATAAAATATAAACCAGGTATCTTAAAATTCAGTTCTCAGCTTAAGTTCCCTGAGGAAGATGTTTTTCAAGCGCCTGGACTACTAGATATCATCTTCGAAATGACAGGATCTCTAAAATATAAACTGGGCACCCTCAATTTCAGTTCTCAGATTAAGTTCCCTGATAAGGATGCTTTTAAGCACCTGTACTACTAGATATAATTTTCAAAGTGACGGGATCTCTAAAATATAAACCAGGTATCCTTAAATTTAGTTCTCAGCTTAAGTTCCCTGAGGAAGAAGTTTTTCAAGCGCCTGGACTACTAGATGTAACTTTTAGAATGACTGGATCATTGAAGTACCATTCGGATATCTTAATTTTGATTTCACAACTTAAATTCCCTGATGAAGTTGTTTTTCAAGCACCTGGACGACTAGATATAATTTTCAAAATGACGGGCTCTCTAAAATATAAACCAGGTATCTTAAACTTCAGTTCTCAGCTTATGTTCCCTGTGGAAGATGTTTTTCAAGCGCCTGGACTACTAGATATCATTTTCGAAATGACAGGATCTCTAAAATATAAACTGGGCACCCTCAATTTCAGTTCTCAGCTTAAGTTCCCTGAGAAAGATGCTTTTTAAGCACCTGGACTACTAGATATAATTTTCAAAATGACGGGATCTCTAAAATATAAACTAGGTATCTTAAACTTCAGTTCTCAGCTCAAGTTCCATGAGGAAGATGTATTTTAAGCACCTGGACTACTAGATGTAACTTTTAGAATGACTGGATAATTGAAGTACCATTTGGATATCTTAATTTTGATTTCTCAGCTTAAATTCCCTAGGGAAGTTGTTTTTCAGGCACCTGAACTATTAGATATAATTTTCGAAGTGACGGGATCTCTAAATTATAAACTAGGTATCTTAAACTTCAGTTCTCAGCTTAAGTTTCCTGAGGAAGATGTTTTTCAAGCGCCTGGACTACTAGATGTCATCTTATGAATGACAGGATCAGTGAAGTACAATTCGGCTATCTTAATTTTGATTTCACAGCTTAAATTCTCTGATGAAGTTGTTTTTCAAGCACCTGGACTACTAGAAATAATTTTCAAAATTACGGGATCTCTAAAATATAAACCAGGTATATTAAACTTCAGTTCTCAGCTTAAGTTCCCTGAGGAAGATGTTTTTCAAGCGCCTGGACTACCAGATGTAATTTTTAGAATGACTGGATCATTGAAGTACCATTCGGATATCTTAATTTTGATTTCAGAACTTAAATTCCCTGATGAAGTTGTTTCTCAAGCACCAGGACTACTAGATATAATTTTCAAAATGACGGGATCTCTAAAATATAAACCAGGTATCTTAAACTTCAGTTCTCAGCTTAAGTTCCCTGAGGAAGAAGTTTTTCAAGCGCCTGGACTACTAGATATCATCTTCGAAATGACAGGACCTCTAAAATATAAACTGGGCACCCTCAATTTCAGTTCTCAGCTTAAGTTCCCTGAGAATGATGCTTTTTAAGCACCTGGACTACTAGATATAATTTTCAAAGTGAAGGGATCTCTAAAATATAAACCAGGTATCCTTAAATTCAGTTCTCAGCTTAAGTTCCCTGAAGAAGAAGTTTTTCAAGCGCCTGGACTACTAGATATCATCTTCGAAATGACAGGATCTCTAAAATATAAACTGGGCATCTTAGATTTCAGTTCACAGCTTAAGTTCCCTGTGAAAGATACTTTTTAAGCACATGGACTACTAGATATAATTTTCAAAATTACGGGATCTCTAAAATATAAACCAGGTATATTAAACTTCAGTTCTCAGCTTAAGTTCCCTGAGGAAGATGTTTTTCAAGCGCCTGGACTACTAGATGTAATTTTTAGAATGACTGGATCATTGAAGTACCATTCGGATATCTTAATTTTGATTTCAGAACTTTAATTCCCTGATGAAGTTGTTTTTCAAGCAACTGGACTACTAGATGTAATTTTCAAAATGACGGGATCTCTAAAATATAAACCAGGTATCTTAAACTTCAGTTCTCAGCTTAAGTTCCCTGAGGAAGAAGTTTTTCAAGAGCCTGGACTACTAGATATCATCTTCGAAATGACAGGATCTCTAAAATATAAACTGGGCACCCTCAATTTCAGTTCTCAGATTAAGTTCCCTGAGAAGGATGCTTTTTAAGCACCTGGACTACTAGATATAATTTTCAAAGTGACGGGATCTCTAAAATATAAACCAGGTATGCTTAAATTCAGTTCTCAGCTTAAGTTCCCTGAGGAAGAAGTTTTTCAAGCGCCTGGACTACTAGATATCATTTTCGAAATGACAGGATCTCTAAAATATGAACTGGGCATCTTAAATTTCAGTTCACAGCTTAAGTTCCCTGAGAAAGATACTTTTTAAGCACATGGACTACTAGATATAATTTTCAAAGTGACGGGATCTCTGAAATATAAACTAGGTATCTTAAATTTCAGTTCTCAGCTTAAGTTCCCTGAGGAAGAAGTTTTTCAAGCGCCTGGACTACTAGATATCATTTTCGAAATGACAGGATCTCTAAAATATAAACTGGGCATCTTAGATTTCAGTTCACAGCTTAAGTTCCCTGAGAAAGATACTTTTCAAGCACCTGGACTACTAGATATAATTTTCAAAGTGACGGGATCTCTGAAATATAAACTAGGTATCTTAAATTTCAGTTCTCAGCTTAAGTTCCCTGAGGAAGAAGTTTTTCAAGCACCTGGGCTACTAGATATAACTTTTAGAATGACGGTATCCCTAAAATATAAACTAGGTATCTTAAACTTCAGTTCTCAGCTTAAGTTCCCTGAGGAAGATGTTTTTCAAGCACCTGGGCTACTAGATATAACTTTTAGAATGACTGGATCATTGAAGTACTATTTGAATACCTTAATTTTGATTTCTCAGCTTAAATTCCCTGAGGAAGTTGTTTTTCAAGCACCTGAACTATTAGATATAATTTTCAAAATGAGGAAGATGTATTTTAAGTACCTGGACTACTAGATAAAATTTTTAGAATGACTGTATCATTGAGGTACCATTCGGATATTTTAATTTTGATTTCAGAACTTAAATTCCCTGATGAAGTTGTTTTTCAAGCACCTGGACTACTGGATATAATTTTCAAAATGACGGGATCTCTAAAATATAAACCAGGTATCTTAAACTTCAGTTCTCAGCTTAAGTTCCCTGAGGAAGAAGTTTTTCAAGCGCCTGGACTACTAGATATCATCTTCGAAATGACAGGATCTCTAAAATATAAACTGGGCACCCTCAATTTCAGTTCTCAGATTAAGTTCCCTGAGAAGGATGCTTTTTAAGCACCTGGACTACTAGATATAATTTTCAAAGTGAAGGGATCTCTAAAATATAAACCAGGTATCCTTAAATTCAGTTCTCAGCTTAAGTTCCCTGAGGAAGAAGTTTTTCAAGCGCCTGGACTACTAGATATCATTTTCGAAATGACAGGATCTCTAAAATATAAACTGGGCATCTTAGATTTCAGTTCACAGCTTAAGTTCCCTGTGAAAGATACTTTTTAAGCACATGGACTACTAGATATAATTTTCAAAATTACGGGATCTCTAAAATATAAACCAGGTATATTAAAATTCAGTTCTCTGCTTGAGTTCCCTCAGGAAGATGTTTTTCAAGCGCCTGGACTACTAGATGTAATTTTTAGAATGACTGGATCATTGAAGTACCATTCGGATATCATAAGTTTGATTTCAGAACTTTAATTCCCTGATGAAGTTGTTTTTCAAGCACCTGCACTACTAGATGTAATTTTCAAAATGACGGGATCTCTAAAATATAAACCAGGTATCTTAAACTTCAGTTCTCAGCTTAAGTTCCCTGAGGAAGAAGTTTTTCAAGAGCCTGGACTACTAGATATCATCTTCGAAATGACAGGATCTCTAAAATATAAACTGGGCACCCTCAATTTCAGTTCTCAGATTAAGTTCCCTGAGAAGGATGCTTTTTAAGCACCTGGACTACTATATATTATTTTCTATTTGTCGGTTTCTCTAAAATATAAACAATGTATGCTTAAATTCTGTTCTCAGCTTAAGTTCCCTGAGGAAGATGTTTTTCAAGCGCCTGGACTACTAGATATCATCTTCGAAATGACAGGATCTCTAAAATATGAACTGGGCATCTTAAATTTCAGTTCACAGCTTAAGTTCCCTGAGAAAGTTACTTTTTAAGCACCTGGACTACTAGATATAAATTTCAAAGTGACGGGATCTCTGAAATATAAAATAGGTACCTTAAATTTCAGTTCTCAGCTTAGGTTCCCTGAGGAAGATGTTTTTCAAGCGCCTGGACTACTAGATATCATTTTCGAAATGACAGGATCTCTAAAATATAAACTGGGCATCTTAAATTTCAGTTCTCAGCTTAAGTTCCCTGAGAAAGATACTTTTCAAGCACCTGATCTACTAGATATAATTGTCAAAGTGACGGGATCTCTAAAATATAAACCAGGTATCTTAAATTTCAGTTCTCAGCTTGAGTTCCCTGAGGAAGATGTTTTTCAACCTCCTGGACTACTAGATATCATTTTCGAAATGACAGGATCTCTAAAATATAAACTGGGCATCTTAAATTTCAGTTCTCAGCTTAAGTTCCCTGAGAAAGATGCTTTTTAAGCAGCTGGACTACTAGATATAATTGTCAAAGTGACGGGATCTCTGAAATGTAAACCAGTTATCTTAAATTTCATTTCTCAGCTTAAGTTCCCTGAGGAAGATGTTTTTCAAGCACCTGGACTACTAGATATAATTTTCAAAGTGACGGGATCTCTAAAATATAAACCAGGTATCTTAAAATTCAGTTCTCTGCTTAAGTTCCCTGAGGAAGATGTTTTTCAAGCGCCTGGACTACTAGATATCATCTTCGAAATGACAGGATCTCTAAAATATAAACTGGGCACCCTCAATTTCAGTTCTCAGCTTAAGTTCCCTGAGAAGGATGCTTTTTAAGCACCTGTACTACTAGATATAATTTTCAAAGTGACGGGATCTCTAAAATATAAACCAGGTATCCTTAAATTTAGTTCTCAGCTTAAGTTCCCTGAGGAAGAAGTTTTTCAAGCGCCTGGACTACTAGATGTAATTTTTAGAATGACTGGATCATTGAAGTACCATTCGGATATCTTAATTTTGATTTCAGAACTTAAATTCCCTGATGAAGTTGTTTTTCAAGCACCTGGACTACTAGATATAATTTTCAAAATGACGGGATCTCTAAAATATAAACCAGGTATCTTAAACTTCAGTTCTCAGCTTATGTTCCCTGAGGAAGATGTTTTTCAAGCGCCTGGACTACTAGATATCATTTTCGAAATGACAGGATCTCTAAAATATAAACTGGGCAACCTCAATTTCAGTTCTCAGCTTAAGTTCCCTGAGAAAGATGATTTTTAAGCACATTCAGTACTATATATAATATTCAAAATGACAAGATATCTAAAATATAAACTAGGTATCTTAAACTTCAGTTCTCAGCTCAAGTTCCATGAGGAAGATGTATTTTAAGCACCTGGACTACTAGATGTAACTTTTAGAATGACTGGATAATTGAAGTACCATTTGGATATCTTAATTTTGATTTCTCAGCTTAAATTCCCTAGGGAAGTTGTTTTTCAGGCACCTGAACTATTAGATATAATTTTCGAAGTGACGGGATCTCTAAATTATAAACTAGGTATCTTAAACTTCAGTTCTCAGCTTAAGTTGCCTGAGGAAGATGTTTTTCAAGCGCCTGGACTACTAGATGTAATTTTTAGAATGACTGGATCATTGAAGTACAATTCGGCTATCTTAATTTTGATTTCACAGCTTAAATTCTCTGATGAAGTTGTTTTTCAAGCACCTGGACTACTAGAAATAATTTTCAAAATTACGGGATCTCTAAAATATAAACCAGGTATATTAAACTTCAGTTCTCAGCTTAAGTTCCCTGAGGAAGATGTTTTTCAAGCGCCTGGACTACCAGATGTAATTTTTAGAATGACTGGATCATTGAAGTACCATTCGGATATCTTAATTTTGATTTCAGAACTTAAATTCCCTGATGAAGTTGTTTCTCAAGCACCAGGACTACTAGATATAATTTTCAAAATGACGGGATCTCTAAAATATAAACCAGGTATCTTAAACTTCAGTTCTCAGATTAAGTTCCCTGAGGAAGAAGTTTTTCAAGCGCCTGGACTACTAGATATCATCTTCGAAATGACAGGATCTCTAAAATATAAACTGGGCACCCTCAATTTCAGTTCTCAGATTAAGTTCCCTGAGAAGGATGCTTTTTAAGCACCTGGACTACTAGATATAATTTTCAAAGTGAAGGGATCTCTAAAATATAAACCAGGTATCATTAAATTCAGTTCTCAGCTTAAGTTCCCTGAGGAAGAAGTTTTTCAAGCGCCTGGACTACTAGATATCATTTTCGAAATGACAGGATCTATAAAATATAAAACTGGGCATCTTAAATTTCAGTTCACAGCTTAAGTTCCCTGTGAAAGATACTTTTTAAGCACATGGACTACTAGATATAATTTTCAAAATTACGGGATCTCTAAAATATAAACCAGGTATATTAAACTTCAGTTCTCAGCTTAAGTTCCCTGAGGAAGATGTTTTTCAAGCGCCTGGACTACTAGATGTAATTTTTAGAATGACTGGATCATTGAAGTACCATTCGGATATCTTAATTTTGATTTCAGAACTTTAATTCCCTGATGAAGTTGTTTTTCAAGCAACTGGACTACTAGATGTAATTTTCAAAATGACGGGATCTCTAAAATATAAACCAGGTATCTTAAACTTCAGTTCTCAGCTTAAGTTCCCTGAGGAAGAAGTTTTTCAAGAGCCTGGACTACTAGATATCATCTTCGAAATGACAGGATCTCTAAAATATAAACTGGGCACCCTCAATTTCAGTTCTCAGATTAAGTTCCCTGAGAAGGATGCTTTTTAAGCACCTGGACTACTAGATATAATTTTCAAAGTGACGGGATCTCTAAAATATAAACCAGGTATGCTTAAATTCAGTTCTCAGCTTAAGTTCCCTGAGGAAGAAGTTTTTCAAGCGCCTGGACTACTAGATATCATTTTCGAAATGACAGGATCTCTAAAATATGAACTGGGCATCTTAAATTTCAGTTCACAGCTTAAGTTCCCTGAGAAAGATACTTTTTAAGCACATGGACTACTAGATATAATTTTCAAAGTGACGGGATCTCTGAAATATAAACTAGGTATCTTAAATTTCAGTTCTCAGCTTAAGTTCCCTGAGGAAGAAGTTTTTCAAGCGCCTGGACTACTAGATATCATTTTCGAAATGACAGGATCTCTAAAATATAAACTGGGCATCTTAGATTTCAGTTCACAGCTTAAGTTCCCTGAGAAAGATACTTTTCAAGCACCTGGACTACTAGATATAATTTTCAAAGTGACGGGATCTCTGAAATATAAACTAGGTATCTTAAATTTCAGTTCTCAGCTTAAGTTCCCTGAGGAAGAAGTTTTTCAAGCACCTGGGCTACTAGATATAACTTTTAGAATGACGGTATCCCTAAAATATAAACTAGGTATCTTAAACTTCAGTTCTCAGCTTAAGTTCCCTGAGGAAGATGTTTTTCAAGCACCTGGGCTACTAGATATAACTTTTAGAATGACTGGATCATTGAAGTACTATTTGAATACCTTAATTTTGATTTCTCAGCTTAAATTCCCTGAGGAAGTTGTTTTTCAAGCACCTGAACTATTAGATATAATTTTCAAAATGAGGAAGATGTATTTTAAGTACCTGGACTACTAGATAAAATTTTTAGAATGACTGTATCATTGAGGTACCATTCGGATATTTTAATTTTGATTTCAGAACTTAAATTCCCTGATGAAGTTGTTTTTCAAGCACCTGGACTACTGGATATAATTTTCAAAATGACGGGATCTCTAAAATATAAACCAGGTATCTTAAACTTCAGTTCTCAGCTTAAGTTCCCTGAGGAAGAAGTTTTTCAAGCGCCTGGACTACTAGATATCATCTTCGAAATGACAGGACCTCTAAAATATAAACTGGGCACCCTCAATATCAGTTCTCAGATTAAGTTCCCTGAGAAGGATGCTTTTTAAGCACCTGGACTACTAGATATAATTTTCAAAGTGAAGGGATCTCTAAAATATAAACCAGGTATCCTTAAATTCAGTTCTCAGCTTAAGTTCCCTGAGGAAGAAGTTTTTCAAGCGCCTGGACTACTAGATATCATTTTCGAAATGACAGGATCTCTAAAATATAAACTGGGCATCTTAGATTTCAGTTCACAGCTTAAGTTCCCTGTGAAAGATACTTTTTAAGCACATGGACTACTAGATATAATTTTCAAAATTACGGGATCTCTAAAATATAAACCAGGTATCTTAAACTTCAGTTCTCAGCTTAAGTTTCCTGCGGAAGATGTTTTTCAAGCGCCTGGACTACTAGATGTAATTTTTAGAATGACTGGATCATTGAAGTACCATTCGGATATCTTAATTTTGATTTCAGAACTTTAATTCCCTGATGAAGTTGTTTTTCAAGCAACTGGACTACTAAATGTAATTTTCAAAATGACGGGATCTCTAAAATATAAACCAGGTATCTTAAACTTCAGTTCTCAGCTTAAGTTCCCTGAGGAAGAAGTTTTTCAAGCGCCTGGGCTACTAGATATCATCTTCGAAATGACAGGATCTCTAAACTATAAACTGGGCACCCTCAATTTCAGTTCTCAGATTAAGTTCCCTGAGAAGGATGCTTTTTAAGCACCTGGGCTACTAGATATCATTTTCGAAATGACGGGATCTCTAAAATATAAACCAGGTATCCTTAAATTCAGTTCTCAGCTTAAGTTCCCTGAGGAAGAAGTTTTTCAAGCGCCTGGACTACTAGATATCATCTTCGAAATGACAGGATCTCTAAAATATGAACTGGGCATCTTAAATTTCAGTTCACAGCTTAAGTTCCCTGAGAAAGATACTTTTTAAGCACATGGACTACTAGATATAATTTTCAAAGTGACGGGATCTCTGAAATATAAAATAGGTATCTTAAATTTCAGTTCTCAGCTTAAGTTCCCTGAGGAAGAAGTTTTTCAAGCGCCTGGACTACTAGATATCATTTTCGAAATGACAGGATCTCTAAAATATAAACTGGGCATCTTAGATTTCAGTTCACAGCTTAAGTTCCCTGAGAAAGATACTTTTCAAGCACCTGGACTACTAGATATAATTTTCAAAGTGACGGGATCTCTGAAATATAAACTAGGTATCTTAAATTTCAGTTCTCAGCTTAAGTTCCCTGAGGAAGTAGTTTTTCAAGCACCTGGGCTACTAGATATAACTTTTAGAATGACGGTATCCCTAAAATATAAACTAGGTATCTTAAACTTCAGTTCTCAGCTTAAGTTCCCTGAGGAAGATGTTTTTCAAGCACCTGGGCTACTAGATATAACTTTTAGAATGACTGGATCATTGAAGTACTATTTGAATACCTTAATTTTGATTTCTCAGCTTAAATTCCCTGAGGAAGTTGTTTTTCAAGCACCTGAACTATTAGATATAATTTTCAAAATGAGGAAGATGTATTTTAAGTACCTGGACTACTAGATAAAATTTTTAGAATGACTGTATCATTGAGGTACCATTCGGATATTTTAATTTTGATTTCAGAACTTAAATTCCCTGATGAAGTTGTTTTTCAAGCACCTGGACTACTGGATATAATTTTCAAAATGACGGGATCTCTAAAATATAAACCAGGTATCTTAAACTTCAGGTCTCAGCTTAAGTTCCCTGAGGAAGATGTTTTTCAACCACCTGGACTACTAGATAAAATTTTCAAAATGACGGGATCTCTAAAATATAAGCCAGGTATCTTAAATTTCATTTCTCAGCTGAAGTTCCCTAAGGAAGATGTTTTTCAAGCACCTGGACTACTAGATATAACTTTTAGAATGACTGGATCATTGAAGTACTATTTGAATACCTTAATTTTGATTTCTCAGCTTAAATTCCCTGAGGAAGTTGTTTTTCAAGCACCTGAACTATTAGATATAATTTTCAAAATGAGGAAGATGTATTTTAAGTACCTGGACTACTAGATGAAATTTTTAGAATGACTGTATCACTGAAGTACCATTCGGATATCTTAATTTTGATTTCACAACTTAAATTCCCTGATGAAGTTGTTTTTCAAGCACCTGGAATACTAACTATAATCTTCAAAATGACGGGATCTCTAAAATATAAACCAGGTATCTTAAACTTCAGTTCTCAGCTTAAGTTTCCTGAGGAAGATGTTTTTCAAGCGCCTGGACTACTAGATGTAATTTTTAGAATGACTGGATCATTGAAGTACCATTCGGATATCTTAATTTTGATTTCAGAACTTTAATTCCCTGATGAAGTTGTTTTTCAAGCACCTGGACTACTAGATATAATTTTCAAAATGACGGGATCTCTAAAATATAAACCAGGTATCTTAAACTTCAGTTCTCAGCTTAAGTTCCCTGAGGAAGAAGTTTTTCAAGCGCCTGGACTACTAGATATCATCTTCGAAATGACAGGACCTCTAAAATATAAACTGGGCATCTTAATTTCAGTTCACAGCTTAAGTTCTTTGAGAAAGATACTTTTTAAGCACATGGACTACTAGATATAATTTTCAAAATGACGGGATCTCTAAAATATAAACCAGGTATCTTAGACTTCAGTTCTCAGCTTAAGTTCCCTGAGGAAGATGTTTTTCAAGCGCCTGGACTACTAGATATCATCTTCGAAATGACAGGATCTCTAAAATATAAACTGGGCACCCTCAATTTCAGTTCTCAGCTTAAGTTCCCTGAGAAGGATGCTTTTTAAGCACCTGGACTACTAGATATAATTTTCAAATTGACGGGATCTCTAAAATATAAACCAGGTATCCTTAAATTCAGTTCTCAGCTTAAGTTCCCTGAGGAAGAAGTTTTTCAAGCGCCTGGACTACTAGATATCATCTTCGAAATGACAGGATCTCTAAAATATAAACTGGGCATCTTAAATTTCAGTTCTCATTTTAAGTTCCCTGAGAAAGATACTTTTTAAGCACATGGACTACTAGATATAACTTTCAAAGTGACGGGATCTCTGAAATATAAACTAGGTATCTTAAACTTCAGTTTTCAGATTAAGTTCCCTGAGGAAGATGTTTTTCAAGCGCCTGGACTACTAGATATCATCTTCGAAATGACAGGATCTCTAAAATATAAACTGGGCACCCTCAATTTCAGTTCTCAGCTTAAGTTCCCTGAGAAGAATGCTTTTTAAGCACCTGGACCACTAGATATAATTTTCAAATTGTCGGGATCTCTAAAATATAAACCAGGTATCCTTAAATTCAGTTCTCAGCTTAAGTTCCCTGAGGAAGAAGTTTTTCAAGCGCCTGGACTACTAGATATCATTTTCGAAATGACAGGATCTCTAAAATAAAAACTGGGCATCTTAAATTTCAGTTCACAGCTTAAGTTCCCTGAGAAAGATGCTTTTTAAGCACATGGACCACTAGATATAATTGTCAAAGTGATGGGGTCTCTGAAATATAAACTAGGTATCTTAAATTTCAGTTCTCAGCTTAAGTTCCCTCAGGAAGATGTTTTTCAAGCGCCTTGACTACTAGATATCATCTTCGAAATGACAGGATCTCTAAAATATAAACTGGGCACCCTCAATTTCAGTTCTCAGCTTAAGTTCCCTGAGAAAGATGCTTTTTAAGCACCTGGACTGCTAGATATAATTTTCAAAGTGACGGGATCTCTAAAATATAAACCAGGTATCCTTAATTTCAGTTCTCAGCTTAAGTTCCATGTGGAAGATATATTTTAAGCAACTGGGATACTAGATATAACTTTTAGAATGACTGGATCATTGAAGTACAATTTGAATATCTTAATTTTGATTTCTCAGCTTAAATTCCCTGAGGAAGTTGTTTTTCAAGCACCTGAACTATTAGATATAATTTTCAAAATGACGGCATCTCTAATATATAAACCAGGTATCTTAAACTTCAGTTCTCAGCTTAAGTTCCCTGAGGAAGATGTTTTTCGAGCGCCAGGACTACTAGATATCATTTTCGAAATGACAGGATCTCTAAAATATAAACTGGACATCTTAAATTTCAGTTCTCAGCTTAAGTTCCCTGAGAAAGATACTTTTTAGGCACCCGGACAACTAGATATAATTTTCAAAGTGACGGAATCTCTAAAATATAAACAAGGTATCTTAAATTTCAGTTCTCAGCTTAAGTTCCCTGAGGAAGATGTATTTTAAGTACCTTGACTACTAGATGTAATTATTCGAATGAATGGATCATTTAATTAAATTTCGGATATCTTAATTTTGATTTCTCAGCTTAAATTCCCTGATGAAGTTGTTTTTCAAGCACCTGGACTACTAGATATAATTTTCAAAATGACGGGATCTCTAAAATATAAACTGGGCATCTTAAATTTCAGTTCTCAGCTTAAGTTCCCTGAGAAAGATACTTTTCAAGCACCTGATCTACTAGATATAATTTTCAAAATGACGGGATCTTTAAAATATAATCCAGGTATCTTAAATTTCAGTTTTCAGCTCAAGTTCTATGAGGAAGATGTATTTTAAGCACCTGGACTACTAGATGTAACTTTTAGAATGACTGGATAATTGAAGTACCATTTGGATATCTTAATTTTGATTTCTCAGCTTAAATTCCCTGGGGAAGTTGTTTTTCAAGCACCTGAACTATTAGATATAATTTTCAAAATGACGGGATCTCTAATATATAAACCAGGTATCTTAAATTTCAGTTCTCAGCTTAAGTTCCCTGAGGAAGATACTTTTCAAGCGCCAGGAATACTAGATATCATTTTCGAAATGACACGATCTATAATATATTAAGTGGCCATCTTAAATTTCTGTTCTCATCTTTAGGTCCCTGAGAAAGATGCTTTTTAAGCACCTGGACTACTAGATATAATTTTCGAAATGACGGGATCTCTAAAATATAAACCATGTATATTAAACTTCAGTTCTCAGCTTAAGTTCCCTGAGGAAGATGTTTTTCAAGCGCCTGGACTACTAGATGTAACTTTTAGAATGACTGGATAATTGATGTACCATTTGGATATCTTAATTTTGATTTCTCAGCTTAAATTCCCTGGGGAAGTTGTTTTTCAAGCACCTGAACTATTAGATGTAATTTTCAAAATGACGGGATCTCTAATATATAAACCAGGTATCTTAAATTTCAGTTCTCAGCTTAAGTTCCCTGAGGAAGATGTTTTTCAAGCGCCTGGACTACTAGATATCATTTTCGAAATGACGGGATCTCTAAAATATAAACTGGGCACCCTCAATTTCAGTTCTCAGCTTAAGTTCCCTGAGAAGGATGCTTTTTAAGCACCTGGACTACTAGATATAATTTTCAAAAGGACGGGATCTCTAAAATATAAACCAGGTATCTTAAATTCAGTTTTCAGCTTAAGTTCCCTGATGAAGATGTTTTTCAAGCGCCTGGACTACTAGATATCATCTTCGAAATGACAGGATCTCTAAAATATAAACTGGGCACCCTCAATTTCAGTTCTCAGCTTAAGTACCCTGAGAAAGATGCTTTTTAAGCATCTGGACTGCTAGATATAATTTTCAAAGTGACGGGATCTCTAAAATATAAACCAGGTATCCTTAATTTCAGTTCTCAGCTTAAGTTCCATGAGGAAGATGTATTTTAAGCACCTGGGCTACTAGATATAACTTTTAGAATGACTGGATCATTGAAGTACTATTTGAATATCTTAATTTTGATTTCTCAGCTTAAATTCCCTGAGGAAGTTGTTTTTCAAGCACCTGAACTATTAGATATAATTTTCAAAATGGAGGCATCTCTAATATATAAACCAGGTATCTTAAACTTCAGTTCTCAGCTTAAGTTCCCTGAGAAAGATACTTTTTAAGCGCATGGACTACTAGATATCATTTTCGAAATGACAGGATCTCTAAAATATAAACTGGGCATCTTAGATTTCAGTTCACAGCTTAAGTTCCCTGAGAAAGATACTTTTTAAGCACCTGGGCTACTAGATATAACTTTTAGAATGACTGGATCATTGAAGTACTATTTGAATATCTTAATTTTGATTTCTCAGCTTAAATTCCCTGAGGAAGTTGTTTTTCAAGCACCTGAACTATTAGATATCATTTTCGAAATGACAGGATCTCTAAAATATAAACTGGGCATCTTAGATTTCAGTTCACAGCTTAAGTTCCCTGAGAAAGATACTTTTTAAGCGCCTGGACTACTAGATATCATTTTCGAAATGACAGGATCTCTAAAATATAAACTGGGCATCTTAGATTTCAGTTCACAGCTTAAGTTCCCTGAGAAAGATACTTTTTAAGCACATGGACTACTAGATATAATTTTCAAAATTGCGGGATCTCTAAAATATAAACCAGGTATATTAAACTTCAGTTCTCAGCTTAAGTTCCCTGAGGAAGATGTTTTTCAAGCACCTGGACTACTAGATATAATTTTCAAAATGACGGGATCTCTAAAATATAAACCAGGTATCTTAAACTTCAGTTCTCAGCTTAAGTTCCCTGAGGAAGAAGTTTTTCAAGCGCCTGGACTACTAGATATCATTTTCGAAATGACAGGATCTCTAAAATATAAACTGGGCATCCTAGATTTCAGTTCACAGCTTAAGTTCCCTGAGAAAGATACTTTTCAAGCACCTGGACTACTAGATATAATTTTCAAAATGACGGGATCTCTAAAATATAAACCAGGTATCTTAAACTTCAGTTCTCAGCTTAAGTTCCCTGAGGAAGGAGTTTTTCAAGAGCCTGGACTACTAGATATCATCTTCGAAATGACAGGATCTCTAAAATATAAACTGGGCACCCTCAATTTCAGTTCTCAGCGTAAGTTCCCTGAGAAGGATGCTTTTTAAGCTCCTGGACTACTAGATATAATTTTCAAAGTGACGGGATCTCTAAAATATAAACCAGGTATCCTTAAATTCTGTTCTCAGCTTAAGTTCCCTGAGGAAGAAGTTTTTCAAGCACCTGGACTACTAGATATCATATTCGAAATGACTGGATCTCTAAAATATGAACTGGGCATCTTAAATTTCAGTTCACAGCTTAAGTTCCCTGCGTAAGATTGTTTTTAAGCACCTGGACTACTAGATATAATTTTCAAAATGACGGGATCTCTGAAATATAAACCAGGTATCTTAAATTTCAGTTCTCAGCTTGAGTTCCCTGAGGAAGATGTTTTTCAACCTCCTGGACTACTAGATATCATTTTCGAAATGACAGGATCTCTAAAATATAAACTGGGCATCTTAAATTTCAGTTCTCAGCTTAAGTTCCCTGAGAAAGATACTTTTTAAGCACATGGACTACTAGATATAATTTACAAAATAACGGGATCTTTAAAATATAAACTAGGTATCTTAAATTTCATTTCTCAGCTTAACTTCCCTGAGGAAGATGTTTTTCAAGCACCTGGACTACTAGATATAATTTTCAAAATGACGGGATCTCTAAAATATAAACCAGGTATCTTAAACTTCAGTTCTCAGCTTAAGTTCCCTGAGGAAGATGTTTTTCAAGCGCCTGGACTACTAGATATCATCTTCGAAATGACAGGATCTCTAAAATCTAAACTGGGCACCTGAATTTTCAGTTCTCAGCTTCAGTACCCTGAGAATGTTGCTTTTTATGCACCGGTACTACTAGATATAATTTTCAAAGTGACGGGATCTCTAAAATATAAACCAGGTATCCTTAAATTTAGTTCTCAGCTTAAGTTCCCTGAGGAAGAAGTTTTTCAAGCGCCTGGACTACTAGATGTAATTTTTAGAATGACTGGATCATTGAAGTACCATTCGGATATCTCAATTTTGATTTCAGAACTTAAATTCCCTGATGAAGTTGTTTTTCAAGCACCTGGACTACTAGATATAATTTTCAAAATGACGGGATCTCTAAAATATAAACCAGGTATCTTAAACTTCAGTTCTCAGCTTATGTTCCCTGAGGAAGATGTTTTTCAAGCGCCTGGACTACTAGATATCATTTTCGAAATGACAGGATCTCTAAAATATAAACTGGGCACCCTCAATTTCAGTTCTCAGCTTAAATTCCCTGAGGAAGATGTATTTTGAGCACCTGGACTACTATATATAATTCTCCAAATGACGGGATTTCTAATATATAAACTAGGTATCTTAAACTTCAGTTCTCAGCTCAAGTTCCATGAGGAAGATGTATTTTAAGCACCTGGACTACTAGATGTAACTTTTAGAATGACTGGATAATTGAAGTACCATTTGGATATCTTCATTTTGATTTCTCAGTTTAAATTCCCTGGGGAAGTTGTTTTTCAAGCACCTGGACTACTAGATATAATTTTCAAAATGACGGAGTCTCTAAAATATAAACCAGGTACCTTAAAGTTCAGTTCTCAGCTTATGTTCCCTGAGGAAGAAGTTTTTCAAGCGCCTGGACGACGAGATATCATTTTCGAAATGACAGGATCTCTAAAATATAAACTGGGCACCCTCAATTTCAGTTCTCAGCTTAAGTTCCCTGAGAATGATGCTTTTTAAGCACCTGGACTACTAGATATAATTTTCAAAATGACGGGATCTCTAAAATATAAACTAGGTATCTTAAACTTCAGTTCTCAGCTCAAGTTCCATGAGGAAGATGTATTTTAAGCACCTGGACTACTAGATGTAACTTTTAGAATGACTGGATAATTGAAGTACCATTTGGATATCTTAATTTTGATTTCTCAGCTTAAATTCCCTAGGGAAGTTGTTTTTCAGGCACCTGAACTATTAGATATAATTTTCGAAGTGACGGGATCTCTAAATTATAAACTAGGTATCTTAAACTTCAGTTATCAGCTTAAGTTTCCTGCGGAAGATGTTTTTCAATCGCCTGGAATAATATATGTAATTTTTAGAATGACTGGATCATTGAAGTACAATTCGGCTATCTTAATTTTGATTTCACAGCTTAAATTCTCTGATGAAGTTGTTTTTCAAGCACCTGGACTACTAGAAATAATTTTCAAAATTACGGGATCTCTAAAATATAAACCAGGTATATTAAACTTCAGTTCTCAGCTTAAGTTTTCTGAGGAAGATGTTTTTCAAGCGCCTGGACTACTAGATATAATTTTCAAAATGACGGGATCTCTAAAATATAAACCAGGTATCCTTAATTTCAGTTCTCAGCTTAAGTTCCCTGAGGAAGAAGTTTTTCAAGCACCTGGACTACTAGATATCATTTTCGAAATGACATGATCTATAAAATATAAACTGGGCATCTTAAATTTCAGTTCTCATTTTAAGTTCCCTGAGAAAGATACTTTTTAAGCATCTGGACTACTAGATATAATTTTCAAAGTGACGGGATCTCTGAAATATAAACTAGGTATCTTAAACTTCAGTTGTCAGCTTAAGTTCCCTGAGGAAGAAGTTTTTCAAGCGCCTGGACTACTAGATATCATTTTCGAAATGACAGGATCTCTAAAATATGAACTGGGCATCTTAAATTTCAGTTCACAGCTTAAGTTCCCTGAGAAAGATACTTTTTAAGCACATGGACTACTAGATATAATTTTCAAAGTGACGGGATCTCTGAAATATAAACTAGGTATCTTAAATTTCAGTTCTCAGCTTGAGTTCCCTGAGAAGGATGCTTTTAAGCACCTGGACTACTAGATATAATTTTCAAAGTGACGGGATCTCTAAAATATAAACCAGGTATCCTTAAATTCAGTTCTCAGCTTAAGTTCCCTGAGGAAGAAGTTTTTCAAGCACCTGGACTACTAGATATCATTTTCCAAATGACAGGACCTCTAAAATATAAACTGGGCATCTTAAATTTCAGTTCACAGCTTAAGTTCCCTGAGAAAGATACTTTTTAAGCACATGGACTACTAGATATAACTTTCAAAGTGACGGGATCTCTGAAATATAAACTAGGTATCTTAAACTTCAGTTGTCAGCTTAAGTTCCCTGAGGAAGATGTTTTTCAATCGCCTTTACTACTAGATATAATCTTCGAAATGACTGGATCTCTAAAATATAAACTGGGCACCCTCAATTTCAGTTCTCAGCTTAAGTTCCCTGAGAAGGATGCTTTTTAAGCACCTGGACTACTAGATATAATTTTCAAAGTGACGGAATCTCTAAAATATAAACCAGGTATCCTTAAATTCAGTTCTCAGCTTAAGTTCCCTGAGGAAGAAGTTTTTCAAGCGCCTGGACTACTAGATATCATGTTCGAAATGACAGGATCTCTAAAATATAAACTGGTAATCTCAAATTTCAGTTCACAGCTTAAGTTCCCTGAGAAAGTTAATTTTTAAGCACATGGACTACTAGATATAATTTTCAAAGTGACGGGATCTCTGAAATATAAACTAGGTATCTTAAATTTCAGTTCTCAGCTTAAGTTCCCTCAGGAAGATGTTTTTCAAGCGCCTTGACTACTAGATATCATCTTCGAAATGACAGCATCTCTAAAATATAAACTGGGCACCCTCAATTTCAGTTCTCAGCTTAAGTTCCCTGAGAAAGATGCTTTTTAAGCACCTGGACTGCTAGATATAATTTTCAAAGTGACGGGATCTCTAAAATATAAACCAGGTATCCTTAATTTCAGTTCTCAGCTTAAGTTCCATGTGGAAGATGTATTTTAAGCAACTGGGCTACTAGATATAACTTTTAGAATGACTGGATCATTGAAGTACAATTTGAATATCTTAATTTTGATTTCTCAGCTTAAATTCCCTGAGGAAGTTGTTTTTCAAGCACCTGAACTATTAGATATAATTTTCAAAATGACGGCATCTCTAATATATAAACCAGGTATCTTAAATTTCAGTTCTCAGCTTAAGTTCCCTGAGGAAGATGTATTTTAAGCACCTGCGCTACTAGATATAACTTTTAGAATGACTGGATCATTGAAGTACCATTTGGATATCTTAATTTTGATTTCTCAGCTGACATTCCCTGAGGAAGTTGTTTTTCAAGCACCTGAACTATTAGATATAATTTTCAAAATGACGGGATCTCTAAAATATAAACCAGGTATCTTAAACTTCAGTTCTCAGCTTAAGTTCCCTGATGAAGATGTTTTTCGAGCGCCAGGACTACTAGATATCATTTTCGAAATGACAGGATCTCTAAAATATAAACTGGACATCTTAAATTTCAGTTCTCAGCTTAAGTTCCCTGAGAAAGATACTTTTTAGGCACCCGGACAACTAGATATAATTTTCAAAGTGACGGAATGTCTAAAATATAAACAAGGTATCTTAAATTTCAGTTCTCAGCTTAAGTTCCCTGAGGAAGATGTATTTTAAGAACCTGGACTACTAGATGTAATTTTTAGAATGACTGGATCATTGAAGTACATTTCGGATATCTTAATTTTGATTTCTCAGCTTAAATTCCCTGATGAAGTTGTTTTTCAAGCACCTGGACTACTAGATATAATTTTCAAAATGACGGGATCTCTAAAATATAATCTGGGCATCTTAAATTTCAGTTCTCAGCTTAAATTCCCTGAGGAAGTTGTTTTTCAAGCACCTGAACTACTAGATATAATTTTCAAAATGACGGGATCTCTAAAATATAAACCAGTTATCTTATGTTTCAGTTCTCAGCTTAAGTTCCCTGAGGAAGATACTTTTCAAGCGCCAGGACTACTAGATATCATTTTCGAAATGACAGGATCTCTAAAATATAAACTGGGCATCTTAAATTTCAGTTCTCAGCTTTAGTACCCTGAGAAAGATGCTTTTTAAGCACCTGGACTACTAGATATAATTTTCGAAATGACGGGATCTCTAAAATATAAACCATGTATATTAAACTTCAGTTCTCAGCTTAAGTTCCCTGAGGAAGATGTTTTTCAAGCGCCTGGACTACTAGATGTAACTTTTAGAATGACTGGATAATTGATGTACCATTTGGATATCTTAATTTTGATTTCTCAGCTTAAATTCCCTGGGGAAGTTGTTTTTCAAGCACCTGAACTATTAGATGTAATTTTCAAAATGACGGGATCTCTAATATATAAACCAGGTATCTTAAATTTCAGTTCTCAGCTTAAGTTCCCTGAGGAAGATGTTTTTCAAGCGCCAGGACTACTAGATATCATTTTCGAAATGACAGGATCTCTAAAATATAAACTGGGCACCCTCAATTTCAGTTCTCAGCTTAAGTTCCCTGAGAAGGATGCTTTTTAAGCACCTGGACTACTAGATATAATTTTCAAAAGGACGGGATCTCTAAAATATAAACCAGGTATCTTAAACTTCAGTTTTCAGCTTAAGTTCCCTGATGAAGATGTTTTTCAAGCGCCTGGACTACTAGATATCATCTTCGAAATGACAGGATCTCTAAAATATAAACTGGGCACCCTCAATTTCAGTTCTCAGCTTAAGTACCCTGAGAAAGATGCTTTTTAAGCATCTGGACTGCTAGATATAATTTTCAAAGTGACGGGATCTCTAAAATATAAACCAGGTATCCTTAATTTCAGTTCTCAGCTTAAGTTCCATGAGGAAGATGTATTTTAAGCACCTGGGCTACTAGATATAACTTTTAGAATGACTGGATCATTGAAGTACTATTTGAATATCTTAATTTTGATTTCTCAGCTTAAATTCCCTGAGGAAGTTGTTTTTCAAGCACCTGAACTATTAGATATAATTTTCAAAATGACGGCATCTCTAATATATAAACCAGGTATCTTAAACTTCAGTTCTCAGCTTAAGTTCCCTGAGGAAGATGTTTTTCGAGCGCCAGGACTACTAGATATAATTTTCAAAATGACGGGATCTCTAATATATAAACCAGGTATCTTAAATTTCAGTTCTCAGCTTAAGTTCCCTGAGGAAGATGTATTTTAAGTACCTGGACTACTAGATGTAATTTTTAGAATGACTGGATCATTGAAGTACCATTTCGGATATCTTAATTTTGATGTCACAGCTTAAATTCCCTGATGAAGTTGTTTTTCAAGCACCTGGACTACTAGATATAATTTCAAAATGACGGGATCTCTAAAATATAAACTGGGCATCTTAAATTTCAGTTCACAGCTTAAGTTCCCTGAGAAAGTTACTTTTTAAGCACATGGACTACTAAATATAATTTTCAAAGTGACGGGATCTTTAAAATATAATCCAGGTATCTTAAATTTCAGTTCTCAGCTCAAGTTCTATGAGGAAGATGTATTTTAAGCACCTGGACTACTAGATGTAACTTTTAGAATGACTGGATAATTGAAGTACCATTTGGATATCTTAATTTTGATTTCTCAGCTTAAATTCCCTGGGGAAGTTGTTTTTCAAGCACCTGAACTATTAGATATAATTTTCAAAATGACGGGATCTCTAATATATAAACCAGGTATCTTAAATTTCAGTTCTCAGCTTAAGTTCCCTGAGGAAGATGTTTTTCAAGCGCCAGGACTACTAGATATCATTTTCGAAATGACAGGATCTCTAAAATATAAACTGGGCACCCTCAATTTCAGTTCTCAGCTTAAGTTCCCTGAGAAGGATGCTTTTTAAGCACCTGGACTACTAGATATAATTTTCAAAAGGACGGGATCTCTAAAATATAAACCAGGTATCTTAAACTTCAGTTCTCAGATTAAGTTCCCTGAGGTTCATGTTGTTCAAGCGCGTGGACTACTATAGTTCATCTTCGAAATGACAGGATCTCTAAAATATAAACTGGGCACCATCAATTTCAGTTCTCAGCTTAAGTTCTCTGAGAAAGATGCTTTTTAAGCATCTGGACTGCTAGATATAATTTTCAAAGTGACGGGATCTCTAAAATATAAACCAGGTATCCTTAATTTCAGTTCTCAGCTTAAGTTCCATGAGGAAGATGTATTTTAAGCACCTGGGCTACTAGATATAACTTTTAGCATGACTGGATCATTGAAGTACTATTTGAATATCTTAATTTTGATTTCTCAGATTAAATTCCCTGAGGAAGTTGTTTTTCAAGCACCTGAACTATTAGATATAATTTTCAAAATGACGGCATCTCTAATATATAAACCAGGTATCTTAAATTTCAGTTCTCAGCTTAAGTTCCCTGAGGAAGATGTATTTTAAGCACCTGCGCTACTAGATATAACTTTTAGAATGACTGGATCATTGAAGTACCATTTGGATATCTTAATTTTGATTTCTCAGCTGGCATTCCCTGAGGAAGTTGTTTTTCAAGCACCTGAACTATTAGATATAATTTTCAAAATGACGGGATCTCTAAAATATAAACCAGGTATCTTAAACTTCAGTTCTCAGCTTAAGTTCCCTGAGGAAGATGTTTTTCGAGCGCCAGGACTACTAGATATAATTTTCAAAGTGACGGAATCTCTAAAATATAAACAAGGTATCTTAAATTTCAGTTCTTAGCTTAAGTTCCCTGAGGAAGATGTATTTTAAGCACCTGGACTGCTAGATGTAATTTTTAGAATGACTGGATCATTGAAGTACATTTCGGATATCTTAATTTTGATTTCTCAGCTTAAATTCCCTGATGAAGTTGTTTTTCAAGCACCTGGACTACTAGATATAATTTTCAAAATGACGGGATCTCTAAAATATAAACTGGGCATCTTAAATTTCAGTTCTCAGCTTAAGTTCCCTGAGAAAGATACTTTTTAAGCACATGGACTACTAAATATAATTTTCAAAGTGACGGGATCTTTAAAATATAATCCAGGTATCTTAAATTTCAGTTCTCAGCTCAAGTTCTATGAGGAAGATGTATTTTAAGCACCTGGACCACTAGATGTAACTTTTAGAATAACTGGATCATTGAAGTACCATTTGGATATCTTAATTTTGATTTCTCAGCTTAAATTCCCTGAGGAAGTTGTTTTTCAAGCACCTGAACTATTAGATATAATTTTCAAAATGACGGGATATTTAATATATAAACCAGTTAACTTAAATTTCATTTCTCAGCTTAAGTTCCCTGAGGAAGATGTTTTTCAAGCGCCTGGAATACTAGATTTCATACTCGAAATGACAGGATCTCTAAAATATAAACTGGGCACCATAAAATTTAAGTTCTCAGCTTAAGTTCCCTGAGAAAGATGCTTTTCAAGCACCTGGACTACTAGATATAATTTTCAAAGTGACGGGATCTCTAAAATATAAACCAGGTATCTTAAAATTCAGTTCTCTGCTTAAGTTCCCTGAGGAAGATGTTTTTCAAGCACCTGGACTACTAGATGTAATTTTTAGAATGACTGGATCATTGAAGTAACTTTCGGATATCTTCATTTTGATTTCTCAGCTTAAATTCCCTGAGGAAGATGTTTTTCAAGCACCTGAACTAATAGATATAATTTTCAAAATGACGGGATCTCTAAAATATAAACGAGGTATCTTAAATTTCAGTTCTCAGCTTAAGTTCCCTGAGGAAGATGTATTTTAAGTACCTGCGCTACTAGATATAACTTTTAGAATGACTGGATCATTGAAGTACCATTTGGATATCTTAATTTTGATTTCTCAGCTGGCATTCCCTGAGGAAGTTGTTTTTCGAGCGCCAGGACTACTAGATATAATTTTCAAAGTGACGGAATCTCTAAAATATAAACAAGGTATCTTAAATTTTAGTTCTCAGCTTAGGCTCCCGGAGGAAGATGTATTTTAAGCACCTGGACTACTAGATGTAACTTTTAGAATGACTGGATCATTAAAGTACCATTTGGATATCTTAATTTTGATTTCTCAGCATAAATTCCCTGAGGAAGTTGTTTTTTAAGCACCTGAACTATTAGATATAATTTTTAAAATGACAGGATCTCTAAAATATAAACTGGGCACCCTCAATTTCAGTTCTCAGCTTATGTTTCCTGAGAAGGATGCTTTTTAAGCACCTGGACTACTAGATATAATTTTCAAATTGTCGGGATCTCTAAAATATAAACCAGGTATCTTAAACTTCAGTTCTCAGATTAAGTTCCCTGAGGAACATGTTTTTCAATCGCCTGGACTACTAGATATCATCTTCGAAATGGCAGGATCTCTAAAATATAAACTGGGCACCCTCAGTTTCAGTTCTCAGCTTAAGTTCCCTGAGAAAGATGCTTTTTAAGCGCCTGGACTACTAGATATAATTTTCAAAGTGACGGGATATCTAAAATATAAACCAGGTATCCTTAATTTCAGTTCTCAGCTTAAGTTCCATGAGGAAGATGTATTTTAAGCACCTGGGCTACTAGATATAACTTTTAGCATGACTGGATCATTGAAGTACTATTTGAATATCTTAATTTTGATTTCTCAGCTTAAATTCCCTGAGGAAGTTGTTTTTCAAGCACCTGAACTATTAGATATAATTTTCAAAATGACGGGATCTCTAATATATAAACCAGGTATCTTAAATTTCAGTTCTCAGCTTAAGTTCCCTGAGGAAGATGTATTTTAAGTACCTGCGCTACTAGATATAACTTTTAGAATGACTGGATCATTGAAGTACCATTTGGATATCTTAATTTTGATTTCTCAGCTGGCATTCCCTGAGGAAGTTGTTTTTCAAGCACCTGAACTATTAGATATAATTTTCAAAATGACGGGATCTCTAAAATATAAACCAGGTATCTTAAACTTCAGTTCTCAGCTTAAGTTCCCTGAGGAAGATGTTTTTCGAGCGCCAGGACTACTAGATATAATTTTCAAAGTGACGGAATCTCTAAAATATAAACAAGGTATCTTAAATTTCAGTTCTCAGCTTAAGTTCCCTGAGGAAGATGTATTTTAAGTACCTGGACTGCTAGATGTAATTTTTAGAATGACTTTATCATTGAAGTACCATTCGGATATCTTAATTTTGATTTCTCAGCTTAAATTCCCTGATGAAGTTGTTTTTCAAGCACCTGGACTACTAGATATCATGTTCGAAATGACAGGATCTCTAAAATATAAACTGGTCATCTCAAATTTCAGTTCACAGCTTAAGTTCCCTGAGAAAGTTACTTTTTAAGCACATGGACTACTAGATATAATTTTCAAAGTGACGGGATCTTTAAAATATAATCCAGGTATCTTAAATTTCAGTTCTCAGCTCAAGTTCTATGAGGAAGATGTATTTTAAGCACCTGGACTACTAGATGTAACTTTTAGAATGACTGGATAATTGAAGTACCATTTGGATATCTTAATTTTGATTTCTCAGCTTAAATTCCCTGGGGAAGTTGTTTTTCAAGCACCTGAACTATTAGATATAATTTTCAAAATGACGGGATCTCTAATATATAAACCAGGTATCTTAAATTTCAGTTCTCAGCTTAAGTTCCCTGAGGAAGATGTTTTTCAAGCGCCAGGACTACTAGATATCATTTTCGAAATGACAGGATCTCTAAAATATAAACTGGGCACCCTCAATTTCAGTTCTCAGCTTAAGTTCCCTGAGAAGGATGCTTTTCAAGCACCTGGACTACTAGATATAATTTTCAAAGTGACGGGATCTCTAAAATATAAACCAGGTATCTTAAAATTCAGTTCTCTGCTTAAGTTCCCTGAGGAAGATGTTTTTCAAGCACCTGGACTACTAGATGTAATTTTTAGAATGACTGGATCATTGAAGTACCATTCGGATATCTTAAATTTCACTTCTCAGCTTAAAATCCCGGAGGAGGATGTTTTTCAAGCACCTGAACTATTAGATATAATTTTCAAAATGACGGCATCTCTAATATATAAACCAGGTATCTTAAATTTCAGTTCTCAGCTTAAGTTCCCTGAGGAAGATGTATTTTAAGCACCTGCGCTACTAGATATAACTTTTAGAATGACTGGATCATTGAAGTACCATTTGGATATCTTAATTTTGATTTCTCAGCTGGCATTCCCTGAGGAAGTTGTTTTTCGAGCGCCAGGACTACTAGATATAATTTTCAAAGTGACGGAATCTCTAAAATATAAACAAGGTATCTTAAATTTCAGTTCTCAGCTTAAGTTCCCTGAGGAAGATGTATTTTAAGTACCTGGACTACTAGATATAACTTTTAGAATGACTGGATCATTGAAGTACTATTTGAATATCTTAATTTTGATTTCTCAGCTTAAATTCCCTGAGGAAGTTGTTTTTCAAGCACCTGAACTATTAGATATCATTTTCGAAATGACAGGATCTCTAAAATATAAACTGGGCACCCTCAATTTCAGTTCTCAGCTTAAGTTCCCTGAGAAGGATGATTTTTAAGCACCTGGACTACTAGATATCATTTTCTAAATGACGGGATCATTAAAATATAAAACAGGTATCTTAAACTTCAGTTCTCAGCTTAAGTTCCCTGAGGAAGATGTTTTTCAAGCGCCTGGACTACTAGATATCATCTTCGAAATGACAGGATCTCTAAAATATAAACTGGGCACCCTCAATTTCAGTTCTCAGCTTAAGTTCCCTGAGAAGGATGCTTTTTAAGCACCTGGACTGCTAGATATAATTTTCAAAGTGACGGGATCTCTAAAATATAAACCAGGTATCCTTAATTTCAGTTCTCAGCTTAAGTTCCATGAGGAAGATGTATTTTAAGCACCTGGGCTACTAGATATAACTTTTAGAATGACTGGATCATTGAAGTACTATTTGAATATCTTAATTTTGATGTCTCAGCTTAAATTCCCTGATGAAGTTGTTTTTCAAGCACCTGGACTACTAGATATAATTTTCAAAATGACGGGATCTCTAAAATATAAACTGGGCATCTTAAATTTCAGTTCTCAGCTTAAGTTCCCTGAGAAAGATACTTTTCAAGCACTTGGACTACTAAATATAATTTTCAAAGTGACGGGATCTTTAAAATATAATCCAGGTATCTTAAATTTCAGTTCTCAGCTCAAGTTCTATGAGGAAGATGTATTTTAAGCACCTGGACTACTAGATGTAACTTTTAGAATGACTGGATAATTGAAGTACCATTTGGATATCTTAATTTTGATTTCTCAGCTTAAATTCCCTGGGGAAGTTGTTTTTCAAGCACCTGAACAATTAGATATAATTTTCAAAATGACGGGATCTCTAATATATAAACCAGGTATCTTAAATTTCAGTTCTCAGCTTAAGTTCCCTGAGGAAGATGCTTTTCAAGCGCCAGGACTACTAGATATCATTTTCGAAATGACGGGATCTCTAAAATATAAACGGGGCACCCTCAATTTAAGTTCTCAGCTTAAGTTCCCTGAGAAGGATGCTTTTTAAGCACCAGGACTACTAGATATAATTTTCAAAAGGACGGGATCTCTAAAATATAAACCAGGTATCTTAAACTTCAGTTCTCAGCTTAAGTTCCCTGAGGAAGATGTTTTTCGAGCGCCAGGACTACTAGATATAATTTTCAAAGTGACGGAATCTCTAAAATATAAACTGGGCATCTTAAATTTCAGTTCTCAGCTTAAGTTCCATGAGGAAGATGTATTTTAAGTACCTGGACCACTAGATGTAACTTTTAGAATAACTGGATCATTGAAGTACCATTTGGATATCTTAATTTTGATTTCTCAGCTTAAATTCCATGAGGAAGTTGTTTTTCAAGCACCTGAACTATTAGATATAATTTTCAAAATGACGGGATCTCTAATATATAAACCAGGTATCTTAAATTTCAGTTCTCAGCTTAAGTTCCCTGAGGAAGATGTATTTTAAGCGCCTGCGCTACTAGATATAACTTTTAGAATGACTGGTTCATTGAAGTACCATTTGGATATCTTAATTTTGATTTCTCAGCTGGCATTCCCTGAGGAAGTTGTTTTTCGAGCGCCAGGACTACTAGATATAATTTTCAAAGTGACGGAATCTCTAAAATATAAACAAGGTATCTTAAATTTCAGTTCTCAGCTTAAGTTCCCTGAGGAAGATGTATTTTAAGTACCTGGACTACTAGATATAACTTTTAGAATGACTGGATCATTGAAGTACTATTTGAATATCTTAATTTTGATTTCTCAGCTTAAATTCCCTGAGGAAGTTGTTTTTCAAGCACCTGAACTATTAGATATCATTTTCGAAATGACAGGATCTCTAAAATATAAACTGGGCACCCTCAATTTCAGTTCTCAGCTTAAGTTCCCTGAGAAGGATGCTTTTTAAGCACCTGGACTACTAGATATAATTTTCAAAAGGACGGGATCTCTAAAATATAAACCAGGTGTCTTAAACTTCAGTTCTCAGCTTAAGTTCCCTGAGGAAGATGTTTTTCAAGCGCCTGGACTACTAGATATCATCTTCGAAATGACAGGATCTCTAAAATATAAACTGGGCACCCTCAATATCAGTTCTCAGCTTAAGTTCCCTGAGAAGGATGGTTTTTAAGCACCTGGACTGCTAGATATAATTTTCAAAGTGACGGGATCTCTAAAATATAAACCAGGTATCCTTAATTTCAGTTCTCAGCTTAAGTTCCATGAGGAAGATGTATTTTAAGCACCTGGGCTACTAGATATAACTTTTAGAATGACTGGATCATTGAAGTACTATTTGAATATCTTAATTTTGATTTCTCAGCTTAAATTCCCTGAGGAAGTTGTTTTTCAAGCACCTGAACTATTAGATATAATTTTCAAAATGACGGCATCTCTAATATATAAACCAGGTATCTTAAATTTCAGTTCTCAGCTTAAGTTCCCTGAGGAAGATGTATTTTAAGCACCTGCGCTACTAGATATAACTTTTAGAATGACTGGATCATTGAAGTATCATTTGGATATCTTAATTTTGATTTCTCAGCTGGCATTCCCCTCAGGAAGTTGTTTTTCAAGCACCTGAACTATTAGATATAATTTTCAAAATGACGGGATCTCTAAAATATAAACCAGGTATCTTAAACTTCAGTTCTCAGCTTAAGTTCCCTGAGGAAGATGTTTTTCGAGCGCCAGGACTACTAGATATAATTTTCAAAGTGACGGAATCTCTAAAATATAAACAAGGTATCTTAAATTTCAGTTCTCAGCTTAAGTTCCCTGAGGAAGATGTATTTTAAGTACCTGGACTACTAGACGTAATTTTTAGAATGACTGGATCATTGATGTACATTTCGGATATCTTAATTTTGATGTCACAGCTTAAATTCCCTGATGAAGTTGTTTTTCAAGCACCTGGACTACTAGATATAATTTTCAAAATGACGGGATCTCTAGAATATAAACTGGGCATCTTAAATTTCAGTTCACAGCTTAAGTTCCCTGAGAAAGTTACTTTTTAAGCACATGGACTACTAAATATAATTTTCAAAGTGACGGGATCTTTAAAATATAATCCAGGTATCTTAAATTTCAGTTCTCAGCTCAAGTTCTATGAGGAAGATGTATTTTAAGTACCTGGACCACTAGATGTAACTTTTAGAATGACTGGATCATTGAAGTACCATTTGGATATCTTAATTTTGATTTCTCAGCTTAAATTCCCTGAGGAAGTTGTTTTTCAAGCACCTGAACTATTAGATATAATTTTCAAAGTGACGGGATCTCTAATATATAAACCAGGTATCTTAAATTTCAGTTCTCAGCTTAAGTTCCCTGAGGAAGATGTTTTTCAAGCGCCTGTACTACTAGATATCATTTTCGAACTGACTGGATCTCTAAAATATAAACTGGGCACCCTCAATTTCAGTTCTCAGCTTAAGTTCCCTGAGAAGAATGCTTTTTAAGCACCTGGACTACTAGATATAATTTTCAAAAGGACGGGATCTCTAAAATATAAACCAGGTATCATAAATTTCAGTTCTCAGCTTAAGTTCCCTGAGGAAGATGTTTTTCAAGCGCCTGGACTACTAGATATCATCTTCGAAATGACAGGATCTCTAAAATATAAACTGGGCACCCTCAATTTCAGTTCTCAGCTTAAGTTCCCTGAGAAGAATGCTTTTTAAGCACCTGGACTACTAGATATAATTTTCTAAGTGACGGGATCTCTAAAATATAAACCAGGTATCCTTAAATTCAGTTCTCAGCTTAAGTTCCCTGAGGAAGAAGTTTTTCAAGCGCCTGGACTACTAGATATCATTTTCGAAATGACAGGATCTCTAAAATATAAACTGGGCATCTTAAATTTCAGTTCGCAGCTTAAGTTCCCTGAGAAAGATACTTTTTAAGCACATGGACTACTAGATATAACTATCAAAGTGACGGGATCTCTGAAATATAAACTAGGTATCTTAAACTTCAGTTCTCAGCTTAAGTTCCCTGAGGAAGATGTTTTTCAAGCGCCTGGACTACTAGATATCATCTTTGAAATGACAGGATCTCTAAAATATAAACTGGGCACCCTCAATTTCAGTTCTCAGCTTAAGTTCCCTGAGAAGGATGCTTTTAAGCACCTGGACTACTAGATATAATTTTCAAAGTGACGGGATCTCTAAAATAAAAACCAGGTATCCTTAAATTAAGTTCTCAGCTTAAGTTCCCTGAGGAAGATGTTTTTCAAGCGCCTGAACTACTAGATATCACTTTCGAAATGACAGGATCTCTAAAATATAAACTGGGCATCTTAAATTTCAGTTCTCAGCTTAAGTACCGTGAGAAAGATGCTTTTTAAGCACATGGACCACTAGATATAATTGTCAAAGTGATGGGGTCTCTGAAATATAAACTAGGTATCTTAAATTTCAGTTCTCAGCTTAAGTTCCCTCAGGAAGATGTTTTTCAAGCGCCTTGACTACTAGATATCATCTTCGAAATGACAGGATCTCTAAAATATAAACTGGGCACCCTCAATTTCAGTTCTCAGCTTAAGTACCGTGAGAAAGATGCTTTTTAAGCACATGGACTACTAGATATAATTTTCAAAGTGACGGGATCTCTAAAATATAAACCAGGTATCCTCAATTTCAGTTCTCAGGTTAAGTTCCATGAGGAAGATGTATTTTAAGCACATGGGCTACTAGATATAACTTTTAGAATGACTGGATCATTGAAGTACTATTTGAATATCTTAATTTTGATTTCTCAGCTTAAATTCCCTGAGGAAGTTGTTTTTCAAGCACCTGAACTATTAGATATAATTTTCAAAATGACGGCATCTCTAATATATAAACCAGGTATCTTAAATTTCAGTTCTCAGCTTAAGTTCCCTGAGGAAGATGTTTTTCGAGCGCCAGGAATACTAGATATCATTTTCGAAATGACAGGATCTCTAAAATATAAACTGGACATCTTAAATTTCAGTTCTCAGCTTAAGTTCCCTGAGAAAGATACTTTTCAGGCACCCGGACTACTAGATATATTTTTCAAAGTGACGGAATCTCTAAAATATAAACTAGGTATCTTAAAGTTCAGTTCTCAGCTTAAGTTCCCTGAGGAAGATGTATTTTAAGTACCTGGACTACTAGATGTAATTTTTAGAATGACTGGATCATTGAAGTACATTTCGGATATCTTAATTTTGATGTCACAGCTTAAATTCCCTGATGAAGTTGTTTTTCAAGCACCTGGACTACTAGATATAATTTTCAAAATGACGGGATCTCTAAAATATAAACTGGGCATCTTAAATTTCAGTTCACAACTTAAGTTCCCTGAGAAAGTTACTTTTTAAGCACATGGACTACTAGATATAATTTTCAAAGTGACGGGATCTTTAAAATATAATCCAGGTATCTTAAATTTCAGTTCTCAGCTCAAGTTCTATGAGGAAGATGTATTTTAAGCACCTGGACTACTAGATGTAACTTTCAGAATGACTGGATAATTGAAGTACCATTTGGATATCTTAATTTTGATTTCTCACCTTAAATTCCCTGGGGAAGTTGTTTTTCAAGCACCTGAACTATTAGATATAATTTTCAAAATGACGGGATCTCTAATATATAAACCAGGTATCTTAAATTTCAGTTCTCAGCTTAAGTTCCCTGAGGAAGATGTTTTTCAAGCGCCAGGAATACTAGATATCATTTTCAAAGTGACGGGATCTCTAAAATATAAGCCAGGTATCCTTAATTTCAGTTCTCAGCTCAAGTTCCATGAGGAAGATTTATTTTCAGCACCTGGGCTACTAGATATCATCTTCGAAATGACAGGATCTCTAAAATATAAACTGGGAAACTTCGGGTTCAGTTCTCAGCTTAAGTTCCCTGAGAAAGATGGTTTTAAAGCGCCTGGACTACTAGACATAATTTTCAAATTGACGGGATCTCTAAATTATAAACTAGGTATCTTAAACTTCAGTTCTCAGCTTAAGTTCCCTGAGGAAGATGTTTTTCAAGCGCCTGGACTGCAAGATGTAATTTTTAGAATGACTGGATCATTGAAGTACCATTCGGCTATCTTAATTTTGATTTCAGAACTTAAATTCCCTGATGAAGTTGTTGTTCAAGCACCTGGACTACTAGATATAATCTTCGAAATGACAGGATCTCTAAAATATAAACCAGGTATCTTAGACTTCAGTTCTCAGCTTAAGTTCCCTGAGGAAGATGTTTTTCAAGCGCCTGGACTACTAGATATCATCTTCGAAATGACAGGATCTCTAAAATATAAACTGGGCACTCTCGATTTCAGTTCTCAGCTTAAGTTCCCTGAGAAGGATGCTTTTTAAGCACATGGACTACTAGATATAATTTTCAAAGTGACGGGATCTCTAAAATATAAACCAGGCATCCTTAAATTCAGTTCTCAGCTAAAGTTCCCTGAGGAAGAAGTTTTTCAAGCACCTGCACTACTAGATATCATTTTCGAAATGACGGGATCATTAAAATATAAACCAGGTATCCTCAATTTCAGTTCTCAGCTTAAGTTCCATGAGGAAGATGTTTTTCAAGCGCCTGGACTACTAGATATCATTTTCGAAATGACGGGATCTTTAAAATATAAACTGGGCATCTTAAATTTCAGTTCTCAGCTTAAGTTCCCTGAGAAAGATACTTTTCAAGCACCTGGACTACTAGATATAATTTTCGAAATGACAGGATCTCTAAAATTTAAATCGTGCATCTTAAATTTCAGTTCTCACCTTAAATTCCCTGGGGAAGTTGTTCTTCAAGCACCTGAACTAATAGATATAATTTTCAAAATGACGGGATCTCTAAAATATAAACCAGGTATCTTAAATTTCAGTTCTCAGCTTAAGTTCCCTCAGGAAGATGTTTTTCAAGCGCCTGGACTACTAGATATCATTTTCGAAATGACAGGATCTCTAAAATATAAACTGGGCACCTTAAATTTCAGTTCTCAGCTTAAGTACCCTGAGAAAGATGCTTTTTAAGCACCTGGACTACTAGATATAATTTTCGAAATGACAGGATCTCTAAAATTTAAATCGTGCATCTTAAATTTTAGTTCTCAGCTTAAGTTCCCTGAGAAAGATGCTTTTCAAGCACCTGGACTACTAGGTATAATTTTCAAAATGACGGGATCTCTAAATTATAAACTAGGTATCTTAAACTTCAGTTCTCAGCTTAAATTCCCTGAGGAAGATGTTTTTCAAGCGCCTGGACGACTAGATGTAATTTTCAGAATGACGGGATCTCTAAAATATAAACCAGGTATCTTAAACTTAAGTTCTCAGCTTAAGTTCCCTGAGGAAGATGTTTTTCAAGCGCCTGGACTACTAGATATCATCTTCGAAATGCCAGGATCTCTAAAATATAAACTGGGCACCCTCAATTTCAGTTCTCAGCTTAAGTTCCCTGAGAAAGATGCTTTTTAAGCACCTGGACTACTAGATATAATTTTCAAAGTGACGGGATCTCTAAAATATAAGCCAGGTATCCTTAATTTCAGTTCTCAGCTCAAGTTCCATGAGGAAGATTTATTTTCAGCACCTGGGCTACTAGATATCATCTTCGAAATGGCAGGATCTCTAAAATATAAACTGGGCACCCTCAGTTTCAGTTCTCAGCTTAAGTTCCCTGAGAAAGATGCTTTTTAAGCGCCTGGACTACTAGATATAATTTTCAAAAAGACGGGATCTCTAAATTATAAACTAGGTATCTTAAACTTCAGTTCTCAGCTTAAGTTTCCTGCGGAAGATGTTTTTCAAGCGCCTGGACTGCAAGATGTAATTTTTAGAATGACTGGATCATTGAAGTACCATTCGGATATCTTAATTTTGATTTCAGAACTTAAATTCCCTGATGAAGTTGTCGTTCAAGCACCTGGACGACTAGATGTAATTTTCAAAATGACGGGATCTCTAAAATATAAACCAGGTATCTTAAACTTCAGTTCTCAGCTTAAGTTCCCTGAGGAAGATGTTTTTCAAGCGCCTGGGCTACTAGATATCATCTTCGAAATGACAGGATCTCTAAACTATAAACTGGGCACCCTCAATTTCAGTTCTCAGCTTAAGTTCCCTGAGAAGGATGCTTTTTAAGCACATGGACTACTAGATATAATTTTCGAAGTGACGGGATCTCTAAAATATAAACCAGGCATCCTTAAATTCAGTTCTCAGCTAAAGTTCCCTGAGGAAGAAGTTTTTCAAGCGCCTGGACTACTAGATATCATTTTCGAAATGACGGGATCTTTAAAATATAAACCAGGTATCCTCAATTTCAGTTCTCAGCTTAAGTTCCCTGCGGAAGATGTTTTTCAAGCGCCTGGACTACTAGATATCATTTTCGAAATGACGGGATCTTTAAAATATAATCCAGGTATCTTGAATTTCAGTTCTCAGCTCAAGTTCCATGAGGAAGATGTATTTTAAGCACCTGGACTACTAGATGTAACTTTTAGAATGACTGGATAATTGAAGTACCATTTGGATATCTTAATTTTGATTTCTCAGCTTAAATTCCCTGTGGAAGTTGTTTTTCAAGCACCTGAACTATTAGATATAATTTTCAAAATGACGGGATCTCTAATATATAAACCAGGTATCTTAAATTTCAGTTCTCAGCTTAAGTTCCCTGAGGAAGATGTTTTTCAAGCGCCAGGAATACTAGATTTCATACTCGAAATGACAGGATCTCTAAAATATAAACTGGGCACCATAAAATTTAAGTTCTCAGCTTAAGTACCCTGAGAAAGATGATTTTAAAGCACCTGGACTACTAGATATAATTTTCGAAATGACAGGATCTCTAAAATTTAAATCGTGCATCTTAAATTTCAGTTCTCAGCTTAAGTTCCCTGAGAAGGATGCTTTTTCAGCGCCTGGACTACTAGATATAATTTTGAAAATGACGGGATCTCTAAATTATAAACTAGGTATCTTAAACTTCAGTTTTCAGCTTAAGTTCCCTGAGGAAGATGTTTTTCAAGCGCCTGGACTACTAGATATCATTTTCGAAATGACGGGATCTCTAAAATATATACAAGGTATCTTAAATTTAAGTTCTCATCTTAAGTTCAATGAGGAAGATGTTTTTCAAGCACCTGGACTACTAGATGTAATTATTAGAATGACTGGATCATTGAGGTACCATTCGGATATCTTAATTTTGATTTCAGAACTTAAATTCCCTGATGAAGTTGTTTTTCAAGCACCTGGACTACTAGATATAATTTTCAAAATGACGGGATCTCTAAAATATAAACCAGGTATCTTAAACTTCAGTTCTCAGCTTAAGTTCCCTGAGGAAGATGGTTTTCAAGCGCCTGGACTACTAGATATCATTTTCGAAATGACAGGATCTTTCAAATATAAACTGGGCACCCTCAATTTCAGTTCTCAGCTTAATTTCCCTGAGGAAGATGTTTTTCAAGCGCCTGGACTACTAGATGTAATTTTTAGAATGACTGGATCATTGAGGTACCATTCGGATATCTTAATTTTGATTTCAGAACTTACATTCCCTGATGACGTTGTTTCTCAAGCACCTGGACTACTAGATATAATTTTCAAAATGACGGGATCTCTAAAATATAAACCAGGTATCTTAAACTTCAGTTTTCAGCTTATGTTCCCTGAGGAAGATGTTTTTCAAGCGCCTGGACTACTAGATATCATTTTCGAAATGACACGATCTCTAAAATATAAACTGGGCACCCTCAATTTCAGTTCTCAGCTTAAGTTCCCTGAGAACGATGCTTTTTAAGCACCTGGACTACTAGATATAATTTTCAAAATGACGGGATCTCTAAAATATAAACTAGGTATCTTAAACTTCAGTTCTCAGCTCAAGTTCCATGAGGAAGATGTATTTTAAGCACCTGGACTACTAGATGTAACTTTTAGAATGACTGGATAATTGAAGTACCATTTGGATATCTTAATTTTGATTTCTCAGCTTACATTCCCTGGGGAAGTTGTTTTTCAAGCACCTGAACTATTAGATATAATTTTCAAAGTAACGGGATCTCTAAAATATAAACCAGGTATCTTAAATTTCAGTTCTCAGCTTAAGTTCCCTCAGGAAGATGTTTTTCAAGCGCCTTGACTACTAGATATCATTTTCGAAATGACAGGATCTCTAAAATATAAACTGGGCATCTTAAATTTCAGTTCTCAGCTTAAGTACCGTGAGAAAGATGTTTTTAAAGCACCTGGACTACTAGATATAATTTTCAAAATGACAGGATCTCTAAAATTTAAACTGTGCATCTTAAATATCAGTTCTCAGCTTAAGTTCCCTGAGAAAGATGCTTTTCAAGCACCTGGACTACTAGATATAATTTTCAAAATGACGGGATCTCTAAAATATAAACCATGTATATTAAACTTCAGTTCTCAGCTTAAGTTCCCTGAGGAAGATGTTTTTCAAGCGCCTGGACTACTAGATGTAATTTTTAGAATGACTGGATCATTGAAGTACCATTCGGATATCTTAATTTCGATTTCAGAACCTAAATTCCCTGATGAAGTTGTTTTTCAAGCACCTGGACTACTAGATATAATTTTCAAAATGACGGGATCTCTAAAATATAAACCAGGTATCTTAAACTTCAGTTCTCAGCTTACATTCCCTGTGGAAGTTGTTTTTCAAGCACCTGAACTATTAGATATAATTTTCAAAGTAACGGGATCTCTAATATATAAACCAGGTATCTTAAATTTCAGTTCTCAGCTTAAGTTCCCTGAGGAAGAAGTTTTTCAAGCGCCTGGACTACTAGATATCATTTTCGAAATGACAGGATCTCTAAAATATAAACTGGGCACCCTCAATTTCAGTTCTCAGCTTAAGTTCCATGAGAACGATGCTTTTTAAGCACATGGACTACTAGATATAATTTACAAAATAACGGGATCTTTAAAATATAAACCAGGTATCTTAAACTTCAGTTCTCAGCTTAAGCTCCCTGAGAAGGATGCTTTTTAAGCACCTGGACTACTAGATATAATTTTCAAAGTGACGGGATCTCTAAAATATAAACCAGGTATCCTTAACTTCAGTACTCAGCTTAAGTTCCCTGAGGAAGAAGTTTTTCAACCGCCTGGACTACTAGATATCATCTTCGAAATGACAGGATCTCTAAAATATAAACTGGGCACCCTCAATTTCAGTTCTCAGCTTAAGTTCCCTGAGAAGGATGCTTTTTAAGCACATGGACTACTAGATATAATTTTCAAAGTGACGGGATCTCTAAAATATAAACCAGGTATCCTTAAATTCAGTTCTCAGCTAAAGTTCCCTGAGGAAGAAGTTTTTCAAGCGCCTGGACTACTAGATATCATTTTCGAAATGACGGGATCTTTAAAATATAAACCAGGTATCCTCAATTTCAGTTCTCAGCTTAAGTTCCCTGCGGAAGATGTTTTTCAAGCGCCTGGACTACTAGATATCATTTTCGAAATGACGGGATCTTTAAAATATAATCCAGGTATCTTAAATTTCAGTTCTCAGCTCAAGTTCCATGAGGAAGATGTATTTTAAGCACCTGGACTACTAGATGTAACTTTTAGAATGACTGGATAATTGAAGTACCATTTGGATATCTTAATTTTGATTTCTCAGCTTAAATTCCCTGAGGAAGTTGTTATTCAAGCACCTGAACTAATAGATATAATTGTCAAAATGACGGGATCTCTAAAATATAAACAGGGAAGCATAAATTTCAGTTCTCAGCTTAAGTTCCGTGAGGAAGATGTTTTTCAAGCGCCTTGACTACTAGATATCATTTTCGAAATGACAGGATCTCTAAAATATAAACTGGGCACCTTAAATTTCAGTTCTCAGCTTAAGTACCCTGAGAAAGATGCTTTTTAAGCACCTGGACTACTAGATATAATTTTCGAAATGACAGGATCTCTAAAATTTAAACTGTGTATCTTAAATTTCAGTTCTCAGCTTAAGTTCCCTGAGAAAGATGCTTTTCAAGCACCTGGACTACTAGGTGTAATTTTTATAATGACTGGATCATTGAGGTACCATTCGGATATCTTAATTTTGATTTTAGAACTTAAATTCCCTGATGAAGTTGTTTTTCAAGCACCTGGACTACTAGATATAATTTTCAAAATGACGGGATCTCTAAATTATAAACTAGGTATCTTAAACTTCAGTTCTCAGCTTAAGTTCCCTGAGGAAGATGTTTTTCAAGCACCTGAACTACTAGATGTAATTTTTAGAATGACTGGATCATTGAGGTACCATTCGGATATCTTAATTTTGATTTCAGAACTTAAATTCCCTGAGAAAGATGCTTTTTAAGCACCTGGACTACTAGATATAATTTTCGAAATGACAGGATCTCTAAAATTTAAACTGTGCATCTTAAATTTCAGTTCTCAGCTTAAGTTCCCTGAGAAAGATGCTTTTCAAGCACCTGGAATACTAGATATCATTTTCGAAATGACAGGATCTTTCAAATATAAACTGGGCACCCTCAATTTCAGTTCTCAGCTTAATTTCCCTGAGGAAGATGTTTTTCAAGCGCCTGGACTACTAGATATCATTTTCGAAATGACACGATCTCTAAAATATAAACTGGGCACCCTCAATTTCAGTTCTCAGCTTAAGTTCCCTGAGAACGATGCTTTTTAAGCACCTGGACTACTAGATATAATTTTCAAAATGACGGGATCTCTAAAATATAAACTAGGTATCTTAAACTTCAGTTCTCAGCTCAAGTTCCATGAGGAAGATGTATTTTAAGCACCTGGACTACTAGATGTAACTTTTAGAATGACTGGATAATTGAAGTACCATTTGGATATCTTAATTTTGATTTCCCAGCTTACATTCCCTGGGGAAGTTGTTTTTCAAGCACCTGAACTATTAGATATAATTTTCAAAGTAACGGGATCTCTAATATATAAACCAGGTATCTTAAATTTCAGTTCTCAGCTTAAGTTCCCTGAGGAAGATGTTTTTCAAGCGCCAGGACTACTAGATATCATTTTCGAAATGACAGGATCTCTAAAATATAAACTGGGCATCTTAAATTTCAGTTCTCAGCTTAAGTACCCTGAGAAAGATGCTTTTTAAGCACCTGGACTACTAGATATAATTTTCGAAATGACAGGATCTCTAAAATTTAAACTGTGCATCTTAAATTTCAGTTCTCAGCTTAAGTTCCCTGAGAAAGATGCTTTTCAAGCACCTGGACTACTAGATATAATTTTTCAAAATGACGGGATCTCTAAAATATAAACCACGTATCTTAAATTTCAGTTCTCAGCTTAAGTTCCCTGAGGAAGATGATTTTCAAGCACCTGGACTACGAGATGGAATTTTTAGAATGACGGGATCTATAAAATATAAACCAGGGATCTTAAACTTAAGTTCTCAGCTTAAGTTCCCTGAGGAAGATGTTTTTCAAGCGCCTGGACTACTAGATATCATCTTCGAAATGCCAGGATCTCTAAAATATAAACTGGGCACCCTCAATTTCAGTTCTCAGCTTAAGTTCCCTGAGAAAGATGCTTTTTAAGCACCTGGACTACTAGATATAATTTTCAAAGTGACGGGATCTCTAAAATATAAGCCAGGTATCCTTAATTTCAGTTCTCAGCTCAAGTTCCATGAGGAAGATTTATTTTCAGCACCTGGGCTACTAGATATCATCTTCGAAATGACAGGATCTCTAAAATATAAACTGGGCACCATCAGTTTCAGTTCTCAGCTTAAGTTCCCTGAGAAAGATGCTTTTTAAGCGCCTGGACTACTAGACATAATTTTCAAAATGACTGGATCTCTAAATTATAAACTAGGTATCTTAAACTTCAGTTCTCAGCTTAAGTTACCAGAGGAAGATGTTTTTCAAGCGCCTGGACTGCAAGATGTAATTTTTAGAATGACTGGATCATTGAAGTACCATTCGGATATCTTAATTTTGATTTCAGAACTTAAATTCCCTGATGAAGTTGTCGTTCAAGCACCTGGACTACTAGATATAATTTTCAAAATGACTGGATCTCTAAAATATAAACCAGGTATCTTACACTTCAGTTCTCAGCTTAAGTTCCCTGAGGAAGATGTTTTTCAAGCGCCTGGACTACTAGATATCATCATCGAAATGACAGGATATCTAAAATATAAACTGGGCACTCTCAATTTCAGTTCTCAGCTTAAGTTCCCTGAGAAGGATGCTTTTTAAGCACATGGACTACTAGATATAATTTTCGAAGTGACGGGATCTCTAAAATATAAACCAGGCATCCTTAAATTCAGTTCTCAGCTAAAGTTCCCTGAGGAAGAAGTTTTTCAAGCGCCTGGACTACTAGATATCATTTTCGAAATGACGGGATCTTTAAAATATAAACCAGGTATCCTCAATTTCAGTTCTCAGCTTAAGTTCCCTGCGGAAGATGTTTTTCAAGCGCCTGGACTACTAGATATCATTTTCGAAATGACGGGATCTTTAAAATATAATCCAGGTATCTTGAATTTCAGTTCTCAGCTCAAGTTCCATGAGGAAGATGTATTTTAAGCACCTGGACTACTAGATGTAACTTTTAGAATGACTGGATAATTGAAGTACCATTTGGATATCTTAATTTTGATTTCTCAGCTTAAATTCCCTGTGGAAGTTGTTTTTCAAGCACCTGAACTATTAGATATAATTTTCAAAATGACGGGATCTCTAATATATAAACCAGGTATCTTAAATTTCAGTTCTCAGCTTAAGTTCCCTCAGGAAGATGTTTTTCAAGCGCCTGGACTACTAGATATCATTTTCGAAATGACAGGATCTCTAAAATATAAACTGGGCACCTTAAATTTCAGTTCTCAGCTTAAGTACCGTGAGAAAGATGCTTTTTAAGCACATGGACTACTAGATATAATTTTCGAAATGACAGGATCTCTAAAATTTAAATCGTGCATCTTAAATTTCAGTTCTCAGCTTAAGTTCCCTGAGAAAGATGCTTTTCAAGCACCTGGACTACTAGGTATAATTTTCAAAATGACGGGATCTCTAAATTATAAACTAGGTATCTTAAACTTCAGTTTTCAGCTTAAGTTCCCTGAGGAAGATGTTTTTCAAGCGCCTGGACTACTAGATGTAATTTTCAAAATGACGGGATCTCTAAAATATAAACCAGGTATCTTAAACTTAAGTTCTCAGCTTAAGTTCCCTGAGGAAGATGTTTTTCAAGCGCCTGGACTACTAGATATCATCTCCGAAATGCCAGGATCTCTAAAATATAAACTGGGCACCCTCAATTTCAGTTCTCAGCTTAAGTTCCCTGAGGAAGAAGTTTTTCAAGCGCCTGGACTACAAGATATCATTTTCGAAATGACGGGATCTTTAAAATATAAACCAGGTATCCTCAATTTCAGTTCTCAGCTTAAGCTCCCTGAGAAAGATGCTTTTCAAGCACCTGGACTACTAGATATAATTTTCAAAGTGACGGGATCTCTAAAATATAAACCAGGTATCTTAAAATTCAGTTCTCTGCTTAAGTTCCCTGAGGAAGATGTTTTTCAAGCACCTGGACTACTAGATGTAATTTTTAGAATGACTGGATCATTGATGTACCATTCGGATATCTTAATTTTGATTTCAGAACTTAAATTCCCTGATGAAGTTGTTTTTCAAGCACCTGGACTACTAGATATAATTTTCAAAATGACGGGATCTCTAAAATATAAACCAGGTATCTTAAACTTCAGTTCTCAGCTTAAGTTCCCTGAGGAAGATGGTTTTCAAGCGCCTGGACTACTAGATATCATTTTCGAAATGACAGGATCTTTCAAATATAAACTGGGCACCCTCAATTTCAGTTCTCAGCTTAATTTCCCTGAGGAAGATGTTTTTCAAGCGCCTGGACTACTAGATGTAATTTTTAGAATGACTGGATCATTGAGGTACCATTCGGATATCTTAATTTTGATTTCAGAACTTACATTCCCTGATGACGTTGTTTCTCAAGCACCTGGACTACTAGATATAATTTTCAAAATGACGGGATCTCTAAAATATAAACCAGGTATCTTAAACTTCAGTTTTCAGCTTATGTTCCCTGAGGAAGATGTTTTTCAAGCGCCTGGACTACTAGATATCATTTTCGAAATGACACGATCTCTAAAATATAAACTGGGCACCCTCAATTTCAGTTCTCAGCTTAAGTTCCCTGAGAACGATGCTTTTTAAGCACCTGGACTACTAGATATAATTTTCAAAATGACGGGATCTCTAAAATATAAACTAGGTTTCTTAAACTTCAGTTCTCAGCTCAAGTTCCATGAGGAAGATGTATTTTAAGCACCTGGACTACTAGATGTAACTTTTAGAATGACTGGATAATTGAAGTACCATTTGGATATCTTAATTTTGATTTCTCAGCTTACATTCCCTGGGGAAGTTGTTTTTCAAGCACCTGAACTATTAGATATAATTTTCAAAGTAACGGGATCTCTAATATATAAACCAGGTATCTTAAATTTCAGTTCTCAGCTTAAGTTCCCTGAGGAAGATGTTTTTCAAGCGCCAGGACTACTAGATATCATTTTCGAAATGACAGGATCTCTAAAATATAAACTGGGCATCTTAAATTTCAGTTCTCAGCTTAAGTACCCTGAGAAAGATGCTTTTTAAGCACCTGGACTACTAGATATAATTTTCGAAATGACAGGATCTCTAAAATTTAAACTGTGCATCTTAAATATCAGTTCTCAGCTTAAGTTCCCTGAGAAAGATGCTTTTCAAGCACCTGGACTACTAGATATAATTTTCAAAATGACGGGATCTCTAAAATATAAACCATGTATATTAAACTTCAGTTCTCAGCTTAAGTTCCCTGAGGAAGATGTTTTTCAAGCGCCTGGACTACTAGATGTAATTTTTAGAATGACTGGATCATTGAAGTACCATTCGGATATCTTAATTTCGATTTCAGAACCTAAATTCCCTGATGAAGTTGTTCTTCAAGCACCTGGACTACTAGATATAATTTTCAAAATGACGGGATCTCTAAAATATAAACCAGGTATCTTAAACTTCAGTTCTCAGCTTAAGTTCCCTGAGGAAGAAGTTTTTCAAGCGCCTGGACTACTAGATATCATTTTCGAAATGACAGGATCTCTAAAATATAAACTGGGCATCTTAGATTTCAGTTCACAGCTTAAGTTCCCTGAGAAAGATACTTTTTAAGCACATGGACTACTAGATATAATTTTCAAAGTGACAGGATCTCTAAAATATAAACTGGGCATCTTAATTTCAGTTCACAGCTTAAGTTCCCTGAGACAGATACTTTTTAAGCACATGGACTACTAGATATAATTTTCAAAATGACGGCATCTCTAAAATATAAACCAGGTATCTTAAACTTCAGTTCTCAGCTTAAGCTCCCTGAGAAGGATGCTTTTTAAGCACCTGGACTACTAGATATAATTTTCAAAGTGACGGGATCTCTAAAATATAAACCAGGTATCTTAAAATTCAGTCCTCTGCTTAAGTTCCCTGAGGAAGATGTTTTTCAACCGCCTGGACTACTAGATATCATCTTCGAAATGACAGGATCTCTAAAATATAAACTGGGCACCCTCAATTTCAGTTCTCAGCTTAAGTTCCCTGAGAAGGATGCTTTTTAAGCACATGGACTACTAGATATAATTTTCAAAGTGACGGGATCTCTAAAATATAAACCAGGTATCCTTAAATTCAGTTCTCAGCTAAAGTTCCCTGAGGAAGAAGTTTTTCAAGCGCCTGGACTACTAGATATCATTTTCGAAATGACGGGATCTTTAAAATATAAACCAGGTATCCTCAATTTCAGTTCTCAGCTTAAGTTCCCTGCGGAAGATGTTTTTCAAGCGCCTGGACTACTAGATATCATTTTCGAAATGACGGGATCTTTAAAATATAATCCAGGTATCTTAAATTTCAGTTCTCAGCTCAAGTTCCATGAGGAAGATGTATTTTAAGCACCTGGACTACTAGATGTAACTTTTAGAATGACTGGATAATTGAAGTACCATTTGGATATCTTAATTTTGATTTCTCAGCTTAAATTCCCTGGGGAAGTTGTTTTTCAAGCACCTGAACTATTAGATATAATTTTCAAAATGACGGGATCTCTAACATATAAACCAGGTATCTTAAATTTCAGTTCTCAGCTTAAGTTCCCTCAGGAAGATGTTTTTCAAGCGCCTTGACTACTAGATATCATTTTCGAAATGACAGGATCTCTAAAATATAAACTGGGCACCTTAAATTTCAGTTCTCAGCTTAAGTACCCTGAGAAAGATGCTTTTTAAGCACCTGGACTACTAGATATAATTTTCGAAATGACAGGATCTCTAAAATTTAAACTGTGTATCTTAAATTTCAGTTCTCAGCTTAAGTTCCCTGAGAAAGATGCTTTTCAAGCACCTGGACTACTAGGTGTAATTTTTATAATGACTGGATCATTGAGGTACCATTCGGATATCTTAATTTTGATTTCAGAACTTAAATTCCCTGATGAAGTTGTTTTTCAAGCACCTGGACTACTAGATATAATTTTCAAAATGACGGGATCTCTAAATTATAAACTAGGTATCTTAAACTTCAGTTCTCAGCTTAAGTTCCCTGAGGAAGATGTTTTTCAAGCACCTGAACTACTAGATGTAATTTTTAGAATGACTGGATCATTGAGGTACCATTCGGATATCTTAATTTTGATTTCAGAACTTAAATTCCCTGAGAAAGATGCTTTTTAAGCACCTGGACTACTAGATATAATTTTCGAAATGACAGGATCTCTAAAATTTAAACTGTGCATCTTAAATTTCAGTTCTCAGCTTAAGTTCCCTGAGAAAGATGCTTTTCAAGCACCTGGAATACTAGATATCATTTTCGAAATGACAGGATCTTTCAAATATAAACTGGGCACCCTCAATTTCAGTTCTCAGCTTAATTTCCCTGAGGAAGATGTTTTTCAAGCGCCTGGACTACTAGATATCATTTTCGAAATGACACGATCTCTAAAATATAAACTGGGCACTCCTCAATTTCAGTTCTCAGCTTAAGTTCCCTGAGAACGATGCTTTTTAAGCACCTGGACTACTAGATATAATTTTCAAAATGACGGGATCTCTAAAATATAAACTAGGTATCTTAAACTTCAGTTCTCAGCTCAAGTTCCATGAGGAAGATGTATTTTAAGCACCTGGACTACTAGATGTAACTTTTAGAATGACTGGATAATTGAAGTACCATTTGGATATCTTAATTTTGATTTCTCAGCTTACATTCCCTGGGGAAGTTGTTTTTCAAGCACCTGAACTATTAGATATAATTTTCAAAGTAACGGGATCTCTAATATATAAACCAGGTATCTTAAATTTCAGTTCTCAGCTTAAGTTCCCTGAGGAAGATGTTTTTCAAGCGCCAGGACTACTAGATATCATTTTCGAAATGACAGGATCTCTAAAATATAAACTGGGCATCTTAAATTTCAGTTCTCAGCTTAAGTACCCTGAGAAAGATGCTTTTTAAGCACCTGGACTACTAGATATAATTTTCGAAATGACAGGATCTCTAAAATTTAAACTGTGCATCTTAAATTTCAGTTCTCAGCTTAAGTTCCCTGAGAAAGATGCTTTTCAAGCACCTGGACTACTAGATATAATTTTTCAAAATGACGGGATCTCTAAAATATAAACCATGTATATTAAACTTCAGTTCTCAGCTTAAGTTCCCTGAGGAAGATGTTTTTCAAGCGCCTGGACTACTAGATGTAATTTTTAGAATGACTGGATCATTGAAGTACCATTCGGATATCTTAATTTCGATTTCAGAACCTAAATTCCCTGGATGAAGTTGTTTTTCAAGGACCTGGACTACTAGATATAATTTTCAAAATGACGGGATCTCTAAAATATAAACCAGGTATCTTAAACTTCAGTTCTCAGCTTAAGTTCCCTGAGGAAGAAGCTTTTCAAGCGCCTGGACTACTAGATATCATTTTCGAAATGACAGGATCTCTAAAATATAAACTGGGCATCTTAGATTTCAGTTCACAGCTTAAGTTCCCTGAGAAAGATACTTTTTAAGCACATGGACTACTAGATATAATTTTCAAAGTGACAGGATCTCTAAAATATAAACTGGGCATCTTAATTTCAGTTCACAGCTTAAGTTCCCTGAGAAAGATACTTTTTAAGCACATGGACTACTAGATATAATTTTCAAAATGACGGCATCTCTAAAATATAAACCAGGTATCTTAAACTTCAGTTCTCAGCTTAAGCTCCCTGAGAAAGATGCTTTTTAAGCACCTGGACTACTACATATTATTTTCAAAATGACGCGATCTCTAACATATAAACCAGGTATCTTAAATTTCAGTTCTCAGCTTAAGTTCCCTCAGGAAGATGTTTTTCAAGCGCCTGGACTACTAGATATCATTTTCGAAATGACAGGATCTCTAAAATATAAACTGGGCATCTTAAATTTCAGTTCTCAGCTTAAGCACCCTGAGAAAGATGCTTTTTAAGCACCTGGACTACTAGATATAATTTTCGAAATGACAGGATCTCTAAAATTTAAACTGTGCATCTTAAATTTCAGTTCTCAGCTTAAGTTCCCTGAGAAAGATGCTTTTCAAGCACCTGGACTACTAGGTGTAATTTTTATAATGACTGGATCATTGAGGTACCATTCGGATATCTTAATTTTGATTTCAGAACTTAAATTCCCTGATGAAGTTGTTTTTCAAGCACCTGGACTACTAGATATAATTTTCAAAATGACGGGATCTCTAAATTATAAACTAGGTATCTTAAACTTCAGTTCTCAGCTTAAGTTCCCTGAGGAAGATGTTTTTCAAGCACCTGAACTACTAGATGTAATTTTTAGAATGACTGGATCATTGAGGTACCATTCGGATATCTTAATTTTGATTTCAGAACTTAAATTCCCTGAGAAAGATGCTTTTTAAGCACCTGGACTACTAGATATAATTTTCGAAATGACAGGATCTCTAAAATTTAAACTGTGCATCTTAAATTTCAGTTCTCAGCTTAAGTTCCCTGAGAAAGATGCTTTTCAAGCACCTGGACTACTAGGTATAATTTTCAAAATGACGGGATCTCTAAATTATAAACTAGGTATCTTAAACTTCAGTTCTCAGCTTAAGTTCCCTGAGGAAGATGTTTTTCAAGCGCCTGGACTACTAGATGTAATTTTCAAAATGACGGGATCTCTAAAATATAAACTAGGTATCTTAAACTTCAGTTCTCAGCTCAAGTTCCATGAGGAAGATGTATTTTAAGCACCTGGACTACTAGATGTAACTTTTAGAATGACTGGATAATTGAAGTACCATTTGGATATCTTAATTTTGATTTCTCAGCTTACATTCCCTGGGGAAGTTGTTTTTCAAGCACCTGAACTATTAGATATAATTTTCAAAGTAACGGGATCTCTAAAATATAAACCAGGTATCTTAAATTTCAGTTCTCAGCTTAAGTTCCCTGAGGAAGATTTTTGTCAAGCGCCTGGACTACTAGATATCATTTTCGAAATGACGGGATCTCTAAAATATAAACTGGGCATCTTAAATTTCAGTTCTCATTTTAAGTTCCATGACAAAGATAATTTTTAAGCACCTGGACTACTAGATATAATTTTCGAAATGACAGGATCTCTAAAATTTAAACTGTGCATCTTAAATTTCAGTTCTCAGCTTAAGTTCCCTGAGAAAGATGCTTTTCAAGCACCTGGACTACTAGATATAATTTTCAAAATGACGGGATCTCTAAAATATAAACCATGTATATTAAACTTCAGTTCTCAGCTTAAGTTCCCTGAGGAAGATGTTTTTCAAGCGCCTGGACTACTAGATGTAATTTTTAGAATGACTGGATCATTGAAGTACCATTCGGATATCTTAATTTCGATTTCAGAACCTAAATTCCGTGATGAAGTTGTTTTTCAAGCACCTGGACTACTAGATATAATTTTCAAAATGACAGGATCTCTAAAATATAAACCAGGTATCTTAAATTTCAGTTCTCAGATTAAGTTCCCTGAGGACGAAGTTTTTCAAGCGCCTGGACTACGAGATATCATATTCGAAATGACAGGATCTCTAAAATATAAACTGGGCATCTTAGATTTCAGTTCACAGCTTAAGTTCCCTGAGAAAGATACTTTTTAAGCACATGGACTACTAGATATAATTTTCAAAGTGACAGGATCTCTAAAATATAAACTGGGCATCTTAATTTCAGTTCACAGCTTAAGTTCCCTGAGAAAGATACTTTTTAAGCACATGGACTTCTAGATATAATTTTCAAAATGACGGCATCTCTAAAATATAAACCAGGTATCTTAAACTTCAGTTCTCAGCTTAAGCTCCCTGAGAAGGATGCTTTTTAAGCACCTGGACTACTAGATATAATTTTCAAAGTGACGGGATCTCTAAAATATAAACCAGGTATCTTAAAATTCAGTTCTCTGCTTAAGTTCCCTGAGGAAGATGTTTTTCAACCGCCTGGACTACTAGATATCATCTTCGAAATGACAGGATCTCTAAAATATAAACTGGGCACCCTCAATTTCAGTTCTCAGCTTAAGTTCCCTGAGAAGGATGCTTTTTAAGCACATGGACTACTAGATATAATTTTCAAAGTGACGGGATCTCTAAAATATAAACCAGGTATCCTTAAATTCAGTTCTCAGCTAAAGTTCCCTGAGGAAGAAGTTTTTCAAGCGCCTGGACTACTAGATATCATTTTCGAAATGACGGGATCTTTAAAATATAAACCAGGTATCCTCAATTTCAGTTCTCAGCTTAAGTTCCCTGCGGAAGATGTTTTTCAAGCGCCTGGACTACTAGATATCATTTTCGAAATGACGGGATCTTTAAAATATAATCCAGGTATCTTAAATTTCAGTTCTCAGCTCAAGTTCCATGAGGAAGATGTATTTTAAGCACCTGGACTACTAGATGTAACTTTTAGAATGACTGGATAATTGAAGTACCATTTCGATATCTTAATTTTGATTTCTCAGCTTAAATTCCCTGGGGAAGTTGTTTTTCAAGCACCTGAACTATTAGATATAATTTTCAAAATGACGCGATCTCTAACATATAAACCAGGTATCTTAAATTTCAGTTCTCAGCTTAAGTTCCCTCAGGAAGATGTTTTTCAAGCGCCTGGACTACTAGATATCATTTTCGAAATGACAGGATCTCTAAAATATAAATTGGGCACCTTAAATTTCAGTTCTCAGCTTAAGTACCATGAGAAAGATGCTTTTTAAGCACATGGACTACTAGATATAATTTTCAAATTGACGGGATCTTTAAAATTTAAACTGTGTATCTTAAATTTCAGTTCTCAGCTTAAGTTCCCTGAGAAAGATGCTTTTCAAGCACCTGGACTACTAGGTGTAATTTTTATAATGACTGGATCATTGAGGTACCATTCGGATATCTTAATTTTGATTTCAGAACTTAAATTCCCTGATGAAGTTGTTTTTCAAGCACCTGGACTACTAGATATAATTTTCAAAATGACGGGATCTCTAAATTATAAACTAGGTATCTTAAACTTCAGTTCTCAGCTTAAGTTCCCTGAGGAAGATGTTTTTCAAGCACCTGAACTACTAGATGTAATTTTTAGAATGACTGGATCATTGAGGTACCATTCGGATATCTTAATTTTGATTTCAGAACTTAAATTCCCTGAGAAAGATGCTTTTTAAGCACCTGGACTACTAGATATAATTTTCGAAATGACAGGATCTCTAAAATTTAAACTGTGCATCTTAAATTTCAGTTCTCAGCTTAAGTTCCCTGAGAAAGATGCTTTTCAAGCACCTGGAATACTAGATATCATTTTCGAAATGACAGGATCTTTCAAATATAAACTGGGCACCCTCAATTTCAGTTCTCAGCTTAATTTCCCTGAGGAAGATGTTTTTCAAGCGCCTGGACTACTAGATATCATTTTCGAAATGACACGATCTCTAAAATATAAACTGGGCACCCTCAATTTCAGTTCTCAGCTTAAGTTCCCTGAGAACGATGCTTTTTAAGCACCTGGACTACTAGATATAATTTTCAAAATGACGGGATCTCTAAAATATAAACTAGGTATCTTAAACTTCAGTTCTCAGCTCAAGTTCCATGAGGAAGATGTATTTTAAGCACCTGGACTACTAGATGTAACTTTTAGAATGACTGGATAATTGAAGTACCATTTGGATATCTTAATTTTGATTTCTCAGCTTACATTCCCTGGGGAAGTTGTTTTTCAAGCACCTGAACTATTAGATATAATTTTCAAAGTAACGGGATCTCTAATATATAAACCAGGTATCTTAAATTTCAGTTCTCAGCTTAAGTTCCCTGAGGAAGATGTTTTTCAAGCGCCAGGACTACTAGATATCATTTTCGAAATGACAGGATCTCTAAAATATAAACTGGGCATCTTAAATTTCAGTTCTCAGCTTAAGTACCCTGAGAAAGATGCTTTTTAAGCACCTGGACTACTAGATATAATTTTCGAAATGACAGGATCTCTAAAATTTAAACTGTGCATCTTAAATTTCAGTTCTCAGCTTAAGTTCCCTGAGAAAGATGCTTTTCAAGCACCTGGACTACTAGATATAATTTTTCAAAATGACGGGATCTCTAAAATATAAACCATGTATATTAAACTTCAGTTCTCAGCTTAAGTTCCCTGAGGAAGATGTTTTTCAAGCGCCTGGACTACTAGATGTAATTTTTAGACTGACTGGATCATTGAAGTACCCTTCGGATATCTTAATTTTGATTTCAGAACTTGAATTCCCGGATGAAGTTGTTTTTCAAGGACCTGGACTACTAGATATAATTTTCAAAATGACGGGATCTCTAAAATATAAACCAGGTATCTTAAACTTCAGTTCTCAGCTTAAGTTCCCTGAGGAAGAAGCTTTTCAAGCGCCTGGACTACTAGATATCATTTTCGAAATGACAGGATCTCTAAAATATAAACTGGGCATCTTAGATTTCAGTTCACAGCTTAAGTTCCCTGAGAAAGATACTTTTTAAGCACATGGACTACTAGATATAATTTTCAAAGTGACAGGATCTCTAAAATATAAACTGGGCATCTTAATTTCAGTTCACAGCTTAAGTTCCCTGAGAAAGATACTTTTTAAGCACATGGACTACTAGATATAATTTTCAAAATGACGGCATCTCTAAAATATAAACCAGGTATCTTAAACTTCAGTTCTCAGCTTAAGCTCCCTGAGAAGGATGCTTTTTAAGCACCTGGACTACTAGATATAATTTTCAAAATGACGGGATCTCTAATATATAAACCAGGTATCTTAAATTTCAGTTCTCAGCTTAAGTTCCCTGAGGAAGATGTTTTTCAAGCGCCAGGACTACTAGATATCATTTTCGAAATGACAGGATCTCTAAAATATAAACTGGGCATCTTAAATTTCAGTTCTCAGCTTAAGCACCCTGAGAAAGATGCTTTTTAAGCACCTGGACTACTAGATATAATTTTCGAAATGACAGGATCTCTAAAATTTAAACTGTGCATCTTAAATTTCAGTTCTCAGCTTAAGTTCCCTGAGAAAGATGCTTTTCAAGCACCTGGACTACTAGGTGTAATTTTTATAATGACTGGATCATTGAGGTACCATTCGGATATCTTAATTTTGATTTCAGAACTTAAATTCCCTGATGAAGTTGTTTTTCAAGCACCTGGACTACTAGATATAATTTTCAAAATGACGGGATCTCTAAATTATAAACTAGGTATCTTAAACTTCAGTTCTCAGCTTAAGTTCCCTGAGGAAGATGTTTTTCAAGCACCTGAACTACTAGATGTAATTTTTAGAATGACTGGATCATTGAGGTACCATTCGGATATCTTAATTTTGATTTCAGAACTTAAATTCCCTGAGAAAGATGCTTTTTAAGCACCTGGACTACTAGATATAATTTTCGAAATGACAGGATCTCTAAAATTTAAACTGTGCATCTTAAATTTCAGTTCTCAGCTTAAGTTCCCTGAGAAAGATGCTTTTCAAGCACCTGGACTACTAGGTATAATTTTCAAAATGACGGGATCTCTAAATTATAAACTAGGTATCTTAAACTTCAGTTCTCAGCTTAAGTTCCCTGAGGAAGATGTTTTTCAAGCGCCTGGACTACTAGATGTAATTTTCAAAATGACGGGATCTCTAAAATATAAACTAGGTATCTTAAACTTCAGTTCTCAGCTCAAGTTCCATGAGGAAGATGTATTTTAAGCACCTGGACTACTAGATGTAACTTTTAGAATGACTGGATAATTGAAGTACCATTTGGATATCTTAATTTTGATTTCTCAGCTTACATTCCCTGGGGAAGTTGTTTTTCAAGCACCTGAACTATTAGATATAATTTTCAAAGTAACGGGATCTCTAATATATAAACCAGGTATCTTAAATTTCAGTTCTCAGCTTAAGTTCCCTGAGGAAGATGTTTTTCACGCGCCTGGACTACTAGATATCATTTTCGAAATGACGGGATCTCTAAAATATAAACTGGGCATCTTAAATTTCAGTTCTCATTTTAAGTTCCCTGACAAAGATACTTTTTAAGCACCTGGACTACTAGATATAATTTTCGAAATGACAGGATCTCTAAAATTTAAACTGTGCATCTTAAATTTCAGTTCTCAGCTTAAGTTCCCTGAGAAAGATGCTTTTCAAGCACCTGGACTACTAGATATAATTTTCAAAATGACGTGATCTCTAAAATATAAACCATGTATATTAAAATTCAGTTCTCTGCTTAAGTTCCCTGAGGAAGATGTTTTTCAAGCACCTGGACTACTAGATGTAATTTTTAGAATGACTGGATCATTGAAGTACCATTCGGATATCTTCATTTCGATTTCAGAACCTAAATTCCCTGATGAAGTTGTTTTTCAAGCACCTGGACTACTAGATATAATTTTCAAAATGACGGGATCTCTAAAATATAAACCAGGTATCTTAAATTTCAGTTCTCAGCTTAAGTTCCCTGAGGATGAAGTTTTTCAAGCGCCTGGACTACTAGATATCATTTTCGAAATGACAGGATCTCTAAAATATAAACTGGGCATCTTAGATTTCAGTTCACAGCTTAAGTTCCCTGAGAAAGATACTTTTTAAGCACATGGACTACTAGATATAATTTTCAAAGTGACAGGATCTCTAAAATATAAACTGGGCATCTTAATTTCAGTTCACAGCTTAAGTTCCCTGAGAAAGATACTTTTTAAGCACATGGACTTCTAGATATAATTTTCAAAATGACGGCATCTCTAAAATATAAACCAGGTATCTTAAACTTCAGTTCTCAGCTTAAGCTCCCTGAGAAGGATGCTTTTTAAGCACCTGGACTACTAGATATAATTTTCAAAGTGACGGGATCTCTAAAATATAAACCAGGTAACATAAACATAAGTTCTCAGATTAAGTTACCTGAGTCACATGATAATCAACCGCCTGGACTACTAGATATAATCTTAGAAATGACTGGATAACTAAAAAATAAACAGCGCACCCTCAATTTCAGTTCTCAGCTTAAGTTCCCTGAGTAGTATGATTTTCAAGCACATGGACTACTAGATTTAATTTTCATTGTGACTGGATATCTATAATATAAACCAGGTATCCTTAAATTATGTTCTCAGCTTAAGTTCCCTGAGGATGAAGTTTTTCAAGCGCCTGGACTACTAGATATCATCTTCGAAATGACGGGATCTTTAAAATATAAACCAGGTATCCTCAATTTCAGTTCTCAGCTTAAGTTCCCTGCGGAAGATGTTTTTCAAGCGCCTGGACTACTAGATATCATTTTCGAAATGACGGGATCTTTAAAATATAATCCAGGTATCTTAAATTTCAGTTCTCAGCTCAAGTTCCATGAGGAAGATGTATTTTAAGCACCTGGACTACTAGATGTAACTTTTAGAATGACTGGATAATTGAAGTACCATTTCGATATCTTAATTTTGATTTCTCAGCTTAAATTCCCTGGGGAAGTTGTTTTTCAAGCACCTGAACTATTAGATATAATTTTCAAAATGACGGGATCTCTAATATATAAACCAGGTATCTTAAATTTCATTTCTCAGCTTAAGCTCCCTGAGGAAGATGTTTTTCAAGCACCTGGACAACTAGATATCATTTTCCAAATGACAGGACCTCTAAAATATAAACTGGGCATCTTAAATTTCAGTTCTCAGCTTAAGCACCCTGAGAAAGATGCTTTTTAAGCACCTGGACTACTAGATATAATTTTCGAAATGACAGGATCTCTAAAATTTAAACTGTGCATCTTAAATTTCAGTTCTCAGCTTAAGTTCCCTGAGAAAGATGCTTTTCAAGCACCTGGACTACTAGGTGTAATTTTTATAATGACTGGATCATTGAGGTACCATTCGGATATCTTAATTTTGATTTCAGAACTTAAATTCCCTGATGAAGTTGTTTTTCAAGCACCTGGACTACTAGATATAATTTTCAAAATGACGGGATCTCTAAATTATAAACTAGGTATCTTAAACTTCAGTTCTCAGCTTAAGTTCCCTGAGGAAGATGTTTTTCAAGCACCTGAACTACTAGATGTAATTTTTAGAATGACTGGATCATTGAGGTACCATTCGGATATCTTAATTTTGATTTCAGAACTTAAATTCCCTGAGAAAGATGCTTTTTAAGCACCTGGACTACTAGATATAATTTTCGAAATGACAGGATCTCTAAAATTTAAACTGTGCATCTTAAATTTCAGTTCTCAGCTTAAGTTCCCTGAGAAAGATGCTTTTCAAGCACCTGGACTACTAGGTATAATTTTCAAAATGACGGGATCTCTAAATTATAAACTAGGTATCTTAAACTTCAGTTCTCAGCTTAAGTTCCCTGAGGAAGATGTTTTTCAAGCGCCTGGACTACTAGATGTAATTTTCAAAATGACGGGATCTCTAAAATATAAACTAGGTATCTTAAACTTCAGTTCTCAGCTCAAGTTCCATGAGGAAGATGTATTTTAAGCACCTGGACTACTAGATGTAACTTTTAGAATGACTGGATAATTGAAGTACCATTTGGATATCTTAATTTTGATTTCTCAGCTTACATTCCCTGGGGAAGTTGTTTTTCAAGCACCTGAACTATTAGATATAATTTTCAAAGTAACGGGATCTCTAATATATAAACCAGGTATCTTAAATTTCAGTTCTCAGCTTAAGTTCCCTGAGGAAGATTTTTTTCAAGCGCCTGAACTACTAGATATCATTTTCGAAATGACAGGATCTCTAAAATATAAACTGGGCATCTTAAATTTCAGTTCTCATCTTAAGTACCCTGAGAAAGATGCTTTTTAAGCACCTGGACTACTAGATATAATTTTCGAAATGACAGGATCTCTAAAATTTAAACTGTGCATCTTAAATTTCAGTTCTCAGCTTAAGTTCCCTGAGAAAGATGCTTTTCAAGCACCTGGACTACTAGATATAATTTTCAAAATGACGGGATCTCTAAAATATAAACCATGTATATTAAACTTCAGTTCTCAGCTTAAGTTCCCTGAGGAAGATGTTTTTCAAGCGCCTGGACTACTAGATGTAATTTTTAGAATGACTGGATCATTGAAGTACCATTCGGATATCTTAATTTCGATTTCAGAACCTAAATTCCCTGATGAAGTTGTTTTTCAAGCACCTGGACTACTAGATATAATTTTCAAAATGACGGGATCTCTAAAATATAAACCAGGTATCTTAAACTTCAGTTCTCAGCTTAAGTTCGCTGAGGAAGAAGTTTTTCAAGCGCCTGGACTACTAGATATCATTTTCGAAATGACAGGATCTCTAAAATATAAACTGGGAATCTTAGATTTCAGTTCACAGCTTAAGTTCCCTGAGAAAGATACTTTTTAAGCACATGGACTACTAGATATAATTTTCAAAGTGACAGGATCTCTAAAATATAAACTGGGCATCTTAATTTCAGTTCACAGCTTAAGTTCCCTGAGAAAGATACTTTTTAAGCACATGGACTTCTAGATATAATTTTCAAAATGACGGCATCTCTAAAATATAAACCAGGTATCTTAAACTTCAGTTCTCAGCTTAAGCTCCCTGAGAAGGATGCTTTTAAGCACCTGGACTACTAGATATAATTTTCAAAGTGACGGGATCTCTAAAATATAAACCAGGTATCTTAAAATTCAGTCCTCTGCTTAAGTTCCCTGAGGAAGATGTTTTTCAACCGCCTGGACTACTAGATATCATCTTCGAAATGACAGGATCTCTAAAATAAAAACTGGGCACCCTCAATTTCAGTTCTCAGCTTAAGTTCCCTGAGAAGAATGCTTTTTAAGCACATGGACTACTAGATATAATTTTCAAAGTGACGGGATCTATAAAATATAAACCAGGTATCCTTAAATTCAGTTCTCAGCTAAAGTTCCCTGAGGAAGAAGTTTTTCAAGCGCCTGGACTACTAGATATCATTTTCGAAATGACGGGATCTTTAAAATATAAACCAGGTATCCTCAATTTCAGTTCTCAGCTTAAGTTCCCTGCGGAAGATGTTTTTCAAGCGCCTGGACTACTAGATATCATTTTCGAAATGACGGGATCTTTAAAATATAATCCAGGTATCTTAAATTTCAGTTCTCAGCTCAAGTTCCATGAGGAAGATGTATTTTAAGCACCTGGACTACTAGATGTAACTTTTAGAATGACTGGATAATTGAAGTACCATTTCGATATCTTAATTTTGATTTCTCAGCTTAAATTCCCTGGGGAAGTTGTTTTTCAAGCACCTGAACTATTAGATATAATTTTCAAAATGACGGTATCTCTTAAATATAAACCAGGTATCTTAAATTTCATTTCTCAGCTTAAGCTCCCTGAGGAAGATGTTTTTCAAGCACCTGGACAACTAGATATCATTTTCCAAATGACAGGACCTCTAAAATATAAACTGGGCATCTTAAATTTCAGTTCTCAGCTTAAGCTCCCTGAGAAAGATGCTTTTTAAGCACCTGGACTACTAGATATAATTTTCGAAATGACAGGATCTCTAAAATTTAAACTGTGCATCTTAAATTTCAGTTCTCAGCTTAAGTTCCCTGAGAAAGATGCTTTTCAAGCACCTGGACTACTAGGTGTAATTTTTATAATGACTGGATCATTGAGGTACCATTCGGATATCTTAATTTTGATTTCAGAACTTAAATTCCCTGATGAAGTTGTTTTTCAAGCACCTGGACTACTAGATATAATTTTCAAAATGACGGGATCTCTAAATTATAAACTAGGTATCTTAAACTTCAGTTCTCAGCTTAAGTTCCCTGAGGAAGATGTTTTTCAAGCACCTGAACTACTAGATGTAATTTTTAGAATGACTGGATCATTGAGGTACCATTCGGATATCTTAATTTTGATTTCAGAACTTAAATTCCCTGAGAAAGATGCTTTTTACGCACCTGGACTACTAGATATAATTTTCGAAATGACAGGATCTCTAAAATTTAAACTGTGCATCTTAAATTTCAGTTCTCAGCTTAAGTTCCCTGAGAAAGATGCTTTTCAAGCACCTGGACTACTAGGTATAATTTTCAAAATGACGGGATCTCTAAATTATAAACTAGGTATCTTAAACTTCAGTTCTCAGCTTAAGTTCCCTGAGGAAGATGTTTTTCAAGCGCCTGGACTACTAGATGTAATTTTCAAAATGACGGGATCTCTAAAATATAAACTAGGTATCTTAAACTTCAGTTCTCAGCTCAAGTTCCATGAGGAAGATGTATTTTAAGCACCTGGACTATAAGATGTAACTTTTAGAATGACTGGATAATTGAAGTACCATTTGGATATCTTAATTTTGATTTCTCAGCTTACATTCCCTGGGGAAGTTGTTTTTCAAGCACCTGAACTATTAGATATAATTTTCAAAGTAACGGGATCTCTAACATATAAACCAGGTATCTTAAATTTCAGTTCTCAGCTTAAGTTCCCTGAGGAAGATGTTTTTCAAGCGCCTGGACTACTAGATATCATTTTCGAAATGACAGGATCTCTAAAATATAAACTGGGCATCTTAAATTTCAGTTCTCATTTTAAGTACCCTGAGGAAGATGCTTTTTAAGCACCTGGACCACTAGATATCATTTTCGAAATGACAGGATCTCTAAAATATAAACTGTGCATCTTAAATTTCAGTTCTCAGCTTAAGTTCCCTGAGAAAGATGCTTTTTCAAGCACCTGGACTACTAGATATAATTTTCAAAATGACGGGATCTCTAAAATATAAACCATGTATATTAAACTTCAGTTCTCAGCTTAAGTTCCCTGAGGAAGATGTTTTTCAAGCGCCTGGACTACTAGATGTAATTTTTAGAATGACTGGATCATTGAAGTACCATTCGGATATCTTAATTTCGATTTCAGAACCTAAATTCCCTGATGAAGTTGTTTTTCAAGCACCTGGACTACTAGATATAATTTTCAAAATGACGGGATCTCTAAAATATAAACCAGGTATCTTAAACTTCAGTTCTCAGCTTAAGTTCCCTGAGGAAGAAGTTTTTCAAGCGCCTGGACTACTAGATATCATTTTCGAAATGACAGGATCTCTAAAATATAAACTGGGCATCTTAGATTTCAGTTCACAGCTTTAGTTCCCTGAGAAAGATACTTTTTAAGCACATGGACTACTAGATATAATTTTCAAAGTGACAGGATCTCTAAAATATAAACTGGGCATCTTAATTTCAGTTCACAGCTTAAGTTCCCTGAGAAAGATACTTTTTAAGCACATGGACTTCTAGATATAATTTTCAAAATGACGGCATCTCTAAAATATAAACCAGGTATCTTAAACTTCAGTTCTCAGCTTAAGCTCCCTGAGAAGGATGCTTTTTAAGCACCTGGACTACTAGATATAATTTTCAAAGTGACGGGATCTCTAAAATATAAACCAGGTATCTTAAAATTCAGTTCTCTGCTTAAGTTCCCTGAGTAAGATGTTTTTCAACCGCCTGGACTACTAGATATCATCTTCGAAATGACAGGATCTCTAAAATATAAACTGGGCACCCTCAATTTCAGTTCTCAGCTTAAGTTCCCTGAGAAGGATGCTTTTTAAGCACATGGACTACTAGATATAATTTTCAAAGTGACGGGATCTCTAAAATATAAACCAGGTATCCTTAAATTTCAGTTCTCATCTTAAGTACCCTGAGAAAGATGCTTTTTAAGCACCTGGACTACTAGATATAATTTTCGAAATGACAGGATCTCTAAAATTTAAACTGTGCATCTTAAATTTCAGTTCTCAGCTTAAGTTCCCTGAGAAAGATGCTTTTCAAGCACCTGGACTACTAGATATAATTTTCAAAATGACGGGATCTCTAAAATATAAACCATGTATATTAAACTTCAGTTCTCAGCTTAAGTTCCCTGAGGAAGATGTTTTTCAAGCGCCTGGACTACTAGATGTAATTTTTAGAATGACTGGATCATTGAAGTACCATTCGGATATCTTAATTTCGATTTCAGAACCTAAATTCCCTGATGAAGTTGTTTTTCAAGCACCTGGACTACTAGATATAATTTTCAAACTGACGGGATCTCTAAAATATAAACCAGGTATCTTAAACTTCAGTTCTCAGCTTAAGTTCCCTGAGGAAGAAGTTTTTCAAGCGCCTGGACTACTAGATATCATTTTCGAAATGACAGGATCTCTAAAATATAAACTGGGCATCTTAGATTTCAGTTCACAGCTTTAGTTCCCTGAGAAAGATACTTTTTAAGCACATGGACTACTAGATATAATTTTCAAAGTGACAGGATCTCTAAAATATAAACTGGGCATCTTAATTTCAGTTCACAGCTTAAGTTCCCTGAGAAAGATACTTTTTAAGCACATGGACTTCTAGATATAATTTTCAAAATGACGGCATCTCTAAAATATAAACCAGGTATCTTAAACTTCAGTTCTCAGCTTAAGCTCCCTGAGAAGGATGCTTTTTAAGCACCTGGACTACTAGATATAATTTTCAAAGTGACGGGATCTCTAAAATATAAACCAGGTATCTTAAAATTCAGTCCTCTGCTTAAGTTCCCTGAGGAAGATGTTTTTCAACCGCCTGGACTACTAGATATCATCTTCGAAATGACAGGATCTCTAAAATATAAACTGGGCACCCTCAATTTCAGTTCTCAGCTTAAGTTCCCTGAGAAGGATGCTTTTTAAGCACATGGACTACTAGATATAATTTTCAAAGTGACGGGATCTCTAAAATATAAACCAGGTATCCTTAAATTCAGTTCTCAGCTAAAGTTCCCTGAGGAAGAAGTTTTTCAAGCGCCTGGACTACTAGATATCATTTTCGAAATGACGGGATCTTTAAAATATAAACCAGGTATCCTCAATTTCAGTTCTCAGCTTAAGTTCCCTGCGGAAGATGTTTTTCAAGCGCCTGGACTACTAGATATCATTTTCGAAATGACGGGATCTTTAAAATATAATCCAGGTATCTTAAATTTCAGTTCTCAGCTCAAGTTCCATGAGGAAGATGTATTTTAAGCACCTGGACTACTAGATGTAACTTTTAGAATGACTGGATAATTGAAGTACCATTTGGATATCTTAATTTTGATTTCTCAGCTTAAATTCCCTGGGGAAGTTGTTTTTCAAGCACCTGAACTATTAGATATAATTTTCAAAATGACGGGATCTCTAATATATAAACCAGGTATCTTAAATTTCAGTTCTCAGCTTAAGTTCCCTGAGGAAGATGTTTTTCAAGCGCCAGGACTACTAGATATCATTTTCGAAATCACAGGATCTCTAAAATATAAACTGGGCATCTTAAATTTCAGTTCTCAGCTTAAGTACCCTGAGAAAGATGCTTTTTAAGCACCTGGACTACTAGATATAATTTTCGAAATGACAGGATCTCTAAAATTTAAACTGTGCATCTTAAATTTCAGTTCTCAGCTTAAGTTCCCTGAGAAAGATGCTTTTCAAGCACCTGGACTACTAGGTGTAATTTTTATAATGACTGGATCATTGAGGTACCATTCGGATGTCTTAATTTTGATTTCAGAACTTAAATTCCCTGATGAAGTTGTTTTTCAAGCACCTGGACTACTAGATATAATTTTCAAAATGACGGGATCTCTAAATTATAAACTAGGTATCTTAAACTTCAGTTCTCAGCTTAAGTTCCCTGAGGAAGATGTTTTTCAAGCACCTGAACTACTAGATGTAATTTTTAGAATGACTGGATCATTGAGGTACCATTCGGATATCTTAATTTTGATTTCAGAACTTAAATTCCCTGAGAAAGATGCTTTTTAAGCACCTGGACTACTAGATATAATTTTCGAAATGACAGGATCTCTAAAATTTAAACTGTGCATCTTAAATTTCAGTTCTCAGCTTAAGTTCCCTGAGAAAGATGCTTTTCAAGCACCTGCACTACTAGATATCATTTTCGAAATGACAGGATCTTTCAAATATAAACTGGGCACCCTCAATTTCAGTTCTCAGCTTAATTTCCCTGAGGAAGATGTTTTTCAAGCGCCTGGACTACTAGATGTAATTTTTAGAATGACTGGATCATTGAGGTACCATTCGGATATCTTAATTTTGATTTCAGAAATTACATTCCCTGATGACGTTGCTTCTCAAGCACCTGGACTACTAGATATAATTTTCAAAATGACGGGATCTCTAAAATATAAACCAGGTATCTTAAACTTCAGTTTTCAGGTTATGTTCCATGAGGAAGATGTTTTTCAAGCGCCTGGACTACTAGATATCATTTTCGAAATGACACGATCTCTAAAATATAAACTGGGCACCCTCAATTTCGGTTCTCAGCTTAAGTTCCCTGAGAACGATGCTTTTTAAGCACCTGGACTACTAGATATAATTTTCAAAATGACGGGATCTCTGAAATATAAACTGGGCATCTTAAACTTCAGTTCTCAGCTCAAGTTCCATGAGGAAGATGTATTTTAAGCACCTGGACTACTAGATGTAACTTTTAGAATGACTGGATAATTGAAGTACCATTTGGATATCTTAATTTTGATTTCTCAGCTTACATTCCCTGGGGAAGTTGTTTTTCAAGCACCTGAACTATTAGATATAATTTTCAAAGTAACGGGATCTCTAATATATAAACCAGGTATCTTAAATTTCAGTTCTCATCTTAAGTTCCCTGAGGAAGATGTTTTTCAAGCGCCTGGACTACTAGATATCATTTTCGAAATGACAGGATCTCTAAAATATAAACTGGGCATCTTAAATTTCAGTTCTCAGCTTAAGTACCCTGAGAAAGATGCTTTTCAAGCACCTGGACTACTAGATATAATTTTCGAAATTACAGGATCTCTAAAATTTAAACTGTGCATCTTAAATTTCAGTTCTCAGCTTAAGTTCCCTGAGAAAGATGCTTTTCAAGCACCTGGAATAATAGATATAACTTTCAAAATAACGGGTTCTCTAAAATATGAACTAGGTATATTAAATTTCAGAAAGTTTTAAATTCCCTGATGAAGTTGTTTTTCAAGCACCTGGACTACTAGATATAATTTTCAAAATGACGGGATCTCAAAAATATAAACCAGGTAGCTTAAAATTCAGTTCTCAGCTTAAGTTCCCTGAGGAAGATGTTTTTCAAGCGCTTGAATACTAGATATCATTTTCGAAATGAAAGGATCTCTGAAATTTAAACTGTGCATCTTAAATTCCAGTTCTCAGCTTAAGTTCCCTGAGAAGAATGCTTTTCAAGCACTTGGACTACTAGATATAATTTTCAAAGTGACGGGATCTCTAAAATATAAACCAGGTATCCTTAAATTAAGTTCTCAGCTTAAGTTCCCTGAGGAAGAAGTTTTTCAAGCGCCTGGACTACAAGATATCATTTTCGAAATGACAGGATCTCTAAAATATAAACCAGGTATCCTCAATTTCAGTTCTCAGCTTAAGTTCCCTGCGGAAGATGTTTTTCAAGCGCCTGGACTACTAGATATCATTTTCGAAATGACGGGATCTTTAAAATATAATCCAGGTATCTTAAATTTCAGTTCTCAGCTCAAGTTCCATGAGGAAGATGTATTTTAAGCACCTGGACTACTAGATGTAACTTTTAGAATGACTGGATAATTGAAGTACCATTTGGATATCTTAATTTTGATTTCTCAGCTTAAATTCCCTGGGGAAGTTGTTTTTCAAGCACCTGAACTATTAGATATAATTTTCAAAATGACGGGATCTCTAATATATAAACCAGGTATCTTAAACTTCAGTTCTCAGCTTAAGTTCCCTGAGGAAGATGTTTTTCAAGCGCCAGGACTACTAGATATCATTTTCGAAATGACAGGATCTCTAAAATATAAACTGGGCATCTTAAATTTCAGTTCTCAGCTTAAGTACCCTGAGAAAGATGCTTTTTAAGCACCTGGACTACTAGATATAATTTTCGAAATGACAGGATCTCTAAAATTTAAACTGTGCATCTTAAATTTCAGTTCTCAGCTTAAGTTCCCTGAGAAAGATGCTTTTCAAGCACCTGGACTACTAGGTGTAATTTTTATAATGACTGGATCATTGAGGTACCATTCGGATATCTTAATTTTGATTTCAGAACTTAAATTCCCTGATGAAGTTGTTTTTCAAGCACCTGGACTACTAGATATAATTTTCAAAATGACGGGATCTCTAAATTATAAACTAGGTATCTTAAACTTCAGTTCTCAGCTTAAGTTCCCTGAGGAAGATGTTTTTCAAGCACCTGAACTACTAGATGTAATTTTTAGAATGACTGGATCATTGAGGTACCATTCGGATATCTTAATTTTGATTTCAGAACTTAAATTCCCTGAGAAAGATGCTTTTTAAGCACCTGGACTACTAGATATAATTTTCGAAATGACATGATCTCTAAAATTTAAACTGTGCATCTTAAATTTCAGTTCTCAGCTTAAGTTCCCTGAGAAAGATGCTTTTCAAGCACCTGGACTTCTAGATTTAATTTTCAAAGTGACGGGATCTCTAAAATATAAACCAGGTATCTTAAAATTCAGTTCTCTGCTTAAGTTCCCTGAAGAAGATGTTTTTCAAGCACCTGGACTACTAGATATAATTTTCAAAGTGACGGGATCTCTAAAATATAAACGAGGTATCTTAAATTTCAGTTCACAGCTCAAGTTCCATGAGGAAGATGTATTTTAAGCACCTGGACTACTAGATGTAACTTTTAGAATGACTGGATAATTGAAGTACCATTTGGATATCTTAATTTTGATTTCTCAGCTTACATTCCCTGGGGAAGTTGTTTTTCAAGCACCTGAACTATTAGATATAATTTTCAAAGTAACGGGATCTCTAAAATATAAACCAGGTATCTTATATTTCAGTTCTCAGCTTAAGTTCCCTGAGGAAGATGTTTTTCAAGCGCCTGGACTACTAGATTTCATACTCGAAATGACAGGATCTCTAAAATATAAACTGGGCACCTGAAATTTCAGTTCTCAGCTTAAGTACCCTGAGAAAGATGCTTTTTAAGCACCTGGACTACTAGATATAATTTTCGAAATGACAGGATCTCTAAAATTTAAAATGTGCATCTTAAAATTCAGTTCTCAGCTTAAGTTCCCTGAATAAGATGCTTTTCAAGCACCTGGACTACTAGATATAATTTTCAAAATGACGGGATCTCTAAAATATAAACCATGTATATTAAACTTCAGTTCTCAGCTTAAGTTCCCTGAGGAAGATGTTTTTCAAGCGCCTGGACTACTAGATGTAATTTTTAGAATGACTGGATCATTGAAGTACCATTCGGATATCTTAGTTTCGATTTCAGAACCTAAATTCCCTGATGAAGTTGTTTTTCAAGCACCTAGACTACTAGATATAATTTTCAAAATGACGGGATCTCTAAAATATAAACTGGGCATCTTAGATTTCAGTTCACAGCTTAAGTTCCCTGAGAAAGATACTTTTTAAGCACATGGACTACTAGATATAATTTTCAAAATGACGGCATCTCTAAAATATAAACCAGGTATCTTAAACTTCAGTTCTCAGCTTAAGCTCCCTGAGAAGGATGCTTTTTAAGCACCTGGACTACTAGATATAATTTTCAAAGTGACGGGATCTCTAAAATATAAACCAGGTATCCTTAAATTCAGTTCTCAGCTAAAGTTCCCTGAGGAAGAAGTTTTTCAAGCGCCTGGACTACTAGATATCATTTTCGAAATGACGGGATCTTTAAAATATAAACCAGGTATCCTCAATATCACTTCTCAGCGTCAGTTCCCTGCGGAAGTTGTTTTTCAAGCACCTGAACTATTAGATATATTTTTCGAAATGACAGGATCTCTAAAATATAAACTGGGCACCCTCAATTTCAGTTCTCAGCTTAAGTTCCATGAGGAAGATGTATTTTAAGCACATGGACTACTAGATATAATTTTCAAAGTGACGGGATCTCTAAAATATAAACCAGGTATCCTTAAATTCAGTTTTCAGCTTAAGTTCCCTGAGGAAGATGTTTTTCAAGCGCCTGGACTACTAGATATCATTTTCGAAATGACAGGATCTCTAAAATATAAACCAGGTATCCTCAATTTCAGTTCTCAGCTTAAGTTCCCTGCGGAAGTTGTTTTTCAAGCACCTGAACTATTAGATATATTTTTCGAAATGACAGGATCTCAAAAATATAAACTGGGCATCTTAAATTTCAGTTCTCAGCTTAAGTACCCTGAGAAAGATGCTTTTTAAGCACCTGGACTACTAGATATAATTTTCGAAATGACAGGATCTCTAAAATTTAAACTGTGCATCTTAAATTTCAGTTCTCAGCTTAAGTTCCCTGAGAAAGATGCTTTTCAAGCACCTGGACTACTAGGTATAATTTTCAAAATGACGGGATCTCTAAATTATAAACTAGGTATCTTAAACTTCAGTTTTCAGCTTAAGTTCCCTGAGGAAGATGTTTTTCAAGCGCCTGGACTACTAGATATCATTTTCGAAATGACAGGATCTCTAAAATATAAACTGGGCACCCTCAATTTCAGTTCACAGCTTAAGTTCCATGAGGAAGAAGTTTTTCAAGCGCCTGGACTACTAGATATCATTTTCGAAATGACCGGATCTTTAAAATATAAACCAGGTATCCTCAATTTCAGTTCTCAGCTTAAGTTCCCTGAGGAAGATGTTTTTCAAGAGCCTGGACTACTAGATATAATTTTCGAAATGACGGGATCTTTAAAATATAAACCAGGTATCCTCAATTTCAGTTCTCAGCTTAAGTTCCCTGAGAAAGATGTTTTTCAAGCACCTGGACTACTAGATGTAATTTTTAGAATGACGGGATCTCTAAAATATAAACCAGGTATCTTAAATTTCAGTTCTCAGCTTAAGTTTCCTGAGGAAGATGTTTTTCAAGCACCTGGACTACTAGATGTAATTTTTAGAATGACTGGATCATTGAGGTACCATTCGGATATCTTAATTTTGATTTCAGAACTTAAATTCCCTGACGAAGTTGTTTTTCAAGCACCTGGACTACTAGATATAATTTTCAAAATCACGGGATCTCTAAAATATAAACCAGGTATCTTAAACTTCAGTTCTCAGATTAAGTTCCCTGAGGATGATGTTTTTCAAGCGCCTGGACTACTAGATATCATTTTCGAAATGACAGGATCTTTCAAATATAAACTGGGCACCCTCAATTTCAGTTCTCAGATTAAGTTCCCTGAGAAAGATGCTTTTTAAGCACCTGGACTACTAGATATAATTTTCAAAATGACGGGATCTCTAAATTATAAACTAGGTATCTTAAACTTCAGTTCTCAGCTTAAGTTCCCTGAGGAAGATGTTTTTCAAGCGCCTGGACTACTAGATGTAATTTCTAGAATGACTGGATCATTGAAGTACCTTTCGGATATCTTAATTTTGATTTCAGAACTTAAATTCTCTGATGAAGTTGTTTTTCAAGCACCTGGACTACTAGATATAATTTTCAAAATGACGGGATCTCTAAAATATGAACCAGGTATCTTAAACTTCAGTTCTCAGCTTAAGTTCCCTGAGGAACAAGTTTTTCAAGCGCCTCGACTACTAGATATCATTTTCGAAATGACAGGATATCTAAAATATAAACTGGGCATCTTAGATTTCAGTTCACAGCTTAAGTTCCCTGAGAAAGATACTTTTTAAGCACATGGACTACTAGATATAATTTTCAAAGTGACAGGATCTCTAAAATATAAACTGGGCATCTTAATTTCAGTTCACAGCTTAAGTTCCCTGAGAAAGATACTTTTTAAGCACATGGACTACTAGATATAATTTTCAAAATGACGGCATCTCTAAAATATAAACCAGGTATCTTAAACTTCAGTTCTCAGCTTAAGTACCCTGAGAAAGATGTTTTTCAAGCGCCAGGACTACTAGATATCATTTTCGAAATGACAGGATCTCTAAAATATAAACTGGGCATCTTAAATTTCAGTTCTCAGCTTAAGTACCCTGAGAAAGATGCTTTTTAAGCACCTGGACCACTAGATATAATTTTCGAAATGACAGGATCTCTAAAATTTAAACTGTGCATCTTAAATTTCAGTTCTCAGCTTAAGTTCCCTGAGAAAGAGGCTTTTCAAGCACCTGGACTACTAGGTATAATTTTCAAAATGACGGGATCTCTAAATTATAAACTAGGTATCTTAAACTTCAGTTCTCAGCTTAAGTTTCCTGAGGAAGATGTTTTTCAAGCGCCTGGACTACTAGATGTAATTTTTAGAATGACTGGATCATTGAAGTACCATTCGGATATCTTAATTTTGATTTCAGAACTTAAATTCCCTGAGGAAGATGTATTTCTAGCGCCAGGACTACTAGATATCATTTTCGAAATGACAGGATCTCTAAAATATAAACTGGGCATCTTAAATTTCAGTTCTCAGCTTAAGTTCCCTGAGAAAGATGCTTTTTAAGCACCTGGACTACTAGATATAATTTTCGAAATGACAGGATCTCTAAAATTTAAACTGTGCATCTTAAATTTCAGTTCTCAACTTAAGTTCCCTGAGAAAGATGCTTTTCAAGCACCTGGACTACTAGGTATAATTTTCAAAATGACGGGATCTCTAAATTATAAACTAGGTATCTTAAACTTCAGTTCTCAGCTTAAGTACCCTGAGAAAGATGCTTTTTAAGCACCTGGACTACTAGATATAATTTTCGAAATGACAGGATCTCTAAAATTTAAACTGTGCATCTTAAATTTCAGTTCTCAGCTCAAGTTCCATGAGGAAGATCTATTTTAAGCACCTGCACTACTAGATGTTACTTTTAGAATGACTGGATAATTGAAGTACCATTTGGATATCTTAATTTTGATTTCTCAGCTTAAATTCCCTGGGGAAGTTGTTTTTCAAGCACCTGAACTATTAGATATAATTTTCAAAGTGACGGGATCTCTAAAATATAAACCAGGTATCTTAAAATTCAGTTCTCTGCTTAAGTTCCCTGAGGAAGATGTTTTTCAAGCACCTGGACTACTACATGTAATTTTAAGAATGACTGGATCATTGAAGTAACATTCGGATATCTTAATTTTGATTTCAGAACTTAAATTCCCTGAGGAAGATGTTTTTCAAGCGCCAGGACTACTAGATATCATTTTCGAAATGACAGGATCTCTAAAATATAAACTGGGCATCTTAAATTTCAGTTCTCAGCTTAAGTACCCTGAGAAAGATGCTTTTTAAGCACCTGGACTACTAGATATAATTTTCGAAATGACAGGATCTCTAAAATTTAAACTGTGCATCTTAAATTTCAGTTCTCAACTTAAGTTCCCTGAGAAAGATGCTTTTCAAGCACCTGGACTACTAGGTATAATTTTCAAAATGACGGGATCTCTAAATTATAAACTAGGTATCTTAAACTTCAGTTCTCAGCTTAAGTACCCTGAGAAAGATGCTTTTTAAGCACCTGGACTACTAGATATAATTTTCGAAATGACAGGATCTCTAAAATTTAAACTGTGCATCTTAAATTTCAGTTCTCAGCTCAAGTTCCATGAGGAAGATGTATTTTAAGCACCTGCACTACTATATGTTACTTTTAGAATGACTGGATAATTGAAGTACCATTTGGATATCTTAATTTTGATTTCTCAGCTTAAATTCCCTTAGGAATTTGTTCTTCAAGCACCTGAACTAATATATATAATTTTCAAAATGACGGGATCTCTAAAATATAAACCAGGTATCATAAATTTCAGTTCTCAGCTTAAGTTCCCTGAGGAAGAAGTTTTTCAAGCGCCTGGACTACTAGATATCATTTTCGAAATGACAGGATCTCTAAAATATAAACTGGGCATCTTAGATTTCAGTTCACAGCTTAAGTTCCCTGAGAAAGATACTTTTTAAGCACATGGACTACTAGATATAATTTTCAAAATGACGGCATCTCTGAAATATAAACTAGGTATCTTAAATTTCAGTTCTCAGCTTAAGTTCCCTGAGGAAGATGTTTTTCAAGCGCCAGGACTACTAGATATCATTCTCGAAATGACAGGATCTCTAAAATATAAACTGGGCATCTCAAATTTCAGTTCTCAGCTTAAGTACCGTGAGAAAGATGCTTTTTAAGCACCTGGACTACTAGATATAATTTTCGAAATGACAGGATCTCTAAAATTTAAGCTGTGCATCTTAAATTTCAGTTCTCAGCTTAATTTCCCTGAGAAAGATGCTGTTCAAGCACCTGGACTACTAGATATAATTTTCAAAATGACGGGATCTCCATATTATAAACTAGGTATCTTAAACTTCAGTTCTCAGCTTATGTTGCCTGAGGAAGATGTTTTTCAAGCGCCTGGACTACTAGATGTAATTTTGAGAATGACTGGATCATTGAAGTACAATTCGGATATCTTAATTTTGATTTCACAGCTTAAATTCCCTGATGAAGTTGTTTTTCAAGCACCTGGACTACTAGATATAATTTTCAAAGTGACGGGATCTCTAAATTATAAACTAGGTATCTTAATCTTCAGTTCTCAGCTTAAGTTTCCTGAGGAAGATGTTTTACAAGCGCCTGGACTACTAGATATAATATTATAAATGACAGGATCTCTAAAATATAAACTGGGCACCCTCAATTTCAGGTCTCAGCTTAATTTCCCTGAGAAAGATGCTGTTCAAGCACCTGGACTACTAGATATAATTTTCAAAATGACGGGATCTCCATATTATAAACTAGGTATCTTAAACTTCAGTTCTCAGCTTAAATTCCCTGAGTAAGATGTTTTTCAAGCGCCTGGACTACTCCATATAATTTTCGAAATGACGGGATCTCTAAAATATAAACTGTGCATCTTAAATTTCAGTTCTCAGCTTAATTTCCCTGAGAAAGATGCTGTTCAAGCACCTGGACTACTAGATATAATTTTCAAAATGACGGGATCTCCATATTATAAACTAGGTATCTTAAACTTCAGTTCTCAGCTTATGTTGCCTGAGGAAGATGTTTTTCAAGCGCCTGGACTACTAGATGTAATTTTTAGAATGACTGGATCATTGAAGTACAATTCGGATATCTTAATTTTGATTTCACAGCTTAAATTCCCTGATGAAGTTGTTTTTCATGCACCTGGACTACTAGATATAATTTTCAAAGTGACGGGATCTCTAAAATATAAACCAGGTATCTTAAAATTCAGTTCTCTGCTTAAGTTCCCTGAGGATGATGTTTTGCAAGCACCTGGACTACTAGATGTAATTTTTAGAATGACTGGCTCATTGAAGTACCATTGGGATATCTTAATTTTGATTTCAGAACTTAAATTCCCTGATGAAGTTGTTTTTCAAGCACCTGGACTAATAGATATACTTTTCAAAATGACGGGATCTCTAAAATATAAACCAGGTATCTTAAACTTCAGTTCTCAGCTTAAGTTCCCTGAGGAAGAAGTTTTTCAAGCGCCTGGACTACTAGATATCATTTTCGAAATGACAGGATCTCTAAAATATAAACTGGGCATCTTAGATTTCAGTTCACAGCTTAAGTTCCCTGAGAAAGATACTTTTTAAGCACATGGACTACTAGATATAATTTTCAAAATGACGGCATCTCTGAAATATAAACTAGGTATCTTAAATTTCAGTTCTCAGCTTAAGTTCCCTGAGGAAGATGTTTTTCAAGCTCCTGGACTACTAGATATCATTTTCGAAATGAGAGGATCTCTAAAATATAAACTGGGCATCTTAAATTTCAGTTCACAGCTTAAGTTCCCTGAGAAAGATACTTTTTAAGCACATGGACTACTAGATATAATTTTCAAAGTGACGGGATCTCTGAAATATAAACTAGGTATCTTAAATTTCAGTTCTCAGCTTAAGTTCCCTGAGGAAGATGTTTTTCAAGCACCTGGACTACTAGATATAATTTTCAAAATGACGGAATCTTTAAGATATAAACCAGGTACCTTAAATTTCAGTTCTCAGCTTCAGTTCCCTGAGGAAGATGTTTTTCAAGCACCTGGACTACTAGATATAATCTTCGAAATGACAGGATCTCTAAAATATAAACTGGGCACCCTCCATTTCAGTTCTCAGCTTAAGTTCCCTGAGAAGGATGCTTTTTAAGCGCCTGGACTACTAGATATAATTTTCAAAGTGAGGGGATCTCTAAAATATAAACCAGGTATCCTTAAATTCAGTTCTCAGCTTAAGTTCCCTGAGGAAGAAGTTTTGCAAGCGCCTGGACTACTAGATATCATTTTCGAAATGACAGGATCTCTAAAATATAAACTGGGCATGTTAAATTTCAGTTCACAGCTTAAGTTCCCTGAGAAAGATACTTTTTAAGCACATGGACTGCTAGATATAATTTTCAAAGTGACGGGATCTCTGAAATATAAACTAGGTATCTTAAATTTCAGTTCTCAGCTTAAGGTCCCTGAGGAAGATGTTTTTCAAGCACCTGGACTACTCGATATAATTTTCAAAATGACGGGATCTCTAAAATATAAACCAGGTATCTTAAATTTCAGTTCTCAGCTTAAGTTCCCTGAGGAAGATGTTTTTCAAGCACCTGGACTACTAGATATAATTTTCAAAATGACGGAATCTCTAAAATATAAACCAGGTACCTTAAATTTCAGTTCTCAGCTTCAGTTCCCTGAGTAAGATGTTTCTCAAGCGCCTGGACTACTAGATATCATCTTCGAAATGACAGGATCTCTAAAATATAAACTGGGCACCCTCAATTTCAGTTCTCAGCTTAAGTTCCATGAGGAAGATGTATTTTAAGCACATGGACTACTAGATATAATTTTCAAAGTGACGGGATCTCTAAAATATAAACCAGGTATCCTTAAATTCAGTTCTCAGCTTAAGTTCCCTGAGGAAGATGTTTTTCAAGCGCCTGGACTACTAGATATCATTTTCGAAATGACAGGATCTCTAAAATATAAAACTGGGCATATTAAATTTCAGTTCACAGCTTAAGTTCCCTGTGAAAGATACTTTTTAAGCACATGGACTACTAGATATAATTTTCAAAGTGACGGGATCTATAAAATATAAACCAGGTATCTTAAATTGCAGTTCTCAGCTTAAGTTCCCTGAGGAAGATGTTTTTCAAGCGCCTGGACTACTAGATATAATTTTCAAAATGACAGGATCTCTAAAATATAAACCAGGTATCTTAAACTTCAGTTCTCAGCTTAAGTTCCCTGAGGAAGATGTTTTTCAAGCGCCTGGACTACTAGATATCATCTTCGAAATGGCAGGATCTCTAAAATATAAACTGGGCACCCTCAATTTCAGTTCTCAGCTTAAGTTCCCTGAGAAGGATGCTTTTTCAGCGCCTGGACTACTAGATATAATTTTCAAAGTGACGGGATCTCTAAAATATAAACCAGGTATCCTTAAATTCAGTTCTCAGCTTAAGTTCCCTGAGGAAGAAGTTTTTCAAGCGCCTGGACTACCAGATATCATTTTCGAATTGACAGGATCTCTAAAATATAAACTGGGCACCCTCAATTTCAGTTCTAAGCTTAAGTTCCCTGAGAAGGATGCTTTTTAAGCACCTGGACTACTAGATATAATTTTCAAAGTGACAGGATCTCTAAAATATAAACTGGGCATCTTAATTTCAGTTCACATCTTAAGTTCCCTGAGAAAGATACTTTTTAAGCACATGGACTACTAGATATAATTTTCAAAATGACGGCATCTCTGAAATATAAACTAGGTATCTTAAATTTCAGTTCTCAGCTTAAGTTCCCTGAGGAAGATGTTTTTCAAGCTCCTGGACTACTAGATATCATTTTCGAAATGAGAGGATCTCTAAAATATAAACTGGGCATCTTAAATTTCAGTTCACAGCTTAAGTTCCCTGAGAAAGATACTTTTTAAGCACATGGACTACTAGATATAATTTTCAAAGTGACGGGATCTCTGAAATATAAACTAGGTATCTTAAACTTCAGTTCTCAGCTTAAGTTCCCTGAGGAAGATGTTTTTCAAGCACCTGGACTACTAGATATAATTTTCAAAATGACGGGATCTCTAAAATATAAACCAGGTATCTTAAACTTCAGTTCTCAGCTTAAGTTCCCTGAGGAAGATGTTTTTCAAGCGCCTGGACTACTAGATATCATCTTCGAAATGGCAGGATCTCTAAAATATAAACTGGGCACCCTCAATTTCAGTTCTCAGCTTAAGTTCCCTGAGAAGGATGCTTTTTCAGCGCCTGGACTACTAGATATAATTTTCAAAGTGACGGGATCTCTAAAATATAAACCAGGTATCCTTAAATTCAGTTCTCAGCTTAAGTTCCCTGAGGAAGAAGTTTTTCAAGCGCCTGGACTACTAGATATCATTTTCGATATGACAGGATCTCTAAAATATAAACTGGGCATGTTAAATTTCAGTTCACAGCTTAAGTTCCCTGAGAAAGATACTTTTTAAGCACCTGGACTGCTAGATATAATGTTCAAAATGACAGGATCTCTAAAATATGAAATAGGTATCTAAAATTTCAGTTCTAAGCTTAAGCTCCCTGAGGAAGATGTTTTTCAAGCACCTGGACTACTCGATATAATTTTCAAAATGACGGGATACCTAAAATATAAACCAGGTACCTTCAATTTCAGTTCTCAACTTAAGTTCCCTGAGGAAGATGTTTTTCAAGCACCTGGACTACTAGATATAATTTTCAAAATGACGGAATATCTAAAATATCAACCAGGTACCTTAAATTTCAGTTCTCAGCTTAAGTTCCCTGAGGAAGATGTTTTTCAAGCGCCTGGACTACTAGATATCATCTTCGAAATGGCAGGATCTCTAAAATATAAACTGGGCACCCTCAATTTCAGTTCTCAGCTTAAGTTCCCTGAGAAGGATGCTTTTTCAGCGCCTGGACTACTAGATATAATTTTCAAAGTGACGGGATCTCTAAAATATAAACCAGGTATCTTAGAATTCAGTTCTCAACTTATGTTCCCTGAGGAAGAGGTTTTTCAAGCGCCTGGGCGACGAAATATCATTTTCGAAATGACAGGATCTCTAAAATATAAAACTGGGCATATTAAATTTCAGTTCACAGCTTAAGTTCCCTGTGAAAGATACTTTTTAAGCACATGGACTACTAGATATAATTTTCAAAGTGACGGGATCTCTGAAATATAAACTAGGTATCTTAAATTTCAGTTCTCAGATTAAGTACCGTGAGGAAGATGTTTTTCAAGCACCTGGACTACTAGATATAATTTTCAAAATGACGGGATCCCTAAAATATAAACCAGGTATCTTAAACTTCAGTTCTCAGCTTAAGTTCCCTGAGGAAGATGTTTTTCAAGCGCCTGGACTACTAGATATCATCTTCGAAATGACAGGATCTCTAAAATATAAACTGGGCACCCTCAATTTCAGTTCTCAGCTAATGTTCCCTGAGAAGGATGCTTTTTAAGCACCTGGACTACTAGATATAATTTTCAAAGTGACGGGATCTCTAAAATATAAACCAGGTATCCTTAAATTCAGTTCTCAGCTTACGTTCCCTGAGGAAGAAGTTTTTCAAGCGCCTGGACTACTAGATATCATTTTCGAAATGACAGGATCTCTAAAATATAAACTGGGCACCCTCAATTTCAGTTCTCAGCTTAAGTTCCCTGAGAAGGATGCTTTTTAAGCACCTGGACTACTAGATATAATTTTCAAAGTGACAGGATCTCTAAAATATAAACTGGGCATCTTAATTTCAGTTCACATCTTAAGTTCCCTGAGAAAGATACTTTTTAAGCACATGGACTACTAGATATAATTTTCAAAATGACGGCATCTCTGAAATATAAACTAGGTATCTTAAATTTCAGTTCTCAGCTTAAGTTCCCTGAGGAAGATGTTTTTCAAGCTCCTGGACTACTAGATATCATTTTCGAAATGAGAGGATCTCTAAAATATAAACTGGGCATCTTAAATTTCAGTTCACAGCTTAAGTTCCCTGAGAAAGATACTTTTTAAGCACATGGACTACTAGATATAATTTTCAAAGTGACGGGATCTCTGAAATATAAACTAGGTATCTTAAACTTCAGTTCTCAGCTTAAGTTCCCTGAGGAAGATGTTTTTCAAGCACGTGGACTACTAGATATAATTTTCAAAATGACGGGATCTCTAAAATATAAACCAGGTATCTTAAACTTCAGTTCTCAGCTTCAGTTCCCTGAGGAAGATGTTTTTCAACCGCCTGGACTACTAGATATCATCTTCGAAATGGCAGGATCTCTAAAATATAAACTGGGCACCCTCAATTTCAGTTCTCAGCTTAAGTTCCCTGAGAAGGATGCTTTTTCAGCGCCTGGACTACTAGATATAATTTTCAAAATGACGGGATCTCTAAAATATAAACCAGGTATCCTTAAATTCAGTTCTCAGCTTAAGTTCCCTGAGGAAGAAGTTTTTCAAGCGCCTGGACTACTAGATATCATTTTCGATATGACAGGATCTCTAAAATATAAACTGGGCATGTTAAATTTCAGTTCACAGCTTAAGTTCCCTGAGAAAGATACTTTTTAAGCACATGGACTGCTAGATATAATGTTCAAAGTGACGGGATCTCTGAAATATAAACTAGGTATCTTAAATTTCAGTTCTCAGCTTAAGCTCCCTGAGGAAGATGTTTTTCAAGCACCTGGACTACTCGATATAATTTTCAAAATGACGGGATACCTAAAATATAAACCAGGTACCTTAAATTTCTGTTCTCAGCTTAAGTTCCCTGAGGAAGATGTTTTTCAAGCACCTGGACTACTAGATATAATTTTCAAAATGACGGAATCTCTAAAATATAAACCAGGTACCTTAAATTTCAGTTCTCAGCTTAAGTTCCCTGAGGAAGATGTTTTTCAAGCGCCTGGACTACTAGATATCATCTTCGAAATGGCAGGATCTCTAAAATATAAACTGGGCACCCTCAATTTCAGTTCTCAGCTTAAGTTCCCTGAGAAGGATGCTTTTTCAGCGCCTGGACTACTAGATATAATTTTCAAAGTGACGGGATCTCTAAAATATAAACCAGGTATCCTTAAATTCAGTTCTCAGCTTAAGTTCCCTGAGGAAGATGTTTTTCAAGCGCCTGGGCGACGAAATATCATTTTCGAAATGACAGGATCTCTAAAATATAAAACTGGGCATATTAAATTTCAGTTCACAGCTTAAGTTCCCTGTGAAAGATACTTTTTAAGCACATGGACTACTAGATATAATTTTCAAAGTGACGGGATCTCTGAAATATAAACTAGGTATCTTAAATTTCAGTTCTCAGCTTAAGTTCCCTGAGGAAGATGTTTTTCAAGCACCTGGACTACTAGATATAATTTTCAAAATGACGGGATCTCTAAAATATATACCATGTATCTTAAACTTCAGTTTTCAGCTTAAGTTCCCTGAGGAAGATGTTTTTCAAGCGCCTGGACTACTAGATATCATTTTCGAAATGACAGGATCTCTAAAATATAAACTGGGCATCTTAAATTTCAGTTCTACGCTTAAGTACCGTGAGAAAGATGCTTTTCAAGCACATGGACCACTAGATATAATTTTCGAAATGACAGGATCTCTAAAATATAAACTGTGCATCTTAAATTTCAGTTCTCAGCTTAAGTTCCCTGAGAAAGATGCTTTTCAAGCACCTGGACTACTAGGTATAATTTTCAAAATGACGGGATCTCTAAATTATAAACTAGGTATCTTAAACTTCAGTTCTCAGCTTAAGTTCCCTGAGGAAGATGTTTTTCAAGCGCCAGGACTACTAGATATCATTTTCGAAATGACAAGATCTCTAAAATATAAACTGGGCATCTTAAATTTCAGTTCTCAGCTTAAGTACCCTGAGAAAGATGCTTTTTAAGCACCTGGACTACTAGATATAATTTTCGAAATGACAGGATCTCTAAAATTTAAACTGTGCATCTTAAATTTCAGTTCTCAGCTTAAGTTCCCTGAGAAAGATGCTTTTCAAGCACCTGGACTACTAGGTATAATTTTCAAAATGACGGGATCTCTAAATTATAAACTAGGTATCTTAAACTTCAGTTCTCTGCTTAAGTTCCCTGTGGAAGAAGTTTTTCAAGCGCCTGGACTACTAGATATCATCTTCGAAATGACAGGATCTCTAAAATATAAACTGGGCACCCGCAATTTCAGTTCTCAGCTTAAGTTCCCTGAGGAAGAAGTTTTTCAAGCGCCTGGACTACTAGATATCATTTTCGAAATGACAGGATCTATAAAATATAAACCAGGTATCCTCAATTTCAGTTCTCAGCTTAAGTTCCCTGAGGAAGATGTTTTTCAAGCGCATGGACTACTAGATATCATTTTCGAAATGACAGGATCTTTCAAATATAAACTGGGCACCCTCAATTTCAGTTCTCAGATTAAGTTCCCTGAGGAAGATGTTTTTTAAGCGCCTGGACTACTAGATATAATTTTCAAAATGGCGGGATCTCTAAATTATAAACTAGGTATCTTAAACTTCAGTTCTCAGCTTAAGTTTCCTGCGGAAGATGTTTTTCAAGCGCCTGGACTACTAGATGTAATTTTTAGAATGACTGGATCATTGAAGTACCATTCGGATATCTTAATTTTGATTTCAGAACTTAAATTATCTGAGAAAGATGTTTTTCAAGCGCCTGGAATACTAGATATAATTTTCAAAGTGACGGGATCCCTAAAATATAAACCAGGTATCTTAAACTTCAGTTCTCAGCTTAAGTTCCCTGAGGAAGATGTTTTTCAAGCGCCTGGACTACTAGATATCATCATCGAAATGACAGGATATCTAAAATATAAACTGGGCACCCTCAATTACAGTTCTCAGCTTAAGTTCCCTGAGAAAGATGCTTTTTAAGCACATGGACCACTAGATATAATTTTCAGAGTGACGGGATCTCTAAAATATAAACCAGGTATCCTTAAATTCAGTTCTCAGCTTAAGTTCCCTGAGGAAGATGTTTTTCAAGCGCCTGGACTACTAGATATCATTTTCGAAATGACAGGATCTCTAAAATATAAACTGGGCATCTTAAATTTCAGTTCACAGCTTAAGTTCCCTGTGAAAGATACTTTTTAAGCACATGGACTACTAGATATAATTTTCAAAGAGACGGGATCTCTAAATTATAAACTAGGTATCTTAAACTTCAGTTCTCAGCTTAAGTTCCCTGAGGAAGATGTTTTTCAAGCACCTGAACTACTAGATGTAATTTTAAGAATGACTGGATCATTGAGGTACCATTCGGATATCTTAATTTTGATTTCAGAATTTAAATTCCCTGAGGAAGTTGTTTTTCAAGCACCTGAACTAATAGATATAATTTTCAAAATGACGGGATCTCTAAAATATAAAACAGGTATCATAAATTTCAGTTCTCTGCTTAAGTTCCCTGAGGAAGATGTTTTTCAAGCACCTGGACTACTAGATATCATTTTCGAAATGACAGGATCTCTAAAATATAAACTGGGCATCTTAAATTTCAGTTCACAGCTTAAGTTCCCTGAGAAAGATACTTTTTAATCACATGGACTACTAGATATAATTTTCAAAGTGACAGGATCTCTAAAATATAAACTGGGCATCTTAATTTCAGTTCACAGCTTAAGTTCCCTGAGAAAGATACTTTTTAAGCACATGGACTACTAGATATAATTTTCGAAATGACAGGATCTCTAAAATTTAAACTGTGCATCTTAAATTTCAGTTCTCAGCTTAAGTTCCCTGAGAAAGATGCTTTTCAAGCACCTGGACTACTAGGTATAATTTTCAATATGACGGGATCTCTAAATTATAAACTAGGTATCTTAAACTTCAGTTCTCAGCTTAAGAACCCTGAGAAACATGCTTTTTAAGCACCTGGACTACTAGATATAATTTTCGAAATGACAGGATCTCTAAAATTTAAACTGTGCATCTTAAATTTCAGTTCTCAGCTTAAGTTCCCTGAGAAAGATGCTTTTCAAGCACCTGGACTATTAGGTATAATTTTCAAAATGACGGGATCTCTAAATTATAAACTAGGTATCTTAAACTTCAGTTCTCAGCTTAAGTACCCTGAGAAAGATGCTTTTTAAGCACCTGGACTACTAGATATAATTTTCGAAATGACAGGATCTCTAAAATTTAAACTGTGCATCTTAAATTTCAGTTCTCAGCTTAAGTTCCCTGAGAAAGATGCTTTTCAAGCACCTGGACTACTAGGTATAATTTTCAAAATGACGGGATCTCTAAATTATAAACTAGGTATCTTAAACTTCAGTTCTCAGCTTAAGTTCCCTGAGGAAGATGTTTTTCAAGCGCCTGGACTACTAGATATCATTTTCGAAATGACAGGATCTCTAAAATATAAACTGGGCATCTTAAATTTCAGTTCTCAGCTTAAGTACCCTGAGAAAGATGCTTTTTAAGCACATGGACTACTAGATATAATTTTCGAAATGACAGAATCTCTAAAATTTAAACTGTGCATCTTTAATTTCAGTTCTCAGCTTAAGTTCCCTGAGGAAGATGCTTTTCAAGCACCTGGACTACGAGGTATAATTTTCAAAATGACGGGATCTCTATATTATAAACTAGGTATCTTAAACTTCAGTTCTCAGCTTAAGTTCCCTCAGGAAGATGTTTTTCAAGCGCCTGGACTACTAGATATCATCTTCGAAATGACAGGATCTCTAAAATATAAACTGGGCACCCTCAATTTCAGTTCTCAGCTTAAGTTCCCTGAGAAGGATGCTTTTTAAGCACCTGGGCTACTAGATATAATTTTCAAAGTGACAGGATCTCTAAAATTTAAACTGTGCATCTTAAATTTCAGTTCTCAGCTTAAGTTCCCTGAGGAAGATGTTTTTCAAGCGCCAGCACTACTAGATATAATTTTCGAAATGACAGGATCTCTAAAATTTAAACTGTGCATCTTAAATTTCAGTTCTCTGCTTAAGTTCCCTGAGGAAGATGTTTTTCAAGCACCTGGACTACTAGGTATAATTTTCAAAGTGGCGGGATCTCTAAAATATAAACCAGGTATCTTAAAATTCAGTTCTCTGCTTAAGTTCCCTGAGGAAGAAGTTTTTCAAGCGCCTGGACTACTAGATATCAATTTCGAAATGACAGGATCTCTAAAATATAAACTGGGCATCTTAAATTTCAGTTCTCAGCTTAAGTACCGTGAGAAAGATGCTTTTTAAGCACACGGACTACTAGATATAATTTTCAAAGTGACGGGATCTCTAAATTATAAACTAGGTATCTTAATCTTCAGTTCTCAGCTTAAGTTTCCTGAGGAAGATGTTTTACAAGCGCCTGGACTACTAGATGTAATTTTTAGAATGACTGGATCATTGAAGTACCATTCGGATATCTTAATTTTGATTTCAGAACTTTAATTCCCTGATGAAGTTGTTTCTCAAGCACCTGGACTACTAGATATACTTTTCAAAATGACGGGATCTCTAAAATATAAACCAGTGATCTTTTATTTCATTTCTCAGCTTATGTTCCCTGAGGAAGATGTTTTTCAAGCGCCTGGACTACTAAATATCATTTTCGAAATGACAGGATCTCTAAAATATAAACTGGGCACCCTCAATTTCAGTTCTCAGCTTAAGTTCCCTGAGAATGATGCTTTTTAAGCACCTGGACTACTAGATATAATTTTCAAAATGACGGGATCTATAAAATATAAACCAGGTATCTTAAATTTCAGTTCTCAGCTTAAGTTCCCTGAGGAAGATGTATTTTAAGCACCTGGACTACTAGATGTAACTTTTAGAATGACTGGATAATTGAAGTACCATTTGGATATCTTAATTTTGATTTCTCAGCTTAAATTCCCTGGGGAAGTTGTTTTTCAAGCACCTGAACTATTAGATATAATTTTCAAAGTAACGGGATCTCTAATATATAAACCAGGTATCTTAAATTTCAGTTCTCAGCTTAAGTTCCCTGAGGAAGATGTTTTTTAAGCGCCAGGACTACTAGATATCATTCTCGAAATGACAGGATCTCTAAAATATAAACTGGGCATCTCAAATTTCAGTTCTCACCTTAAGTACCGTGAGAAAGATGCTTTTTAAGCACCTGGACTACTAGATATAATTTTCGAAATGACAGGATCTCTAAAATTTAAAAACTTCAGTTCTCAGCTTAAGTTCCCTGAGGAAGATGTTTTTCAAGCGCCTGGATTACTAGATGTAATTTTTAGAATGACTGGATATTGAAGTACCATTCGGATATCTTAATTTTGATTTCACAGCTTAAATTCCCTGATGAAGTTGTTTTTCAAGCACCTGGACTACTAGATATAATTTTCAAAGTGACGGAATCTCTAAAATATAAACCACGTATCTTAAAATTCAGTTCTCTGCTTAAGTTCCCTGAGGAAGATGTTTTGCAAGCACCTAGACTACTAGATGTAATTTTTAGAATGAATGGATCATTGAAGTACCATTCGGATATCTTAATTTTGATTTCAGAACTTAAATTCCCTGAGGAAGATGTTTTTCAAGCGCCAGGACTACTAGATATCATTTTCGAAATGACAGGATCTCTAAAATATTAACTGGGCATCTTAAATTTCAGTTCTCAGCTTAAGTACCCTGAGAAAGATGCTTTTAAGCACCTGGACTACTAGATATAATTTTCGAAATGACAGGATCTCTAAAATTTAAACTGTGCATCTTAAATTTCAGTTCTCAACTTAAGTTCCCTGAGAAAGATGCTTTTCAAGCACCTGGACTACTAGGTATAATTTTCAAAATGACGGGATCTCTAAATTATAAACTAGGTATCTTAAACTTCAGTTCTCAGCTTAAGTACCCTGAGAAAGATGCTTTTTAAGCACCTGGACTACTAGATATAATTTTCAAAATGACAGGATCTCTAAAATTTAAACTGTGCATCTTAAATTTCAGTTCTCAGCTCAAGTTCCATGAGGAAGATGTATTTTAAGCACCTGGACTACTAGATGTAACTTTTAGATTGACTGGATAATTGAAGTACCATTTGGATATCTTAATTTTGATTTCTCAGCTTAAATTCCCTGGGGAAGTTGTTTTTCAAGCACCTGAACTATTAGATATAATTTTCAAAGTAACGGGATCTCTAATATATAAACCAGGTATCTTAAATTCCAGTTATCAGCTCAAGTTCCCTGAGGAAGATGTTTTTCAAGCGCCTGGACTACTAGATATAATTGGGGAAATGACAGGATCTCTAAAATATAAACTGGGCATCTTAAATTTCAGTTCTCAGATTAAGTACCGTGAGAAAGATGTTTTTCAAGCACCTGGACTACTAGATATAATTTTCAAAATGACAGGATCTCTAAAATATAAACCAGGTATCCTTAAATTCAGTTCTCAGCTTAAGTTCCCTGAGGAAGAAGTTTTTCAAGCGCCTGGACTACTAGATATCATTTTCGAAATGACAGGATCTCTAAAATATAAACTGGGCATGTTAAATTTCAGTTCACAGCTTAAGTTCCCTGAGAAAGATACTTTTTAAGCACATGGACTGCTAGATATAATTTTCAAAATGACGGGATGTATGAAATTTAAACCAGGTATCCTTTATTTCAGTTCTCAGCTTAAGCTCCCTGAGGAAGATGTTTTTCAAGCACCTGGACTATTAGATATAATTTTCAAAATGACGGGATCCCTAAAATATAAACCAAGTATCTTAAATTTCAGTTCTCAGCTGAAGTTCCCTGAGGAAGATGTTTTTCAAGCACCTGGACTACTAGATATCATTTTTGAAATGACAGGATCTCTAAAATATAAACTGGGCACCCTCAATTTCAGTTCTCAGCTTAAGTTCCCTGAGAATGATGCTTTTTAAGCACCTGGACTACTAGATATAATTTTCAAAGTGACGGGATCTCTAAAATATAAACCAGGTATCCTTAAATTCAGTTCTCAGCTTAAGTTCCCTGAGGAAGAAGTTTTTCAAGCGCCTGGACTACTAGATATCATTTTCGAAATGACAGGAACTCTAAAATATAAACTGTGCATCTTAAATTTCAGTTCACAGCTTAAGTTCCCTGAGTAAGATTCTTTTTAAGCACATGGACTACTAGATATAATTTTCAAAGTGACGGGATCTCTGAAATATAAACTGGGCATCCTTAATTTCAGTTCTCAGCTTAAGTTCCATGAGGAAGATGTATTTAAAGTACCTGGACCACTAGATATAACTTTTAGAATGACTGGATCATTGAAGTACCATTTGGATATCTTAATTTTGATTTCTCAGCTTAAATTCCCTGAGGAAGTTGTTTTTCAAGCACCTGAACTATTAGATATAATTTTCAAAATGAGGAAGATGTATTTTAAGTACCTGGACTACTAGATTAAATTTTTAGAATGACTGTATCATTGAAGTACCATTCGGATATCTTAATTTTGATTTCAGAACTTAAATTCCCTGATGAAGTTGTTTTTCAAGCACCTGGAATACTAACTATAATTTTCAAAATGACGGGATCTCTAAAATATAAACCAGGTATCTTAAACTTCAGTTCTCAGCTTAAGTTCCCTGAGGAAGATGTTTTTCAAGCGCCTGGACTACTAGATCTCATCTTCGAAATGACGGGATCTCTAAAATATAAACCAGGTATCCTTAAATTCAGTTCTCAGCTTAAGTTCCCTGAGGAAGATGCTTTTCAAGCGCCTGGACTACTAGATATCATTTTTGAAATGACAGGATCTATAAAATATAAACTGGGCATATTAATTTCAGTTCACAGCTTAAGTTCTTTGAGAAAGATACTTTTTAAGCACATGGACTACTAGATATAATTTTCAAAATGACGGGATCTCTAAAATATAAACCAGGTATCTTAAACTTCAGTTCTCAGCTTAAGTTCCCTGAGGAAGATGTTTTTCAAGCGCCTGGACTACTAGATATCATTCTCGAAATGACAGGATCTCTAAAATATAAATTGGGCATCTCAAATTTCAGATCTCAGCTTAAGTACCGTGAGAAAGATGCTTTTTAAGCACCTGGACTACTAGATATAATTTTCGAAATGACAGGATCTCAAAAAAATAAACTGTGCATCTTAAATTTCAGTTCTCAGCTTAAGTTCCCTGAGAAAGATGCTTTTCAAGCACCTGGACTACTAGGTATAATTTTCAAAATGACGGGATCTCTAAATTATAAACTAGGTATCTTAAACTTCAGTTCTCAGCTTAAGTTCCCTGAGGAAGATGTTTTTCAAGCGCCAGGACTACTAGATATCATTTTCGAAATGACAGGATCTCTAAAATATAAACTGGGCATCTTAAATTTCAGTTCTCAGCTTAAGTACCCTGAGAAAGATGCTTTTTAAGCACCTGGACTACTAGATATAATTTTCGAAATGACAGGATCTCTAAAATTTAAACTGTGCATCTTAAATTTCAGTTCTCAGCTTAAGTTCCCTGAGAAAGATGCTTTTCAAGCACCTGGACTACTAGGTATAATTTTCAAAATGACGGGATCTCTAAATTATAAACTAGGTATCTTAAACTTCAGTTCTCAGCTTAACTTCCCTGTGGAAGATGTTTTTCAAGCGCCTGGACTACTAGATATCATCTTCGAAATGACAGGATCTCTAAAATATAAACTGGGCACCCTCAATTTCAGTTCTCAGCTTAAGTTCCCTGAGGAAGAAGTTTTTCAAAAGCCTGGACTACTAGATTTCATTTTCGAAATGACGGGATCTTTAAAATATAAACCAGGTATCCTCAATTTCAGTTCTCAGCTTAAGTTCCCTGAGGAAGATGTTTTTCAAGCGCATGGACTACTAGATATCATTTTCGAAATGACGGGATCTTTAAAATATAAACCAGGTATCCTCAATTTCAGTTCTCAGCTTAAGTTCCCTGAGAAAGATGCTTTTCAAGCACCTGGACTACTAGATACAATTTTCAAAATGACGGGATCTCTAAATTATAAACTAGGTATCTTAAACTTCAGTTCTCAGCTTAAGTTCCCTGAGGAAGATGTTTTTCAAGCACCTGAACTACTAGATGTAATTTTTAGAATGACTGGATCATTGAGGTACCATTCGGATATCTTAATTTTGATTTCAGAACTTAAATTCCCTGATGAAGTTGTTTTTCAAGCACCTGGACTACTAGATATAATTTTCAAAATGACGGGATCTCTAAAATATAAACCAGGTATCTTAAACTTCAGTTCTCAGCTTAAGTTCCCTGAGGAAGATGTTTTTCAAGCGCCTGGACTACTAGATATCATTTTCGAAATGACAGGATCTTTCAAATATAAACTGGGCACCCTCAATTTCAGTTCTCAGATTAAGTTCCCTGAGAAAGATGCTTTTTAAGCACCTGCAATACTCGCTATAATTTTCATAATGACGGGATCTCTAAATTATAAACTAGGTATCTTAAACTTCATTTCTCAGCTTAAGTTCCCTGAGGAAGATGTTTTTCAAGCGCCTGGACTACTAGATGTAATTTTTAGAATGACTGGATCATTGAAGTACCATTCGGATATCTTAATTTTGATTTCAGAACTTAAATTCCCTGATGAAGTTGTTTCTCAAGCACCTGGACTACTAGATATAATTTTCAAAATGACGGGATCTCTAAAATATAAACCAGGTATCTTAAACTTCAGTTCTCAGCTTATGTTCCCTGAGGAAGATGTTTTTCAAGCGCCTGGACTACTAGATATAATGTTCAAAATGACGGGATCTCTAAAATATAAACAAGGTATCTTAAATTTCAGTTCTCACCTTAAGTACACTGAGGAAGATGTTTTTCAAGCACCTTGACTACTAGATATCATTTTCGAAATGAGAGGATCTCTAAAATATAAACTGGGCATCTTAGATTTCAGTTCACAGCTTAAGTTCCCTGAGAAAGATACTTTTTAAGCACATGGACTACTAGATATAATTTTCAAAGTGACAGGATCTCTAAAATATAAACTGGGCATCTTAATTTCAGTTCACAGCTTAAGTTCCCTGAGAAAGATACTTTTTAAGCACATGGACTACTAGATATAATTTTCAAAATGACGGCATCTCTAAAATATAAACCAGGTATCTTAAACTTCAGTTCTCAGGTTATTTACCCTGATGAAGATGTTTTTCAAGCGCCTGGACTACTAGATATCATCTTCGAAATGACAGGATCTCTAAAATATAAACTGGGCACCCTCAATTTCAGTTCTCAGCTTATGTTCCCTGAGAACGATGCTTTTTAAGCACCTGGACTACTAGATATAATTTTCAAAATGACGGGATCTCTAAAATATAAACTAGGTATCTTAAATTTCAGTTCTCAGCTTAAGTTCCCTGAGGAAGATGTTTTTCAAGCGCCTGGACTACTAGATATCATTTTCGAAATGAGAGGATCTCTAAAATATAAACTGGGCATCTTAGATTTCAGTTTACAGCTTAAGTTCCCTGAGAAAGATACTTTTTAAGCACATGGACTACTAGATATAATTTTCGAAATGACAGGATCTCTAAAATTTAAACTGTGCATCTTAAATTTCAGTTCTCAGCTTAAGTTCCCTGAGAAAGATGCGTTTCAAGCACCTGGACTACTAGGTATAATTTTCAAAATGACGGGATCTCTAAATTATAAACTAGGTATCTTAAACTTCAGTTCTCAGCTTAAGTTCCCTGAGGAAGATGTTTTTGAAGCGCCAGGACTACTAGATATCATTTTCGAAATGACAGGATCTCTAAAATATAAACTGGGCATCTTAAATTTCAGTTCTCAGATTAAGTACCGTGAGAAAGATGTTTTTCAAGCACCTGGACTACTAGATATAATTTTCAAAATGACAGGATCTCTAAAATATAAACTGTGCATCTTAAATTTCAGTTCTCAGCTTAAGTTCCCTGAGAAAGATGCTTTTCAAGCACCTGGACTACTAGGTATAATTTTCAAAATGACGGGATCTCTAAATTATAAACTAGGTATCTTAAACTTCAGTTCTCAGCTTACGTTCCCTGAGGAAGAAGTTTTTCAAGCGCCTGGACTACTAGATTTCATCTTCGAAATGACAGGATCTCTAAAATATAAACTGGGCACCCGCAATTTCAGTTCTCAGCTTGAGTTCCCTGAGGAAGATGTTTTTCAAGCGCCTGGACTACTAGATATCATTTTCGAAATGACGGGATGTTTAAAATATAAACCAGGTATCCTCAATTTCAGTTCTCAGCTTAAGTTCCATGAGAAAGATGCTTTTCAAGCACCTGGACTACTAGATATAATTTTCAAAGTGACGGGATCTCTAAAATATAAACCAGGTATCTTAAAATTCAGTTCTCTGCTTAAGTTCCCTGAGGAAGATGTTTTTCAAGCACCTGGACTACTAGATGTAATTTTTAGAATGACTGGATCATTGAAGTACCATTCGGATATCTTAATTTTGATTTCAGAACTTAAATTCCCTGAGGAAGATGTTTTTCAAGCGCCTGGAATACTAGATATAATTTTCAAAGTGACGGGATCTCTAAAATATAAACCAGGTATCTTAAAATTCAGTTCTCTGCTTAAGTTCCCTGAGGAAGATGTTTTTCAAGCACCTGGACTACTAGATATCATTTTCGAAATGACAGGATCTTTCAAATATAAACTGGGCACCCTCAATTTCAGTTCTCAGATTAAGTTCCCTGAGGAAGAAGCTTTTCAAGCGCCTGGACTACTAGATATCATTTTCGAAATGACGAGGATCTTTAAAATATAAACTGGGTATCCTCAATTTCAGTTCTCAGCTTAAGTTCCCTGAGGAAGATGTTTTTCAAGCACATGGACTACTAGATATAATTTTCAAAATGACAGGATCTTTCAAATATAAACTGGGCACCTTAAACTTCAGTTCTCAGCTTAAGTTCCCTGAGAAAGATGCTTTTTAAGCACCTGGACTACTAGATATAATTTTCGAAATGACAGGATCTCTATAAATTTAAACTGGGCATCTTAAATTTCAGTTCACAGCTTAAGTTCCCTGAGAAAGATACTTTTTCAAGCACATGGACTACTAGATATAATTTTCAAAGTGATGGGATCTCTAAAATATAACCCAGGTATCTTAAACTTCAGTTCTCAGCTTCAGTTCCCTGAGGAAGATGTTTTTCAAGCGCCTGGACTACTAGATATCATCTTCGAAATGACAGGATCTCTAAAATATAAACTGGGCACCCTCAATTTCAGTTCTCAGCTTAAGTTTCCTGAGAAGGATGCTTTTTAAGCGCCTGGACTACTAGATATAATTTTCAAAGTGACGGGATCTCTAAAATATAAACCAGGTATCCTTAAATTCAGTTCTCAGCTTAAGTTCCCTGAGGAAGAAGTTTTTCAAGCGCCTGGACTACTAGATATCATTTTCGAAATGACAGGATCTCTAAAATATAAACTGGGCATCTTAAATTTCAGTTCACAGCTTAAGTTCCCTGAGAAAGATACTTTTTAAGCACATGGACTAATAGATATAATTTTCAAAGTGACGGGATCTCTGAAATATAAACTAGGTATCTTAAATTTCAGTTCTCAGCTTAAGTTCCCTGAGGAAGATGTTTTTCAAGCGCCTGGACTACTAGATATCATTTTCGAAATGAGAGGATCTCTGAAATATAAACTGGGCATCTTAAATTTCAGTTCACAGCTTAAGTTCCCTGAGAAAGATACTTTTTAAGCACATGGACTACTAGATATAATTTTCAAAGTGACGGGATCTCTGAAATATAAACTAGGTGTCTTAAACTTCAGTTCTCAGCTTAAGTACCCTGAGAAAGATGCTTTTTAAGCACCTGGACTACTAGATATAATTTTCGAAATGACAGGATCTCTAAAATTTAAACTGGGCATCTTAAATTTCAGTTCCCAGCTTAAGTTCCCTGAGAAAGATACTTTTTAAGCACATGGACTTCTAGATATAATTTTCAAAGTGACGGGATCTCTGAAATATAAACTAGGTATCTTAAACTTCAGTTCTCAGCTTAAGTTCCCTGAGGAAGATGTTTTTCAAGCACCTGGACTACTAGATATAATTTTCAAAATGATGTGATCTCTAAAATATACCCAGGTATCTTAAACTTCAGTTCTCAGCTTCAGTTCCCTGATGAAGATGTTTTTCAAGCGCCTGGACTACTAGATATCATCTTCGAAATGACAGGATCTCTAAAATATAAACTGGGCACCCTCAATTTCAGTTCTCAGCTTAAGTTTCCTGAGAAGGATGCTTTTTAAGCGCCTGGACTACTAGATATAATTTTCAAAGTGACGGGATCTCTAAAATATAAACCAGGTATCCTTAAATTATGTTCTCAGCTTAAGTTCCCTGAGGAAGAAGTTTTTCAAGCGCCTGGACTACAAGATATCATTTTCGAAATGACAGGATCTCTAAAATAAAAACTGGGCATCTTAAATTTCAGTTCACAGCTTAAGTTCCCTGAGAAAGATACTTTTTAAGCACATGGACTGCTAGATATAATTTTCAAAGTGACGGGATCTCTGAAATATAAACTAGGTATCTTAAATTTCATTTCTCAGCTTAATCTCCCTGAGGAAGATGTTTTTCAAGCACCTGGACTATTAGATATAATTTTCAAAATGACGGGATCCCTAAAATATAAACCAAGTATCTTAAATTTCAGTTCTCAGCTTAAGTTTCCTGAGGAAGATGTTTTTCAAGCGCCTGGACTACTAGATATCATCTTCGAAATGACAGGATCTCTAAAATATAAACTGGGCACCCTCAATTTCAGTTCTCAGCTTAAGTTCCCTGAGAATGATGCTTTTTAAGCACCTGGACTACTAGATATAATTTTCAAAGTGACGGGATCTCTAAAATATAAACCAGGTATCCTTAAATTCAGTTCTCAGCTTAAGTTCCCTGAGGAAGAAGTTTTTCAAGCGCCTGGACTACTAGATATCATTTTCGAAATGACAGGAACTCTAAAATATAAACTGGGCATCTTAAATTTCAGTTCACAGCTTAAGTTCCCTGAGTAAGATTCTTTTTAAGCACATGGACTACTAGATATAATTTTCAAAGTGACGGGATCTCTGAAATATAAACTGGGCATCCTTAATTTCAGTTCTCAGCTTAAGTTCCATGAGGAAGATGTATTTTAAGCACCTGGGATACTAGATATAACTTTTAGAATGACTGGATCATTGAAGTACTATTTGAATACCTTAATTTTGATTTCTCAGCTTAAATTCCCTGAGGAAGTTGTTTTTCAAGCACCTGAACTATTAGATATAATTTTCAAAATGAGGAAGATGTATTTTAAGTACCTGGACTACTAGATGAAATTTTTAGAATGACTGTATCATTGAAGTACCATTCGGATATCTTAATTTTGATTTCAGAACTTAAATTCCCTGATGAAGTTGTTTTTCAAGCACCTGGAATACTAACTATAATTTTCAAAATGACGGGATCTCTAAAATATAAACCAGGTATCTTAAAATTCAGTTCTCTGCTTAAGTTCCCTGAGGAAGATGTTTTTCAAGCACCTGGACTACTAGATGTAATTTTTAGAATGACTGGATCATTGAAGTACCATTCGGATATCTTCATTTTGATTTCAGAACTTAAAGTCCCTGATGACGTTGTTTTTCAAGCACCTGGCCGACTAGATATAATTTTCAAAATGACGGGATCTCTAAAATAAAAACCAGGTATCCTTAAATTAAGTTCTCCGCTTAAGTTCCCTGAGGAAGAAGTTTTTCAAGCGCCTGGACTACTAGATATCATTTTCGAAATGACAGGATCTCTAAAATATAAACTGGGCATCTTAATTTCAGTTCACAGCTTAAGTTCTTTGAGAAAGATACTTTTTAAGCACATGGACTACTAGATATAATTTTCAAAATGACAAGATTTCTAAAATATCAACTAGGTATCATAAATTTCATTTCTCAGCTTAAGTTCCCTGAGGAAGATGTTTTTCAAGCGCCTGGACTACTAGATTTCATACTCGAAATGACAGGATCTCTAAAATATAAACTGGGCACCTGAAATTTCAGTTCTCAGCTTAAGTACCCTGAGAAAGATGCTTTTTAAGCACCTGGACTACTAGATATAATTTTCGAAATGACAGGATCTCTAAAATTTAAACTGTGCATCTTAAATTTCAGTTCTCAGCTTAAGTTCGCTGAGAAAGATGCTTTTCAAGCACCTGGACTACTAGGTATAATTTTCAAAATGACGGGATCTCTCAATTATAAACTAGGTATCTTAAACTTCAGTTCTCAGCTTAAGTTCCCTGAGCAAGATGTTTTTCAAGCGCCAGGACTACTAGATATCATTTTCGAAATGACAGGATCTCTAAAATTTAAACTGGGCATCTCAAATTTCAGATCTCAGCTTAAGTACCGTGAGAAAGATGCTTTTTAAGCACCTGGACTACTAGATATAATTTTCGAAATGACAGGATCTCTAAAATTTAAACTGTGCATCTTAAATTTCAGGTCTCAGCTTAAGTTCCCTGAGAAAGATGCTTTTTAAGCACCTTGACTACTAGGTATAATTTTCAAAATGACGGGATCTCTCAATTATAAACTAGGTATCTTAAACTTCAGTTCTCAGCTTAAGTTCCCTGAGGAAGATGTTTTTCAAGCGCCTGGACTACTAGATATCATTTTGGAAATGACAGGATCTCTAAAATATAAACTGGCCAGCTTAAATGTCAGATCGCGTCTGAAGTACCGTGAGAAAGATGTTTTTCAAGCACCTGGACTACTAGATATAATTTTCGAAATGACAGGATCTCAAAAAAATAAACTGTGCATCTTAAATTTCAGTTCTCAGCTTAAGTTCCCTGAGTAAGATGGTTTTTAAGCACCTGGACTACTAGATATAATTTTTAGAATGACACTATCTCTAAAATATAAACTAGGCATCTTAAATTTCAGTTCTCAGCTTAAGTACCCTGAGAAAGATGCTTTTTAAGCACCTGGACTACTAGATATAATTTTCGAAATGACAGGATCTCTAAAATTTAAACTGTGCATCTTAAATTTCAGTTCTCAGCTTAAGTTCCCTGAGAAAGATGCTTTTCAAGCACCTGGACTACTAGGTATAATTTTCAAAATGACGGGATCTCTAAATTATAATCTAGGTATCTTAAACTTCAGTTCTCAGCTTAACTTCCCTGTGGAAGATGTTTTTCAAGCGCCTGGACTACTAGATATCATCTTCGAAATGACAGGATCTCTAAAATATAAACTGGGCACCCTCAATTTCAGTTCTCAGCTTAAGTTCCCTGAGAAAGATGCTTTTCAAGCACCTGGACTACTAGGTATAATTTTCAAAATGACGGGATCTCTAAATTATAATCTAGGTATCTTAAACTTCAGTTCTCAGCTTAAGTTCCCTGAGGAAGATGTTTTTCAAGCGCATGGACTACTAGATATCATTTTCGAAATAACGGGATCTTTAAAATATAAACCAGGTATCCTCAATTTCAGTTCTCAGCTTAAGTACCGTGAGAAAGATGCTTTTCAAGCACCTGGACTACTAGATATAATTTTCAAAGTGACGGGATCTCTAAATTATAAACTAGGTATCTTAATCTTCAGTTCTCAGCTTAAGTTTCCTGAGGAAGATGTTTTTCAAGCACCTGAACTACTAGATGTAATTTTTAGAATGACTGGATCATTGAGGTACCATTCGGATATCTTAATTTTGATTTCAGAACTTTAATTCCCTGATGAAGTTGTTTTTCAAGGACCTGGACTACTAGATATAATTTTCAAAATGACGGGATCTCTAAAATATAAACCAGGTATCTTAAACTTCAGTTCTCAGCTTAAGTTCCCTGAGGAAGATGTTTTTGAAGCGCCTGGACTACTAGATATCATTTTCGAAATGACAGGATCTTTCAAATATAAACTGGGCACCCTCAATTTCAGTTCTCAGATTAAGTTCCCTGAGAAAGATGCTTTTTAAGCACCTGGAATACTAGCTATAATTTTCATAATGACGGGATCTCTAAATTATAAACTAGGTATCTTAAACTTCATTTCTCAGCTTAAGTTTTCTGAGGAAGATGTTTTTCAAGAGCCTGGACTACTAGATGTAATTTCTAGAATGACTGGATCATTGAAGTACCATTCGGATATCTTAATTTAGATTTCAGAACTTAAATTCCCTGATGAAGTTGTTTCTCAAGCACCTGGACTACTAGATATAATTTTCAAAATGACGGGATCTCTAAAATATAAACCAGGTATCTTAAACTTCAGTTCTCAGCTTATGTTCCCTGAGGAAGATGTTTTTCAAGCGCCTGGACTACTAGATATCATTTTCGAAATGACAGGATCTCTAAAATATAAACTGGGCACCCTCAATTTCAGTTCTCAGCTTAACTTCCCTGAGAACGATGCTTTTTAAGCACCTGGACTACTAGATATAATTTTCAAAATGACGGGATCTCTAAAATATAAACTAGGTATCTTAAATTTCAGTTCTCAGCTTAAGTTCCCTGAGGAAGATGTTTTTCAAGCGCCTGGACTACTAGATATCATTTTCGAAATGAGAGGATCTCTAAAATATAAACTGGGCATCTTAGATTTCAGTTCACAGCTTAAGTTCCCTGAGAAAGATACTTTTTAAGCACATGGACTACTAGATATAATTTTCAAAGTGACAGGATCTCTAAAATATAAACTGGGCATCTTAATTTCAGTTCACAGCTTAAGTTCCCTGAGAAAGATACTTTTTAAGCACATGGACTACTAGATATAATTTTCAAAATGACGGCATCTCTAAAATATAAACCAGGTATCTTAAACTTCAGTTCTCAGCTTATGTTCCCTGAGGAAGATGTTTTTCAAGCGCCTGGACTACTAGATATCATTTTCGAAATGACAGGATCTCTAAAATATAAACTGGGCACCCTCAATTTCAGTTCTCAGCTTAAGTTCCCTTAGAACGATGCTTTTTAAGCACATGGACTACTAGATATAATTGTCAAAGTGATGGGATCTCTAAAATATAAACTAGGTATCTTAAATTTCAGTTCTCAGCTTAAGTTCCCTCAGGAAGATGTTTTTCAAGCGCCTAGACTAATAGAAATCATCTTCGAAATGACAGGATCTCTAAAATTTAAACTGTGCATCTTAAATTTCAGTTCTCAGCTTAAGTTCCCTGAGAAAGATGCTTTTCAAGCACCTGGACTACTAGGTATAATTTTCAAAATGACGGGATCTCTAAATTATAAACTAGGTATCTTAAACTTCAGTTCTCAGCTTAAGTTCCCTGAGGAAGATGTTTTTGAAGCGCCAGGACTACTAGATATCATTTTCTAATTGACAGGATCTCTAAAATATAAACTGGGCATCTTAAATTTCAGTTCTCAGCTTAAGTACCCTGAGAAAGATGCTTTTTAAACACCTGGACTACTAGATATCATTTTCGAAATGACAGGATCTCTAAAATATAAACTGGGCACCTTAAATTTCAGTTCTCAGCTTAAGTACCGTGAGAAAGATGCTTTTTAAGCACCTGGAATACTAGGTATAATTTTCAAAATGACGGGATCTCTAAATTATAAACTAGGTATCTTAAACTTCAGTTCTCAGCTTAAGTTCCCTGAGGAAGATGTTTTTGAAGCGCCAGGACTACTAGATATCATTTTCGAAATGACAGGATCTCTAAAATATAAACTGGGCATCTTAGATTTCAGTTCACAGCTTAAGTTCCCTGAGAAAGATACTTTTTAAGCACATGGACTACTAGATATAATTTTCAAAATGACGGGATCTCTAAAATATAAACCAGGTATCTTAAACTTCAGTTCTCAGCTTAAGTTCCCTGAGGAAGATGTTTTTGAAGCGCCAGGACTACTAGATATCATTTTCGAAATGACAGGATCTCTAAAATATAAACTGGGCATCTTAGATTTCAGTTCACACCTTAAGTTCCCTGAGAAAGATACTTTTTAAGCACATGGACTACTAGATATCATTTTCGAAATGACAGGATCTCTAAAATATAAACTGGGCATCTTAAATTTCAGTTCTCAGCTTAAGTACCCTGAGAAAGATGCCTTTTAAGCACCTGGACTACTAGATATAATTTTCGAAATGACAGGATCTCTAAAATTTAAACTGTGCATCTTAAATTTCAGTTCTCAGCTTAAGTTCCCTGAGAAAGATGCTTTTCAAGCACCTGGACTACTAGGTATAATTTTCAAAATGACGGGATCTCTAAATTATAAACTAGGCATCTTAAACTTCAGTTCTCAGCTTAAGTTCCCTGAGGAAGATGTTTTTGAAGCGCCAGGACTACTAGATATCATTTTCGAAATGACAGGATCTCTAAAATATAAACTGGGCATCTTAAATTTCAGTTCTCAGCTTAAGTACCCTGAGAAAGATGCTTTTTAAGCACCTGGACTACTAGATATCATTTTCGAAATGACAGGATCTCTAGAATATAAACTGGGCATCTTAAATTTCAGTTCTCAGCTTAAGTACCGTGAGAAAGATGCTTTTTAAGCACACGGACTACTAGATATAATTTTCAAAGTGACGGGATCTCTAAATTATAAACTAGGTATCTTAATCTTCAGTTCTCAGCTTAAGTTTCCTGTGGAAGATGTTTTTCAAGCGCCTGGACTACTAGATATCATCTTCGAAATGACAGGATCTCTAAAATATAAACTGGGCACCCGCAATTTCAGTTCTCAGCTTAAGTTCCCTGAGGAAGAAGTTTTTCCAGCGCCTGGACTACTAGATATCATTTTCCAAATGTCGGGATCTCTAAAATATAAACCAGGTATCCTCAATTTCAGTTCTCAGCTTAAGTTCCCTGAGGAAGATGTTTATCAAGCGCATGGACTACTAGATATCATTTTCGAAATGACGGGATCTTTAAAATATAAACCAGGTATCCTCAATTTCAGTTCTCAGCTTAAGTTCCCTGAGGAAGATGTTTTTCAAGCACCTGAACTACTAGATGTAATTTTTAGAATGACTGGATCATTGAAGTACCATTCGGATATCTTAATTTTGATTTCAGAACTTTAATTCCCTGATGAAGTTGTTTTTCAAGGACCTGGACTACTAGATATAATTTTCAAAATGACGGGATCTCTAAAATATAAACCAGGTATCTTAAACTTCAGTTCTCAGCTTAAGTTCCCTGAGGAAGATGTTTTTCAAGCGCCTGGACTACTAGATATAATTTTCGAAATGACAGGATCTTTCAAATATAAACTGGGCACCCTCAATTTCAGTTCTCAGATTAAGTTCCCTGAGAAAGATGCTTTTTAAGCACCTGGAATACTAGCTATAATTTTCATAATGACGGGATCTCTAAATTATAAACTAGGTATCTTAAACTTCAGTTCTCAGCTTAAGTTCCCTGAGGAAGATGTTCTTCAAGCGCCTGGACTACTAGATGTAATTTTTAGAATGACTGGATCATTGAAGTACCATTCGGATCTCTTAATTTTGATTTCAGAACTTAAATTCCCTGATGAAGTTGTTTCTCAAGCACCCGGACTACTTTACATAATTTTCAAATTGACGGGATCTCTAAAATATAAAACAGGTATCTTAAACTTCAGTTCTCAGCTTAAGTTCCCTGAGGAAGATGTTTTTCAAGCGCCTTGACTACTAGATATCATTTTCGAAATGACGGGATCTCTAAAATATAAACTAGGCATCTTAAATTTCAGTTCTCAGCTTAAGTTCCCTGAGAAAGATTCTTTTTAAGCACCTGGACTACTAGATATAAATTTCAAAATGACGGGATCTCTAAAATATAAACCAGGTATCTTAAATTTCAGTTCTCAGCTTAAGTTTCCTGAGGAAGATGTTTTTCAAGCGCCTGGACTACTAGATATCATTTTCGAAATGACGGGATCTCTAAAATATGAACTGGGCATCTTAAATTTCAGTTCTCAGCTTAAGTTTCCTGAGAAAGATACTTTTTAAGCACATGGACTACTAGATATAATTTTCAAAGTGACAGGATCTCTAAAATATAAACTGGGCATCTTAATTTCAGTTCACAGCTTAAGTTCCCTGAGAAAGATACTTTTTAAGCACATGGACTACTAGATATAATTTTCAAAATGACGGCATCTCTAAAATATAAACCAGGTATCCTTAAATTCAGTTCTCAGCTTAAGTTCCCTGAGGAAGAAGTTTTTCAAGCGCCTGGACTACTAGATATCATTTTCGAAATGACAGGATCTCTAAAATATAAACTGGGCATCTTAAATTTCAGTTCACAGCTTAAGTTCCCTGAGAAAGATACTTTTTAAGCACATGGACTAATAGATATAATTTTCAAAGTGACGGGATCTCTGAAATATAAACTAGGTATCTTAAATTTCAGTTCTCAGCTTAAGTTCCCTGAGGAAGATGTTTTTCAAGCGCCTGGACTACTAGATATCATTTTCGAAATGAGAGGATCTCTGAAATATAAACTGGGCATCTTGAATTTCAGTTCACAGCTTAAGTTCCCTGAGAAAGATACTTTTTAAGCACATGGACTACTAGATATAATTTTCAAAGTGACGGGATCTCTGAAATATAAACTAGGTGTCTTAAACTTCAGTTCTCAGCTTAAGTACCCTGAGAAAGATGCTTTTTAAGCACCTGGACTACTAGATATAATTTTCGAAATGACAGGATCTCTAAAATTTAAACTGTGCATCTTAAATTTCAGTTCTCAGCTTAAGTTCCCTGAGAAACATTCTTTTCAAGCACCTGGACTACTAGGTATAATTTTCAAAATGACGGGATCTCTAAATTATAAACTAGGTATCTTAAACTTCAGTTCTCAGGTTAAGTTCCCTGAGGAAGATGTTTTTCAAGCGCCTGGACTACTAGATATCATCTTCGAAATGACAGGATCTCTAAAATATAAACTGGGCATCTTAGATTTCAGTTAACAGCTTAAGTTCCCTGAGAAAGATACTTTTTAAGCACATGGACTACTAGATATAATTTTCAAAGTGACAGGATCTCTAAAATATGAACTGGGCATCTTAAATTTCAGATCTCATTTTAAGTTCCCTGAGAAAGATACTTTTTAAGCACTTGGACTACTAGATATAATTTTCAAAATGACGGAATCTCTAAAATATAAACCAGGTACCTTAAATTTCAGTTCTCAGCTTAAGTTCCCTGAGGAAGATGTTTTTCAAGCACCTGGACTACTAGATATAATTTTCAAAATGACGGAATCTCTAAAATATAAACCAGGTACCTTAAATTTCAGTTCTCAGCTTAAGTTCCCTGAAGAAGATGTTTTTCAACCTCCTGGACTACTAGATATCATCTTCGAAATGACAGGATCTCTAAAATATAAACTGGGCATCATAAATTTCATTTCACAGCTTAAGTTCCCTGAGAAAGATACTTTTTAAGCACATGGACTAATAGATATAATTTTCAAAGTGACGGGATCTCTGGAATATAAACTAGGTATCTTAAATTTCAGTTCTCAGCTTAAGTTCCCTGAGGAAGATGTTTTACATGCGCCTGGACTACTAGATATAATTTTCAAAGTGACGGGATCTCTAAAATATAAACCAGGTATCCTTAAATTCAGTTCTCAGCTTAAGTTCCCTGAGGAAGATGCTTTTCAAGCGCCAGGACTACTAGATATCATTTTAGAAATGACGGGATCTCTAAAATATAAACTGGGCATCTTAAATTTCAGTTCTCAGCTTAAGTACCCTGAGAAAGATGCTTTTTAAGCACCTGGACTACTAGATATAATTTTCAAAATGACAGGATCTCTAAAATTTAAACTGTGCATCTTAAATTTCAGTTCTCAGCTTAAGTTCCCTGAGAAAGATGCTTTTCAAGCACCTGGACTACTAGGTATAATTTTCAAAATGACGGGATCTCTAAATTATAAACTAGGTATCTTAAAATTCAGTTCTCAGCTTAAGTTCCTTGAGGAAGATGTTTTTCAAGCGCCTGGACTAATAGAAATCATTTTCGGAATGACAGGATCTCTAAAATATAAACCAGGTATCCTCAATTTCAGTTCTCAGCTTAAGTTCCCTGAGTATGATGCTTTTTAAGCTCCTGGACTACTAGATATCATTTTCGAAATGACGGGATCATTAAAATATAAACCAGGTATCCTCAATTTCAGTTCTCAGCTTAAGTTCCCTGAGGAAGATGTTTATCAAGCGCATGGACTAATAGATATCATTTTCGAAATGACAGGATCTTTAAAATATAAACCAGGTATCCTCAATTTCAGTTCTCAGCTTAAGTTCCCTGAGAAAGATGCTTTTCAAGCACCTGGACTACTAGATATAATTTTCAAAATGACGGGATCTCTAAATTATAAACTAGGTATCTTAAACTTCAGTTCTCAGCTTAAGTTCCCTGAGGAAGATGTTTTTCAAGCGCCTGGACTACTAGATATCATTTTCGAAATGACAGGATCTCTAAAATATAAACTGGGCACCCTCAATTTCAGTTCTCAGCTTAAGTTCCCTGAGAAAGATACTTTTTAAGCACATGGAATACTAGCTATAATTTTCATAATGACGGGATCTCTAAATTATAAACTAGGTATCTTAAACTTCAGTTCTCAGCTTAAGTTCCCTGAGGAAGATGTTTTTCAAGCGCCTGGACTACTAGATATCATTTTCGAAATGACAGGGTCTCTAAAATATAAACTGGGCACCCTCAATTTCAGTTCTCAGCTTAAGTTCCCTGAGAAAGATACTTTTTAAGCACATGGACTAATAGATATAATTTTCAAAGTGACGGGATCTCTGGAATATAAACTAGGTATCTTAAATTTCAGTTCTCAGCTTAAGTTCCCTGAGGAAGATACTTTTTAAGCACATGGACTACTAGATATAATTTTCGAAATGACGGGATCTCTAAAATATAAACCAGGTAACCTTAAATTCAGTTCTCAGCTTAAGTTCCCTGAGGAAGATGTTTTTCAAGCGCCTGGACTACTAGATATCATTTTCGAAATGACAGGATCTCTAAAATATAAACTGGGCATCTTAAATTTCAGTTCTCAGCTTAAGTTCCCTGAGAAAGATACTTTTTAAGCACATGGACTAATAGATATAATTTTCAAAATGACGGGATCTCTAAAATATAAACTAGGTATCTTAAATTTCAGTTCTCAGCTTAAGTTCCCTGAGGAAGATGTTTTTCAAGCACCTGGACTACTAGATATCATTTTCGAAATGACAGGATCTTTCAAATATAAACTGGGCACCCTCAATTTCAGTTCTCAGATTAAGTTCCCTGAGAAAGATGCTTTTTAAGCACCTGGAATACTAGCTATAATTTTCATAATGACGGGATCTCTAAATTATAAACTAGGTATCTTAAACTTCAGTTCTCAGCTTAAGTTCCCTGAGGAAGATGTTTTTCAAGCGCCTGGACTACTAGATATCATTTTCGAAATGACAGGATCTCTAAAATATAAACTGGGCACCCTCAATTTCAGTTCTCAGCTTAAGTTCCCTGAGAAAGATACTTTTTAAGCACATGGACTAATAGATATAATTTTCAAAGTGACGGGATCTCTGGAATATAAACCAGGTATCTTAAATTGCAGTTCTCAGCTTAAGTTCCCTGACGAAGATACTTTTTAAGCACCTGGACTACTAGATATAACTTTCAAAATGACGGGATCTCTAAAATATAAACCAGGTATCCTTAAATTCAGTTCTCAGCTTAAGTTCCCTGAGGAAGATGTTGTTAAACCTCCTGTACTACTATATATCATTTTCGAAATGACAGTATCTCTAAAATATAAATTGGGCATCTTAAATTTCAGTTCTCATTTTAAGTTCCCTGAGAAAGATACTTTTTAAGCACCTGGACTACTAGATATAATTTTCAAAATGACAGGATCTCTAAAATATAAACCAGGTATCTTAGATTTCAGTTCTCAGCTTATGTTCCCTGAGGAAGAGGTTTTTCAAGCGCCTGGACTACTAGATATAATTTTCGAAATGACAGGATCTTTCAAATATAAACTGGGCACCCTCAATTTCAGTTCTCAGATTAAGTTCCCTGAGAAAGATGCTTTTTAAGCACCTGGAATACTAGCTATAATTTTCATAATGACGGGATCTCTAAATTATAAACTAGGTATCTTAAACTTCAGTTCTCAGCTTAAGTTTTCTGAGGAAGATGTTTTTCAAGCGCCTGGACTACTAGATGTAATTTCTAGAATGACTGGATCATTGAAGTACCATTCGGATCTCTTAATTTTGATTTCAGAACTTAAATTCCCTGATGAAGTTGTTTCTCAAGCACCTGGACTACTAAATATAATTTTCAAAATGACGGGATCTCTAAAATATAAACCAGGTATCATAAATTTCAGTTCTCAGCTTAAGTTCCTTGAGGAAGATGTTTTTCAAGCGCCTGGACTACTGGATATCATTTTCGAAATGACAGGATCTCTAAAATATAAACTGGGCACCTTAAATTTCAGTTCTCAGCTTAAGTTCCCTGAGAAAGATACTTTTTAAGCACATGGACTAATAGATATAATTTTCAAAGTGACGGGATCTCTGGAATATAAACTAGGTATCTTAAATTTCAGTTCTCAGCTTAAGTTCCCTGAGGAAGATACTTTTTAAGCACATGGACTACTAGATATAATTTTCAAAATGACGGCATCTCCAAAATATAAACCAGGTATCCTTAAATTCAGTTCTCAGCTTAAGTTCCTTGAGGAAGATGTTTTTCAAGCGCCTGGACTACTAGATATCATTTTCGAAATGACAGGATCTCTAAAATATAAACTGGGCATCTTAAATTTCAGTTCTCGCTTAAGTTCCCTGAGAAAGATGCTTTTTAAGCACATGGACTAATAGATATAATTTTCAAAGTGACGGGATCTCTGAAATATAAGCTAGGTATCTTAAATTTCAGTTCTCAGCTTAAGTTCCCTGAGGAAGATGTTTTTCAAGCGCCTGGACTACTAGATATCATTTTCGAAATGAGAGGATCTCTGAAATATAAACTGGGCATCTTGAATTTCAGTTCACAGCTTAAGTTCCCTGAGAAAGATACTTTTTAAGCACATGGACTACTAGATATAATTTTCAAAGTGACGGGATCTCTGAAATATAAACTAGGTGTCTTAAACTTCAGTTCTCAGCTTAAGTACCCTGAGAAAGATGCTTTTTAAGCACCTGGACTACTAGATATAATTTTCGAAATGACAGGATCTCTGAAATTTAAACTGTGCATCTTAAATTTCAGTTCTCAGCTTAAGTTCCCTGAGAAACATTCTTTTCAAGCACCTGGACTACTAGGTATAATTTTCAAAATGACGGGATCTCTAAATTATAAACTAGGTATCTTAAACTTCAGTTCTCAGCTTAAGTTCCCTGAGGAAGATGTTTTTCAAGCGCCTGGACTTCTAGATATCATATTCGAAATGACAGGATCTCTAAAATATAAACTGGTCATCTTAAATTTCAGTTATCAGCTTAAGTACCCTGAGAAAGATTATTTTAAAGCGCATGGACTACTAGATATAATTTTCAAAATGACGGGATCTCTAAAATATAAACCAGGTATCTTAAACTTCAGTTCTCAGCTTAAGTTCCCTGAGGAAGATGTTTTTCAAGCGCCTGGACTACTAGATATCATTTTCGAAATGACAGGATCTTTCAAATATAAACTGGGCACCCTCAATTTCAGTTCTCAGATTAAGTTCCCTGAGAAATATGCTTTTCAAGCACCTGGACTACTAGATATAATTTTCAAACTGACGGGATCTCTAAAATATAAACCAGGTATCTTAAAATTCAGTCCGCTGCTTAAGTTCCCTGAGGAAGATGTTTTTCAAGCACCTGGACTACTAGATATCATCTTCGAAATGACAGGATCTCTAAAATATAAACTGGGCATCTTAAATTTCATTTCACAGCTTAAGTTCCCTGAGAAAGATACTTTTTAAGCACATGGACTAATAGATATAATTTTCAAAGTGACGGGATCTCTGGAATATAAACTAGGTATCTTAAATTGCAGTTCTCAGCTTAAGTTTCCTGAGGAAGATGTTTTTCAAGCGCCTGGACTACTAGATATAATTTTCAAAGTGACGGGATCTCTAAAATATAAACCAGGTATCCTTAAATTCAGTTCTCAGCTTAAGTTCCCTGAGGAAGATGTTTTTCAAGCGCCAGGACTACTAGATATCATTTTCGAAATGACAGGATCTCTAAAATATAAACTGGGCATCTTAAATTTCAGTTCTCAGCTTAAGTACCCTGAGAAAGATGCTTTCTAAGCACCTGGACTACTAGATATAATTTTCGAAATGACAGGATCTCTAAAATTTAAACTGTGCATCTTAAATTTCAGTTCTCAGCTTAAGTTCCCTGAGAAAGATGCTTTTCAAGCACCTGGACTACTAGGTATAATTTTCAAAATGACGGGATCTCTAAATTATAAACTAGGTATCTTAAACTTCAGTTCTCAGCTTAAGTTCCCTGTGGAAGATGTTTTTCAAGCGCCTGGACTACTAGATATCATCTTCGAAATGACAGGATCTCTAAAATATAAACCAGGTATCCTCAATTTCAGTTCTCAGCTTAAGTTCCCTGAGGAAGATGTTTATCAAGCGCATGGACTACTAGATATCATTTTCGAAATGACGGGATCTTTAAAATATAAACCAGGTATCCTCAATTTCAGTTCTCAGCTTAAGTTCCCTGAGGAAGATGTTTATCAAGCGCATGGACTACTAGATATCATTTTCGAAATGACGGGATCTTTAAAATATAAACCAGGTATCCTCAATTTCAGTTCTCAGCTTAAGTTCCCTGAGAAAGATGCTTTTCAAGCACCTGGACTACTAGATATAATTTTCAAAATGACGGGATCTCTAAATTATAATCTAGGTATCTTAAACTTCAGTTCTCAGCTTAAGTTCCCTGAGGAAGATGTTTTTCAAGCACCTGAACTACTAGATGTAATTTTTAGAATGACTGGATCATTGAGGTACAATTCGGATCTCTTAATTTTGATTTCAGAACTTAAATTCCCTGATGAAGTTGTTTCTCAAGCACCTGGACTACTAGATATAATTTTCAAAATGACGGGATCTCTAAAATATAAACCAGGTATCCTTAAATTCAGTTCTCAGCTTAAGTTCCCTGAGGAAGATGTTTTTGAAGCGCCAGGACTACTAGATATCATTTTCGAAATGACAGGATCTCTAAAATATAAACTGGGCATCTTAAATTTCAGTTCTCAGCTTAAGTACCCTGAGAAAGATGCTTTCTAAGCACCTGGACTACTAGATATAATTTTCGAAATGACAGGATCTCTAAAATTTAAACTGTGCATCTTAAATTTCAGTTCTCAGCTTAAGTTCCCTGAGAAAGATGCTTTTCAAGCACCTGGATTACTAGGTATAATTTTCAAAATGACGGGATCTCTAAATTATAAACTAGGTATCTTAAACTTCAGTTCTCAGCTTAAGTTCCCTGTGGAAGATGTTTTTCAAGCGCCTGGACTACTAGATATCATCTTCGAAATGACAGGATCTCTAAAATATAAACCAGGTATCCTCAATTTCAGTTCTCAGCTTAAGTTCCCTGAGGAAGATGTTTATCAAGCGCATGGACTACTAGATATCATTTTCGAAATGACGGGATCTTTAAAATATAAACCAGGTATCCTCAATTTCAGTTCTCAGCTTAAGTTCCCTGAGGAAGATGTTTATCAAGCGCATGGACTACTAGATATCATTTTCGAAATGACGGGATCTTTAAAATATAAACCAGGTATCCTCAATTTCAGTTCTCAGCTTAAGTTCCCTGAGAAAGATGCTTTTCAAGCACCTGGACTACTAGATATAATTTTCAAAATGACGGGATCTCTAAATTATAATCTAGGTATCTTAAACTTCAGTTCTCAGCTTATGTTCCCTGAGGAAGAAGTTTTTCAAGCGCCTGGACGACGAGATATCATTTTCGAAATGACAGGATCTCTAAAATATAAACTGGGCACCCTCAATTTCAGTTCTCAGCTTAAGTTCCCTGAGAAAGATGCTTTTTAAGCACATGGACTACTAGATATAATTTTCAAAATGACGGGATCTCTAAAATATAAACCAGGTATCTTAAATTTCAGTTCTCAGCTTAAGTTCCCTGAGGAAGATGTTTTTCAAGCACCTGGACTACTAGATATCATTATAGAAATGAGGGGATCTTTAAAATATAAACTGGGCATCTTAGATTTCAGTTCACAGCTTAAGTTCCCTGAGAAAGATACTTTTTAAGCACATGGACTACTAGATATAATTTTCAAAGTGACAGGATCTCTAAAATATAAAATGGGCATCTTAATTTCAGTTCACAGCTTAAGTTCCCTGAGAAAGATACTTTTTAAGCACATGGACTACTAGATATAATTTTCAAAGTGACGGGATCTCTGAAATATAAACTAGGTATCTTAAATTTCAGTTCTCAGCTTAAGTTCCCTGAAGAAGATGTTTTTCAACCTCCTGGACTACTAGATATCATTTTCGAAATGACAGGATCTCTAAAATATAAACTGGGCATCTTAAATTTCAGTTCACAGCTTAAGTTCCCTGAGAAAGATACTTTTTAAGCACATGGACTACTAGATATAATTTTCAAAGTGACGGGATCTCTGAAATATAAACTAGGTATCTTAAATTTCAGTTCTCAGCTTAAGTTCCCTGAGGAAGATGTTTTTCAAGCGCCTGGACTACTAGATATCATTTTCGAAATGAGAGGATCTCTAAAATATAAACTGGGCATCTTAGATTTCAGTTCACAGCTTAAGTTCCCTGAGAAAGATACTTTTTAAGCACATGGACTACTAGATATAATTTACAAAGTGACAGGATCTCTAAAATATAAACTGGGCATCTTAATTTCAGTTCACAGATTAAGTTCCCTGAGAAAGATACTTTTAAGCACATGGACTACTAGATATAATTTTCAAAATGACGGCATCTCTAAAATATAAACCAGGTATCTTAAATTTCAGTTCTCAGCTTAAGTTCCCTGAGGATGAAGTTTTTCAAGCGCCTGGACTACTAGATATCATGTTCGAAATGACAGGATCTCTAAAATATAAACTGGTCATCTCAAATTTCAGTTCACAGCTTAAGTTCCCTGAGAAAGTTACTTTTTAAGCACATGGACTACTAGATATAATTTTCAAAGTGACGGGATCTCTGAAATATAAACTAGGTATCTTAAATTTCAGTTCTCAGCTTAAGTTCCCTGAGGAAGATGTTTTTCAAGCGCCTGGACTACTAGATATCATTTTCGAAATGAGAGGATCTCTGAAATATAAACTGGGCATCTTAAATTTCAGTTCACAGCTTAAGTTCCCTGAGAAAGATACTTTTTAAGCACATGGACTACTAGATATAATTTTCAAAGTGACGGGATCTCTGAAATATAAACTAGGTGTCTTAAACTTCAGTTCTCAGCTTAAGTACCCTGAGAAAGATGCTTTTTAAGCACCTGGACTACTAGATATAATTTTCGAAATGACAGGATCTCTAAAATTTAAACTGTGCATCTTAAATTTCAGTTCTCAGCTTAAGTTCCCTGAGAAACATTCTTTTCAAGCACCTGGACTACTAGGTATAATTTTCAAAATGACGGGATCTCTAAATTATAAACCAGGTATCGTAAACTTCAGTTCTCAGCTTAAGTTTCCTGAGGAAGATGTTTTTCAAGCGCCTGGACTACTAGATATCATCTTCGAAATGACAGGATCTCTGAAATATAAACTGGGCATCTTAGATTTCAGTTAACAGCTTAAGTTCCCTGAGAAAGATACTTTTTAAGCACATGGACTACTAGATATAATTTTCAAAGTGACAGGATCTCTAAAATATAAACTGGGCATCTTAAATTTCAGTTCACTGCTTAAGTTCCCTGAGAAAGATACTTTTTAAGCACATGGACTACTAGATATAATTTTCAAAGTGACGGGATCTCTGAAATATAAACTAGGTGTCTTAAACTTCAGTTCTCAGCTTAAGTTCCCTGAGGAAGATGTTTTTCAAGCACCTGGACTACTAGATATAATTTTCAAAATGACGGGATCTCTAAAATATAAACCAGGTATCTTAAACTTCAGTTCTCAGCTTAAGTTCCCTGAGGAAGATGTTTTTCAAGCGCCTGGACTACTATGATATCATCTTCGAAATGACAGGATCTCTAAAATATAAACTGGGCATCTTAAATTTCATTTCACAGCTTAAGTTCCCTGAGAAAGATACTTTTTAAGCACATGGACTAATAGATATAATTTTCAAAGTGACGGGATCTCTGGAATATAAACTAGGTATCTTAATCTTCAGTTCTCAGCTTAAGTTCCCTGAGGAAAATGTTTTTTAAGCGCCTGGACTACTAGATATAATTTTCAAAGTGACGGGATCTCTAAAATATAAACCAGGTATCCTTAAATTATGTTCTCAGCTTAAGTTCCCTGAGGAAGAAGTTTTTCAAGCGCCTGGACTACAAGATATCATTTTCGAAATGACAGGATCTCTAAAATATAAACTGGGCATCTTAAATTTAAGTTCACAGCTTAAGTTCCCTGAGAAAGATACTTTTTAAGCACATGGACTACTAGATATAATTTTCAAAGTGACGGGATCTCTGAAATATAAACTAGGTATCTTAAATTTCAGTTCTCAGCTTAAGTTCCCTGAGGAAGAAGTTTTTCAAGCGCCTGGACTACTAGATATCATTTTCGAAATGACAGGATCTCTAAAATATAAACTGGGCATGTTAAATTTCAGTTCACAGCTTAAGTTCCCTGAGAAAGATGCTTTTTAAGCACATGGACCACTAGATATAATTGTCAAAGTGATGGGGTCTCTGAAATATAAACTAGGTATCTTAAATTTCAGTTCTCAGCTTAAGTTCCCTCAGGAAGATGTTTTTCAAGCGCCTTGACTACTAGATATCATTTTCGAAATGACAGGATCTCTAAAATATAAACTGGGCATGTTAAATTTCAGTTCACAGCTTAAGTTCCCTGAGAAAGATACTTTTTAAGCACATGGACTACTAGATATAATTTTCAAAGTGACGGGATCTCTGAAATATAAACTAGGTGTCTTAAACTTCAGTTCTCAGCTTAAGTTCCCTGAGGAAGATGTTTTTCAAGCACCTGGACTACTAGATATAATTTTCAAAATGACTGAATCTCTAAAATATAAACCAGGGACCTTAAATTTCAGTTCTCAGCTTAAGTACCCTGAAGAAGATGTTTTTCAAGCGCCTGGACTACTAGATATCATCTTCGAAATGACAGGATCTCTAAAATATAAACTGGGCACTCCTCAATTTCAGTTCTCAGCTTAAGTTCCCTGAGAACGATGCTTTTAAGCACCTGGACTACTAGATATAATTTTCAAAATGACGGGATCTCTAAAATATAAACTAGGTATCTTAAATTTCAGTTCTCATCTTAAGTTCCCTGAGGAAGATGTTATTCAAGCGCCTGGACTACTAGATATCATCTTCGAAATGACAGGATCTCTAAAATATAAACTGGGCATCTTAGATTTCAGTTAACAGCTTAAGTTCCCTGAGAAAGATACTTTTTAAGCACATGGACTACTAGATATAATTTTCAAAGTGACAGGATCTCTAAAATATAAACTGGGCATCTTAAATTTCAGTTCACAGCTTAAGTTCCCTGAGAAAGATACTTTTTAAGCACATGGACTACTAGATATAATTTTCAAAGTGACGGGATCTCTGAAATATAAACTAGGTGTCTTAAAATTCAGTTCTCTGCTTAAGTTCCCTGAGGAAGATGTTTTTCAAGCACCTGGACTACTAGATATAATTTTCCAAGTGACGGGATCTCTAAAATATAAACCAGGTATCTTAGATTTCATTTCTCAGCTTAAGTTCCCTGAGGAAGATGTTTTTCAAGCGCCTGGACTACTAGATTTCATACTCGAAATGACAGGATCTCTAAAATATAAACTGGGCACCCTCAGTTTCAGTTCTCAGCTTAAGTTCCCTGAGAACGATGCTCTTTAAGCACCTGGACTACTAGATAAAAATTTCAAAATGACGCGATCTCTAAAATATAAACTAGGTATATTAAATTTCTGTTCTCAGCTTAAGTTCCCTGAGGAAGATGTTTTTCAAGCGCCTGGACTACTAGATATCATTTTCCAAATGACAGGATCTCTAAAATATAAACTGGGCATCTTAAATTTCAGTTCTCAGCTTAAGTTCCCTGAGAAAGATACTTTTTAAGCACATGGACTACTAGATATAATTTTCAAAGTGACGGGATCTCTCAAATATAAACTAGGTGTCTTAAACTTCAGTTGTCAGCTTAAGTTCCCTGAGGAAGATGTTTTTCAAGCACCTGGACTACTAGATATAATTTTCAAAATGACGGGATCTCTAAAATATAAACCAGGTATCTTAAAATTCAGTTCTCAGCTTAAGTTCCCTGAGGAAGATGTTTTTCAAGCACCTGGACTACTAGATATCATCTTCGAAATGACAGGATCTCTAAAATATAAACTGGGCACCCTCAATTTCAGTTCTCAGCTTAAGTTCCCTGAGAAAGATACTTTTTAAGCACATGGACTACTAGATATAATTTTCAAAGTGACAGGATCTCTAAAATATAAACTGGGCATCTTAAATTTCAGTTCACAGCTTAAGTTCCCTGAGAAAGATACTTTTTAAGCACATGGACTACTAGATATAATTTTCAAAGTGACGCGATCTCTGAAATATAAACTAGGTGTCTTAAACTTCAGTTGTCAGCTTAAGTTCCCTGAGGAAGATGTTTTTCAAGCACCTGGACTACTAGATATAATTTTCAAAATGACGGGATCTCTAAAATATAAACCAGGTATCTTAAATTTCAGTTCTCAGCTTAAGTTCCTTGAGGAAGATGTTTTTCAAGCGCCTGGACTACTAGATATCATCTTCGAAATGACAGGATCTCTAAAATATAAACTGGGCATCTTAAATTTCATTTCACAGCTTAAGTTCCCTGAGAAAGATACTTTTTAAGCACATGGACTAATAGATATAATTTTCAAAGTGACGGGATCTCTAAATTATAAACTAGGTATCTTAATCTTCAGTTCTCAGCTTAAGTTTCCTGAGGAAGATGTTTTACAAGCGCCTGGACTACTAGATATAATTTTCAAAGTGACGGGATCTATAAAATATAAACCAGGTATCCTTAAATTCAGTTCTCAGCTTAAGTTCCCTGAGGAAGAAGTTTTTCAAGCGCCTGGACTACTAGATATCATTTTCGAAATGACAGGATCTCTAAAATATAAACTGGGCATGTTAAATTTCAGTTCACAGCTTAAGTTCCCTGAGAAAGATACTTTTTAAGCACATGGACCACTAGATATAATTGTCAAAGTGATGGGGTCTCTGAAATATAAACTAGGTATCTTAAATTTCAGTTCTCAGCTTAAGTTCCCTCAGGAAGATGTTTTTCAAGCGCCTTGACTACTAGATATCATCTTCGAAATGACAGGATCTCTAAAATATAAACTGGGCATGTTAAATTTCAGTTCACAGCTTAAGTTCCCTGAGAAAGATACTTTTTAAGCACATGGACTACTAGATATAATTTTCAAAGTGACGGGATCTCTGAAATATAAACTAGGTGTCTTAAACTTCAGTTCTCAGCTTAAGTTCCCTGAGGAAGATGTTTTTTAAGCCCCTGGACTACTAGATATAATTTTCAAAATGGCGGGATCTCTAAATTATAAACTAGGTATCTTAGACTTCAGTTCTCAGCTTAAGTTTCCTGCGGAAGATGTTTTTCAAGCGCCTGGACTACTAGATATCATTTTCGAAATGACAGGATCTCTAAAATATAAACTGGGCATCTTAAATTTCAGTTCTCATTTTAAGTTCCCTGAGAAAGATACTTTTTAAGCATCTGGACTACTAGATATAATTTTCAAAGTGACGGGATCTCTGAAATATAAACTAGGTATCTTAAATTTCAGTTCTCAGCTTAAGTTCCCTGAGGAAGATGTTTTTCAAGCGCCTGGACTACTAGATATCATATTCGAAATGACAGGATCTCTAAAATATAAACTGGGCATGTTAAATTTCAGTTCACAGCTTAAGTTCCCTGAGAAAGATACTTTTTAAGCACATGGACTACTAGATATAATTTTCAAAGTGACGGGATCTCTGAAATATAAACTAGGTGTCTTAAACTTCAGTTCTCAGCTTAAGTTCCCTGAGGAAGATGTTTTTCAAGCACCTGGACTAATAGATATAATTTTCAAAGTGACGGGATCTCTGGAATATAAACTAGGTATCTTAAATTTCAGTTCTCAGCTTAAGTTCCCTGAGGAAGATGTTTTACAAGCGCCTGGACTACTAGATATAATTTTCAAATTGACGGGATCTCTAAAATATAAACCTGGGATCCTTAATTTATGTTCTCAGCTTAAGTTCCCTGAGGAAGAAGTTTTTCAAGCGCCTGGACTACTAGATATCATCTTCGAAATGACAGGATCTCTAAAATATAAACTCGGAATGTTAAATTTCAGTTCACAGCTTAAGTTCCCTGAGAAAGATACTTTTTAAGCACATGGACCACTAGATATAATTGTCAAAGTGATGGGGTCTCTGAAATATAAACTAGGTATCTTAAATTTCAGTTCTCAGCTTAAGTTCCCTCAGGAAGATGTTTTTCAAGCGCCTTGACTACTAGATATCATCTTCGAAATGACAGGATCTCTAAAATATAAACTGGGCATGTTAAATTTCAGTTCACAGCTTAAGTTCCCTGAGAAAGATACTTTTTAAGCACATGGACTACTAGATATAATTTTCAAAGTGACGGGATCTCTGAAATATAAACTAGGTGTCTTAAACTTCAGTTCTCAGCTTAAGTTCCCTGAGGAAGATGTTTTTCAAGCACCTGGACTACTAGATATAATTTTCAAAATGACGGGATCTCTAAAATATAAACCAGGTATCTTAAACTTCAGTTCTCAGCTTAAGTTCCCTGAGAAAGATGTTTTTCAAGCGCCTGGACTACTAGATATCATTTTCGAAATGACAGGATCTCTAAAATATAAACTGGGCATGTTAAATTTCAGTTCACAGCTTAAGTTCCCTGAGAAAGATACTTTTTAAGCACATGGACTAATAGATATAATTTTCAAAGTGACGGGATCTCTGGAATATAAACTAGGTATCTTAAATTTCAGTTCTCAGCTTAAGTTCCCTGAGGAAGAAGTTTTTCAAGCGCCTGGACTACTAGATATCATTTTCGAAATGACAGGATCTCTAAAATATAAACTGGGCATGTTAAATTTCAGTTCACAGCTTAAGTTCCCTGAGAAAGATACTTTTTAAGCACATGGACTACTAGATATAATTTTCAAAGTGACGGGATCTCTGAAATATAAACTAGGTATCTTAAATTTCAGTTCTCAGCTTAAGTTCCCTGAGTAAGATGTTTTTCAAGCGCCTGGACGACGAGATATAATTTTCGAAATGACAGGATCTCTAAAATATAAACTGGGCATGTTAAATTTCAGTTCACAGCTTAAGTTCCCTGAGAAAGATACTTTTTAAGCACATGGACTACTAGATATAATTTTCAAAGTGACGGGATCTCTGAAATATAAACTAGGTGTCTTAAACTTCAGTTCTCAGCTTAAGTTCCCTGAGGAAGATGTTTTTCAAGCACCTGGACTACTAGATATAATTTTCAAAATGACGGGATCTCTAAAATATAAACCAGGTATCTTAAACTTCAGTTCTCAGCTTAAGTACCCTGAGGAAGATGTTTTTCAAGCGCCTGGACTACTAGATATCATCTTCGAAATGACAGGATCTCTAAAATATAAACTGGGCACCCTCAATTTCAGTTCTCAGCTTAAGTTCCCTGAGAACGATGCTTTTTAAGCACCTGGACTACTAGATATAATTTTCAAAATGACGGGATCTCTAAAATATAAACTAGGTATCTTAAATTTCAGTTCTCATCTTAAGTTCCCTGAGGAAGATGTTATTCAAGCGCCTGGACTACTAGATATCATCTTCGAAATGACAGGATCTCTAAAATATAAACTGGGCATCTTAGATTTCAGTTAACAGCTTAAGTTCCCTGAGAAAGATACTTTTTAAGCACATGGACTACTAGATATAATTTTCAAAGTGACAGGATCTCTAAAATATAAACTGGGCATCTTAAATTTCAGTTCACAGCTTAAGTTCCCTGAGAAAGATACTTTTTAAGCACATGGACTACTAGATATAATTTTCAAAGTGACGGGATCTCTGAAATATAAACTAGGTGTCTTAAACTTCAGTTCTCTGCTTAAGTTCCCTGAGGAAGATGTTTTTCAAGCACCTGGACTACTAGATATAATTTTCAAAGTGACGGGATCTCTAAAATATAAACCAGGTATCTTAAAATTCAGTTCTCTGCTTAAGTTCCCTGAGGAAGATGTTTTTCAAGCGCCTGGACTACTAGATATCATCTTCGAAATGACAGGATCTCTAAAATATAAACTGGGCACCCTCAATTTCAGTTCTCAGCTTAAGTTCCCTGAGAACGATGCTCTTTAAGCACCTGGACTACTAGATATAATTTTCAAAATGACGGGATCTCTAAAATATAAACTAGGTATATTAAATTTCAGTTCTCAGCTTAAGTTCCCTGAGGAAGATGTTTTTCAAGCGCCTGGACTACTAGATATCATTTTCGAAATGAGAGGATCTCTAAAATATAAACTGGGCATCTTAGATTTCAGTTCACAGCTTAAGTTCCCTGAGAAAGATACTTTTTAAGCACATGGACTACTAGATATAATTTTCAAAGTGACGGGATCTCTCAAATATAAACTAGGTGTCTTAAACTTCAGTTCTCAGCTTAAGTTCCCTGAGGAAGATGTTTTTCAAGCACCTGGACTACTAGATATAATTTTCAAAATGACGGGATCTCTAAAATATAAACCAGGTACCTTAAATTTCAGTTCTCAGCTTAAGTTCCCTGAAGAAGATGTTTTTCAAGCGCCTGGACTACTAGATATCATCTTCGAAATGACAGGATCTCTAAAATATAAACTGGGCACCCTCAATTTCAGTTCTCAGCTTAAGTTCCCTGAGAAAGATACTTTTTAAGCACATGGACTACTAGATATAATTTTCAAAGTGACAGGATCTCTAAAATATAAACTGGGCATCTTAAATTTCAGTTCACAGCTTAAGTTCCCTGAGAAAGATACTTTTTAAGCACATGGACTACTAGATATAATTTTCAAAGTGACGGGATCTCTGAAATATAAACTAGGTGTCTTAAAATTCAGTTCTCAGCTTAAGTTCCCTGAGGAAGATGTTTTTCAAGCACCTGGACTACTAGATATAATTTTTAAAATGACGGGATCTCTAAAATATAAACCAGGTATCTTAAAATTCAGTTCTCTGCTTAAGTTCCCTGAGGAAGATGTTTTTCAAGCGCCTGGACTACTAGATATCATCTTCGAAATGACAGGATCTCTAAAATATAAACTGGGCATCTTAAATTTCATTTCACAGCTTAAGTTCCCTGAGAAAGATACTTTTTAAGCACATGGACTAATAGATATAATTTTCAAAGTGACGGGATCTCTGGAATATAAACTAGGTATCTTAAATTTCAGTTCTCAGCTTAAGTTCCCTGAGGAAGATGTTTTACAAGCGCCTGGACTACTAGATATAATTTTCAAAGTGACGGGATCTCTAAAATATAAACCTGGTATCCTTAAATTCAGTTCTCAGCTTAAGTTCCCTGAGGAAGAAGTTTTTCAAGCGCCTGGACTACTAGATATCATTTTCGAAATGACAGGATCTCTAAAATATAAACTGGGCATGTTAAATTTCAGTTCACAGCTTAAGTTCCCTGAGAAAGATACTTTTTAAGCACATGGACCACTAGATATAATTGTCAAAGTGATGGGGTCTCTGAAATATAAACTAGGTATCTTAAATTTCAGTTCTCAGCTTAAGTTCCCTCAGGAAGATGTTTTTCAAGCGCCTTGACTACTAGATATCATCTTCGAAATGACAGGATCTCTAAAATATAAACTGGGCATGTTAAATTTCAGTTCACAGCTTAAGTTCCCTGAGAAAGATACTTTTTAAGCACATGGACTACTAGATATAATTTTCAAAGTGACGGGATCTCTGAAATATAAACTAGGTGTCTTAAACTTCAGTTCTCAGCTTAAGTTCCCCGAGGAAGATGTTTTTCAATCACCTGGACTAAAATATATAATTGTCAAAATGACGGGATCTCTAAAATATAAACCAGGTATCTTAAACTTCAGTTCTCAGCTTAAGTACCCTGAGGAAGATGTTTTTCAAGCGCCTGGACTACTAGATATCATCTTCGAAATGACAGGATCTCTAAAATATAAACTGGGCACCCTCAATTTCAGTTCTCAGCTTAAGTTCCCTGAGAACGATGCTTTTTAAGCACCTGGACTACTAGATATAATTTTCAAAATGACGGGATCTCTAAAATATAAACTAGGTATCTTAAATTTCAGTTCTCATCTTAAGTTCCCTGAGGAAGATGTTATTCAAGCGCCTGGACTACTAGATATCATCTTCGAAATGACAGGATCTCTAAAATATAAACTGGGCATCTTAGATTTCAGTTAACAGCTTAAGTTCCCTGAGAAAGATACTTTTTAAGCACATGGACTACTAGATATAATTTTCAAAGTGACAGGATCTCTAAAATATAAACTGGGCATCTTAAATTTCAGTTCACAGCTTAAGTTCCCTGAGAAAGATACTTTTTAAGCACATGGACTACTAGATATAATTTTCAAAGTGACGGGATCTCTGAAATATAAACTAGGTGTCTTAAACTTCAGTTCTCAGCTTAAGTTCCCTGAGGAAGATGTTTTTCAAGCACCTGGACTACTAGATATAATTTTCAAAATTACGGGATCTCTAAAATATAAACCAGGTATCTTCAATTTCAGTTCTCAGCTTAAGTTCCCTGAGGAAGATGTTTTTCAAGCGCCTGGACTACTAGATATCATCTTCGAAATGAACGGATCTCTAAAATATAAACTGGGCACCCTCAATTTCAGTTCTCAGCTTAAGTTCCCTGAGAACGATGCTCTTTAAGCAACTGGACTACTAGATATAATATTCAAAATGACGGTATCTCTAAAATATAAACTAGGTATATTAAATTTCAGTTCTCAGCTTAAGTTCCCTGAGGAAGATGTTTTTCAAGCGCCTGGACTACTAGATATCATTTTCCAAATGACAGGATCTCTAAAATATAAACTGGGCATCTTAGATTTCAGTTCACAGCTTAAGTTCCCTGAGAAAGATACTTTTTAAGCACATGGACTACTAGATATAATTTTCAAAGTGACGGGATCTCTCAAATATAAACTAGGTGTCTTAAACTTCAGTTCTCAGCTTAAGTTCCCTGAGGAAGATGTTTTTCAAGCACCTGGACTACTAGATATAATTTTCAAATTGACGGTATCTCTAAAATATAACCCAGGTATCCTTAAATTCAGTTCTCAGCTTAAGTTCCCTGAGGAAGATGTTTTTCAAGCGCCTTGACTACTAGATATCATCTTCGAAATGACAGGATCTCTAAAATATAAACTGGGCACCCTCAATTTCAGTTTTCAGCTTAAGTTCCCTGAGAAAGATACTTTTTAAGCACCTGGACTACTAGATATAATTTTCAAAATGACAGGATCTCTAAAATATAAACTGGGCATCTTAAATTTCAGTTCACAGCTTAAGTTCCCTGAGAAAGATACTTTTTAAGCACATGGACTACTAGATATAATTTTCAAAGTGACGGGATCTCTGAAATATAAACTAGGTGTCTTAAACTTCAGTTCTCAGCTTAAGTTCCCTGAGGAAGATGTTTTTCAAGCACCTGGACTACTAGATATAATTTTCAAAGTGACGGGATCTCTAAAATATAAACCAGGTATCTTAAAATTCAGTTCTCTGCTTAAGTTCCCTGAGGAAGATGTTTTTCAAGCGCCTTGACTACTAGATATCATCTTCAAAATGACAGGATCTCTAAAATATAAACTGGGCATCTTAAATTTCATTTCACAGCTTAAGTTCCCTGAGAAAGATACTTTTTAAGCACATGGACTAATAGATATAATTTTCAAAGTGACGGGATCTCTGGAATATAAACTAGGTATCTTAAATTTCAGTTCTCAGCTTAAGTTCCCTGAGGAAGATGTTTTACAAGCGCCTGGACTACTAGATATAATTTTCAAAGTGACGGGATCTCTAAAATATAAACCTGGTATCCTTAAATTAAGTTCTCAGCTTAAGTTCCCTGAGGAAGAAGTTTTTCAAGCGCCTTGACTACTAGATATCATTTTCTAAATGACAGGATCTCTAAAATAAAAACTGGGCATCTTAAATTTCAGTTCACAGCTTAAGTTCCCTGAGAAAGATACTTTTTAAGCACATGGACTACTAGATATAATTTTCAAAGTGACGGGATCTCTGAAATATAAACTAGGTATCTTAAATTTCAGTTCTCAGCTTAAGTTCCCTGAGGAAGATGTTTTTCAAGCGCCTGGACTACTAGATATCATTTTCGAAATGACAGGATCTCTAAAATATAAACTGGGCATGTTAAATTTCAGTTCACAGCTTAAGTTCCCTGAGAAAGATACTTTTTAAGCACATGGACTACTAGATATAATTTTCAAAGTGACGGGATCTCTGAAATATAAACTAGGTGTCTTAAACTTCAGTTCTCAGCTTAAGTTCCCTGAGGAAGATGTTTTTCAAGCACCTGGACTACTAGATATAATTTTCAAAATGACGGGATCTCTAAAATATAAACCAGGTATCTTAAACTTCAGTTCTCAGCTTAAGTTTCCTGAGAAAGATGTTTTTCAAGCGCCTGGACTACTAGATATCATTTTCGAAATGACAGGATCTCTAAAATATAAACTGGGCATGTTAAATTTCAGTTCACAGCTTAAGTTCCCTGAGAAAGATGCTTTTTAAGCACATGGACCACTAGATATAATTGTCAAAGTGATGGGGTCTCTGAAATATAAACTAGGTATCTTAAATTTCAGTTCTCAGCTTAAGTTCCCTCAGGAAGATGTTTTTCAAGCGCCTTGACTACTAGATATCATCTTCGAAATGACAGGATCTCTAAAATATAAACTGGGCATGTTAAATTTCAGTTCACAGCTTAAGTTCCCTGAGAAAGATACTTTTTAAGCACATGGACTACTAGATATAATTTTCAAAGTGACGGGATCTCTGAAATATAAACTAGGTGTCTTAAACTTCAGTTCTCAGCTTAAGTTCCCTGAGGAAGATGTTTTTCAAGCACCTGGACTAATAGATATAATTTTCAAAGTGACGGGATCTCTGGAATATAAACTAGGTATCTTAAATTTCAGTTCTCAGCTTAAGTTCCCTGAGGAAGATGTTTTACAAGCGCCTGGACTACTAGATATAATTTTCAAAGTGACGGGATCTCTAAAATATAAACCTGGTATACTTAAATTAAGTTCTCAGCTTAAGTTCCCTGAGGAAGAAGTTTTTCAAGCGCCTGGACTACCAGATATCATTTTCGAAATGACAGGATCTCTAAAATAAAAACTGGGCATGTTAAATTTCAGTTCACAGCTTAAGTTCCCTGAGAAAGATACTTTTTAAGCACATGGACTACTAGATATAATTGTCAAAGTGATGGGGTCTCTGAAATATAAACTAGGTATCTTAAATTTCAGTTCTCAGCTTAAGTTCCCTCAGGAAGATGTTTTTCAAGCGCCTTGACTACTAGATATCATCTTCGAAATGACAGGATCTCTAAAATATAAACTGGGCATGTTAAATTTCAGTTCACAGCTTAAGTTCCCTGAGAAAGATACTTTTTAAGCACATGGACTACTAGATATAATTTTCAAAGTGACGGGATCTCTGAAATATAAACTAGGTGTCTTAAACTTCAGTTCTCAGCTTAAGTTCCCTGAGGAAGATGTTTTTCAAGCACCTGGACTACTAGATATAATTTTCAAAATGACGGGATCTCTAAAATATAAACCAGGTATCTTAAACTTCAGTTCTCAGCTTAAGTTTCCTGAGAAAGATGTTTTTCAAGCGCCTGGACTACTAGATATCATTTTCGAAATGACAGGATCTCTAAAATATAAACTGGGCATGTTAAATTTCAGTTCACAGCTTAAGTTCCCTGAGAAAGATACTTTTTAAGCACATGGACTACTAGATATAATTGTCAAAGTGATGGGGTCTCTGAAATATAAACTAGGTATCTTAAATTTCAGTTCTCAGCTTAAGTTCCCTCAGGAAGATGTTTTTCAAGCGCCTTGACTACTAGATATCATCTTCGAAATGACAGGATCTCTAAAATATAAACTGGGCATCTTAAATTTCAGTTCACAGCTTAAGTTCCCTGAGAAAGATACTTTTTAAGCACATGGACTACTAGATATAATTTTCAAAGTGACGGGATCTCTGAAATATAAACTAGGTGTCTTAAACTTCAGTTCTCAGCTTAAGTTCCCTGAGGAAGATGTTTTTCAAGCACCTGGACTAATAGATATAATTTTCAAAGTGACGGGATCTCTGGAATATAAACTAGGTATCTTAAATTTCAGTTCTCAGCTTAAGTTCCCTGAGGAAGATGTTTTACAAGCGCCTGGACTACTAGATATAATTTTCAAAGTGACGGGATCTCTAAAATATAAACCTGGTATCCTTAAATTCAGTTCTCAGCTTAAGTTCCCTGAGGAAGAAGTTTTTCAAGCGCCTGGACTACTAGATATCATTTTCGAAATGACAGGATCTCTAAAATATAAACTGGGCATGTTAAATTTCAGTTCACAGCTTAAGTTCCCTGAGAAAGATACTTTTTAAGCACATGGACTACTAGATATAATTTTCAAAGTGATGGGGTCTCTGAAATATAAACTAGGTATCTTAAATTTCAGTTCTCAGCTTAAGTTCCCTCAGGAAGATGTTTTTCAAGCGCCTTGACTACTAGATATCATCTTCGAAATGACAGGATCTCTAAAATATAAACTGGGCATGTTAAATTTCAGTTCACAGCTTAAGTTCCCTGAGAAAGATACTTTTTAAGCACATGGACTACTAGATATAATTTTCAAAGTGACGGGATCTCTGAAATATAAACTAGGTGTCTTAAACTTCAGTTCTCAGCTTAAGTTCCCTGAGGAAGATGTTTTTCAAGCACCTGGACTACTAGATATAATTTTCAAAATGACGGGATCTCTAAAATATAAACCAGGTATCTTAAACTTCAGTTCTCAGCTTAAGTTCCCTGAGAAAGATGTTTTTCAAGCGCCTGGACTACTAGATATCATTTTCGAAATGACAGGATCTCTAAAATATAAACTGGGCATGTTAAATTTCAGTTCACAGCTTAAGTTCCCTGAGAAAGATACTTTTTAAGCACATGGACTAATAGATATAATTTTCAAAGTGACGGGATCTCTGGAATATAAACTAGGTATCTTAAATTTCAGTTCTCAGCTTAAGTTCCCTGAGGAAGAAGTTTTTCAAGCGCCTGGACTACTAGATATCATTTTCGAAATGACAGGATCTCTAAAATATAAACTGGGCATGTTAAATTTCAGTTCACAGCTTAAGTTCCCTGAGAAAGATGCTTTTTAAGCACATGGACCACTAGATATAATTGTCAAAGTGATGGGGTCTCTGAAATATAAACTAGGTATCTTAAATTTCAGTTCTCAGCTTAAGTTCCCTCAGGAAGATGTTTTTCAAGCGCCTTGACTACTAGATATCATCTTCGAAATGAAAGGATCTCTAAAATATAAACTGGTCATATTAAATTACAGTTAACAGAATAAATTACCAGAGAAAGATACTTTTTAAGCACATGGACTACTAGATATAATTTTCAAAGTGACGGGATCTCTGAAATATAAACTAGGTGTCTTAAACTTCAGTTCTCAGCTTAAGTTCCCTGAGGAAGATGTTTTTCAAGCACCTGGACTACTAGATATAATTTTCAAAATGACGGGATCTCTAAAATATAAACCAGGTATCTTAAACTTCAGTTCTCAGCTTAAGTACCCTGAGGAAGATGTTTTTCAAGCGCCTGGACTACTAGATATCATCTTCGAAATGACAGGATCTCTAAAATATAAACTGGGCACCCTCAATTTCAGTTCTCAGCTTAAGTTCCCTGAGAACGATGCTTTTTAAGCACCTGGACTACTAGATATAATTTTCAAAATGACGGGATCTCTAAAATATAAACTAGGTATCTTAAATTTCAGTTCTCATCTTAAGTTCCCTGAGGAAGATGTTATTCAAGCGCCTGGACTACTAGATATCATCTTCGAAATGACAGGATCTCTAAAATATAAACTGGGCATCTTAGATTTCAGTTAACAGCTTAAGTTCCCTGAGAAAGATACTTTTTAAGCACATGGACTACTAGATATAATTTTCAAAGTGACAGGATCTCTAAAATATAAACTGGGCATCTTAAATTTCAGTTCACAGCTTAAGTTCCCTGAGAAAGATACTTTTTAAGCACATGGACTACTAGATATAATTTTCAAAGTGACGGGATCTCTGAAATATAAACTAGGTGTCTTAAACTTCAGTTCTCAGCTTAAGTTCCCTGAGGAAGATGTTTTTCAAGCACCTGGACTACTAGATATAATTTTCAAAATGACGGAATCTTTAAAATATAAACCAGGTACCTTAAATTTCAGTTCTCAGCTTAAGTTCCCTGAGGAAGATGTTTTTCAAGCGCCTGGACTACTAGATATCATCTTCGAAATGACAGGATCTCTAAAATATAAACTGGGCACCCTCAATTTCAGTTCTCAGCTTAAGTTCCCTGAGAACGATGCTCTTTAAGCACCTGGACTACTAGATATAATTTTCAAAATGACTGAATCTCTAAAATATAAACCAGGTACATTAAATTTCTGTTCTCAGCTTAAGTTCCCTGAGGAAGATGTTTTTCAAGCGCCTGGACTACTAGATATCATTTTCCAAATGACAGGATCTCTAAAATATAAACTGGGCATCTTAGATTTCAGTTCTCAGCTTAAGTACCCTGAGGAAGATGCTTTTTAAGCGCATGGACAACTAGATATAATTTTCAAAGTGACGGGATCTCTCAAATATAAACTAGGTGTCTTAAACTTCAGTTCTCAGCTTAAGTTCCCTGAGGAAGATGTTTTTCAAGCACCTGGACTACTAGATATAATTTTCAAAAATGACGGGATCTCTAAAATATAAACCAGGTATCTTAAACTTCAGTTCTCAGCTTAAGTTCCCTGAGGAAGATGTTTTTCAAGCGCCTGGACTACTAGATATCATCTTCGAAATGACAGGATCTCTAAAATATAAACTGGGCACCCTCAATTTCAGTTTTCAGCTTAAGTTCCCTGAGAAAGATACTTTTTAAGCACCTGGACTACTAGATATAATTTTCAAAATGACAGGATCTCTAAAATATAAACTGGGCATCTTAAATTTCAGTTCACAGCTTAAGTTCCCTGAGAAAGATACTTTTTAAGCACATGGACTACTAGATATAATTTTCAAAGTGACGGGATCTCTGAAATATAAACTAGGTGTCTTAAACTTCAGTTCTCAGCTTAAGTTCCCTGAGGAAGATGTTTTTCAAGCACCTGGACTACTAGATATAATTTTCAAAATGACGGAATCTTTAAAATATAAACCAGGTACCTTAAATTTCAGTTCTCAGCTTAAGTTCCCTGAGGAAGATGTTTTTCAAGCGCCTGGCCTACTAAATATCATTTTCGAAATGACAGGATCTCTAAAATATAAACTGGGCATCTTAAATTTCATTTCACAGCTTAAGTTCCCTGAGAAAGATACTTTTTAAGCACATGGACTAATAGATATAATTTTCAAAGTGACGGGATCTCTGGAATATATACTAGGTATCTTAAATTTCAGTTCTCAGCTTAAGTTCCCTGAGGAAGATGTTTTACAAGCGCCTGGACTACTAGATATAATTTTCAAAGTGACGGGATCTCTAAAATATAAACCTGGTATCCTTAAATTCAGTTCTCAGCTTAAGTTCCCTGAGGAAGAAGTTTTTCAAGCGCCTGGACTACTAGATATCATTTTCGAAATGACAGGATCTCTAAAATATAAACTGGGCATGTTAAATTTCAGTTCACAGCTTAAGTTCCCTGAGAAAGATGCTTTTTAAGCACATGGACCACTAGATATAATTGTCAAAGTGATGGGGTCTCTGAAATATAAACTAGGTATCTTAAATTTCAGTTCTCAGCTTAAGTTCCCTCAGGAAGATGTTTTTCAAGCGCCTTGACTACTAGATATCATCTTCGAAATGACAGGATCTCTAAAATATAAACTGGGCATGTTAAATTTCAGTTCACAGCTTAAGTTCCCTGAGAAAGATACTTTTTAAGCACATGGACTACTAGATATAATTTTCAAAGTGACGGGATCTCTGAAATATAAACTAGGTGTCTTAAACTTCAGTTCTCAGCTTAAGTTCCCTGAGGAAGATGTTTTTCAAGCACCTGGACTACTAGATATAATTTTCAAAATGACGGGATCTCTAAAATATAAACCAGGTATCTTAAACTTCAGTTCTCAGCTTAAGTTTCCTGAGAAAGATGTTTTTCAAGCGCCTGGACTACTAGATATCATTTTCGAAATGACAGGATCTCTAAAATATAAACTGGGCATGTTAAATTTCAGTTCACAGCTTAAGTTCCCTGAGAAAGATACTTTTTAATCACATGGACCACTAGATATAATTGTCAAAGTGATGGGGTCTCTGAAATATAAACTAGGTATCTTAAATTTCAGTTCTCAGCTTAAGTTCCCTCAGGAAGATGTTTTTCAAGCGCCTTGACTACTAGATATCATCTTCGAAATGACAGGATCTCTAAAATATAAACTGGGCATGTTAAATTTCAGTTCACAGCTTAAGTTCCCTGAGAAAGATACTTTTTAAGCACATGGACTACTAGATATAATTTTCAAAGTGACGGGATCTCTGAAATATAAACTAGGTGTCTTAAACTTCAGTTCTCAGCTTAAGTTCCCTGAGGAAGATGTTTTTCAAGCACCTGGACTAATAGATATAATTTTCAAAGTGACGGGATCTCTGGAATATAAACTAGGTATCTTAAATTTCAGTTCTCAGCTTAAGTTCCCTGAGGAAGATGTTTTACAAGCGCCTGGACTACTAGATATAATTTTCAAAGTGACGGGATCTCTAAAATATAAACCTGGTATCCTTAAATTCAGTTCTCAGCTTAAGTTCCCTGAGGAAGAAGTTTTTCAAGCGCCTGGACTACTAGATATCATTTTCGAAATGACAGGATCTCTAAAATATAAACTGGGCATGTTAAATTTCAGTTCACAGCTTAAGTTCCCTGAGAAAGATACTTTTTAAGCACATGGACTACTAGATATAATTTTCAAAGTGACGGGATCTCTGAAATATAAACTAGGTATCTTAAATTTCAGTTCTCAGCTTAAGTTCCCTGAGGAAGATGTTTTTCAAGCGCCTGGACTACTAGATATCATTTTCGAAATGACAGGATCTCTAAAATATAAACTGGGCATGTTAAATTTCAGTTCACAGCTTAAGTTCCCTGAGAAAGATACTTTTTAAGCACATGGACTACTAGATATAATTTTCAAAGTGACGGGATCTCTGAAATATAAACTAGGTGTCTTAAACTTCAGTTCTCAGCTTAAGTTCCCTGAGGAAGATGTTTTTCAAACAGCTGAACGAATAGATATAATTTTCAAAATGACGGGATCTCTAAAATATAAACCAGGTATCATCAATTTCAGTTCTCAGCTTAAGTTCCTGGCGGAAGATGTGTTTCAAGCGCCTGGACTACTAGATATCATTTTCGAAATGACAGGATCTCTAAAATATAAACTGGGCATGTTAAATTTCAGTTCACAGCTTAAGTTCCCTGAGAAAGATACTTTTTAAGCACATGGACTACTAGATATAATTTTCAAAGTGACGGGATCTCTAAAATATAAACCAGGTTTCTTAAAATTCAGTTCTCTGCTTAAGTTCCCTGAGGAAGATGTTTTTCAAGCACCTGGACTAATAGGTATAAATTTCAGTGTGACGGGATCTCTAAAATATAAACCAGGTATCTTAGATTTCAGTTCTCAGCTTAAGTTCCCTGAGGAAGATGTTTTTCAAGCGTCTGGACTACTAGATATAATTTTCAAAGTGACGGGATCTCTAAAATATAAACTGGGCACCCTCAATTTCAGTTCTCAGCTTAAGTTCCCTGAGAACGATGCTTTTTAAGCACATGGACTACTAGATATAATTTACAAAATAACGGGATCTTTAAAATATAAACCAGGTATCTTAAATTTCAGTTCTCAGCTTAAGTTCCCTGAGGAAGATGTTTTTCAAGCGCCTGGACTAATAGAAATCATTTTCGGAATGACAGGATCTCTAAAATATAAACTGGGCATCTTAGATTTCAGTTCACAGCTTAAGTTCCCTGAGAAACATTCTTTTCAAGCACCTGGACTACTAGATATAATTTTCAAAATGACGGGATCTCTGCAATATAAACTGGGTATCTTAATTGTCAGTTCTCATCTTAAGTTTCCTGAGGAAGATGTTTTACATGCGCCTGGACTACTAGATATCATTTTCGAAATGAGAGGATCTCTGAAATATAAACTGGGCATCTTAAATTTCAGTTCACAGCTTAAGTTCCCTGAGAAAGATACTTTTTAAGCACATGGACTACTAGATATAATTTTCAAAGTGACGGGATCTCTGAAATATAAACTAGGTGTCTTAAACTTCAGTTCTCAGCTTAAGTACCCTGAGAAAGATGCTTTTTAAGCACCTGGACAACTAGATATAATTTTCGAAATGACACGATCTCTAAAATATAAACTGTGCATCTTAAATTTCAGTTATCAGCTAAAGTTCCCTGAGAAACATTCTTTTCAAGCACCTGGACTACTAGGTATAATTTTCAAAATGACGGGATCTCTAAATTATAAACTAGGTATCTTAAACTTCAGTTCTCAGCTTAAGTTCCCTGAGGAAGATGTTTTTCAAGCGCCTGGACTACTAGATATCATCTTCGAAATGACAGGATCTCTAAAATATAAACTGGGCATCTTAGATTTCAGTTAACAGCTTAAGTTCCCTGAGAAAGATACTTTTTAAGCACATGGACTACTAGATATAATTTTCAAAGTGACAGGATCTCTAAAATATAAACTGGGCATCTTAAATTTCAGTTCACTGCTTAAGTTCCCTGAGAAAGATACTTTTTAAGCACATGGACTACTAGATATAATTTTCAAAGTGACGGGATCTCTGAAATATAAACTAGGTGTCTTAAACTTCAGTTCTCAGCTTAAGTTCCCTGAGGAAGATGTTTTTCAAGCACCTGGACTACTAGATATAATTTTCAAAATGACGGGATCTCTAAAATATAAACCAGGTATCTTAAATTTCAGTTCTCAGCTTAAGTTCCCTGAGGAAGATGTTTTTCAAGCGCCTGGACTACTATGATATCATCTTCGAAATGACAGGATCTCTAAAATATAAACTGGGCATCTTAAATTTCATTTCACAGCTTAAGTTCCCTGAGAAAGATACTTTTTAAGCACATGGACTAATAGATATAATTTTCAAAGTGACGGGATCTCTGGAATATAAACTAGGTATCTTAGATTTCAGTTCTCAGCTTAAGTTCCCTGAGGAAGATGTTTTTCAAGCGCCTGGACTACTAGATATAATTTTCAAAGTGACGGGATCTCTAAAATATAAACCAGGTATCCTTAAATTCAGTTCTCAGCTTAAGTTCCCTGAGGAAGATGTTTTTCAAGCGCCTGGACTACTAGATATCATCTTCGAAATGACAGGATCTCTAAAATATAAACTGGGCATCTTCAATTTCAGTTCTCAGCTTAAGTTCCCTGAGAAAGATACTTTTTAAGCACATGGACCACTAGATATAATTGTCAAAGTGATGGGGTCTCTGAAATATAAACTAGGTATCTTAAATTTCAGTTCTCAGCTTAAGTTCCCTCAGGAAGATGTTTTTCAAGCGCCTTGACTACTAGATATCATCTTCGAAATGACAGGATCTCTAAAATATAAACTGGGCATGTTAAATTTCAGTTCACAGCTTAAGTTCCCTGAGAAAGATACTTTTTAAGCACATGGACTACTAGATATAATTTTCAAAGTGACGGGATCTCTGAAATATAAACTAGGTGTCTTAAATTTCAGTTCTCAGCTTAAGTTCCCTGAGGAAGATGTTTTTCAAGCACCTGGACTACTAGATATAATTTTCAAAATGACTGGATCTCTAAAATATAAACCAGGTATCCTTAATTTAAGTTCTCAGCTTAAGTTCCCTGAGGAAGATGTTTTTCAAGCACCTGGACTACTAGATATCATCTTCGAAATGACAGGATCTCTAAAATATAAACTGGGCACCCTTAATTTCAGTTCTCAGCTTAAGTTCCCTTAGAACGATGCTTTTTAAGCACATGGACTACTAGATATAATTTACAAAATAACGGGATCTTTAAAATATAAACCAGGTATCTTAAATTTCAGTTCTCAGCTTAAGTTCCCTGAGGAAGATGTTTTTTAAGCACCTGGACTACTAAATACAATTTTCAAAATTACGGGATCTCTAAAATATAAACTGGGCATCTTAGATTTCAGTTCACAGCTTAAGTTCCCTGAGAAAGATACTTTTTAAGCACATGGACTACTAGATATAATTTTCAAAGTGACGGGATCTCTGAAATATAAACTAGGTGCCTTAAACTTCAGTTCTCAGCTTAAGTTCCCTGAGGAAGATGTTTTTCAAGCACCTGGACTACTAGATATAATTTTCAAAATGACGGGATCTCTAAAATATAAACCAGGTATCTTAAACTTCAGTTCTCAGCTTAAGTTCCCTGAGGAAGATGTTTTTCAAGCGCCTGGGCTACTAGATATCATCTTCGAAATGACAGGATCTCTAAACTATAAACTGGGCACCCTCAATTTCAGTTCTCAGCTTAAGTTCCCTGAGTAAGATGCTTTTTAAGCACCTGGACTACTAGATATAATTTTCAAAATGACGGGATCTCTAAAATATAAACTACGTATCTTAAATTTCAGTTCTCAGCTTAAGTTCCCTGAGGAAGATGTTTTTCAAGCGCCTGGACTACTAGATAACATTTTCGAAATGACAGGATCTCTAAAATATAAACTGGGCATCTTAGATTTCAGTTAACAGCTTAAGTTCCCTGAGAAAGATACTTTTTAAGCACATGGACTACTAGATATAATTTTCAAAGTGACAGGATCTCTAAAATATAAACTGGGCATCTTAAATTTCAGTTCACAGCTTAAGTTCCCTGAGAAAGATACTTTTTAAGCACATGGACTACTAGATATAATTTTCAAAGTGACGGGATCTCTGAAATATAAACTAGGTGTCTTAAACTTCAGTTCTCAGCTTAAGTTCCCTGAGGAAGATGTTTTTCAAGCACATGGACTACTAGATATAATTTTCAAAATGACGGGATCTCTAAAATATAAACCAGGTATCTTAAACTTCAGTTCTCAGCTTAAGTTCCCTGAGGAAGATGTTTTTCAAGCGCCTGGACTACTAGATATCATCTTCGAAATGACAGGATCTCTAAAATATAAACTGGGCACCCTCAATTTAAGTTCTCAGCTTAAGTACCCTGAGAAAGATGCTTTTTAAGCACCTGGACTACTAGATATAATTTTCAAAATGACAGGATCTCTAAAATATAAACTAGGTATCTTAAATTTCAGTTCTCAGCTAGAGTTCCCTGAGGAAGATGTTTTTCAAGCGCCTGGACTACTAGATATCATTTTCGAAATGAGAGGATCTCTAAAATATAAACTGGGCATCTTAGATTTCAGTTCACAGCTTAAGTTCCCTGAGAAAGATACTTTTTAAGCACATGGACTACTAGATATAATTTTCAAAGTGACGGGATCTCTGAAATATAAACTAGGTGTCTTAAACTTCAGTTCTCAGCTTAAGTTCCTTGAGGAAGATGTTTTTCAAGCACCTGGACTACTAGATATAATTTTCAAAGTGACGGGATCTCTAAAATATAAACCAGGTATCTTAAAATTCAGTTCTCTGCTTAAGTTCCCTGAGGAAGATGTTTTTCAAGCGCCTGGACTACTAGATATCATCTTCGAAATGACAGGATCTCTAAAATATAAACTGGGCACCCTCAATTTCAGTTCTCAGCTTAAGTTCCCTTAGAACGATGCTTTTTAAGCACCTGGACTACTAGATATAATTTTCAAAATGACGGGATCTCTAAAATATAAACTAGGTATCTTAAATTTCAGTTCTCAGCTTAAGTTCCCTCAGGAAGATGTTTTTCAAGCGCCTTGACTACTAGATATCATCTTCGAAATGACAGGATCTCTAAAATATAAACTGGGCATCTTAGATTTCAGTTAACAGCTTAAGTTCCCTGAGAAAGATACTTTTTAAGCACATGGACTACTAGATATAATTTTCAAAGTGACAGGATCTCTAAAATATAAACTGGGCATCTTAAATTTCAGTTCACAGCTTAAGTTCCCTGAGAAAGATACTTTTTAAGCACATGGACTACTAGATATAATTTTCGAAGTGACGGGATCTCTGAAATATAAACTAGGTGTCTTAAACTTCAGTTCTCAGCTTAAGTTCCCGGAGGAAGATGTTTTTCAAGCACCTGGACTACTAGATATAATTTTCAAAATGACGGGATCTCTAAAATATAAACCAGGTATCTTAAATTTCAGTTCTCAGCTTAAGTTCCCTGAGGAAGATGTTTTTCAAGCGCCTGGACTACTAGATATCATATTCGAAATGACAGGATCTCTAAAATATAAACTGGACATCTTAAATTTCATTTCACAGCTTAAGTTCCCTGAGAAAGATACTTTTTAAGCACATGGACCACTAGATATAATTTTCAAAGTGACGGGATCTCTAAAATATAAACCAGGTATCCTTAAATTCAGTTCTCAGCTTAAGTTCCCTGAGGAAGATGTTTTTCAAGCGCCTGGACTACTAGATATCATCTTCGAAATGACAGGATCTCTAAAATATAAACTGGGCAACTTATATTTCAGTTAACAGCTTAAGTTCCCTGAGAAAGATGCTTTTTAAGCACATAGACCACTAGATATAATTGTCAGAGTGACGGGATCTCTAAAATATAAATTGGGCATCTTAAATTTCAGTTCTCATTTTAAGTTCCCTGAGAAAGATACTTTTTAAGCACCTGGACTACTAGATATAATTTTCGAAGTGACGGGATCTCTGAAATATAAACTAGGTGTCTTAAACTTCAGTTCTCAGCTTAAGTTCCCGGAGGAAGATGTTTTTCAAGCGCCTGGACTACTAGATATCATTTTCGAAATGACAGGATCTCTAAAATATAAACTGGGCATGTTAAATTTCAGTTCACAGCTTAAGTTCCCTGAGAAAGATACTTTTTAAGCACATGGACTACTAGATATAATTTTCAAAGTGACGGGATCTCTGAAATATTAACTAGGTGTCTTAAATTTTAGTTCTCAGCTTAAGTTCCCTGAGGATTATGTTTTTTAAGCACCTGCACTACTGGATATAATTTTCAAAATGACGGGATCTCTAAAATATAATCCAGGTATCTTCAACTTCAGTTCTCAGCTTAAGTTCCCTGAGGAAGATGTTTTTTGAGCACCTGGACTACTAGATATCATCTTCGAAATGACAGGATCTCTAAAATATAAACTGGGCACCCTCAATTTCAGTTCTCAGCTTAAGTTCCCTGAGAACGATGCTTTTTAAGCACCTGGACTATTAGATATAATTTTCAAAATGACGGGATCTCTAAAATATAAACCAGGTATTTTTAATTTCAGTTCTCAGCTTAAGTTCCCTGAGGAAGATGTATTTTAACACCTGGACTACTAGATATCATTTTCGAAATGACAGGATCTCTAAAATATAAACTGCGCATCTTAAATTTCAGTTCTCAGCTTAAGTTCCCTGAGAAAGATGCTTTTTAAACACATGGACTACTAGATATAATTTTCAAAGTGACGGGATCTCTGAAATATAAACTAGGTGTCTTAAACTTCAGTTCTCAGCTTAAGTTCCCTGAGGAAGATGTTTTTCAAGCACCTGGACTACTAGATATAATTTTCAAAACGACGGGATCTCTAAAATATAAACCAGGTATCTTAAACTTCAGTTCTCAGATTAAGTTCCCTGAGGAAGATGTTTTTCAAGCGCCTGGAATACTAGATTTCATACTCGAAATGACAGGATCTCTAAAATATAAACTGGGCACCATAAAATTTAAGTTCTCAGCTTAAGTACCCTGAGAAAGATGCTTTTTAAGCACCTGGACTACTAGATATAATTTTCAAATTGACGGGATCTCTAAAATATAAACCAGGTATCTTAAATTTCAGTTGTCAGCTCAGCTTCCCTGAGGAAGATGTTTTTCAAGCGCCTGGACTACTAGATATCATTTTCGAAATGAGAGGATCTCTAAAATATAAACTAGGTGTCTTAAACTTCAGTTCTCAGCTTAAGTTCCTTGAGGAAGATGTTTTTCAAGCACCTGGACTACTAGATATAATTTTCAAAGTGACGGGATCTCTAAAATATAAACCAGGTATCTTAAAATTCAGTTCTCTGCTTAAGTTCCCTGAGGAAGATGTTTTTCAATCACCTGGACTACTAGATATCATTTTCGAAATGAGAGGATCTCTAAAATATAAACTGGGCATCTTAAATTTCATTTCACAGCTTAAGTTCCCTGAGAAAGATACTTTTTAAGCACATGGACTAATAGATATAATTTTCAAAGTGACGGGATCTCTGGAATATAAACTAGGTATCTTAAATTTCAGTTCTCAGCTTAAGTTCCCTGAGGAAGATGTTTTACAAGCGCCTGGACTACTAGATATAATTTTCAAAGTGACGGGATCTATAAACTATAACCCCGGTATCCTTAAATTCAGTACTCAGCTTAAGTTCCCTGAGGAAGATGTTTTTCAAGCGCCTGGACTACTAGATATCATTTTCGAAATGACAGGATCTCTAAAATATAAACTGGGCATGTTAAATTTCAGTTCACAGCTTAAGTTCCCTGAGAAAGATACTTTTTAAGCACATGGACTACTAGATATAATTTTCAAAGTGACGGGATCTCTGAAATATTAACTAGGTGTCTTAAACTTCAGTTCTCAGCTTAAGTTCCCTGAGGATTATGTTTTTTAAGCACCTGCACTACTGGATATAATTTTCAAAATGACGGGATCTCTAAAATATAATCCAGGTATCTTCAACTTCAGTTCTCAGCTTAAGTTCCCTGAGGAAGATGTTTTTCAAGCACCTGGACTACTAGATATCATCTTCGAAATGACAGGATCTCTAAAATATAAACTGGGCACCCTCAATTTCAGTTCTCAGCTTAAGTTCCCTGAGAACGATGCTTTTTAAGCACCTGGACTACTAGATATAATTTTCAAAATGACGGCATCTCTAAAATATAAACTAGGTACCTTTAATTTCAGTTCTCAGCTTAAGTTCCCTGAGGAAGATGTTTTTCAAGCGCCTGGACTACTAGATATCATTTTCGAAATGAGAGGATCTCTAAAATATAAACTGGGCATCTTAGATTTCAGTTCACAGCTTAAGTTCCCTGAGAAAGATACTTTTTAAGCACATGGACTACTAGATATAATTTTCAAAGTGACGGGATCTCTGAAATATAAACTAGGTGTCTTAAACTTCAGTTCTCAGCTTAAGTTCCCTGAGGAAGATGTTTTTCAAGCGCCTGGACTACTAGATATCATCTTCGAAATGACAGGATCTCTAAAATATAAACTGGGCACCCTCAATTTCAGTTCTCAGCTTAAGTTCCCTTAGAACGATGCTTTTTAAGCACATGGACTACTAGATATAATTTACAAAATAACGGGATCTTTAAAATATAAACCAGGTATCTTAAATTTCAGTTCTCAGCTTAAGTTCCCTGAGGAAGATGTTTTTTAAGCGCCTGGACTACTAGATATCATTTTCGAAATGAGAGGATCTCTAAAATATAAACTGGGCATCTTAGATTTCAGTTCACAGCTTAAGTTCCCTGAGAAATATACTTTTTAAGCACATGGACTACTAGATATAATTTTCAAAGTGACAGGATCTCTAAAATATAAACTGGGCATCTTAAATTTCAGTTCACAGCTTAAGTTCCCTGACAAAGATACTTTTTAAGCACATGGACTACTAGATATAATTTTCAAAGTGACGGGATCTCTGAAATATAAACTAGGTGTCTTAAACTTCAGTTCTCAGCTTAAGTTCCCTGAGGAAGACGTTTTTCAAGCACCTGGACTACTAGATATAATTTTCAAAATGACGGGATCTCTAAAATATAAACCAGGTATCTTAAACTTCAGTTCTCAGCTTAAGTTCCCTGAGGCAGATGTTTTTCAAGCGCCTGGACTACTAGATATCATCTTCGAAATGACAGGATCTCTAAAATATAAACTGGGCACCCACAATTTCTGTTCTCAGCTTAAGTTCACTGAGAAGAATGCTGTTTAAGCACCTGGACCACTCGATATAATTTTCAAAGTGACGGGATCTCTAAAATATAAACCAGGTATCCTTAAATTCAGTTCTCAGCTTAAGTTCCCTGAGGAAGAAGTTTTTCAAGCGCCTGGACTCCTACATATCATTTTCGAAATGACAGGATCTCTAAAATATAAACTGGGCATCTTAAATTTCAGTTCCCAGCTTAAGTTCCCTGAGAAAGATACTTTTTAAGCACATGGACTACTAGATATAATTTTCAAAGTGATGGGGTCTCTGAAATATAAACTAGGTATCTTAAATTTCAGTTCTCAGCTTAAGTTCCCTGAGGAAGATGTTTTTCAAGCGCCTGGACTACTAGATATCATTTTCGAAATGACAGGATCTCTAAAATATAAACTGGGCAGCTTAAATTTCAGTTCTCAGATTAAGTTCACTGAGAACGATACTTTTTAAGCAACTGGACTACTATATATAATTTTCAAAATGACGGGATCTCTAAAATATAAACTAGGTATCTTAAATTTCAGTTCTCAGCTTAAGTTCCCTGAGGAAGATGTTTTTCAAGCGCCTGGACTACTAGATATCATTTTCGAAATGAGAGGATCTCTAAAATATAAACTGGGCATCTTAGATTTCAGTTCACAGCTTAAGTTCCCTGAGAAAGATACTTTTTAAGCACATGGACTACTAGATATAATTTTCAAAGTGACGGGATCTCTGAAATATAAACCAGGTATCTTAAATATCTGGTCTCAGCTTAACTTCCCTGAGGAATATGTTTTTCATGCACCTGGACTACTAAATATAATTTTCAAAATGACGGGATCTCTAAAATATAATCCAGGTATCTTAAATATCTGTTCTCATCTTAACTTCCCTGAGGAAGGTGTTTTTCAAGCGCCTGGACTACTAGATATCATCTTCGAAATGACAGGATCTCTAAAATATAAACTGGGCACCCTCAATTTCAGTTCTCAGCTTAAGTTCCCTGAGAACGATGCTTTTTAAGCACCTGGACTACTAAATATACTTTTCAAAATGACGGGATCTCTAAAATATAAACTAGGTATCTTAAATTTCAGTTCTCAGCTTAAGTTCCCTGAGGAAGATGTTTTTCAAGCGCCTGGACTACTAGATATCATTTTCGAAATGAGAGGATCTCTAAAATATAAACTGGGCATCTTAGATTTCAGTTCACAGCTTAAGTTCCCTGAGAAAGATACTTTTTAAGCACATGGACTACTAGATATAATTTTCAAAGTGACAGGATCTCTAAAATATAAACTGGGCATCTTAAATTTCAGTTCACAGCTTAAGTTCCCTGAGAAAGATACTTTTTAAGCACATGGACTACTAGATATAATTTTCAAAGTGACGGGATCTCTGAAATATAAACTAGGTGTCTTAAACTTCAGTTCTCAGCTTAAGTTCCCTGAGGAAGACGTTTTTCAAGCACCTGGACTACTAGATATAATTTTCAAAATGACGGGATCTCTAAAATATAAACCAGGTATCTTAAACTTCAGTTCTCAGCTTAAGTTCCCTGAGGAAGAAGTTTTTCAAGCGCCTGGACTACTAGATATCATCTTCGAAATGACAGGATCTCTAAAATATAAACTGGGCGCCCTCAATTTCAGTTCTCAGCTTAAGTTCCCTGAGAAGGATGCTTTTTAAGCACCTGGACTACTAGATATAATTTTCAAATTGACGGGATCTCTAAAATATAAACCAGGTATCCTTAAATTCAGTTCTCAGCTTAAGTTCCCTGAAGAAGAAGTTTTTCAAGCGCCTGGACTACTAGATATCATCTTCGAAATGACAGGATCTCTAAAATATAAACTGTGCATGTTAAATTTCAGTTCACAGCTTAAGTTCCCTGAGAAAGATACTTTTTAAGCACATGGACTACTAGATATAATTTTCAAAGTGACGGGATCTCTGAAATATAAACTAGGTATCTTAAATGTCACTTCTCAGCTTAAGTTCCCTGAGGAAGATTTTTTTCAAGCACCTGGACTACTAGATATAATTTTCAAAATGACGGGATCCCTAAAATATAAACCAGGTATCTTAAATTTCAGTTCTCAGCTAAAGTTCCCTGAGGAAGATGTTTTTCAAGCGCCTGGACTACTAGATATCATCTTCGAAATGACAGGATCTCTAAAATATAAACTGGGCACCCTCAATTTCAGTTCTCAGCTTAAGTTCCCTGAGAAGGATGCTTTTTAAGCACCTGGACTACTAGATATAATTCTCAAAGTGACGGGATCTCTAAAATATAAACCAGGTATCCTTAAATTCAGTTCTCAGCTTAACTTCCCCGAGGAAGAAGTTTTTCAAGCGCCTGGACTACTAGATATCATTTTCGAAATGACAGGAACTCTAAAATATAAACTGGGCATCTTAAATTTCAGTTCACAGCTTAAGTTCCCTGAGAAAGATACTTTTTAAGCACATGGACTACTCGATATAATTTTCAAAGTGACGGGATCTCTTAAATATAAACCAGGTATCTTAAATTTCACTTCTCAGCTTAAGTTCCCTGAGGAAGATTTTTTTCAAGCACCTGGAATAATAAATATAATTTTCAAAATGGCGGGATCTCTGAAATATAAACCAGGTATCTTAAACTTCAGTTCTCAGCTTAAGTTCCCTGAGAAGGATGCTTTTTAAGCACCTGGACTACTAGATATAATTCTCAAAGTGACGGGATCTCTAAAATATAAACCAGGTATCCTTAAATTCAGTTCTCAGCTTAACTTCCCCGAGGAAGAAGTTTTTCAAGCGCCTGGACTACTAGATATCATTTTCGAAATGAGAGGATCTCTAAAATATAAACTGGGCATCTTAGATTTCAGTTCACAGCTTAAGTTCCCTGAGAAAGATACTTTTTAAGCACATGGACTACTAGATATAATTTTCAAAGTGACGGGATCTCTGAAATATAAACTAGGTGTCTTAAACTTCAGTTCTCAGCTTAAGTTCCCTGAGGAAGATGTTTTTCAAGCACCTGGACTACTAGATATAATTTTCAAAATGACGGGATCTCTAAAATATAAACCAGGTATCTTAAATTTCAGTTCTCAGCTTAAGTTCCCTGAGGAAGATGTTTTTCAAGCGCCTGGACTACTAGATATCATCTTCGAAATGACAGGATCTCTAAAATATAAACTGGGCACCCTCAATTTAAGTTCTCAGCTTAAGTACCCTGAGAAAGATGCTTTTTAAGCACCTGGACTAATAGATATAATTTTCAAATTGACGGGATCTCTAAAATATAAACTAGGTATCTTAAATTTCAGTTCTCAGCTTAAGTTCCCTGAGGAAGATGTTTTTCAAGCGCCTGGACTACTAGATATCATTTTCGAAATGAGAGGATCTCTAAAATATAAACTAGGTGTCTTAAACTTCAGTTCTCTGCTTAAGTTCCCTGAGGAAGATGTTTTTCAAGCACCTGGACTACTAGATATAATTTTCAAAATGACGGGATCTCTAAAATATAAACCAGGTATCTTAAAATTCAGTTCTCTGCTTAAGTTCCCTGAGGAAGATGTTTTTCAATCACCTGGACTACTAGATATCATTTTCGAAATGAGAGGATCTCTAAAATATAAACTGGGCATCTTAAATTTCATTTCACAGCTTAAGTTCCCTGAGAAAGATACTTTTTAAGCACATGGACTAATAGATATAATTTTCAAAGTGACGGGATCTCTGGAATATAAACTAGGTATCTTAAATTTCAGTTCTCAGCTTAAGTTCCCTGAGTAAGATGTTTTACAAGCGCCTGGACTACTAGATATAATTTTCAAAGTGACGGGATCTCTAAAATATAAACCTGGTATCCTTAAATTCAGTTCTCAGCTTAAGTTCCCTGAGGAAGAAGTTTTTCAAGCGCCTGGACTACTAGATATCATTTTCGAAATGACAGGATCTCTAAAATATAAACTGGGCATGTTAAATTTCAGTTCACAGCTTAAGTTCCCTGAGAAAGATACTTTTTAAGCACATGGACTACTAGATATAATTTTGAAAGTGACGGGATCTCTGAAATATAAACTAGGTATCTTAAATTTCAGTTCTCAGCTTAAGTTCCCTGAGGAAGATGTTTTTCAAGCGCCTGGACTACTAGATATCATTTTCGAAATGACAGGATCTCTAAAATATAAACTGGGCATGTTAAATTTCAGTTCACAGCTTAAGTTCCCTGAGAAAGATACTTTTTAAGCACATGGACTACTAGATATAATTTTCAAAGTGACGGGATCTCTGAAATATTAACTAGGTGTCTTAAACTTCAGTTCTCAGCTTAAGTTCCCTGAGGAAGATGTTTTTCAAGCACCTGGACTACTAGATATAATTTTCAAAATGACGGGATCTCTAAAATATAATCCAGGTATCTTAAACTTCAGTTCTCAGCTAAAGTTCCGTGAGGAAGATGTTTTTCAAGCGCCTGGACTACTAGATATCATCTTCGAAATGACAGGATCTCTAAAATATAAACTGGGCACCCTCAATTTCAGTTCTCAGCTTAAGTTCCCTGAGAACGATGCTTTTTAAGCACCTGGACTACTAGATATAATTTTCAAAATGACGGCATCTCTAAAATATAAACTAGGTATCTTTAATTTCAGTTCTCAGCTTAAGTTCCCTGAGGAAGATGTTTTTCAAGCGCCTGGACTACTAGATATCATTTTCTGAAATGAGAGGATCTCTAAAATATAAACTGGGCATCTTAGATTTCAGTTCACAGCTTAAGTTCCCTGAGAAAGATACTTTTTAAGCACATGGACTACTAGATATAATTTTCAAAGTGACGGGATCTCTGAAATATAAACTAGGTGTCTTAAACTTCAGTTCTCAGCTTAAGTTCCCTGAGGAAGATGTTTTTCAAGCACCTGGACTACTAGATATAATTTTCAAAATGACGGGATCTCTAAAATATAAACCAGGTATCTTAAATTTCAGTTCTCAGCTTAAGTTCCCTGAGGAAGATGTTTTTCAAGCGCCTGGACTACTAGATATCATCTTCGAAATGACAGGATCTCTAAAATATAAACTGGGCACCCTCAATTTCAGTTCTCAGCTTAAGTTCCCTTAGAACGATGCTTTTTAAGCACATGGACTACTAGATATAATTTACAAAATAACGGGATCTTTAAAATATAAACCAGGTATCTTAAATTTCAGTTCTCAGCTTAAGTTCCCTGAGGAAGATGTTTTTCAAGCGCCTGGACTACTAGATATCATTTTCGAAATGAGAGGATCTCTAAAATATAAACTGGGCATCTTAGATTTCAGTTCACAGCTTAAGTTCCCTGAGAAATATACTTTTTAAGCACATGGACTACTAGATATAATTTTCAAAGTGACAGGATCTCTAAAATATAAACTGGGCATCTTAAATTTCAGTTCACAGCTTAAGTTCCCTGACAAAGATACTTTTTAAGCACATGGACTACTAGATATAATTTTCAAAGTGACGGGATCTCTGAAATATAAACTAGGTGTCTTAAACTTCAGTTCTCAGCTTAAGTTCCCTGAGGAAGACGTTTTTCAAGCACCTGGACTACTAGATATAATTTTCAAAATGACGGGATCTCTAAAATATAAACCAGGTATCTTAAACTTCAGTTCTCAGCTTAAGTTCCCTGAGGCAGATGTTTTTCAAGCGCCTTGACTACTAGATATCATCTTCGAAATGACAGGATCTCTAAAATATAAACTGGGCGCCCTCAATTTCAGTTCTCAGCTTAAGTTCCCTGAGAAGGATGCTTTTTAAGCACCTGGACTACTAGATATAATTTTCAAATTGTCGGGATCTCTAAAATATAAACCAGGTATCCTTAAATTCAGTTCTCAGCTTAAGTTCCCTGAGGAAGAAGTTTTTCAAGCGCCTGGACTACTACATATCATTTTCGAAATGACAGGATCTCTAAAATATAAACTGGGCATGTTAAATTTCAGTTCACAGCTTAAGTTCCCTGAGAAAGATACTTTTTAAGCACATGGACCACTAGATATAATTGTCAAAGTGATGGGGTCTCTGAAATATAAACTAGGTATCTTAAATTTCAGTTCTCAGCTTAAGTTCCCTCAGGAAGATGTTTTTCAAGCGCCTTGACTACTAGATATCATCTTCGAAATGACAGGATCTCTAAAATATAAACTGGGCATGTTAAATTTCAGTTCTCAGCTTAAGTTCCCTGAGAACGATGCTTTTTACGCACCTGGACTACTATATATAATTTTCAAAATGACGGGATCTCTAAAATATAAAACAGGTATCATAAATTTCAGTTCTCAGCTTGAGTTCTTTGAGGAAGATGTTTTTCAAGCGCCTGGACTACTAGATATCATTTTCGAAATGAAAGGATCTCTAAAATATAAACAGGGCATCTTAGATTTCAGTTCACAGCTTAAGTTCCCTGAGAAAGATACTTTTTAAGCACATGGACTACTAGATATAATTTTCAAAGTGACGGGATCTCTGAAATATAAACTAGGTATCTTAAATTTCAGTTCTCAGCTTAAGTTCCCTGAGGAATATGTTTTTCAAGCACCTGGACTACTAGATATAATTTTCAAAATGACGGGAACTCTAAAATATAAACCAGGTATCTTGAATTTCAGTTGCCAGCTCAACTTCCCTGAGGAAGATGTTTTTCAAGCACCTGGACTACTAGATATAATTTTCAAAATGACAGGATCTCTAAAATATAAACTGGGCACCCTCAATTTCAGTTCTCAGCTTAAGGTCCCTTAGAACGATGCTTTTTAAGCACATGGACTACTAGATATAATTTACAAAATAACGGGATCTTTAAAATATAAACCAGGTATCTTAAATTTCAGTTCTCAGCTTAAGTTCCCTGAGGAAGATGTTTTTTAAGCGCCTGGACTACTAGATATCATTTTCGAAATGAGAGGATCTCTAAAATATAAACTGGGCATCTTAGATTTCAGTTCACAGCTTAAGTTCCCTGAGAAAGATACTTTTTAAGCACATGGACTACTAGATATAATTTTCAAAGTGACAGGATCTCTAAAATATAAACTGGGCATCTTAAATTTCAGTTCACAGCTTAAGTTCCCTGAGAAAGATACTTTTTAAGCACATGGACTACTAGATATAATTTTCAAAGTGACGGGATCTCTGAAATATAAACTAGGTGTCTTAAACTTCAGTTCTCAGCTTAAGTTCCCTGAGGAAGACGTTTTTCAAGCACCTGGACTACTAGATATAATTTTCAAAATGACGGGATCTCTAAAATATAAACCAGGTATCTGAAACTTCAGTTCTCAGCTTAAGTTCCCTGAGGCAGATGTTTTTCAAGCGCCTGGACTACTAGATATCATCTTCGAAATGACAGGATCTCTAAAATATAAACTGGGAACCCTCACATTAAGTTATCAGCTTAAGTTCCCTGAGAAGAATGCTTTTTAAGCACCTGGACTACTAGATATAATTTTCAAAGTGACGGTATCTGTAAAATATAAACCAGGTATCCTTAAATTATGTTCTCAGCTTAAGTTCCCTGAGGAAGAAGTTTTTCATGCGCCTGGACTACAATATATCATTTTCGAAATGACTGGATCTCTAAAATATAAACTGGGCATGTTAAATTTCAGTTCACAGCTTAAGTTCCCTGAGAAAGATACTTTTTAAGCACATGGACTACTAGATATAATTTTCAAATTTACGGTATCTTTAAAATATAAACTAGGTATCTTAAATTTCAGTTCTCAGCTTAAGTTCCCTGAGGAAGATTTTTTTCAAGCACCTGGGCTACTAGATATAATTTTCAAAATGACGGGATCCCTAAAATATAAACCAGGTATCTTAAACTTCAGTTCTCAGCTAAAGTTCCCTGAGGAAGATGTTTTTCAAGCGCCTGGACTACTAGATATCATCTTCGAAATGACAGGATCTCTAAAATATAAACTGGGCACCCTCAATTTCAGTTCTCAGCTTAAGTTCCCTGAGAAGGATGCTTTTTAAGCACCTGGACTACTAGATATAATTCTCAAAGTGACGGGATCTCTAAAATATAAACCAGGTATCCTTAAATTCAGTTCTCAGCTTAACTTCCCCGAGGAAGAAGTTTTTCAAGCGCCTGGACTACTAGATATCATTTTCGAAATGACAGGAACTCTAAAATATAAACTGGGCATCTTAAATTTCAGTTCACAGCTTAAGTTCCCTGAGTAAGATTCTTTTTAAGCACATGGACTACTAGATATAATTTTCAAAATGACGGGATCCCTAAAATATAAACTAGGTATCTTAAACTTCAGTTCTCAGCTTAAGTTCCCTGAGGAAGATGTTTTTCAAGCACCTGGACTACTAGATATCATTTTCTAAATGACAGGATCTCTAAAATATAAACTGCGCATTTTAAATTTCAGTTCTCAGCTTAAGTACCCTGAGAAAGATGCTTTTCAAGCACCTGGAACTAGATATAATTTTCAAAATGACGGGATCTCTAAAATTTAAACTGTGCATCTTAAATTTCAGTTCTCAGCTTAAGTTCCCTGAGAAAGATGCTTTTCAAGCACCTGGACTACTAGGTATAATTTTCAAAATGACGGGATCTCTAAATTATAAACTAGGTATCTTAAACTTCAGTTCTCAGCTTAAGTTCCCTGTGGAAGATATTTTTCAAGCGCCTGGACTACTAGATATCATCTTCGAAATGACAGGATCTCTAAAATATAAACTGGGCACCCTCAATTTCAGTTCTCAGCTTAAGTTCCCTGAGGAAGAAGTTTTTCAAGCGCCTGGACTACTAGATATCATTTTCGAAATGACGGGATCTTTAAAATATAAACCATCTATCCTCAATTTCAGTTCTCAGCTTAAGTTCCCTGAGGATGATGTTTTTCAAGCGCATGGACTACTAGATATCATTTTCGAAATGACGGGATGTTTAAAATATAAACCAGGTATCCTCAATTTCAGTTCTCAGATTAAGTTCCATGAGAAAGATGCTTTTCAAGCACCTGGACTACTAGATATAATTTTCAAAGTGACGGAATCTCTAAAATATAAACCACGTATCTTAAAATTCAGTTCTCAGCTTAAGTTCCCTGAGGAAGATGTTTTTCAAGCACCTGAACTACTAGATGTAATTTTTAGAATGACTGGATCATTGAGGTACCATTCGGATATCTTAATTTTGATTTCAGAACTTAAATTCCCTGATGAAGTTGTTTTTCAAGCACCTGGACTACTAGATATAATTTTCAAAATGACGGGATCTCTAAAATATAAACCAGGTATCTTAAACTTCAGTTCTCAGCTTAAGTTCCCTGAGGAAGATGTTTTTCAAGCGCCTGGACTACTAGATATCATTTTCGAAATGACAGGATCTTTCAAATATAAACTGGGCACCCTCAATTTCATTTCTCAGATTAAGTTCCCTGAGAAAGATGCTTTTTAAGCACCTGGAATACTAGCTATAATTTTCATAATGACGGGATCTCTAAATTATAAACTAGGTATCTTAAACTTCAGTTCTCAGCTTAAGTTCCCTGAGGAAGATGTTTTTTAAGCACCTGAACTACTAGATGTAATTTTTAGAATGACTCGATCATTGAAGTACCATTCGGATATCTTAATTTTGATTTCAGAACTTAAATTCCCTGATGAAGTTGTTTTTCAAGCACCTGGCCTACTAGATATAATTTTCAAAATGACGGGATCTCTAAAATATAAACCAGGTATCTTAAACTTCAGTTCTCAGCTTATGTTCCCTGAGGAAGATGTTTTTCAAGCGCCTGGACTACTAGATATCATTTTCGAAATGAGAGGATCTCTAAAATATAAACTGGCATCTTAGATTTCAGTTCACAGCTTAAGTTCCCTGAGAAAGATACTTTTTAAGCACATGGACTACTAGATATCATTTTCAACGTGACAGGATCTCTAAAATATAAACTGGGCATCTTAATTTCAGTTCACAGCTTAAGTTCCCTGAGAAAGATACTTTTTAAGCACATGGACTACTAGATGTAATTTTTAGAATGACTGGATCATTGAGGTACCATTCGGATATCTTAATTTTGATTTCAGAACTTAAATTCCCTGATGAAGTTGTTTTTTAAGCACCTGGACTACTAGATATAATTTTCAAAATGACGGGATCTCTAAAATATAAACCAGGTATCTTAATTTTGACTTCTCAGCTTAAATTCCCTGAGGAAGAGGTTTTTCAAGCGCCTGGACTACTAGATATCATTTTCGAAATGACGGGATGTTTAAAATATAAACCAGGTATCCTCAATTTCAGTTCTCAGCTTAAGTTCCATGAGAAAGATGCTTTTCAAGCACCTGGACTACTAGATATAATTTTCAAAGTGACGGGATCTCTAAATTATAAACTAGGTATCTTAAACTTCAGTTCTCAGCTTAAGTTCCCTGAGGAAGATGTTTTTCAAGCACCTGAACTACTAGATGTAATTTTTAGAATGACTGGATCATTGAGGTACCATTCGGATGTCTTAATTTTGATTTCAGAACTTAAATTCCCTGATGAAGTTGTTTTTCAAGCACCTGGACTACTAGATATAATTTTCAAAATGACGGGATCTCTAAAATATAAACCAGGTATCTTAAAATTCAGTTCTCATCTTAAGTTCCCTGAGGAAGAGGTTTTTCAAGCGCATGGACTTCTAGATATCATTTTCGAATTGACTGGATGTTTAAAATATAAACCAGGTATCCTCAATTTCAGTCCTCAGCTTAAGTTCCATGAGAAAGATGCTTTTCAAGCACCTGGACTACTAGATATAATTTTCAAAACGACGGGATCTCTAAATTATAAACTAGGTATCTTAAACTTCAGTTCTCAGCTTAAGTTCCCTGAGGAAGATGTTTTTCAAGCACCTGAACTACTAGATGTAATTTTTAGAATGACTGGATCATTGAGGTACCATTCGGATATCTTAATTTTGATGTCAGAACTTAAATTCCCTGATGAAGTTGTTTTTCAAGCACCTGGACTACTAGATATAATTTTCAAAATGACGGGATCTCTAAAATATAAACCAGGTATCTTAAACTTCAGTTCTCAGCTTAAGTTCCCTGAGGAAGATGTTTTTCAAGCGCCTGGACTACTAGATATCATTTTCGAAATGACAGGATCTTTCAAATATAAACGGGGCACCCTCAATTTCATTTCTCAGATTAAGTTCCCTGAGAAAGATGCTTTTTAAGCACCTGGAATACTAGCTATAATTTTCAAAATGACGGGATCTCTAAAATATAAACGAGGTATCTTAAATTTCAGTTCTCAGCTTAAGTTCCCTGAGGAAGATGTTTTTCAAGCACCTGGACTACTAGATGTAATTTTTAGAATGACTGGATCATTGGAGTACCAATCGGATATCTTAATTTTGATTTCTCAGCTTAAATTCCCTGATGAAGATGTTTTTCAAGCACCTGGACTACTAAATATAATTTTCAAAGTGACGGGATCTCTGAAATATAAACTAGGTGTCTTAAACTTCAGTTCTCTGCTTAAGTTCCCTGAGGAAGATGTTTTTCAAGCACCTGGACTACTAGATATAATTTTCAAAGTGACGGGATCTCTAAAATATAAACCAGGTATCTTAAAATTCAGTTCTCTGCTTAAGTTCCCTGAGGAAGATGTTTTGCAAGCACCTGGACTACTAGATATCATCTTCGAAATGACAGGATCTCTAAAATATAAACTGGGCACCCTCAATTTCAGTTCTCAGCTTAAGTTCCCTGAGAACGATGCTTTTAAGCACCTGGACTACTAGATATAATTTTCAAAATGACGGGATCTCTAAAATATAAACTAGGTATCTTAAATTTCAGTTCTCAGCTTAAGTTCCCTGAGGAAGATGTTTTTCAAGCGCCTGGACTACTAGATATCATTTTCGAAATGAGAGGATCTCTAAAATATAAACTGGGCATCTTAGATTTCAGTTCACAGCTTAAGTTCCCTGAGAAAGATACTTTTTAAGCACATGGACTACTAGATATAATTTTCAAAGTGACAGGATCTCTAAAATATAAACTGGGCATCTTAAATTTCAGTTCACAGCTTAAGTTCCCTGAGAAAGATGCTTTTCAAGCACCTGGACTACTAGATATAATTTTCAAAGTGACGGGATCTCTGAAATATAAACTAGGTGTCTTAAACTTCAGTTCTCAGCTTAAGTTCCCTGAGGAAGACGTTTTTCAAGCACCTGGACTACTAGATATAATTTTCAAAATGACGGGATCTCTAAAATATAAACCAGGTATCTTAAACTTCAGTTCTCAGCTTAAGTTCCCTGAGGCAGATGTTTCTCAAGCGCCTGGACTACTAGATATCATCTTCGAAATGACAGGATCTCTAAAATATAAACTGGGCACCCTCAATTTCAGTTCTCAGCTTAAGTTCCCTGAGAAGGATGCTTTTTAAGCACCTGGACTACTAGATATAATTTTCAAAGTGACGGGATCTCTAAAATATAAACCAGGTATCCTTAAATTCAGTTCTCAGCTTAAGTTCCCTGAGGAAGATGTTTTTCAAGCGCCTGGACTATTACATATCATTTTCGAAATGACAGGATCTCTAAAATATAAACTGGTCATCTCAAATTTCAGATCACAGATTAAGTTCCCTGAGAAAGTTACTTTTTAAGCACATGTACTACTAGATATAATTTTAAAAGTGACGGGATCTATGAAATATAAACTAGGTATCTTAAATTTCAGTTCTCAGCTTAAGTTCCCTGAGGAAGATGTTTTTCAAGCGCCTGGACTACTAGATATCATTTTCTAAATGACAGGATCTCTAAAATATAAACTGCGCATTTTAAATTTCAGTTCTCAGCTTAAGTTCCCTGAGAAAGATGCTTTTTAAGCACCTGGACTACTAGATATAATTTTCAAAATGACGGGATCTTTAAAATATAAACCAGGTATCTTAAATTTCAGTTCTCAGCTTAAGTTCCCTGAGGAAGATGTTTTTCAAGCGCCTGGACTACTAGATATCATTTTCGAAATGAGAGGATCTCTAAAATATAAACTGGGCATCTTAGATTTCAGTTCACAGCTTACGTTCCCTGAGAAAGATACTTTTTAAGCACATGGACTACTAGGTATAATTTTCAAAGTGACGGGATCTCTGAAATATAAACTAGGTGTCTTAAACTTCAGTTCTCAGCTTAACTTCCCTGAGGAATATGTTTTTCAAGCACCTGGACTACTAGATATAATTTTCAAAATGACGGGATCTCTAAAATATAAACCAGGTATCTTAAATTTCAGTTCTCAGCTCAAGTTCCCTGAGGAAGATGTTTTTCAAGCGCCTGGACTACTAGATATCATCTTCGAAATGACAGGATCTCTAAAATATAAACTGGGCACCCTCAATTTCAGTTCTCAGCTTAAGTTCCCTTAGAACGATGCTTTTTAAGCACCTGGACTACTAGATATAATTTTCAAAATGACGGGATCTCTAAAATATAAACCAGGTATCTTAAATTTCAGTTCTCAGCTTAAGTTCCCTCAGGAAGATGTTTTTCAAGCGCCTGGACTACTAGATATCATTTTCGAAATGAGAGGATCTCTAAAATATAAACTGGGCATCTTAGATTTCAGTTCACAGCTTAAGTTCCCTGAGAAAGATACTTTTTAAGCACATGGACTACTAGATATCATTTTCAAAATGACAGGACCTCTAAAATATAAACTGGGCATCTTAAATTTCAGTTATCAGCTTACGTTCCCTGAGAAAGATGCTTTTTAAGCACATGGACAACTAGATATAATTTTCAAAGTGACGGGATCTCTGAAATATAAACTAGGTGTCTTAAACTTCAGTTCTCAGCTTAAGTTCCCTGAGGAAGACGTTTTTCAAGCACCTGGACTACTAGATATAATTTTCAAAATGACGGGATCTCTAAAATATAAACCAGGTATCTTAAACTTCAGTTCTCAGCTTAAGTTCCCTGAGGAAGATGTTTTTCAAGCGCCTGGACTACTAGATATCATCTTCGAAATGACAGGATCTCTAAAATATAAACTGGGCACCCTCAATTTCAGTTCTCAGCTTAAGTTCCCTGAGAAGAATGCTTTTTAAGCACCTGGACCACTAGATATAATTTTCAAATTGTCGGGATCTCTAAAATATAAACCAGGTATCCTTAAATTCAGTTCTCAGCTTAAGTTCCCTGAGGAAGAAGGTTTTCAAGCGCCTGGACTACTACATATCATTTTCGAAATGACAGGATCTCTAAAATATAAACTGGGCATGTTAAATTTTAGTTCACAGCTTAAGTTCCCTGAGAAAGATACTTTTTAAGCACATGGACTACTAAATATAATTTTTAAAATGACGGGATCTCTGAAATATAAACCAGGTATCTTAAAATTCAGTTCTCTGCTTAAGTTCCCTGAGGAAGATGTTTTTCAAGCACCTGGACTACTAGGTATAATTTTCAAAGTGACGGGATCTCTAAAATATAAACCAGGTATCTTAAAATTCAGTTCTCTGCTTAAGTTCCCTGAGGAAGATGTTTTTCGAGCGCCTGGACTACTAGATATCATCTTCGAAATGACAGGATCTCTAAAATATAAACTGGGCACCCTCAATTTCAGTTCTCAGCTTAAGTTCCCTGAGAATGATGCTTTTTAAGCACCTGGACTACTAGATATAGTTTTCAAAGTGACGGGATCTCTACAATATAAACCAGGTATCCTAAAATTCAGTTCTCAGCTTACTTTCCCTGATGAAGAAGTTATTCAATCGCATGGACTACTAGATATCATTTTCGAAATGACAGGAACTCTAAAATATAAACTGGGCATCTTAAATTTCAGTTCTCAGCTTAAGTTCCCTGAGAAAGATGCTTTTCAAGCACCTGGACGACTAGATGTAATTTTCAAAATGACGGGATCTCTAAAATATAAACCAGGTATCTTAAATTTCAGTTCTCAGCTTAAGCTCCCTATGGAAGATGTTTTTCAAGCGCCTGGACTACTAGATATCATCTTCGAAATGACAGGATCTCTAAAATATAAACTGGGCACCCTCAATTTCAGTTCTCAGCTTAAGTTCCGTGAGGAAGATGTTTTTCACGCGCCTGGACTACTAGATATCATTTTCGAAATGACGTGATCTTTAAAATATAAACCAGGTATCCTCAATTTCAGTTCTCAGCTTAAATTCCCTGAGGAAGAGGTTTTTCAAGCGCCTGGACTACTAAATATCATTTTCGAAATGACGGGATGTTTAAAATATAAACCAGGTATCCTCAATTTCAGTTCTCAACTTAAGTTCCATGAGAAAGATGCTTTTCAAGCACCTGGACTACTAGATATAATTTTCAAAGTGACGGGATCTCTAAATTATAAACTAGGTATCTTAAACTTCAGTTCTCAGCTTAAGTTCCCTGAGGAAGATGTTTTTCAAGCACCTGAACTACTAGATGTAATTTTTAGAATGACTGGATCATTGAGGTACCATTCGGATATCTTAATTTTGATTTCAGAACTTTAATTCCCTGATGAAGTTGTTTTTCAAGCACCTGGACTACTAGATATAATTTTCAAAATGACGGGATCTCTAAAATATAAACCAGGTATCTTAAACTTCAGTTCTCAGCTTAAGTTCCCTGAGGAAGATGTTTTTCAAGCACCTGGACTACTAGATATCATTTTCGAAATGACAGGATCTTTCAAATATAAACTGGGCACCCTCAATTTCATTTCTCAGATTAAGTTCCCTGAGAAAGATGCTTTTTAAGCACCTGGAATACTAGCTATAATTTTCATAATGACGGGATCTCTAAATTATAAACTAGGTATCTTAAACTTCAGTTCTCAGCTTAAGTTCCCTGAGGAAGATGTTTTTCAAGCACCTGAACTACTAGATGTAATTTTTAGAATGACTGGATCATTGAAGTACCATTCGGATATCTTAATTTTGATTTCAGAACTTAAATTCCCTGATGAAGTTGTTTTTCAAGCACCTGGACTACTAGATATAATTTTCAAAATGACGGGATCTCTAAAATATAAACCAGGTATCTTAAACTTCAGTTCTCAGCTTATGTTCCATGAGGAAGATGTTTTTCAAGCGCCTGGACTACTAGATATCATTTTCGAAATGACAGGATCTCTAAAATATAAACTGGGCACCCTCAATTTCAGTTCTCAGCTTAAGTTCCCTGAGGACGATGTTTTTTAAGCACCTGGACAACTAGATATAATTTTCAAAATTACGGGATCTCTAAAATATGAACTAGGTATCTTAAATTTCAGTTCTCAGCTTAAGTTCCCTGAGGAAGATGTTTTTCAAGCGCCTGGACTACTAGATATCATTTTCGAAATGAGAGGATCTCTAAAATATAAACTGGGCATCTTAGATTTCAGTTCACAGCTTAAGTTCCCTGAGAAAGATACTTTTTAAGCACATGGACTACTAGATATCATTTTCAACGTGACAGGATCTCTAAAATATAAACTGGGCATCTTAATTTCCAGTTCACAGCTTAAGTTCCCTGAGAAAGATACTTTTTAAGCACATGGACTACTAGATATAATTTTCGAAATGACAGGATCTCTAAAATTTGAACTGTGCATCTTAAATTTCAGTTCTCAGCTTAAGTTCCCTGAGAAAGATTCTTTTCAAGCACCTGGACTACTAGGTATAATTTTCAAAATGACGGGATCTCTAAATTATAAACTAGGTATCTTAAACTTCAGTTTTCAGCTTAAGTTCCCTGAGGAAGATGTTTTTCAAGCGCCTGGACTACTAGATATCATTTTCGAAATGACAGGATCTCTAAAATATAAACTGGGCATCTTAAATTTCAGTTCTCAGCTTAAGTTCCCTGAGAACGATGCTTTTTAAGCACCTGGACCACTAGATATAATTGTCAGAGTGACGGGATCTCTAAAATATAAACCAGGTATCTTAGATTGCAGTTCTCAGCTTAAGTTTCCTGAGGAAGAAGTTTTTCAAGCGCCTGGACGACTAGATATCATTTTCGAAATGACAGGATCTCTAAAATATAAACTGGGCACCCTCAATTTCAGTTCTCAGCTTAAGTTCCCTGAGAACGATGCTTTTTAAGCACATGGACTACTAGATATAATTTACAAAATAACGGGATCTCTAAAATATAAACCAGGTATCTTAAATTTCAGTTCTCAGCTTAAGTTCCCTGAGGAAGAAGTTTTTCAAGCGCCTGGACTACTAGATATCATGTTCGAAATGACAGGATCTCTAAAATATAAACTGGGCATCTTAAATTTCAGTTCACAGCTTAAGTTCCCTGAGAAAGATACTTTTTAAGCACATGGACTAATAGATATAATTTTCAAAGTGACGGGATCTCTGAAATATAAACTAGGTATCTTAAATTTCAGTTCTCAGCTTAAGTTCCCTGAGGAAGATGTTTTTCAAGCGCCTGGACTACTAGATATCATTTTCGAAATGAGAGGATCTCTAAAATATAAACTGGTCATCTCAAATTTCAGTTCACAGCTTAAGTTCCCTGAGAAAGTTACTTTTTAAGCACATGGACTACTAGATATAATTTTCAAAGTGACGGGATCTCTGAAATATAAACTAGGTGTCTTAAACTTCAGTTCTCAGCTTAAGTACCCTGAGAAAGATGCTTTTTAAGCACCTGGACTACTAGATATAATTTTCGAAATGACAGGATCTCTAAAATTTAAACTGTGCATCTTAAATTTCAGTTCTCAGCTTAAGTTCCCTGAGAAAGATTCTTTTCAAGCACCTGGACTACTAGGTATAATTTTCAAAATGACGGGATCTCTAAATTATAAACTAGGTATCTTAAATTTCAGTTCTCAGCTTATGTTCCCTGAGGAAGATGTTTTTCAAGCGCCTGGACTACTAGATATCATTTTCGAAATGACAGGATCTCTAAAATATAAACTGGGCAACTTAAATTTCAGTTCTCAGCTTAAGTACCGTGAGAAAGATGATTTTTAAGCACATGGACCACTAGATATCATTTTCGAAATGACAGGATCTCTAAAATTTAAACTGTGCATCTTAATTTCAGTTCACAGCTTAAGTTCTTTGAGAAAGATACTTTTTAAGCACATGGACTACTAGATATAATTTTCAAAATGACGGGATCTCTAAATTATAAACTAGGTATCTTAAACTTCAGTTCTCAGCTTAAGTTCCCTGAGGAAGATGTTTTTCAAAGCGCCAGGACTACTAGATATCATTTTCGAAATGACAGGATCTCTAAAATATAAACTGGGCATTTTAAATTTCAGTTCTCAGCTTAAGTACCCTGAGAAAGATGCTTTTTAAGCACCTGGACTACTAGATATAATTTTGGAAATGACAGGATCTCTAAAATTTAAACTGTGCATCTTAAATTTCAGTTCTCAGCTTAAGTTCCCTGAGAAAGATGCTTTTCAAGCACCTGGACTACTAGGTATAATTTTCAAAATGACGGGATCTCTAAATTATAAACTAGGTATCTTAAACTTCAGTTCTCAGCTTAAGTTCCCTGAGGAAGATGTTTTTCAAGCGCCTGGACTACTAGATATCATTTTCGAAATGACAGGATCTTTCAAATATAAACTGGGCACCCTCAATTTCATTTCTCAGATTAAGTTCCCTGAGAAAGATGCTTTTTAAGCACCTGGAATACTAGCTATAATTTTCATAATGACGGGATCTCTAAATTATAAACTAGGTATCTTAAACTTCAGTTCTCAGCTTAAGTTCCCTGAGGAAGATGTTTTTCAAGCACCTGAACTACTAGATGTAATTTTTAGAATGACTGGATCATTGAAGTACCATTCGGATATCTTAATTTTGATTTCAGAACTTAAATTCCCTGATGAAGTTGTTTCTCAAGCACCTGGACTACTAGATATAATTTTCAAAATGACGGGATCTCTAAAATATAAACCAGGTATCTTAAACTTCAGTTCTCAGCTTATGTTCCCTGAGGAAGATGTTTTTCAAGCGCCTGGACTACTAGATATCATTTTCGAAATGACAGGATCTCTAAAATATAAACTGGGCACCCTCAATTTCAGTTCTCAGCTTAAGTACCCTGAGAACAATGCTTTTTAAGCACCTGGACTACTAGATATAATTTTCAAAATGACGGGATCTCTAAAATATGAACTAGGTATCTTAAATTTCAGTTCTCAGCTTAAGTTCCCTGAGGAAGATGTTTTTCAAGCGCCTGGACTACTAGATATCATTTTCAGAAATCAGAGGATCTCTAAAATATAAACTGGGCATCTTAGATTTCAGTTCACAGCTTAAGTTCCCTGAGAAAGATACTTTTTAAGCACATGGACTACTAGATATCATTTTCAAAGTGACAGGATCTCTAAAATATAAACTGGGCATCTTAATTTCAGTTCACAGCTTAAGTTCCCTGAGAAAGATACTTTTTAAGCACATGGACTACTAGATATAAATTTTCGAAATGACAGGATCTCTAAAATTTGAACTGTGCATCTTAAATTTCAGTTCTCAGCTTAAGTTCCCTGAGAAAGATTCTTTTCAAGCACCTGGACTACTAGGTATAATTTTCAAAATGACGGGATCTCTAAATTATAAACTAGGTATCTTAAACTTCAGTTCTCAGCTTAAGTTCCCTGAGGAAGATGTTTTTCAAGCGCCTGGACTACTAGATATCATTTTCGAAATGACAGGATCTCTAAAATATAAACTGGGCATCTTAAATTTCAGTTCTCAGCTTAAGTACCCTGAGAAAGATACTTTTTAAGCACCTGGACTACTAGATATAATTTTCAAAATGACAGGATCTCTAAAATATAAACCAGGTATCTTAGATTTCAGTTCTCAGCTTATGTTCCCTGAGGAAGAAGTTTTTCAAGCGCCTGGACGACGAGATATCATTTTCGAAATGACAGGATCTCTAAAATATAAACTGGGCACCCTCAATTTCAGTTCTCAGCTTAAGTTCCCTGAGAATGATGCTTTTTAAGCACCTGGACTACTAGATATAATTTTCAAAATGACGGGATCTTTAAAATATAAACCAGGTATCTTAGATTTCAGTTCTCAGCTTATGTTCCCTGAGGAAGATGTTTTTCAAGCGCCTGGACGACGAGATATCATTTTCGAAATGACAGGATCTCTAAAATATAAACTGGGCACCCTCAATTTCAGTTCTCAGCTTAAGTTCCCTGAGAACGATGCTTTTTAAGCACCTGGACTACTAGATATAATTTTCAAAATGACGGGATCTCTAAAATATGAACTAGGTATCTTAAATTTCATTTCTCAGCTTAAGTTCCCTGAGGAAGATGTTTTTCAAGCGCCTGGAATACTAGATATCATTTTCGAAATGAGAGGATCTCTAAAATATAAACTGGGCATCTTAGATTTCAGTTCACAGCTTAAGTTCCCTGAGAAAGATACTTTTTAAGCACATGGACTACTAGATATCATTTTCAAAGTGACAGGATCTCTAAAATATAAACTGGGCATCTTAATTTCAGTTCACAGCTTAAGTTCCCTGAGAAAGATACTTTTTAAGCACATGGACTACTAGATATAATTTTCGAAATGACAGGATCTCTAAAATTTGAACTGTGCATCTTAAATTTCAGTTCTAAGCTTAAGTTCCCTGAGAAAGATTCTTTTCAAGCACCTGGACTACTAGGTATAATTTTCAAAATGACGGGATCTCTAAATTATAAACTAGGTATCTTAAACTTCAGTTCTCAGCTTAAGTTCCCTGAGGAAGATGTTTTTCAAGCGCCTGGACTACTAGATATCATTTTCGAAATGAGAGGATCTCTAAAATATAAACTGGGCATCTTAGATTTCAGTTCACAGCTTAAGTTCCCTGAGAAAGATACTTTTTAAGCACATGGACTACTAGATATCATTTTCAAAGTGACAGGATCTCTAAAATATAAACTGGGCATCTTAATTTCAGTTCACAGCTTAAGTTCCCTGAGAAAGATACTTTTTAAGCACATGGACTACTAGATATAATTTTCGAAATGACAGGATCTCTAAAATTTGAACTGTGCATCTTAAATTTCAGTTCTCAGCTTAAGTTCCCTGAGAAAGATTCTTTTCAAGCACCTGGACTACTAGGTATAATTTTCAAAATGACGGGATCTCTAAATTATAAACTAGGTATCTTAAACTTCAGTTCTCAGCTTAAGTTCCCTGAGGAAGATGTTTTTCAAGCGCCTGGACTACTAGATATCATTTTCGAAATGACAGGATCTCTAAAATATAAACTGGGCATCTTAAATTTCAGTTCTCAGATTAAGTACCGTGAGAAAGATGTTTTTCAAGCACCTGGACTACTAGATATAATTTTCAAAATGACAGGATCTCTAAAATATAAACCAGGTATCTTAGATTTCAGTTCTCAGCTTAAGTTCCCTGAGGACGAAGTTTTTCAAGCGCCTGGAGTACTGGATATCATTTTCGAAATGACAGGATCTCTAAAATATAAACCGGGCACCCTCAATTTCAGTTCTCAGCTTAAGTTCCCTGAGAACGATGCTTTTAAGCACCTGGACTACTAGATATAATTTTCAAAATGACGGGATCTCTAAAATATAAACTAGGTATCTTAAATTTCAGTTCTCAGCTTAAGTTCCCTGAGGAAGAAGTTTTTCAAGCGCCTGGACTACTAGATATCATTTTCGAAATGACAGGATCTCTAAAATATAAACTGGGCATCTTAAATTTCAGTTCACAGCTTAAGTTCCCTGAGAAAGATACTTTTTAAGCACATGGACTAATAGATATAATTTTCAAAGTGACGGGATCTCTGAAATATAAACTAGGTATCTTAAATTTCAGTTCTCAGCTTAAGTTCCCTGAGGAAGATGTTTTTCAAGCGCCTGGACTACTAGATATCATTTTCGAAATGAGAGGATCTCTAAAATATAAACTGGGCATCTTAAATTTCAGTTCACAGCTTAAGTTCCCTGAGAAAGATACTTTTTAAGCACATGGACTACTAGATATAATTTTCAAAGTGACGGGATCTCTGAAATATAAACTAGGTGTCTTAAACTTCAGTTCTCAGCTTAAGTACCCTGAGAAAGATGCTTTTTAAGCACCTGGACTACTAGATATAATTTTCGAAATGACAGGATCTCTAAAATTTAAACTGTGCATCTTAAATTTCAGTTCTCAGCTTAAGTTCCCTGAGAAAGATTCTTTTCAAGCACCTGGACTACTAGGTATAATTTTCAAAATGACGGGATCTCTAAATTATAAACTAGGTATCTTAAACTTCAGTTCTCAGCTTAAGTTCCCTGAGGAAGATGTTTTTCAAGCGCCTGGACTACTAGATATCATTTTCGAAATAACAGGATCTCTAAAATATAAACTGGGCATCTTAAATTTCAGTTCTCAGCTTAAGTACCCTGAGAAAGATGCTTTTTAAGCACCTGGACTACTAGATATAATTTTCGAAATGACAGGATGTCTAAAATTTAAACTGTGCATCTTAATTTCAGTTCACAGCTTAAGTTCTTTGAGAAAGATACTTTTTAAGCACATGGACTACTAGATATAATTTTCAAAATGACGGGATCTCTAAAATATAAACCAGGTATCTTAAACTTCAGTTCTCAGCTTAAGTTCCCTGAGGAAGATGTTTTTCAAGCGCCTGGACGACTAGATTTCTTACTCGAAATGACAGGATCTCTAAAATATAATCTGGTCACCATAAAATTTAAGTTCTCAGCTTAAGTACCCTGAGAAAGATGATTTTTAAGCACCTGGACTACTAGATATAATTTTCAAATTGACAGGATCTCTAAAATTTAAACTGTGCATCTTAATTTCAGTTCACAGCTTAAGTTCTTTGAGAAAGATACTTTTTAAGCACATGGACTACTAGATATAATTTTCAAAATGACGGGATCTCTAAATTATAAACTAGGTATCTTAAACTTCAGTTCTCAGCTTAAGTTCCCTGAGGAAGATGTTTTTTCAAGCGCCAGGACTACTAGATATCATTTTCGAAATGACAGGATCTCTAAAATATAAACTGGGCATTTTAAATTTCAGTTCTCAGCTTAAGTACCCTGAGAAAGATGCTTTTTAAGCACCTGGACTACTAGATATAATTTTGGAAATGACAGGATCTCTCTAAAATTTAAACTGTGCATCTTAAATTTCAGTTCTCAGCTTAAGTTCCCTGAGAAAGATGCTTTTCAAGCACCTGGACTACTAGGTATAATTTTCAAAATGACGGGATCTCTAAATTATAAACTAGGTATCTTAAACTTCAGTTCTCAGCTTAAGTTCCCTGAGGAAGATGTTTTTCAAGCGCCTGGACTACTAGATATCATTTTCGAAATGACAGGATCTTTCAAATATAAACTGGGCACCCTCAATTTCATTTCTCAGATTAAGTTCCCTGAGAAAGATGCTTTTTAAGCACCTGGAATACTAGCTATAATTTTCATAATGACGGGATCTCTAAATTATAAACTAGGTATCTTAAACTTCAGTTCTCAGCTTAAGTTCCCTGAGGAAGATGTTTTTCAAGCACCTGAACTACTAGATGTAATTTTTAGAATGACTGGATCATTGAAGTACCATTCGGATATCTTAATTTTGATTTCAGAACTTAAATTCCCTGATGAAGTTGTTTCTCAAGCACCTGGACTACTAGATATAATTTTCAAAATGACGGGATCTCTAAAATATAAACCAGGTATCTTAAACTTCAGTTCTCAGCTTATGTTCCCTGAGGAAGATGTTTTTCAAGCGCCTGGACTACTAGATATCATTTTCGAAATGACAGGATCTCTAAAATATAAACTGGGCACCCTCAATTTCAGTTCTCAGCTTAAGTACCCTGAGAACAATGCTTTTTAAGCACCTGGACTACTAGATATAATTTTCAAAATGACGGGATCTCTAAAATATGAACTAGGTATCTTAAATTTCAGTTCTCAGCTTAAGTTCCCTGAGGAAGATGTTTTTCAAGCGCCTGGACTACTAGATATCATTTTCGAAATCAGAGGATCTCTAAAATATAAACTGGGCATCTTAGATTTCAGTTCACAGCTTAAGTTCCCTGAGAAAGATACTTTTTAAGCACATGGACTACTAGATATCATTTTCAAAGTGACAGGATCTCTAAAATATAAACTGGGCATCTTAATTTCAGTTCACAGCTTAAGTTCCCTGAGAAAGATACTTTTTAAGCACATGGACTACTAGATATAATTTTCGAAATGACAGGATCTCTAAAATTTGAACTGTGCATCTTAAATTTCAGTTCTCAGCTTAAGTTCCCTGAGAAAGATTCTTTTCAAGCACCTGGACTACTAGGTATAATTTTCAAAATGACGGGATCTCTAAATTATAAACTAGGTATCTTAAACTTCAGTTCTCAGCTTAAGTTCCCTGAGGAAGATGTTTTTCAAGCGCCTGGACTACTAGATATCATTTTCGAAATGACAGGATCTCTAAAATATAAACTGGGCATCTTAAATTTCAGTTCTCAGATTAAGTACCGTGAGAAAGATGTTTTTCAAGCACCTGGACTACTAGATATAATTTTCAAAATGACGGGATCTCTAAAATATAAACCAGGTATCTTAGATTTCAGTTCTCAGCTTAAGTTCCCTGAGGAAGAAGTTTTTCAAGCGCCTGGACGACGAGATATCATTTTCGAAATGACAGGATCTCTAAAATATAAACTGGGCACCCTCAATTTCAGTTCTCAGCTTAAGTTCCCTGAGAATGATGCTTTTTAAGCACCTGGACTACTAGATATAATTTTCAAAATGACAGGATCTCTAAAATATAAACCAGGTATCATAGATTTCAGTTCTCAGCTTATGTTCCCTGAGGAAGATGTTTTTCAAGCGCCTGGACTACTAGATATCATTTTCGAAATGACAGGATCTCTAAAATATAAACTGGGCACCCTCAATTTCAGTTCTCAGCTTAAGTTCCCTGAGAATGATGCTTTTTAAGCACCTGGAATACTATATAATTTTCAAAAAGACGGGATCTCTAAAATATGAACTAGGTATCTTAAATTTCACTTCTCAGCTTAAGTTTATTGAGGAAGATTTTTTTCAAGCGCCTGGACTACTAGATATCATTTTCGAAATGACAGGATCTCTAAAATATAAAACTGGGCATATTAAATTTCAGTTCACAGCTTAAGTTCCCTGTGAAAGATACTTTTTAAGCACATGGACTACTAGATATCATTTTCAAAGTGACAGGATCTCTAAAATATAAACTGGGCATCTTAATTTCAGTTCACAGCTTAAGTTCCCTGAGAAAGATACTTTTTAAGCACATGGACTACTAGATATAATTTTCGAAATGACAGGATCTCTAAAATTTGAACTGTGCATCTTAAATTTCAGTTCTCAGCTTAAGTTCCCTGAGAAAGATTCTTTTCAAGCACCTGGACTACTAGGTATAATTTTCAAAATGACGGGATCTCTAAATTATAAACTAGGTATCTTAAACTTCAGTTCTCAGCTTAAGTTCCCTGAGGAAGATGTTTTTCAAGCGCCTGGACTACTAGATATCATTTTCGAAATGAGAGGATCTCTAAAATATAAACTGGGCATCTTAGATTTCAGTTCACAGCTTAAGTTCCCTGAGAAAGATACTTTTTAAGCACATGGACTACTAGATATCATTTTCAAAGTGACAGGATCTCTAAAATATAAACTGGGCATCTTAATTTCAGTTCACAGCTTAAGTTCCCTGAGAAAGATACTTTTTAAGCACATGGACTACTAGATATAATTTTCGAAATGACAGGATCTCTAAAATTTGAACTGTGCATCTTAAATTTCAGTTCTCAGCTTAAGTTCCCTGAGAAAGATTCTTTTCAAGCACCTGGACTACTAGGTATAATTTTGAAAATGACGGGATCTCTAAATTATAAACTAGGTATCCTTAAATTCAGTTCTCAGCTTAAGTTCCCTGAGGAAGATGTTTTTCAAGCGCCTGGACTACTAGATATCATTTTCGAAATGACAGGATCTCTAAAATATAAACTGGGCATCTTAAATTTCAGTTCTCAGCTTAAGTACCCTGAGAACGATGCTTTTTAAGCACCTGGACTACTAGATATAATTTTCAAAATGACGGGATCTCTGAAATATAAACTAGGTGTCTTAAACTTCAGTTCTCAGCTTAAGTACCCTGAGAAAGATGCTTTTTAAGCACCTGGACTACTAGATATAATTTTCGAAATGACAGGATCTCTAAAATTTAAACTGTGCATCTTAAATTTCAGTTCTCAGCTTAAGTTCCCTGAGAAAGATTCTTTTCAAGCACCTGGACTACTAGGTATAATTTTCAAAATGACGGGATCTCTAAATTATAAACTAGGTATCTTAAACTTCAGTTCTCAGCTTAAGTTCCCTGAGGAAGATGTTTTTCAAGCGCCTGGACTACTAGATATCATTTTCGAAATGACAGGATCTCTAAAATATAAACTGGGCATCTTAAATTTCAGTTCTCAGCTTAAGTACCCTGAGAAAGATGCTTTTTAAGCACCTGGACTACTAGATATAATTTTCAAAATGACAGGATCTCTAAAATTTAAACTGTGCATCTTAATTTCAGTTCACAGCTTAAGTTCTTTGAGAAAGATACTTTTTAAGCACATGGACTACTAGATATAATTTTCAAAATGACGGGATCTCTAAAATATAAACCAGGTATCATAAATTTCAGTTCTCAGCTTAAGTTCCTTGAGGAAGATGTTTTTCAAGCGCCTGGACTACTAGATATCATAATCGAAATGACTGGATCTCTAAAATATAAACTGGGCAACTGAAATTACAGTTCTCAGCTTAAGTACCGTGAGAAAGATGCTTTTTATGCACCTGGACTACTAGATATAATTTTCGAAATGACAGGATCTCTAAAATATAAACTGAGCATCTTAAATTTCAGTTCTCAGCTTAGGTTCCCTGAGGAAGATGTTTTTCAAGCGCCTGGACTACTAGATATAATTTTCGAAATGACAGGATCTCTAAAATATAAACTGGGCATCTTAAATTTCAGTTCTCAGCTTAAGTTCCCTGAGGAAGATGTTTTTCAAGCGCCTGGACTACTAGATATCATTTTCGAAATGACAGGATCTCTAAAATATAAACTGGGCATCTTAAATTTCAGTTCTCAGCTTAAGTACCCTGAGAAAGATGCTTTTTAAGCACCTGGACTACTAGATATAATTTTCAAAATGACAGGATCTCTAAAATATAAACTGTGCATCTTAATTTCAGTTCACAGCTTAAGTTCTTTGAGAAAGATACTTTTTAAGCACATGGACTACTAGATATAATTTTCAAAATGACGGGATCTCTAAAATATAAACCAGGTATCTTAAATTTCAGTTCTCAGCTTAAGTTCCCTGAGGAAGATGTTTTTCAAGCACCTGGACTACTAGATGTAATTTTTAGAATGACTGGATCATTGAAGTACCATTCGGATATCTTAATTTTGATTTCTGAGCTTAAATTCCCTGACGCAGTTGTTTTTCAAGCACCTGAAATACTAGATATAATTTTCAAAATGACGGGATCTCTAAAATATAAACCAGGTACCTTAAAGTTCAGTTCTCAGCTTATGTTCCCTGAGGAAGAAGTTTTTCAAGCGCCTGGACGACGAGATATCATTTTCGAAATGACAGGATCTCTAAAATATAAACTGGGCACCCTCAATTTCAGTTCTCAGCTTAAGTTCCCTGAGAATGATGCTTTTTAAGCACCTGGACTACTAGATATCATTTTCAAAATGACGGGATCTCTAAAATATGAACTAGGTATCTTAAATTTCAGTTCTCAGCTTAAGTTCCCTGAGGAAGATGTTTTTCAAGCGCCTGGACTACTAGATATCATTTTCGAAATGAGAGGATCTCTAAAATATAAACTGGGCATCTTAGATTTCAGTTCACAGCTTAAGTTCCCTGAGAAAGATACTTTTTAAGCACATGGACTACTAGATATCATTTTCAAAGTGACAGGATCTCTAAAATATAAACTGGGCATCTTAATTTCAGTTCACAGCTTAAGTTCCCTGAGAAAGATACTTTTTAAGCACATGGACTACTAGATATAATTTTTCGAAATGACAGGATCTCTAAAATTTGAACTGTGCATCTTAAATTTCAGTTCTCAGCTTAAGTTCCCTGAGAAAGATTCTTTTCAAGCACCTGGACTACTAGGTATAATTTTCAAAATGACGGGATCTCTAAATTATAAACTAGGTATCTTAAACTTCAGTTCTCAGCTTAAGTTCCCTGAGGAGGATGTTTTTCAAGCGCCTGGACTACTAGATATCATTTTCGAAATGACAGGATCTCTAAAATATAAACTTGGCATCTTAAATTTCAGTTCTCAGATTAAGTACCGTGAGAAAGATGATTTTCAAGCACCTGGACTACTAGATATAATTTTCAAAATGACAGGATCTCTAAAATATAAACCAGGTATCTTAGATTTCAGTTCTCAGCTTATGTTCCCTGAGGAAGAAGTTTTTCAAGCGCCTGGACGACGAGATATCATTTTCGAAATGACAGGATCTCTAAAATATAAACTGGGCACCCTCAATTTCAGTTCTCAGCTTAAGTTCCCTGAGAATGATGCTTTTTAAGCACCTGGACTACTAGATATAATTTTCAAAATGACAGGATTTCTAATATATAAACGAGGTATCTTAAATTTGAGTTCTCAGCTTATGTTCCCTGAGGAAGATGTTTTTCAAGCGCCTGGACTACTAGATATCATTTTCGAAATGACAGGATCTCTAAAATATAAACTGGGCACCCTCAATTTCAGTTCTCAGCTTAAGTTCCCTGAGAAGGATGCTTTTTAAGCACCTGGACTACTAGATATAATTTTCAAAATGACGGGATCTCTAAAATATGAACTAGGTATCTTAAATTTCAGTTCTCAGCTTAAGTTCCCTGAGGAAGATGTTTTTCAAGCGCCTGGACTACTAGATATCATTTTCGAAATGAGAGGATCTCTAAAATATAAACTGGGCATCTTAGATTTCAGTTCACAGCTTAAGTTCCCTGAGAAAGATACTTTTTAAGCACATGGACTACTAGATATCATTTTCAAAGTGACAGGATCTCTAAAATATAAACTGGGCATCTTAATTTCAGTTCACAGCTTAAGTTCCCTGAGAAAGATACTTTTTAAGCACATGGACTACTAGATATAATTTTCGAAATGACAGGATCTCTAAAATTTGAACTGTGCATCTTAAATTTCAGTTCTCAGCTTAAGTTCCCTGAGAAAGATTCTTTTCAAGCACCTGGACTACTAGGTATAATTTTCAAAATGACGGGATCTCTAAATTATAAACTAGGTATCTTAAACTTCAGTTCTCAGCTTAAGTTCCCTGAGGAAGATGTTTTTCAAGCGCCTGGACTACTAGATATCATTTTCGAAATGAGAGGATCTCTAAAATATAAACTGGGCATCTTAGATTTCAGTTCACAGCTTAAGTTCCCTGAGAAAGATACTTTTTAAGCACATGGACTACTAGATATCATTTTCAAAGTGACAGGATCTCTAAAATATAAACTGGGCATCTTAATTTCAGTTCACAGCTTAAGTTCCCTGAGAAAGATACTTTTTAAGCACACGGACTACTAGATATAATTTTCGAAATGACAGGATCTCTAAAATTTGAACTGTGCATCTTAAATTTCAGTTCTCAGCTTAAGTTCCCTGAGAAAGATTCTTTTCAAGCACCTGGACTACTAGGTATAATTTTCAAAATGACGGGATCTCTAAATTATAAACTAGGTATCTTAAACTTCAGTTCTCAGCTTAAGTTCCCTGAGGAAGATGTTTTTCAAGCGCCTGGACTACTAGATATCATTTTCGAAATGACAGGATCTCTAAAATATAAACTGGGCATCTTAAATTTCAGTTCTCAGCTTAAGTACCCTGAGAACGATGCTTTTTAAGCACCTGGACTACTAGATATAATTTTCAAAATGACGGGATCTCTAAAATATAAACTAGGTATCTTAAATTTCAGTTCTCAGCTTAAGTTCCCCGAGGAAGAAGTTTTTCAAGCGCCTGGACGACGAGATATCATTTTCGAAATGACAGGATCTCTAAAATATAAACTGGGCACCCTCAATTTCAGTTCTCAGCTTAAGATCCCTTAGAACGATGCTTTTTAAGCACATGGACTAATAGATATAATTTACAAAATAACGGGATCTTTAAAATATAAACCAGGTATCTTAAATTTCATTTATAATCTTAAGTTCCCTGAGGAAGAAGTTTTTCAAGCGCCTGGACTACTAGATATCATTTTCGAAATGACAGGATCTCTAAAATATAAACTGGGCATCTTAAATTTCAGTTCACAGCTTAAGTTCCCTGAGAAAGATACTTTTTAAGCACATGGACTAATAGATATAATTTTCAAAGTGACGGGATCTCTGAAATATAAACTAGGTATCTTAAATTTCAGTTCTCAGCTTAAGTTCCCTGAGGAAGATGTTTTTCAAGCGCCTGGACTACTAGATATCATTTTCGAAATGAGAGGATCTCTAAAATATAAACTGGGCATCTTAAATTTCAGTTCACAGCTTAAGTTCCCTGAGAAAGATACTTTTTAAGCACATGGACTACTAGATATAATTTTCAAAGTGACGGGATCTCTGAAATATAAACTAGGTGTCTTAAACTTCAGTTCTCAGCTTAAGTACCCTGAGAAAGATGCTTTTTAAGCACCTGGACTACTAGATATAATTTTCGAAATGACAGGATCTCTAAAATTTAAACTGTGCATCTTAAATTTCAGTTCTCAGCTTAAGTTCCCTGAGAAAGATTCTTTTCAAGCACCTGGACTACTAGATATAATTTTCAAAATGACGGGATCTCTAAATTATAAACTAGGTATCTTAAACTTCAGTTCTCAGCTTAAGTTCCCTGAGGAAGATGTTTTTCAAGCGCCTGGACTACTAGATATCATTTTCGAAATGACAGGATCTCTAAAATATAAACTGGGCATCTTAAATTTCAGTTCTCATTTTAAGTACCCTGAGAAAGATGATTTTAAAGCACCTGGACTACTAGATATAATTTTCGAAATGACAGGATCTCTAAAATTTAAACTGTGCATCTTAATTTCAGTTCACAGCTTAAGTTCTTTGAGAAAGATACTTTTTAAGCACATGGACTACTAGATATAATTTTCAAAATGACGGGAACTGTAAAAAATAAACCAGGTATCCTTAAATTCAGTTCTCAGCTTAAGTTCCCTGAGGAAGATGTTTTTCAAGCGCCTGGACTACTAGATATCATTTTCGAAATGACAGGATCTCTAAAATATAAACTGGGCATCTTAAATTTCAGTTCTCAGCTTAAGTTCCCTGAGAAAGATACTTTTCAAGCACCTGGACTACTAGGTATAATTTTCAAAATGACGGGATCTCTAAATTATAAACTAGGTATCTTAAACTTCAGTTCTCAGCTTAAGTTCCCTGAGGAAGATGTTTTTCAAGCGCCTGGACTACTAGATATCATTTTGGAAATGACAGGATCTCTAAAATATAAACTGGGCATCTTAAATTTCAGTTCTCAGATTAAGTACCGTGAGAAAGATGTTTTTCAAGCACCTGGACTACTAGATATAATTTTCAAAATGACAGGATCTCTAAAATATAAACCAGGTATCTTAGATTTCAGTTCTCAGCTTATGTTCCCTGAGGAAGAAGTTTTTCAAGCGCCTGGACGACGAGATATCATTTTCGAAATGACAGGATCTCTAAAATATAAACTGGGCACCCTCAATTTCAGTTCTCAGCTTAAGTTCCCTGAGAATGATGCTTTTTAAGCACCTGGACTACTAGATATAATTTTCTAATTGACGGGATCTCTCAAATATAAATCAGGTATCCTTAAATTCAGTTCTCAGCTTATGTTCCCTGAGGAAGAAGTTTTTCAAGCGCCTGGACGACGAGATATCATTTTCGAAATGACAGGATCTCTAAAATATAAACTGGGCACCCTCAATTTCAGTTCTCAGCTTAAGTTCCCTGAGAATGATGCTTTTTAAGCACCTGGACTACTAGATATAATTTTCAAAATGACGGGATCTCTAAAATATGAACTAGGTATCTTAAATTTCAGTTCTCAGCTTAAGTTCCCTGAGGAAGATGTTTTTCAAGCGCCTGGACTACTAGATATCATTTTCGAAATGACAGGATCTCTAAAATATAAACTGGGCACCCTCAATTTCAGTTCTCAGCTTAAGTTCCCTGAGAATGATGCTTTTTAAGCACCTGGACTACTAGATATAATTTTCGAAATGACTGGATCTCTAAAATATAAACTGGGTATCCTAAATTTCAGTTCTCAGCTTATGTTCCCTGAGGAAGATGTTTTTCAAGCGCCTGGACTACTAGATATCATTTTCGAAATGACAGGATCTCTAAAATATAAACTGGGCACCCTCAATTTCAGTTCTCAGCTTAAGTTCCCTGAGAATGATGCTTTTTAAGCACCTGGACTACTAGATATAATTTTCAAAATGACGGGATCTCTAAAATATGAACTAGGTATCTTAAATTTCAGTTCTCAGCTTAAGTTCCCTGAGGAAGATGTTTTTCAAGCGCCTGGACTACTAGATATCATTTTCGAAATGAGAGGATCTCTAAAATATAAACTGGGCATCTTAGATTTCAGTTCACAGCTTAAGTTCCCTGAGAAAGATACTTTTTAAGCACATGGACTACTAGATATCATTTTCAAAGTGACAGGATCTCTAAAATATAAACTGGGCATCTTAATTTCAGTTCACAGCTTAAGTTCCCTGAGAAAGATACTTTTTAAGCACATGGACTACTAGATATAATTTTCGAAATGACAGGATCTCTAAAATTTGAACTGTGCATCTTAAATTTCAGTTCTCAGCTTAAGTTCCCTGAGAAAGATTCTTTTCAAGCACCTGGACTACTAGGTATAATTTTCAAAATGACGGGATCTCTAAATTATAAACTAGGTATCTTAAACTTCAGTTCTCAGCTTAAGTTCCCTGAGGAAGATGTTTTTCAAGCGCCTGGACTACTAGATATCATTTTCGAAATGAGAGGATCTCTAAAATATAAACTGGGCATCTTAGATTTCAGTTCACAGCTTAAGTTCCCTGAGAAAGATACTTTTTAAGCACATGGACTACTAGATATCATTTTCAAAGTGACAGGATCTCTAAAATATAAACTGGGCATCTTAATTTCAGTTCACAGCTTAAGTTCCCTGAGAAAGATACTTTTTAAGCACATGGACTACTAGATATAATTTTCGAAATGACAGGATCTCTAAAATTTGAACTGTGCATCTTAAATTTCAGTTCTCAGCTTAAGTTCCCTGAGAAAGATTCTTTTCAAGCACCTGGACTACTAGGTATAATTTTCAAAATGACGGGATCTCTAAATTATAAACTAGGTATCTTAAACTTCAGTTCTCAGCTTAAGTTCCCTGAGGAAGATGTTTTTCAAGCGCCTGGACTACTAGATATCATTTTCGAAATGAGAGGATCTCTAAAATATAAACTGGGCATCTTAGATTTCAGTTCACAGCTTAAGTTCCCTGAGAAAGATACTTTTTAAGCACATGGACTACTAGATATCATTTTCAAAGTGACAGGATCTCTAAAATATAAACTGGGCATCTTAATTTCAGTTCACAGCTTAAGTTCCCTGAGAAAGATACTTTTTAAGCACATGGACTACTAGATATAATTTTCGAAATGACAGGATCTCTAAAATTTGAACTGTGCATCTTAAATTTCAGTTCTCAGCTTAAGTTCCCTGAGAAAGATTCTTTTCAAGCACCTGGACTACTAGGTATAATTTTCAAAATGACGGGATCTCTAAATTATAAACTAGGTATCTTAAACTTCAGTTCTCAGCTTAAGTTCCCTGAGGAAGATGTTTTTCAAGCGCCTGGACTACTGGATATCATTTTCGAAATGACAGGATCTCTGAAATATAAACTGGGCATCTTAAATTTCAGGACTCAGCATAAGTTCCATGAGGACGATTGATTTTAAGCACCTGAACTACTAGATATCATTTTCGACATGACGGGATCTCTAAAATATAAACTAGGTATCTTAAATTTCAGTTCTCAGCTTAAGTTCCCCGAGGAAGAAGTTTTTCAAGCGCCTGGACTACACGATATCATTTTCGAAATGACAGGATCTCTAAAATATAAACTGGGCACCCTCAATTTCAGTTCTCAGCTTAAGTTCCCTGAGAAAAATGCTTTTAAGCACCTGGACTACTAGATATAATTTTCAAAATGACGGGATCTCTAAAATATAAACTAGGTATCTTAAATTTCAATTCTCAGCTTAAGTACCCTGAGGAAGATGTTTTTTAAGCACCTGGACTACTAGATATAATTTTCGATATGACAGGATCTCTAAAATATAAACTGGGCATCTTAAATTTCAGTTCACAGCTTAAGTTCCCTGAGAAAGATACTTTTTAAGCACATGGACTAATAGATATAATTTTCAAAGTGACGGGATCTCTGAAATATAAACTAGGTATCTTAAATTTCAGTTCTCAGCTTAAGTTCCCTGAGGAAGATGTTTTTCAAGCGCCTGGACTACTAGATATCATTTTCGAAATGAGAGGATCTCTAAAATATAAACTGGGCATCTTAAATTTCAGTTCACAGCTTAAGTTCCCTGAGAAAGATACTTTTTAAGCACATGGACTACTAGATATAATTTTCAAAGTGACGGGATCTCTGAAATATAAACTAGGTGTCTTAAACTTCAGTTCTCAGCTTAAGTACCCTGAGAAAGATGCTTTTTAAGCACCTGGACTACTAGATATAATTTTCGAAATGACAGGATCTCTAAAATTTAAACTGTGCATCTTAAATTTCAGTTCTCAGCTTAAGTTCCCTGAGAAAGATTCTTTTCAAGCACCTGGACTACTAGGTATAATTTTCAAAATGACGGGATCTCTAAATTATAAACTAGGTATCTTAAATTCAGTTCTCAGCTTAAGTTCCCTGAGGAAGATGTTTTTCAAGCGCCTGGACTACTAGATTTCATACTCGAAATGACAGGATCTCTAAAATATAAACTGGGCACCTGAAATTTCAGTTCTCAGCTTAAGTACCCTGAGAAAGATGCTTTTTAAGCACCTGGACTACTAGATATAATTTTCAAAATGACAGGATCTCTAAAATTTAAACTGTGCATCTTAATTTCAGTTCACAGCTTAAGTTCTTTGAGAAAGATACTTTTTAAGCACATGGACTACTACATATAATTTTCATATTTACGGATTCTCTAAAATATAATCCAGGTACCTTAAATTTCAGTTCTCAGCTTAGGTTCCATGAGGAAGATGTTTTTCAAGCGCCTGGACTAATAGATATCATTTTCGAAATGACAGGATCTTTCAAATATAAACTGGGCACCCTCAATTTCATTTCTCAGATTAAGTTCCCTGAGAAAGATGCTTTTTAAGCACCTGGAATACTAGCTATAATTTTCATAATGACGGGATCTCTAAATTATAAACTAGGTATCTTAAACTTCAGTTCTCAGCTTAAGTTCCCTGAGGAAGATGTTTTTCAAGCACCTGAACTACTAGATGTAATTTTTAGAATGACTGGATCATTGAAGTACCATTCGGATATCTTAATTTTGATTTCAGAACTTAAATTCCCTGATGAAGTTGTTTCTCAAGCACCTGGACTACTAGATATAATTTTCAAAATGACGGGTTCTCTAAAATATAAACCAGGTATCTTAAACTTCAGTTCTCAGCTTATGTTCCCTGAGGAAGATGTTTTTCAAGCGTCTGGACTACTAGATATCATTTTCGAAATGACAGGATCTCTAAAATATAAACTGGGCACCCTCAATTTCAGTTCTCTGCTTAAGTTCCCTGAGAACGATGCTTTTTAAGCACCTGGACTACTAGATATAATTTTCAAAATGACGGGATCTCTAAAATATAAACTAGGTATCTTAAATTTCAGTTCTCAGCTTAAGTTCCCTGAGGAAGATGTTTTTCAAGCGCCTGGACTACTAGATATCATTTTCGAAATGAGAGGATCTCTAAAATATAAACTGGGCATCTTAGATTTCAGTTCACAGCTTAAGTTCCCTGAGAAAGATACTTTTTAAGCACATGGACTACTAGATATCATTTTCAAAGTGACAGGATCTCTAAAATATAAACTGGGCATCTTAATTTCAGTTCACAGCTTAAGTTCCCTGAGAAAGATACTTTTTAAGCACATGGACTACTAGATATAATTTTCGAAATGACAGGATCTCTAAAATATAAACTGGGCACCCTCAATTTCAGTTTTCAGCTTAAGTTCCCTGAGAAAGATACTTTTTAAGCACCTGGACTACTAGATATAATTTTCAAAATGACGGGATCTCTAAAATATAAACTAGGTATCTTAAATTTCAGTTCTCAGCTTATGTTCCCTGAGGAAGAAGTTTTTCAAGCGCCTGGACTACTAGATATCATTTTCGAAATGACAGGATCTCTAAAATATAAACTGTGCATCTTAAATTTCAGTTCTCAGCTTAAGTTCCCTGAGAAAGATTCTTTTCAAGCACCTGGACTACTAGGTATAATTTTCAAAATGACGGGATCTCTAAATTATAAACTAGGTATCTTAAACTTCAGTTCTCAGCTTAAGTTCCCTGAGGAAGATGTTTTTCAAGCGCCTGGACTACTAGATATCATTTTCGAAATGACAGGATCTCTAAAATATAAACTGGGCATCTTAAATTTCAGTTCTCAGCTTAAGTACCGTGAGAAAGATGCTTTTTAAGCACCTGGACTACTAGATATAATTTTCAAAATGACGGGATCTCTAAAATATAAACTAGGTATCTTAGATTTCAGTTCTCAGCTTATGTTCCCTGAGGAAGAAGTTTTTCAAGCGCCTGGACGACGAGATATCATTTTCGAAATGACAGGATCTCTAAAATATAAACTGGGCACCCTCAATTTCAGTTCTCAGCTTAAGTTCCCTGAGAACGATGCTTTTTAAGCACCTGGACTACTAGATATAATTTTCAAAATGACGGGATCTCTAAAATATAAACCAGGTATCTTAAATTTCAGTTCTCAGCTTAAGTTCCCTGAGGAAGAAGTTTTTCAAGCGCCTGGACTACTAGATATCATTTTCGAAATGACAGGATCTCTAAAATATAAACTGGGCATCTTAAATTTCAGTTCACAGCTTAAGTTCCCTGAGAAAGATACTTTTTAAGCACATGGACTAATAGATATAATTTTCAAAGTGACGGGATCTCTGAAATATAAACCAGGTATCTTAAATTTCATTTCTCAGCTTAAGTTTCTTGAGGAAGATGTTTTTCAAGCGCCTGGACTACTAGATATCATTTTCGAAATGAAAGGATCTCTAAAATATGAACTGGGCATCTTAAATTTCAGTTCTCAGCTTAAGTTTCCTGAGAAAGATACTTTTTAAGCACATGGACTAATAGATATAATTGTCAAAGTGATGGGGTCTCTGAAATATAAACCAGGTATCTTAAATTTCAGTTCTCAGCTTATGTTCCCTGAGGAAGATGTTTTTCAAGCGCCTGGACTACTAGATATCATTTTCGAAATGACAGGATCTCTAAAATATAAACTGGGCATCTTAAATTTCAGTTCTCAGCTTAAGTACCGTGAGAAAGATGCTTTTTAAGCACCTGGACTACTAGATATAACTTTCGAAATGACAGGATCTCTAAAATTTAAACTGTGCATCTTAATTTCAGTTCACAGCTTAAGTTCTTTGAGAAAGATACTTTTTAAGCACATGGACTACTAAATATAATTTTCAAAATGACGGGATCTCTAAAATATAAACCAGGTATCTTAGATTTCATTTCTCAGCTTAAGTTCCCTGAGGAAGATGTTTTTCAAGCGCCTGGAATACTAGATTTCATACTCGAAATGACAGGATCTCTAAAATATAAACTGGGCACCATAAAATTTAAGTTCTCAGCTTAAGTACCCTGAGAAAGATGCTTTTTAAGCACCTGGACTACTAGATATAATTTTCGAAATGACAGGATCTCTAAAATTTAAACTGTGCATCTTAAATTTCAGTTCTCAGCTTAAGTTCCCTGAGAAAGATGCTTTTCAAGCACCTGGACTACTAGATATAATTTTCAAAGTGACGGGATCTCTGAAATATAAACTAGGTGTCTTAAACTTCAGTTCTCAGCTTAAGTACCCTGAGTAAGATGCTTTTTAAGCACCTGGACTACTAGATATAATTTTCGAAATGACAGGATCTCTAAAATTTAAACTGTGCATCTTAAATTTCAGTTCTCAGCTTAAGTTCCCTGAGAAAGATTCTTTTCAAGCACCTGGACTACTAGGTATAATTTTCAAAATGACGGGATCTCTAAATTATAAACTAGGTATCTTAAACTTCAGTTCTCAGCTTAAGTTCCCTGAGGAAGATGTTTTTCAAGCGCCTGGACTACTAGATATCATTTTCGAAATGACAGGATCTCTAAAATGTAAACTGGGCATCTTAAATTTCAGTTCTCAGCTTAAGTACCCTGAGAAAGATGCTTTTTAAGCACCTGGACTACTAGATATAATTTTCGAAATGACAGGATCTCTAAAATTTAAACTGTGCATCTTAATTTCAGTTCACAGCTTAAGTTCTTTGAGAAAGATCTTTTCAAGCATATGGACTACTAGATATAATTTTCAAAGTGACGGGATCTCTAAAATATAAACCAGGTATCTTAAAATTCAGTTCTCTGCTTAAGTTCCCTGAGGAAGATGTTTTTCAAGCACCTGGACTACTAGATGTAATTTTTAGAATGACTGGATCATTGAAGTACCATTCGGATATCTTAATTTTGATTTCAGAACTTAAATTCCCTGATGAAGTTGTTTCACAAGCACCTGGACTACTAGATATAATTTTCAAAATGACGGGATCTCTAAAATATAAACCAGGTATCTTAAACTTCAGTTCTCAGCTTATGTTCCCTGAGGAAGATGTTTTTCAAGCGCCTGGACTACTAGATATCATTTTCGAAATGAGAGGATCTCTAAAATATAAACTGGGCATCTTAGATTTCAGTTCACAGCTTAAGTTCCCTGAGAAAGATACTTTTTAAGCACATGGACTACTAGATATAATTTTCGAAATGACAGGATCTCTAAAATTTGAACTGTGCATCTTAAATTTCAGTTCTCAGCTTAAGTTCCCTGAGAAAGATTCTTTTCAAGCACCTGGACTACTAGGTATAATTTTCAAAATGACGGGATCTCTAAATTATAAACTAGGTATCTTAAAGTTCAGTTCTCAGCTTAAGTTCCCTGAGGAAGATGTTTTTCAAGCGCCTGGACTACTAGATATCATTTTGGAAATGACAGGATCTCTAAAATATAAACTGGGCATCTTAAATTTCAGTTCTCAGATTAAGTACCGTGAGAAAGATACTTTTTAAGCACCTGGAATACTAGATATAATTTTCAAAAATGACGGGATCTCTAAAATATAAACCAGGTATCTTAGATTTCAGTTCTCAGCTTAAGTTCCCTGAGGAAGAAGTTTTTCAAGCGCCTGGACTACTAGATATCATTTTCGAAATGACAGGATCTCTAAAATATAAACTGGGCACCCTCAATTTCAGTTCTCAGCTTAAGTTCCCTGAGAATGATGCTTTTTAAGCACCTGGACTACTAGATATAATTTTCAAAATGACAGGATCTCTAAAATATAAACCAGGTATCTTAGATTTCAGTTCTCAGCTTATGTTCCCTGAGGAAGATGTTTTTCAAGCGCCTGGACGACGAGATATCATTTTCGAAATGACAGGATCTCTAAAATATAAACTGGGCACCCTCAATTTCAGTTCTCAGCTTAAGTTCCCTGAGAATGATGCTTTTTAAGCACCTGGACTACTAGATATAATTTTCAAAATGACGGGATCTCTAAAATATGAACTAGGTATCTTAAATTTCAGTTCTCAGCTTAAGTTCCCTGAGGAAGATGTTTTTCAAGCGCCTGGACTACTAGATATCATTTTCGAAATGAGAGGATCTCTAAAATATAAACTGGGCATCTTAGATTTCAGTTCACAGCTTAAGTTCCCTGAGAAAGATACTTTTTAAGCACATGGACTACTAGATATCATTTTCAAAGTGACAGGATCTCTAAAATATAAACTGGGCATCTTAATTTCAGTTCACAGCTTAAGTTCCCTGAGAAAGATACTTTTTAAGCACATGGACTACTAGATATAATTTTCGAAATGACAGGATCTCTAAAATTTGAACTGTGCATCTTAAATTTCAGTTCTCAGCTTAAGTTCCCTCAGAAAGATTCTTTTCAAGCACCTGGACTACTAGGTATAATTTTCAAAATGACGGGATCTCTAAATTATAAACTAGGTATCTTAAACTTCAGTTCTCAGCTTAAGTTCCCTGAGGAAGATGTTTTTCAAGCGCCTGGACTACTAGATATCATTTTCGAAATGAGAGGATCTCTAAAATATAAACTGGGCATCTTAGATTTCAGTTCACAGCTTAAGTTCCCTGAGAAAGATACTTTTTAAGCACATGGACTACTAGATATCATTTTCAAAGTGACAGGATCTCTAAAATATAAACTGGGCATCTTAATTTCAGTTCACAGCTTAAGTTCCCTGAGAAAGATACTTTTTAAGCACATGGACTACTAGATATAATTTTCGAAATGACAGGATCTCTAAAATTTGAACTGTGCATCTTAAATTTCAGTTCTCAGCTTAAGTTCCCTGAGAAAGATTCTTTTCGAGCACCTGGACTACTAGGTATAATTTTCAAAATGACGGGATCTCTAAATTATAAACTAGGTATCTTAAATTTCAGTTCTCAGCTTAAGTTCCCTGAGGAAGATGTTTTTCAAGCGCCTGGACTACTAGATATCATTTTGGAAATGACAGGATCTCTAAAATATAAACTGGGCATCTTAAATTTCAGTTCTCAGATTAAGTACCGTGAGAAAGATGTTTTTCAAGCACCTGGACTACTAGATATAATTTTCAAAATGACAGGATCTCTAAAATATAAACCAGGTATCTTAGATATCAGTTCTCAGCTTAAGTTCCCCGAGGAAGAAGTTTTTCAAGCGCCTGGACGACGAGATATCATTTTCGAAATGACAGGATCTCTAAAATATAAACTGGGCACCCTCAATTTCAGTTCTCAGCTTAAGTTCCCTGAGAATGATGCTTTTTAAGCACCTGGACTACTAGATATAATTTTCAAAATAACGGGATCTTTAAAATATAAACCAGGTATCTTAAATTTCAGTTCTCAGCTTAAGTTCCCTGAGGAAGAAGTTTTTCAAGCGCCTGGACTACTAGATATCATTTTCGAAATGACAGGATCTCTAAAATATAAACTGGGCATCTTAAATTTCAGTTCACAGCTTAAGTTCCCTGAGAAAGATACTTTTTAAGCACATGGACTAATAGATATAATTTTCAAAGTGACGGGATCTCTGAAATATAAACTAGGTATCTTAAATTTCAGTTCTCAGCTTAAGTTCCCTGAGGAAGATGTTTTTCAAGCGCCTGGACTACTAGCTTTCATTTTCGAAATGACAGGATCTCTAAAATATAAACTGGGCATCTTAAATTTCAGTTCCCATTTTAAGTTCCCTGAGAAAGATACTTTTTAAGCACCTGGACTACTAGATATAATTTTCAAAATGACGGGATCTCTGAAATATAAACTAGGTGTCTTAAACTTCAGTTCTCAGCTTAAGTACCCTGAGAAAGATGCTTTTTAAGCACCTGGACTACTAGATATAATTTTCGAAATGACAGGATCTCTAAAATTTAAACTGTGCATCTTAAATTTCAGTTCTCAGCTTAAGTTCCCTGAGAAAGATTCTTTTCAAGCACCTGGACTACTAGGTATAATTTTCAAAATGACGGGATCTCTAAATTATAAACTAGGTATCTTAAACTTCAGTTCTCAGCTTAAGTTCCCTGAGGAAGATGTTTTTCAAGCGCCTGGACTACTAGATTTCATACTCGAAATGACAGGATCTCTAAAATATAAACTGGGCACCTTAAATTTCAGTTCTCAGCTTAAGTACCCTGAGAAAGATGCTTTTTAAGCACCTGGACTACTAGATATAATTTTCAAAATGACAGGATCTCTAAAATTTAAACTGTGCATCTTAATTTCAGTTCACAGCTTAAGTTCTTTGAGAAAGATACTTTTTAAGCACATGGACTACTAGATATAATTTTCAAAATGACGGGCTCTCTAAAATATAAACCAGGTATCTTAAACTTCAGTTCTCAGCTTAAGTTCCCTGAGGAAGATGTTTTTCAAGCGCCTGGACTACTAGATATCATTTTCGAAATGACAGGATCTTTCAAATATAAACTGGGCACCCTCAATTTCATTTCTCAGATTAAGTTCCCTGAGAAAGATGCTTTTTAAGCACCTGGAATACTAGCTATAATTTTCATAATGACGGGATCTCTAAATTATAAACTAGGTATCTTAAAATTCAGTTCTCTGCTTAAGTTCCCTGAGGAAGATGTTTTTCAATCACCTAGACTACTATATGTAATTTTTAGAATTAATGGATCATTGAAGTACCATTCGGATATCTTAATTTTGATTTCAGAACTTAAATTCCCTGATGAAGTTGTTTCTCAAGCACCTGGACTACTAGATATAATTTTCAAAATGACGGGATCTCTAAAATATAAACCAGGTATCTTAAACTTCAGTTCTCAGCTTATGTTCCCTGAGGAAGATGTTTTTCAAGCGCCTGGACTACTAGATATCATTTTCGAAATGACAGGATCTCTAAAATATAAACTGGGCACCCTCAATTTCAGTTCTCTGCTTAAGTTCCCTGAGAACGATGCTTTTTAAGCACCTGGACTACTAGATATAATTTTCAAAATGACGGGATCTCTAAAATATAAACTAGGTATCTTAAATTTCAGTTCTCAGCTTAAGTTCCCTGAGGAAGATGTTTTTCAAGCACCTAGGCTACAAGATATCATTTTCGAAATGAGAGGATCTCTAAAATATAAACTGGGCATCTTAGATTTCAGTTCACAGCTTAAGTTCCCTGAGAAAGATACTTTTTAAGCACATGGACTACTAGATATCATTTTCAAAGTGACAGGATCTCTAAAATATAAACTGGGCATCTTAATTTCAGTTCACAGCTTAAGTTCCCTGAGAAAGATACTTTTTAAGCACATGGACTACTAGATATAATTTTCGAAATGACAGGATCTCTAAAATTTAAACTGTGCATCTTAAATTTCAGTTCTCAGCTTAAGTTCCCTGAGAAAGATTCTTTTCAAGCACCTGGACTACTAGGTATAATTTTCAAAATGACGGGATCTCTAAATTATAAACTAGGTATCTTAAACTTCAGTTCTCAGCTTAAGTTCCCTGAGGAAGATGTTTTTCAAGCGCCTGGACTACTAGATATCATTTTCGAAATGACAGGATCTCTAAAATATAAACTGGGCATCTTAAATTTCAGTTCTCAGCTTGAGTACCGTGAGAACGATGTTTTTTAAGCACCTGGAATAATAGAATTAACTTTCAAAATGACGGGATCTCTAAAATATAAACTAGGTATCTTAAATTTCAGTTCTCAGCTTAAGTTCCCTGAGGAAGAAGTTTTTCAAGCGCCTGGACTACTAGATATCATTTTCGAAATGACAGGATCTCTATAATATAAACTGGGCACCCTCAATTTCAGTTCTCAGCTTAAGTTCCCTGAGAACGATGTTTTTTAAGCACCTGGAATAATAGAATTAACTTTCAAAATGACGGGATCTCTAAAATATAAACTAGGTATCTTAAATTTCAGTTCTCAGCTTAAGTTCCCTGAGGAAGAAGTTTTTCAAGCGCCTGGACTACTAGATATCATGTTCGAAATGACAGGATCTCTAAAATATAAACTGGTCATCTCAAATTTCAGTTCACAGCTTAAGTTCCCTGAGAAAGATACTTTTTAAGCACATGGACTAATAGATATAATTTTCAAAGTGACGGGATCTCTGAAATATAAACTAGGTATCTTAAATTTCAGTTCTCAGCTTAAGTTCCCTGAGGAAGATGTTTTTCAAGCGCCTGGACTACTAGATATCATTTTCGAAATGAGAGGATCTCTAAAATATAAACTGGGCATCTTAAATTTCAGTTCACAGCTTAAGTTCCCTGAGAAAGATACTTTTTAAGCACATGGACTACTAGATATAATTTTCAAAGTGACGGGATCTCTGAAATATAAACTAGGTGTCTTAAACTTCAGTTCTCAGCTTAAGTACCCTGAGAAAGATGCTTTTTAAGCACCTGGACTACTAGATATAATTTTCTGAAATGACAGGATCTCTAAAATTTAAACTGTGCATCTTAAATTTCAGTTCTCAACTTAAGTTCCCTGAGAAAGATTCTTTTCAAGCACCTGGACTACTAGGTATAATTTTCAAAATGACGGGATCTCTAAATTATAAACTAGGTATCTTAAACTTCAGTTCTCAGCTTAAGTTCCCTGAGGAAGATGTTTTTCAAGCGCCTGGACTACTAGATATCATTTTCGAAATGAGAGGATCTCTAAAATATAAACTGGGCATCTTAAATTTCAGTTCACAGCTTAAGTTCCCTGAGAAAGATACTTTTTAAGCACATGGACTACTAGATATAATTTTCAAAGTGACGGGATCTCTGAAATATAAACTAGGTGTCTTAAACTTCAGTTCTCAGCTTAAGTACCCTGAGAAAGATGCTTTTTAAGCACCTGGACTACTAGATATAATTTTCGAAATGACAGGATCTCTAAAATTTAAACTGTGCATCTTAAATTTCAGTTCTCAGCTTAAGTTCCCTGAGAAAGATACTTTTTAAGCACATGGACTACTAGATATAATTTTCAAAGTGACGGGATCTCTGAAATATAAACTAGGTGTCTTAAACTTCAGTTCTCAGCTTAAGTACCCTGAGAAAGATGCTTTTTAAGCACCTGGACTACTAGATATAATTTTCGAAATGACAGGATCTCTAAAATTTAAACTGTGCATCTTAAATTTCAGTTCTCAACTTAAGTTCCCTGAGAAAGATTCTTTTCAAGCACCTGGACTACTAGATATAATTTTCAAAATGACGGGATCTCTAAATTATAAACTAGGTATCTTAAACTTCAGTTCTCAGCTTAAGTTCCCTGAGGAAGATGTTTTTCAAGCGCCTGGACTACTAGATTTCATACTCGAAATGACAGGATCTCTAAAATATAAACTGGGCACCTGAAATTTCAGTTCTCAGCTTAAGTACCCTGAGAAAGATGCTTTTTAAGCACCTGGACTACTAGATATAATTTTCAAAATGACAGGATCTCTAAAATTTAAACTGTGCATCTTAAATTTCAGTTCTCAGCTTAAGTTCCCTGAGAAAGATACTTTTCAAGCACCTGATCTGCTAGATATAATTTTCAAAATGACGGGATCTTTAAAATATAAACCAGGTATCCTCAATTTCAGTTCTCAGCTTAAGTTCCCTGAGGAAGATATTTTTCAAGCGCCTGGACTACTAGATATCATTTACGAAATGACGGGATCATTAAAATATAAACCAGGTATCCTCAATTTCAGTTCTCAGCTTAAGTTCCCTGAGAAAGATGCTTTTCAAGCACCTGGACTACTAGATATAATTTTCAAAATGACAGGATCTCTAAAATATCAACTAGGTATCTTAAATTTCATTTCTCAGCTCAAATTCCCTGAGGAAGATGTTTTTTAAGCACCTGAACTAATAGATGTAATTTTTAGAATGACTGGATCATTGAGGTACCATTCGGATATCTTAATTTTGATTTCAGAACTTAAATTCCCTGATGAAGTTGTTTTTCAAGCACCTGGACTACTAGATATAATTTTCAAAATGACGGGATCTCTAAAATATAAACTAGGTATCTTAAATTTCAGTTCTCAGCTTAAGTTCCCTGAGGAAGATGTTTTTCAAGCGCCTGGACTACTAGATATCATCTTCGAAATGACAGGATCTCTAAAATATAAACTGGGCACCCTCAATTTCAGTTCTCAGCTTAAGTTCCCTGAGGAAGAAGTTTTTCAAGCGCCTGGACTACTAGATATCATTTTCGAAATGACGGGATCTTTAAAATATAAACCAGGTATCCTCAATTTCAGTTCTCAGCTTAAGTTCCCTGAGGAAGATGTTTTTCAAGCCCATGGACTACTAGATATCATTTTCGAAATGACGGGATCTTTCAAATATAAACTGGGCACCCTCAATTTCATTTCTCAGATTAAGTTCCCTGAGAAAGATGCTTTTTAAGCACCTGGAATACTAGCTATAATTTTCATAATGACGGGATCTCTAAATTATAAACTAGGTATCTTAAACTTCAGTTCTCAGCTTAAGTTCCCTGAGGAAGATGTTTTTCAAGCACCTGAACTACTAGATGTAATTTTTAGAATGACTGGATCATTGAAGTACCATTCGGATATCTTAATTTTGATTTCAGAACTTAAATTCCCTGATGAAGTTGTTTCTCAAGCACCTGGACTACTAGATATAATTTTCAAAATGACGGGATCTCTAAAATATAAACCAGGTATCTTAAACTTCAGTTCTCAGCTTATGTTCCCTGAGGAAGATGTTTTTCAAGCGCCTGGACTACTAGATATCATTTTCGAAATGACAGGATCTCTAAAATATAAACTGGGCACCCTCAATTTCAGTTCTCAGCTTAAGTTCCCTGAGAACGATGTTTTTTGAGCACCTGGACTACTAGATATAATTTTCAAAATGACGGGATCTCTACAATATAAACTAGGTATCTTAACTGTCAGTTCTCAGCTCAAGTTCCCATGAGGAAGATGTTTTTTAAGCACCTGGACTACTAGATATAATTTTCCATATGACAAAATCTCTAAAATATAAACTGGGCATCTTAGATTTCAGTTCACAGCTTAAGTTCCCTGAGAAAGATACTTTTTAAGCACATGGACTACTAGATATAATTTTCAAAGTGACAGGATCTCTAAAATATAAACTGGGCATCTTAATTTCAGTTCACAGCTTAAGTTCCCTGAGAAAGATACTTTTTAAGCACATGGACTACTAGATATAATTTTCAAAGTGACAGGATCTCTAAAATATAAACTGGGCATCTTAAATTTCAGTTCACAGCTTAAGTTCCCTGAGAAAGATACTTTTTAAGCACATGGACTACTAGATATAATTTTCAAAGTGACGGGATCTCTGAAATATAAACTAGGTGTCTTAAACTTCAGTTCTCAGCTTAAGTTCCCTGAGGAGGATGTTTTTCAAGCACCTGGAATACTAGATATAATTTTCAAAGTGACGGGATCTCTAAAATATAAACCAGGTATCTTAAAATTCAGTTCTCTGCTTAAGTTCCCTGAGGAAGATGTTTTTCAAGCACCTGGACTACTAGATGTAATTTTTAGAATGACTGGATCATTGAAGTACCATTCGGATATCTTCATTTTGATTTCAGAACTTAAATTCCCTAATGAAGTTGTTTTTCAAGCACCTGGACTACTGGATATAATTTTCAAAATGACGGGATCTCTAAAATATAAACCAGGTATCTTAAATTTCAGTTCTCAGCTTAAGTTCCCTGAGGAAGATGTTTTTCAAGCGCCTGGACTACTAGATATCATTTTCGAAATGACAGGATCTCTAAAATATAAACTGGGCATCTTAAATTTCAGTTCTACGCTTAAGTTCCCTGAGAAAGATGCTTTTTAAGCACCTGGAATACTAGATATAATTTTCAAAGTGACGGGATCTATAAAATATAAACCAGGTATCCTTAAATTCAGTTCTCAGCTTAAGTTCCCTGAGGAAGATGTTTTTCAAGCGCCTGGACTACTAGATATCATTTTGGAAATGACAGGATCTCTAAAATATAAACTGGGCATCTTAAATTTCAGTTCACAGCTTAAGTTCTTTGAGAAAGATACTTTTTAAGCACCTGGACTACTAGGTATAATTTTCAAAATGACGGGATCTCTAAAATATAAACCAGGTATCTTAAACTTCAGTTCTCAGCTTAAGTTCCCTGAGGAAGATGTTTTTCAAGCGCCTGGACTACTAGATATCATTATCGAAATGACAGGATCTCTAAAATATAAACTGGGCATCTTAAATTTCAGTTCTCAGATTAAGTACCGTGAGAAAGATGTTTTTCAAGCACCTGGACTACTAGATATAATTTTCAAAATGACAGGATCTCTAAAATATAAACCAGGTATCTTAGATTTCAGTTCTCAGCTTATGTTCCCTGAGGAAGATGTTTTTCAAGCGCCTGGACTACTAGATATCATTTTGGAAATGACAGTATCTCTAAAATATAAACTGTGCATCTTAAATTTCAGTTCTCAGCTTAAGTTCCCTGAGAAAGATGCTTTTCAAGCACCTGGACTACTAGGTATAATTTTCAAAATGACGGGATCTCTAAATTATAAACTAGGTATCTTAAATTTCAGTTCTCAGCTTAAGTTCCCTGAGGAAGAAGTTTTTCAAGCGCCTGGACTACTAGATATCATTTTCGAAATGACAGGATCTCTAAAATATAAACTGGGCATCTTAAATTTCAGTTCACAGCTTAAGTTCCCTGAGAAAGATACTTTTTAAGCACATGGACTAATAGATATAATTTTCAAAGTGACGGGATCTCTGAAATATAAACTAGGTATCTTAAATTTCAGTTCTCAGCTTAAGTTCCCTGAGGAAGATGTTTTTCAAGCGCCTGGACTACTAGATATCATTTTCGAAATGAGAGGATCTCTAAAATATAAACTGGGCATCTTAAATTTCAGTTCACAGCTTAAGTTCCCTGAGAAAGATACTTTTTAAGCACATGGACTACTAGATATAATTTTCAAAGTGACGGGATCTCTGAAATATAAACTAGGTGTCTTAAACTTCAGTTCTCGGCTTAAGTACCCTGAGAAAGATGCTTTTTAAGCACCTGGACTACTAGATATAATTTTCGAAATGACAGGATCTCTAAAATTTAAACTGTGCATCTTAAATTTCAGTTCTCAACTTAAGTTCCCTGAGAAAGATTCTTTTCAAGCACCTGGACTACTAGGTATAATTTTCAAAATGACGGGATCTCTAAATTATAAACTAGGTATCTTAAACTTCAGTTCTCAGCTTAAGTTCCCTGAGGAAGATGTTTTTCAAGCGCCTGGACTACTAGATATCATTTTCGAAATGACAGGATCTCTAAAATATAAACTGGGCATCTTAAATTTCAGTTCTCAGCTTAAGTACCCTGAGAAAGATGCTTTTTAAGCACCTGGACTACTAGATATAATTTTCAAAATGACAGGATCTCTAAAATATAAACTGGGCATCTTAAATTTCAGTTCTCAGCTTAAGTTCCCTGAGAAAGATGCTTTTCAAGCACCTGGACTACTAGATATCATTTTCGAAATGACGGGATCTTTAAAATATAAACTGGGCATCTTAAATTTCAGTTCTCAGCTTAAGTTCCCTGAGAAAGATACTTTTAAAGCACATGGACTACTAGATATAATTTTCAAAGTGACGGGATCTCTGAAATATAAACTAGGTGTCTTAAACTTCAGTTCTCAGCTTAAGTACCCTGAGAAAGATGCTTTTTAAGCACCTGGACTACTAGATATAATTTTCGAAATGACAGGATCTCTAAAATTTAAACTGTGCATCTTAAATTTCAGTTCTCAACTTAAGTTCCCTGAGAAAGATTCTTTTCAAGCACCTGGACTACTAGGTATAATTTTCAAAATGACGGGATCTCTAAATTATAAACTAGGTATCTTAAACTTCAGTTCTCAGCTTAAGTTCCATGAGGAAGATGTATTTTAAGCGCCGGGACTACTAGATATCATTTTCGAAATGACAGGATCTCTAAAATATAAACTGTGCATCTTAAATTTCAGTTCTCAGCTTAAGTTCCCTGAGAAAGATACTTTTTAAGCGCCTGGACTAATAGATATAATTTTCAAAGTGACGGGATCTCTGAAATATAAACTAGGTATCTTAGATTTCAGTTCTCAGCTTGAGTTCCCTGAGGAAGATGTTTTTCAAGCGCCTGGACTACTAGATATCATTTTCGAAATGAGAGGATCTCTAAAATATAAACTGGGCATCTTAAATTTCAGTTCACAGCTTAAGTTCCCTGAGAAAGATACTTTTTAAGCACATGGACTACTAGATATAATTTTCAAAGTGACGGGATCTCTGAAATATAAACTAGGTGTCTTAAACTTCAGTTCTCAGCTTAAGTACCCTGAGAAAGATGCTTTTTAAGCACCTGGACTACTAGATATAATTTTCGAAATGACAGGATCTCTAAAATTTAAACTGTGCATCTTAAATTTCAGTTCTCAACTTAAGTTCCCTGAGAAAGATTCTTTTCAAGCACCTGGACTACTAGGTATAATTTTCAAAATGACGGGATCTCTAAATTATAAACTAGGTATCTTAAACTTCAGTTCTCAGCTTAAGTTCCCTGAGGAAGATGTTTTTCAAGCGCCTGGACTACTAGATATCATTTTCGAAATGAGAGGATCTCTAAAATATAAACTGGGCATCTTAAATTTCAGTTCACAGCTTAAGTTCCCTGAGAAAGATACTTTTTAAGCACATGGACTACTAGATATAATTTTCAAAGTGACGGGATCTCTGAAATATAAACTAGGTGTCTTAAACTTCAGTTCTCAGCTTAAGTACCCTGAGAAAGATGCTTTTTAAGCACCTGGACTACTAGATATAATTTTCGAAATGACAGGATCTCTAAAATTTAAACTGTGCATCTTAAATTTCAGTTCTCAGCTTAAGTTCCCTGAGAAAGATTCTTTTCAAGCACCTGGACTACTAGGTATAATTTTCAAAATGACGGGATCTCTAAATTATAAACTAGGTATCTTAAACTTCAGTTTTCAGCTTAAGTTCCCTGAGGAAGATGTTTTTCAAGCGCCTGGACTACTAGATATCATTTTCGAAATGACAGGATCTCTAAAATATAAACTGGGCATCTTAAATTTCAGTTCTACGCTTAAGTACCCTGAGAACGATGCTTTTTAAGCACCTGGACTACTAGATATAATTTTCAAAATGACGGGATCTCTAAAATATAAACTAGGTATCTTAGATTTCAGTTCTCAGCTTATGTTCCCTGAGGAAGAAGTTTTTCAAGCGCCTGGACGACGAGATATCATTTTCGAAATGACAGGATCTCTAAAATATAAACTGGGCACCCTCAATTTCAGTTCTCAGCTTAAGTTCCCTGAGAATGATGCTTTTTAAGCACCTGGACTACTAGATATAATTTACAAAATAACGGGATCTCTAAAATATAAACCAGGTATCTTAAATTTCAGTTCTCAGCTTAAGTTCCCTGAGGATGAAGTTTTTCAAGCGCCTGGACTACTAGATATCATGTTCGAAATGACAGGATCTCTAAAATATAAACTGGTCATCTCAAATTTCAGTTCACAGCTTAAGTTCCCTGAGAAAGATACTTTTTAAGCACATGGACTAATAGATATAATTTTCAAAGTGACGGGATCTCTGAAATATAAACTAGGTATCTTAAATTTCAGTTCTCAGCTTAAGTTCCCTGAGGAAGATGTTTTTCAAGCGCCTGGACTACTAGATATCATTTTCGAAATGAGAGGATCTCTAAAATATAAACTGGGCATCTTAAATTTCAGTTCACAGCTTAAGTTCCCTGAGAAAGATACTTTTTAAGCACATGGACTACTAGATATAATTTTCAAAGTGACGGGATCTCTGAAATATAAACTAGGTGTCTTAAACTTCAGTTCTCAGCTTAAGTACCCTGAGAAAGATGCTTTTTAAGCACCTGGACTACTAGATATAATTTTCGAAATGACAGGATCTCTAAAATTTAAACTGTGCATCTTAAATTTCAGTTCTCAACTTAAGTTCCCTGAGAAAGATTCTTTTCAAGCACCTGGACTACTAGGTATAATTTTCAAAATGACGGGATCTCTAAATTATAAACTAGGTATCTTAAATTAAGTTCTCAGCTTAAGTTCCCTGAGGAAGATGTTTTTCAAGCGCCTGGACTACTAGATTTCATACTCGAAATGACAGGATCTCTAAAATATAAACTGGGCACCTGAAATTTCAGTTCTCAGCTTAAGTACCCTGAGAAAGATGCTTTTTAAGCACCTGGACTACTAGATATAATTTTCGAAATGACAGGATCTCTAAAATTTAAACTGTGCATCTTAAATTTCAGTTCTCAGCTTAAGTTCCCTGAGAAAGATGCTTTTCAAGCACCTGGACTACTAGATATAATTTTCAAAGTGACGGGATCTCTGAAATATAAACTAGGTGTCTTAAACTTCAGTTCTCAGCTTAAGTACCCTGAGAAAGATGCTTTTTAAGCACCTGGACTACTAGATATAATTTTCGAAATGACAGGATCTCTAAAATTTAAACTGTGCATCTTAAATTTCAGTTCACAGCTTAAGTTCCCTGAGAAAGATACTTTTTAAGCACATGGACTACTAGATATAATTTTCAAAGTGACGGGATCTCTGAAATATAAACTAGGTGTCTTAAACTTCAGTTCTCAGCTTAAGTACCCTGAGAAAGATGCTTTTTAAGCACCTGGACTACTAGATATAATTTTCGAAATGACGGGATCTCTGAAATATAAACTGGGCATCTTAAATTTCAGTTCTCAACTTAAGTTCCCTGAGAAAGATTCTTTTCAAGCACCTGGACTACTAGGTATAATTTTCAAAATGACGGGATCTCTAAATTATAAACTAGGTATCTTAAACTTCAGTTCTCAGCTTAAGTTCCCTGAGGAAGATGTTTTTCAAGCGCCTGGACTACTAGATATCATTTTCGAAATGAGAGGATCTCTAAAATATAAACTGGGCATCTTAAATTTCAGTTCACAGCTTAAGTTCCCTGAGAAAGATACTTTTTAAGCACATGGACTACTAGATATAATTTTCAAAGTGACGGGATCTCTGAAATATAAACTAGGTGTCTTAAACTTCAGTTCTCAGCTTAAGTACCCTGAGAAAGATGCTTTTTAAGCACCTGGACTACTAGATATAATTTTCGAAATGACAGGATCTCTAAAATTTAAACTGTGCATCTTAAATTTCAGTTCTCAGCTTAAGTTCCCTGAGAAAGATTCTTTTCAAGCACCTGGACTACTAGGTATAATTTTCAAAATGACGGGATCTCTAAATTATAAACTAGGTATCTTAAACTTCAGTTTTCAGCTTAAGTTCCCTGAGGAAGATGTTTTTCAAGCGCCTGGACTACTAGATATCATTTTGGAAATGACAGGATCTCTAAAATATAAACTGGGCATCTTAAATTTCAGTTCTCAGATTAAGTACCGTGAGAAAGATGTTTTTCAAGCACCTGGACTACTAGATATAATTTTCAAAATGACGGGATCTCTAAAATATAAACTAGGTATCTTAAATTTCAGTTCTCAGCTTAAGTTCCCTGAGGAAGTAGTTTTTCAAGCGCCTGGACGACGAGATATCATTTTCGAAATGACAGGATCTCTAAAATATAAACTGGGCACCCTCAATTTCAGTTCTCAGCTTAAGTTCCCTGAGAATGATGCTTTTTAAGCACCTGGACTACTAGATATAATTTTCAAAGTGACGGGATCTCTAAAATATAAACCAGGTACCTTAAATTTCAGTTCTCAGCTTAAGTTCCCTGAGGAAGATGTTATTCAAGCGCCTGGACTACTAGATATCATTTTCGAAATGACAGGATCTCTAAAATATAAACAGGGAAGCTTAAATTTCAGTTCACAGCTTAAGTTCCCTGAGAAAGATACTTTTTAAGCACATGGACTAATAGATATAATTTTCAAAGTGACGGGATCTCTGAAATATAAACTAGGTATCTTAAATTTCAGTTCTCAGCTTAAGTTCCCTGAGGAAGATGTTTTTCAAGCGCCTGGACTACTAGATATCATTTTCGAAATGAGAGGATCTCTCTAAAATATAAACTGGGCATCTTAAATTTCAGTTCACAGCTTAAGTTCCCTGAGAAAGATACTTTTTAAGCACATGGACTACTAGATATAATTTTCAAAGTGACGGGATCTCTGAAATATAAACTAGGTGTCTTAAACTTCAGTTCTCAGCTTAAGTACCCTGAGAAAGATGCTTTTTAAGCACCTGGACTACTAGATATAATTTTCGAAATGACAGGATCTCTAAAATTTAAACTGTGCATCTTAAATTTCAGTTCTCAACTTAAGTTCCCTGAGAAAGATTCTTTTCAAGCACCTGGACTACTAGATATAATTTTGAAAATGACGGGATCTCTAAATTATAAACTAGGTATCTTAAACTTCAGTTTTCAGCTTAAGTTCCCTGAGGAAGATGTTTTTCAAGCGCCTGGACTACTAGATATCATTTTCGAAATGACAGGATCTCTAAAATATAAACTGGGCATCTTAAATTTCAGTTCTCAGCTTAAGTTCCCTGAGAAAGATACTTTTAAGCACCTGGACTACTAGATATAATTTTCGAAATGACAGGATCTCTAAAATTTAAACTGTGCATCTTAAATTTCAGTTCTCAGCTTAAGTTCCCTGAGAAAGATGCTTTTCAAGCACCTGGACTACTAGATATAATTTTCAAAGTGACGGGATCTCTGAAATATAAACTAGGTGTCTTAAACTTCAGTTCTCAGCTTAAGTACCCTGAGAAAGATGCTTTTTAAGCACCTGGACTACTAGATATAATTTTCGAAATGACAGGATCTCTAAAATTTAAACTGTGCATCTTAAATTTCAGTTCACAGCTTAAGTTCCCTGAGAAAGATACTTTTTAAGCACATGGACTACTAGATATAATTTTCAAAGTGACGGGATCTCTGAAATATAAACTAGGTGTCTTAAACTTCAGTTCTCAGCTTAAGTACCCTGAGAAAGATGCTTTTTAAGCACCTGGACTACTAGATATAATTTTCGAAATGACGGGATCTCTGAAATATAAACTAGGTGTCTTAAATTTCAGTTCTCAACTTAAGTTCCCTGAGAAAGATTCTTTTCAAGCACCTGGACTACTAGGTATAATTTTCAAAATGACGGGATCTCTAAATTATAAACTAGGTATCTTAAACTTCAGTTCTCAGCTTAAGTTCCCTGAGGAAGATGTTTTTCAAGCGCCTGGACTACTAGATATCATTTTCGAAATGAGAGGATCTCTAAAATATAAACTGGGCATCTTAAATTTCAGTTCACAGCTTAAGTTCCCTGAGAAAGATACTTTTTAAGCACATGGACTACTAGATATAATTTTCAAAGTGACGGGATCTCTGAAATATAAACTAGGTGTCTTAAACTTCAGTTCTCAGCTTAAGTACCCTGAGAAAGTTGCTTTTTTAAGCACCTGGACTACTAGATATAATTTTCGAAATGACAGGATCTCTAAAATTTAAACTGTGCATCTTAAATTTCAGTTCTCAGCTTAAGTTCCCTGAGAAAGATTCTTTTCAAGCACCTGGACTACTAGGTATAATTTTCAAAATGACGGGATCTCTAAATTATAAACTAGGTATCTTAAACTTCAGTTCTCAGCTTAAGTTCCCTGAGGAAGATGTTTTTCAAGCGCCTGGACTACTAGATATCATTTTCGAAATGACACTATCTCTAAAATATAAAGTAGACATCTTAAATTTCAGTTCTCAGCTTAAGTTCCCTGATAAAGATGATTTTTAAGCACCTGGACTACTAGATATAATTTTCAAAATGACGGGATCTCTAAAATATAAACTAGGCAACTTAAATTTCAGTTCTCAGCTTAAGTTCCCTGAGGAAGTAGTTTTTCAAGCGCCTGGACTACTAGATATCATTTTCGAAATGACAGGATCTCTAAAATATAAACTGGGCACCCTCAATTTCAGTTCTCAGCTTAAGTTCCCTGAGAACGATGCTTTTTAAGCACCTGGACTACTAGATATAATTTTCAAAATGACGGGATCTCTAAAATATAAACTAGGTACCTTAAATTTCAGTTCTCAGCTTAAGTTCCCTGAGGAAGATGTTTTTCAAGCGCCTGGACTACTAGATATCATTTTCCAAATGACAGGATCTCTAAAATATAAACTGGGCATCTTAAATTTCAGTTCACAGCTTAAGTTCCCTGAGAAAGATACTTTTTAAGCACATGGACTAATAGATATAATTTTCAAAGTGACGGGATCTCTGAAATATAAACTAGGTATCTTAAATTTCTGTTCTCAGCTTAAGTTCCCTGAGGAAGATGTTTTTCAAGCGCCTGGACTACTAGATATCATTTTCCAAATGACAGGATCTCTAAAATATAAACTGGGCATCTTAAATTTCAGTTCTCAGCTTAAGTTCCCTGAGAAAGATACTTTTCAAGCACATGGACTACTAGATATAATTTTCAAAGTGACGGGATCTCTGAAATATAAACTAGGTGTCTTAAACTTCAGTTCTCAGCTTAAGAACCCTGAGAAAGATGCTTTTTAAGCACCTGGACTACTAGATATAATTTTCGAAATGACAGGATCTCTAAAATTTAAACTGTGCATCTTAAATTTCAGTTCTCAACTTAAGTTCCCTGAGAAAGATTCTTTTCAAGCACCTGGACTACTAGGTATAATTTTCAAAATGACGGGATCTCTAAATTATAAACTAGGTATCTTAAAGTTCAGTTCTCAGCTTAAGTTCCCTGAGGAAGATGTTTTTCAAGCGCCTGGACTACTAGATATCATTTTCGAAATGACAGGATCTCTAAAATATAAACTGGGCATCTTAAATTTCAGTTCTCGGTTTAAGTTCCCTGAGAAAGATGCTTTTTAAGCACCTGGACTACTAGATATAATTTTCAAAATGACAGGATCTCTAAAATATAAACTGGGCATCTTAAATTTCAGTTCTCAGCTTAAGTTCCCTGAGAAAGATACTTTTCAAGCACCTGATCTACTAGATATAATTTTCAAAATGACGGGATCTTTAAAATATAAACCAGGTATCCTCAATTTCAGTTCTCAGCTTAAGTTCCCTGAGGAAGATGTTTTTCAAGCTCCTGGACTACTAGATATCATTTTCGAAATGACGGGATCATTAAAATATAAACCAGGTATCCTCAATTTCAGTTCTCAGCTTAAGTTCCATGAGAAAGATGCTTTTCAAGCACCTGGACTACTAGATATAATTTTCAAAGTGACGGGATCTCTAAAATATAAACCAGGTATCTTAAAATTCAGTCCTCATCTTAAGTTCCCTGAGGAAGATGTTTTTCAAGCACCTGAACTAATAGATGTAATTTTTAGAATGACTGGATCATTGAGGTACCATTCGGATATCTTAATTTTGATTTCAGAACTTAAATTCCCTGATGAAGTTGTTTTTCAAGCACCTTGACTACTATATATAATTTTCAAAATGAGGGGATCTCTAAAATATAAACTAGGTATCTTAAATTTCAGTTCTCAGCTTAAGTTCCCTGAGGAAGATGTTTTTCAAGCGCCTGGACTACTAGATATCATCTTCGAAATGACAGGATCTCTAAAATATAAACTGGGCACCCTCAATTTCAGTTCTCAGCTTAAGTTCCCTGAGGAAGAAGTTTTTCAAGCGCCTGGACTACTAGATATCATTTTCGAAATGACGGGATCTTTAAAATATAAACCAGGTATCTTGAATTGCAGTTCTCAGCTTAAGTTCCCTGACGAAGATGTTTTTCAAGCGCATGGACTACTAGATATCATTTTCGAAATGACGGGATCTTTCAAATATAAACTGGGCACCCTCAATTTCATTTCTCAGATTAAGTTCCCTGAGAAAGATGCTTTTTAAGCACCTGGAATACTAGCTATAATTTTCATAATGACGGGATCTCTAAATTATAAACTAGGTATCTTAAACTTCAGTTCTCAGCTTAAGTTCCCTGAGGAAGATGTTTTTCAAGCACCTGAACTACTAGATGTAATTTTTAGAATGACTGGATCATTGAAGTACCATTCGGATATCTTAATTTTGATTTCAGAACTTAAATTCCCTGATGAAGTTGTTTCTCAAGCACCTGGACTACTAGATATAATTTTCAAAATTTCGGGATCTCTAAAATATAAACCAGGTATCTTAAACTTCAGTTCTCAGCTTATGTTCCCTGAGGAAGATGTTTTTCAAGCGCCTGGACTACTAGATATCATTTTCGAAATGACAGGATCTCTAAAATATAAACTGGGCACCCTCAATTTCAGTTCTCAGCTTAAGTTCTCTGAGAACGATGCTTTTTAAGCACCTGGACTACTAGATATAATTTTCAATATGACTTGATCTCTACAATATAAACTAGGTATCTTAACTGTCAGTTCTCAGCTCAAGTTCCCATGAGGAAGATGTTTTTCAAGCGCCTGGAATACTAGATATCATTTTCGAAATGAGAGGATCTCTAAAATATAAACTGGGCATCTTAGATTTCAGTTCACAGCTTAAGTTCCCTGAGAAAGATACTTTTTAAGCACATGGACTACTAGATATAATTTTCAAAGTGACAGGATCTCTAAAATATAAACTGGGCATCTTAAATTTCAGTTCACAGCTTAAGTTCCCTGAGAAAGATACTTTTTAAGCACATGGACTACTAGATATAATTTTCAAAGTGACGGGATCTCTGAAATATAAACTAGGTGTCTTAAACTTCAGTTCTCAGCTTAAGTTCCCTGAGGAAGATGTTTTTCAAGCACCTGGACTACTAGATATAATTTTCAAAGTGACGGGATCTCTAAAATATAAACCAGGTATCTTAAAATTCAGTTCTCTGCTTAAGTTCCCTGAGGAAGATGTTTTTCAAGCACCTGGACTACTAGATGTAATTTTTAGAATGACTGGATCATTGAAGTACCATTCGGATATCTTCATTTTGATTTCAGAACTTAAATTCCCTAATGAAGTTGTTTTTCAAGCACCTGGACTACTGGATATAATTTTCAAAATGACGGAATCTCTAAAATATAAACCAGGTACCTTAAATTTCAGTTCTCAGCTTAGGTTCCCTGAGGAAGATGTTTTTCAAGCGCCTGGACTACTAGATATCATTTTCGAAATGACAGGATCTCTAAAATATAAACTGGGCATCTTAAATTTCAGTTCTAGGCTTAAGTTCCCTGAGAAAGATGCTTTTTAAGCACCTGGACTACTAGATATAATTTTCAGTGACGGGATCTCTAAAATATAAACCAGGTATCCTTAAATTCAGTTCTCAGGTTAAGTTCCCTGAGGAAGAAGTTTTTCAAGCGCCTGGACTACTAGATATCATTTTCGAAATGACAGGATCTCTAAAATATAAACTGGGCATCTTAATTTCTGTTCACAGCTTAAGTTCTTTGAGAAAGATACTTTTTAAGCACCTGGACTACTAGGTATAATTTTCAAAATGACGGGATCTCTAAAATATAAACCAGGTATCTTAAACTTCAGTTCTCAGCTTAAGTTCCCTGAGGAAGATGTTTTTCAAGCGCCTGGACTACTAGATATCATTCTCGAAATGACAGTATCTCTAAAATATAAACTGGGCATCTCAAATTTCAGTTCTCAGCGTAAGTACCGTGAGAAAGATGCTTTTTAAGCACCTGGACTACTAGATATAATTTTCGAAATGACAGGATCTCTAAATTATAAACCAGGTATCTTAAACTTCAGTTCTCAGCTTAAGTTCCCTGAGGAAGATGTTTTTCAAGCGCCTGGACTACTAGATATCATTCTCGAAATGACAGTATCTCTAAAATATAAACTGTGCATCTTAAATTTCAGTTCTCAGCTTAAGTTCCCTGAGAAAGATGCTTTTCAAGCACCTGGACTACTAGGTATAATTTTCAAAATGACGGGATCTCTAAATTATAAACTAGGTATCTTAAATTTCAGTTCTCAGCTTAAGTTCCCTGAGGAAGAAGTTTTTCAAGCGCCTGGACTACTAGATATCATTTTCGAAATGACAGGATCTCTAAAATATAAACTGGGCATCTTAAATTTCAGTTCACAGCTTAAGTTCCCTGAGAAAGATACTTTTTAAGCACATGGACTAATAGATATAATTTTCAAAGTGACGGGATCTCTGAAATATAAACTAGGTATCTTAAATTTCAGTTCTCAGCTTAAGTTCCCTGAGGAAGATGTTTTTCAAGCGCCTGGACTACTAGATATCATTTTCGAAATGAGAGGATCTCTAAAATATAAACTGGGCATCTTAAATTTCAGTTCACAGCTTAAGTTCCCTGAGAAAGATACTTTTTAAGCACATGGACTACTAGATATAATTTTCAAAGTGACGGGATCTCTGAAATATAAACTAGGTGTCTTAAACTTCAGTTCTCAGCTTAAGTACCCTGAGAAAGATGCTTTTTAAGCACCTGGACTACTAGATATAATTTTCGAAATGACAGGATCTCTAAAATTTAAACTGTGCATCTTAAATTTCAGTTCTCAACTTAAGTTCCCTGAGAAAGATTCTTTTCAAGCACCTGGACTACTAGGTATAATTTTCAAAATGACGGGATCTCTAAATTATAAACTAGGTATCTTAAACTTCAGTTCTCAGCTTAAGTTCCCTGAGGAAGATGTTTTTCAAGCGCCTGGACTACTAGATATCATTTTCGAAATGACAGGATCTCTAAAATATAAACTGGGCATCTTAAATTTCAGTTCTCAGCTTAAGTACCCTGAGAAAGATGCTTTTTAAGCACCTGGACTACTAGATATAATTTTCGAAATGACAGGATCTCTAAAATTTAAACTGTGCATCTTAAATTTCAGTTCTCAGCTTAAGTTCCCTGAGAAAGATGCTTTTCAAGCACCTGATCTGCTAGATATAATTTTCAAAGTGACGGGATCTATAAAATATAAACCAGGTATCCTCAATTTCAGTTCTCAGCTTAAGTTCCCTGAGGAAGATGTTTTTCAAGCGCCTGGACTACTAGATATCATTTTCGAAATGACGGGATCTTTAAAATATAAACCAGGTATCCTCAATTTCAGTTCTCAGCTTAAGTTCCCTGAGGACGATGCTTTTCAAGCACCTGGACTACTAGATATAATTTTCAAAATGACGGGATCTCTAAATTATAAACTAGGTATCTTAAACTTCAGTTGTCAGCTTAAGTTCCCTGAGGAAGATGTTTTTCAAGCACCTGAACTAATAGATGTAATTTTTAGAATGACTGGATCATTGAGGTACCATTCGGATATCTTAATTTTGATTTCAGAACTTAAATTCCCTGATGAAGTTGTTTTTCAAGCACCTGGACTACTAGATATAATTTTCAAAATGACGGGATCTCTAAAATATAAACTAGGTATCTTAAATTTCAGTTCTCAGCTTAAGTTCCCTGAGGAAGATGTTTTTCAAGCGCCTGGACTACTAGATATCATCTTCGAAATGACAGGATCTCTAAAATATAAACTGGGCACCCTCAATTTCAGTTCTCAGCTTAAGTTCCCTGAGGAAGTTATTTTTCAAGCGCCTGGACTACTAGATATCATTTTCGAAATGACGGGATCTTTAAAATATAAACCAGGTATCCTCAATTTCAGTTCTCAGCTTAAGTTCCATGAGGAAGATGTTTTTCAAGCGCATGGACTACTAGATATCATTCTCGAAATGACAGTATCTCTAAAATATAAACTGTGCATCTTAAATTTCAGTTCTCAGCTTAAGTTCCCTGAGAAAGATGCTTTTCAAGCACCTGGACTACTAGGTATAATTTTCAAAATGACGGGATCTCTAAATTATAAACTAGGTATCTTAAATTTCAGTTCTCAGCTTAAGTTCCCTGAGGAAGAAGTTTTTCAAGCGCCTGGACTACTAGATATCATTTTCGAAATGACAGGATCTCTAAAATATAAACTGGGCATCTTAAATTTCAGTTCACAGCTTAAGTTCCCTGAGAAAGATACTTTTTAAGCACATGGACTAATAGATATAATTTTCAAAGTGACGGGATCTCTGAAATATAAACTAGGTATCTTAAATTTCAGTTCTCAGCTTAAGTTCCCTGAGGAAGATGTTTTTCAAGCGCCTGGACTACTAGATATCATTTTCGAAATGAGAGGATCTCTAAAATATAAACTGGGCATCTTAAATTTCAGTTCACAGCTTAAGTTCCCTGAGAAAGATACTTTTTAAGCACATGGACTACTAGATATAATTTTCAAAGTGACGGGATCTCTGAAATATAAACTAGGTGTCTTAAACTTCAGTTCTCAGCTTAAGTACCCTGAGAAAGATGCTTTTTAAGCACCTGGACTACTAGATATAATTTTCGAAATGACAGGATCTCTAAAATTTAAACTGTGCATCTTAAATTTCAGTTCTCAACTTAAGTTCCCTGAGAAAGATTCTTTTCAAGCACCTGGACTACTAGGTATAATTTTCAAAATGACGGGATCTCTAAATTATAAACTAGGTATCTTAAACTTCAGTTCTCAGCTTAAGTTCCCTGAGGAAGATGTTTTTCAAGCGCCTGGACTACTAGATATCATTTTCGAAATGACAGGATCTCTAAAAATATAAACTGGGCATCTTAAATTTCAGTTCTCAGCTTAAGTACCCTGAGAAAGATGCTTTTTAAGCACCTGGACTACTAGATATAATTTTCGAAATGACAGGATCTCTAAAATTTAAACTGTGCATCTTAAATTTCAGTTCTCAGCTTAAGTTCCCTGAGAAAGATACTTTTCAAGCACCTGATCTGCTAGATATAATTTTCAAAATGACGGGATCTTTAAAATATAAACCAGGTATCCTCAATTTCAGTTCTCAGCTTAAGTTCCCTGAGGAAGATGTTTTTCAATCTCCTGGACTACTAGATATCATTTTCGAAATGACGGGATGTATAAAATATAAACCAGGTATCCTCAATTTCAGTTCTCAGCTTAAGTTCCATGAGAAAGATGCTTTTCAAGCATATGGACTACTAGATATAATTTTCAAAGTGACGGGATCTCTAAATTATAAACTAGGTATCTTAAACTTCAGTTCTCAGCTTAAGTTCCCTGAGGAAGATTTTTTTCAAGCACGTGAACTAATAGATGTAATTTTTAGAATGACTGGATCATTGAGGTACCATTCGGATATCTTTATTTTGATTTCTGAGCTTAAATTCCCTGACTCAGTTGTTTTTCAAGCACCTGGACTACTAGATATAATTTTCAAAATGACGGGATCTCTAAAATATAAACTAGGTATCTTAAATTTCAGTTCTCAGCTTAAGTTCCCTGATGAAGATGTTTTTCAAGCGCCTGGACTACTAGATATCATCTTCGAAATGACAGGATCTCTAAAATATAAACTGGGCACCCTCAATTTCAGTTCTCAGCTTAAGTTCCCTGAGGAAGATGTTTTTCACGCGCCTGGACTACTAGATATCATTTTCGAAATGACGGGATCTTTAAAATATAAACCAGGTATCCTCAATTTCAGTTCTCAGCTTAAGTTCCATGAGGAAGATGTTTTTCAAGCGCATGGACTACTAGATATCATTTTTCGAAATGACGGGATCTTTCAAATATAAACTGGGCATCTTAAATTTCAGTTCACAGCTTAAGTTCCCTGAGAAAGATACTTTTTAAGCACATGGACTAATAGATATAATTTTCAAAGTGACGGGATCTCTGAAATATAAACTAGGTATCTTAAATTTCAGTTCTCAGCTTAAGTTCCCTGAGGAAGATGTTTTTCAAGCGCCTGGACTACTAGATATCATTTTCGAAATGAGAGGATCTCTAAAATATAAACTGGGCATCTTAAATTTCAGTTCACAGCTTAAGTTCCCTGAGAAAGATACTTTTTAAGCACATGGACTAATAGATATAATTTTCAAAGTGACGGGATCTCTGAAATATAAACTAGGTATCTTAAATTTCAGTTCTCAGCTTAAGTTCCCTGAGGAAGATGTTTTTCAAGCGCCTGGACTACTAGATATCATTTTCGAAATGAGAGGATCTCTAAAATATAAACTGGGCATCCTTAATTTCAGTTCTCAGCTTAAGTACCGTGAGAAAGATGCTTTTTAAGCACACGGACTACTAGATATAATTTTCAAAGTGACGGGATCTCTAAATTATAAACTAGGTATCTTAATCTTCAGTTCTCAGCTTAAGTTTCCTGAGGAAGATGTTTTACAAGCGCCTGGACTACTAGATATCATCTTCGAAATGACAGGATCTCTAAAATATAAACTGGGCATCTTAAATTTCAGTTCTCAGATTAAGTACCGTGAGAAAGATGCTTTTTAAGCACATGGACCACTAGATATAATTGTCAGAGTGACAGGATCTCTAAAATATAAACTGGGCACCCTCAATTTCAGTTCTCAGCTTAAGTTCCCTGAGGAAGAAATTTTTCAAGCGCCTGGACTACTAGATATCATTTTCGAAATGACGGGATCTCTAAAATATAAACCAGGTATCCTCAATTTCAGTTCTCAGCTTAAGTTCCCTGAGGAAGATGTTTTTCAAGCGCATGTACTACTAGATATCATTTTCGAAATGACGGGATCTTTCAAATATAAACTGGGCATCTTAAATTTCAGTTCACAGCTTAAGTTCCCTGAGAAAGATACTTTTTAAGCACATGGACTACTAGATATAATTTTCAAAGTGACGGGATCTCTGAAATATAAACTAGGTGTCTTAAACTTCAGTTCTCAGCTTAAGTACCCTGAGAAAGATGCTTTTTAAGCACCTGGACTACTAGATATAATTTTCGAAATGACAGGATCTCTAAAATTTAAACTGTGCATCTTAAATTTCAGTTCTCAACTTAAGTTCCCTGAGAAAGATTCTTTTCAAGCACCTGGACTACTAGGTATAATTTTCAAAATGACGGGATCTCTAAATTATAAACTAGGTATCTTAAACTTCAGTTCTCAGCTTAAGTTCCCTGAGGAAGATGTTTTTCAAGCGCCTGGACTACTAGATATCATTTTCGAAATGACAGGATCTCTAAAATATAAACTGGGCATCTTAAATTTCAGTTCTCAGTTTAAGTACCCTGAGAAAGATGCTTTTTAAGCACCTGGACTACTAGATATAATTTTCAAAATGACGGGATCTCTGAAATGTAATCTGGGTATCTTAAATTTCAGTTCTCAGTTTAAGTTCCCTGAGAAAGATGCTTTTTAAGCACCTGGACTACTAGATATAATTTTCGAAATGACGGGATCTTTAAAATATAAACCAGGTATCCGCAATTTCAGTTCTCAGCTTAAGTTCCATGAGGAAAGATGTTTTTCAAGCGCATGGACTACTAGATATCATTTTCGAAATGACGGGATAATTAAAATATAAACCAGGTATCCTCAATTTCAGTTCTCAGCTTAAGTTCCATGAGGAAGATGTATTTTAAGCACCTGGACTACTAGATATAATTTTCAAAGTGACGGGAGCTCTAAATTATAAACTAGGTATCTTAAACTTCAGTTCTCAGCTTAAGTTCCCTGAGGAAGATGTTTTTCAAGCACCTGAACTAATAGATGTAATTTTTAGAATGACTGGATCATTGAGGTACCATTCGGATATCTTAATTTTGATTTCAGAACTTAAATTCCCTGATGAAGTTGTTTTTCAAGCACCTGGACTACTAGATATCATTTTCAAAATGACGGGATCTCTAAAATATAAACTAGGTATCTTAAATTTCAGTTCTCAGCTTAAGTTCCCTGAGGAAGATGTTTTTCAAGCGCCTGGACTACTAGATATCATCTTCGAAATGACAGGATCTCTAAAATATAAACTGGGCACCCTCAATTTCAGTTCTCAGCTTAAGTTCCCTGAGGAAGATGTTTTTCAAGCGCCTGGACGACGAGATATCATTTTCGAAATGACAGGATCTTTAAAATATAAACCAGGTATCCTCAATTTCAGTTCTCAGCTTAAGTTCCCTGAGGAAGATGTTTTTCAAGCGCATGGACTACTAGATATCATTCTCGAAATGACAGCATTTCTAAAATATAAACTGTGCATCTTAAATTTCAGTTCTCAGCTTAAGTTCCCTGAGAAAGATGCTTTTCAAGCACGTGGACTACGTGATATAATTTTCAAAGTGATGGGATCTCTACATTATAAACTAGGTATCTTTATTTTCAGTTCTCAGCTCAAGTTCCCTGAGGAAGAAGTTTTTCAAGCGCCTGGACTACTAGATATCATTTTCGAAATGACAGGATCTCTAAAATATAAACTGGGCATCTTAAATTTCAGTTCACAGCTTAAGTTCCCTGAGAAAGATACTTTTTAAGCACATGGACTAATAGATATAATTTTCAAAGTGACGGGATCTCTGAAATATAAACTAGGTATCTTAAATTTCAGTTCTCAGCTTAAGTTCCCTGAGGAAGATGTTTTTCAAGCGCCTGGACTACTAGATATCATTTTCGAAATGAGAGGATCTCTAAAATATAAACTGGGCATCTTAAATTTCAGTTCACAGCTTAAGTTCCCTGAGAAAGATACTTTTTAAGCACATGGACTACTAGATATAATTTTCAAAGTGACGGGATCTCTGAAATATAAACTAGGTGTCTTAAACTTCAGTTCTCAGCTTAAGTACCCTGAGAAAGATGCTTTTTAAGCACCTGGACTACTAGATATAATTTTCGAAATGACAGGATCTCTAAAATTTAAACTGTGCATCTTAAATTTCAGTTCTCAACTTAAGTTCCCTGAGAAAGATTCTTTTCAAGCACCTGGACTACTAGGTATAATTTTCAAAATGACGGGATCTCTAAATTATAAACTAGGTATCTTAAACTTCAGTTTTCAGCTTAAGTTCCCTGAGGAAGATGTTTTTCAAGCGCCTGGACTACTAGATTTCATACTCGAAATGACAGGATCTCTAAAATATAAACTGGGCACCTGAAATTTCAGTTCTCAGCTTAAGTACCCTGAGAAAGATGCTTTTTAAGCACCTGGACTACTAGATATAATTTTCAAAATGACAGGATCTCTAAAATATAAACTGTGCATCTTAAATTTCAGTTCTCAGCTTAAGTTCCCTGAGAAAGATGCTTTTCAAGCACCTGGACTACTAGATATAATTTTCGAAATGACGGGATCTTTAAAATATAAACCAGGTATCCTCAATTTCAGTTCTCAGCTTAAGTTCCCTGAGGAAGAAGTTTTTCAATCGCATGGACTACTAGATATCATTTTCGAAATGACGGGATCTTTAAAATATAAACCAGGTATCCTCAATTTCAGTTCTCAGCTTAAGTTCCCTGAGAAAGATGCTTTTCAAGCACCTGGACTACTAGATATAATTTTCAAAATGACGGGATCTCTAAATTATAAACTAGGTATCTTAAACTTCAGTTCTCAGCTTAAGTTCCCTGAGGAAGATGTTTTTCAAGCACCTGAACTAATAGATGTAATTTTTAGAATGACTGGATCATTGAGGTACCATTCGGATATCTTAATTTTGATTTCAGAACTTAAATTCCCTGATGAAGTTGTTTTTCAAGCACCTGGACGACGAGATATCATTTTCGAAATGACGGGATCTCTAAAATATAAACTAGGTATCTTAAATTTCAGTTCTCAGCTTAAGTTCCCTCAGGAAGATGTTTTTCAAGCGCCTTGACTACTAGATATCATCTTCGAAATGACAGGATCTCTAAAATATAAACTGGGCACCCTCAATTTCAGTTCTCAGCTTAAGTTCCCTGAGGAAGAAGTTTTTCAAGCGCCTGGACTACTAGATATCATTTTCGAAATGACGGGATCTATAAAATATAAACCAGGTATCCTCAATTTCAGTTCTCAGCTTAAGTTCCATGAGGAAGATGTTTTTCAAGCGCATGGACTACTAGATATCATTTTCGAAATGACGGGATCTTTCAAATATAAACTGGGCACCCTCAATTTCATTTCTCAGATTAAGTTCCCTGAGAAAGATGCTTTTTAAGCACCTGGAATACTAGCTATAATTTTCATAATGACGGGATCTCTAAATTATAAACTAGGTATCTTAAACTTCAGTTCTCAGCTTAAGTTCCCTGAGGAAGATGTTTTTCAAGCACCTGAACTACTAGATGTAATTTTTAGAATGACTGGATCATTGAAGTACCATTCGGATATCTTAATTTTGATTTCAGAACTTAAATTCCCTGATGAAGTTGTTTCTCAAGCACCTGGACTACTAGATATAATTTTCAAAATGACGGGATCTCTAAAATATAAACCAGGTATCTTAAACTTCAGTTCTCAGCTTATGTTCCCTGAGGAAGATGTTTTTCAAGCGCCTGGACTACTAGATATCATTTTCGAAATGACAGGATCTCTAAAATATAAACTGGGCACCCTCAATTTCAGTTCTCAGCTTAAGTTCCCTGAGAACGATGCTTTTTAAGCACCTGGACTACTAGATACAATTTTCAAAATGACGGGATCTCTAAAATATAAACTAGGTATCTTAACTGTCAGTTCTCAGCTTAAGTTCCCTGAGGAAGATGTTTTTCAAGCGCCTGGAATACTAGATATCATTTTCGAAATGAGAGGATCTCTAAAATATAAACTGGGCATCTTAGATTTCAGTTCACAGCTTAAGTTCCCTGAGAAAGATACTTTTTAAGCACATGGACTACTAGATATAATTTTCAAAGTGACAGGATCTCTAAAATATAAACTGGGCATCTTAATTTCAGTTCAGAGCTTAAGTTCCCTGAGAAAGATACTTTTTAAGCACATGGACTACTAGATATAATTTTCAAAGTGACGGGATCTCTGAAATATAAACTAGGTGTCTTAAACTTCAGTTCTCTGCTTAAGTTCCCTGAGGAAGATGTTTTTCAAGCACCTGGACTACTAGATATAATTTTCAAAGTGACGGGATCTCTAAAATATAAACCAGGTATCTTAAAATTCAGTTCTCTGCTTAAGTTCCCTGAGGAAGATGTTTTTCAAGCACCTGGACTACTAGATGTAATTTTTAGAATGACTGGATCATTGAAGTACCATTCGGATATCTTCATTTTGATTTCAGAACTTAAATTCCCTGATGAAGTTGTTTTTCAAGCACCTGGACTACTGGATATAATTTTCAAAATGACGGGATCTCTAAAATATAAACCAGGTATCATAAATTTCAGTTCTCAGCTTAAGTTCCTTGAGGAAGATGTTTTTCAAGCGCCTGGACTAATAGAAATCATTTTCGGAATGACAGGATCTCTAAAATATAAACTGGGCATCTTAAATTTCAGTTCTACGCTTAATTACCCTGAGAAAGATGCTTTTTAAGCACCTGGAATACTAGATATAATTTTCAGTGACGGGATCTCTAAAATATAAACCAGGTATCCTTAAATTCAGTTCTCAGGTTAAGTTCCCTGAGGAAGAAGTTTTTCAAGCGCCTGGACTACTAGATATCATTTTCGAAATGACAGGATCTCTAAAATATAAAATGGGCATCTTAATTTCAGTTCACAGCTTAAGTTCTTTGAGAAAGATACTTTTTAAGCACCTGGAATACTAGGTATAATTTTCAAAATGACGGGATCTCTAAAATATAAACCAGGTATCTTAAACTTCAGTTCTCAGCTTAAGTTCCCTGAGGAAGATGTTTTTCAAGCGCCTGGACTACTAGATATCATTCTCGAAATGACAGTATCTCTAAAATATAAACTGGGCATCTCAAATTTCAGTTCTCAGCTTAAGTACCGTGAGAAAGATGCTTTTTAAGCACCTGGACTACTAGATATCATCTTCGAAATGACAGGATCTCTAAAATATAAACTGGGCACCCTCAATTTCAGTTCACAGCTTAACTTCCCTGAGGAAGAAGTTTTTCAAGCGCCTGGACTACTAGATATCATTTTCGAAATGACGGGATCTTTAAAATAAAAACCAGGTATCCTCAATTTCAGTTCTCTGCTTAAGTTCCCTGAGGAAGACGTTTTTCAAGCGCATGGACTACTAGATATCATTTTCGAAATGACGGGATCTTTAAAATATAAACCAGGTATCCTCAATTTCAGTTCTCAGCTTAACTTCCATGAGAAAGATGCTTTTCAAGCACCTGGACTACTAGATATAATTTTCAAATTGACGGGATCTCTAAAATATAAACCAGGTATCTTAAAATTCAGTTCTCTGCTTAAGTTCCCTGAGGAAGATGTTTTGCAAGCACCTGGACTAGTAGATGTAATTTTTAGAATGACTGGATCATTGAGGTACCATTCGGATATCTTAATTTTGAGTTCAGAACTTAAATTCCCTGATGAAGTTGTTTTTCAAGCACCTGGACTACTAGATATAATTTTCAAAATGACGGGATCTCTAAAATATAAACCAGGTATCTTAAACTTCAGTTCTCAGATTAAGTTCCCTGAGGAACATGTTTTTCAAGCGCCTGGACTACTAGATATCATCTTCGAAATGACAGGATCTTTCAAATATAAACTGGGCACCCTCAATTTCAGTTCTCAGATTAAGTTCCCTGATTAAGTTGATTTTTAAGCGCCTGGACTACTAGACATAATTTTCAAAATGACTGGATCTCTAAATTATAAACTAGGTATCTTAAACTTCAGTTCTCAGCTTAAGTTTCCTGAGGAAGATGTTTTTCAAGCGCCTGGACTACTAGATGTAATTTTTAGAATGACTGGATCATTGAAGTACCATTCGGATATCTTAATTTTGATTTCAGAACTTTAATTCCCTGATGAAGTTGTTTCTCAAGCACCTGGACTACTAGATATAATTTTCAAAATGACGGGATCTCTAAAATATAAACCAGGTATCTTAAACTTCAGTTCTCAGCTTATGTTCCCTGAGGAAGATGATTTTCAAGCGCCTGGACTACTAGATATCATTTTCGAAATGACAGGATCTCTAAAATATAAACTGGGCACCCTCAATTTCAGTTCTCAGCTTAAGTTCCCTGAGAACGATGCTTTTTAAGCACCAGGACTACTAGATATAATTTTCAAAATGACGGGATCTCTAAAATATAAACTAGGTATCTTAAACTTCAGTTCTCAGCTCAAGTTCCATGAGGAAGATGTATTTTAAGCACCTGGACTACTAGATGTAACTTTTAGAATGACTGGATAATTGAAGTACCATTTGGATATCTTAATTTTGATTTCTCAGCTTAAATTCCGTGGGGAAGTTGTTTTTCAAGCACCTGAACTATTAGATATAATTTTCAAAGTAACGGGATCTCTAATATATAAACCAGGTATCTTAGATTTCATTTCTCAGCTTAAGTTCCCTGAGGAAGATGTTTTTCAAGCGCCTGGAATACTAGATTTCATACTCGAAATGACAGGATCTCTAAAATATAAACTGGGCACCATAAAATTTAAGTTCTCAGCTAAAGTACCATGAGAAAGATGCTTTTTACGCACCTGGACTACTAGATATAATTTTCGAAATAACAGGATCTCTAAAATTTAAACTGTGCATCTTTAATTTCAGTTCTCAGCTTAATTTCCCTGAGAAAGATGCTGTTCAAGCACCTGGACTACTAGATATAATTTTCAAAATGACGGGATCTCCATATTATAAACTAGGTATCTTAAACTTCAGTTCTCAGCTTATGTTGCCTGAGGAAGATGTTTTTCAAGCGCCTGGACTACTAGATGTAATTTTTAGAATGACTGGATCATTGAAGTACAATTCGGATATCTTAATTTTGATTTCACAGCTTAAATTCCCTGATGAAGTTGTTTTTCAAGCACCTGGACTACAAGATATAATTTTCAAATTGACTGGATCTCTAAAATATAAACCATTTATATTAAAATTCAGTTCTCTGCTTAAGTTCCCTGAGGAAGATGTTTTTCAATCACCTGGACTACTAGATGTAATTTTTAGAATGACTGGATCATTGAAGTACCATTCGGATATCTTAATTTTGATTTCTCATCTTAAATTCCCTGATGAAGTTGTTTTTCAAGCACCTGGACTACTAGATATAATTTTCAAAATGACGGGATCTCTAAAATATAAACCAGGTATCTTAAACTTCAGTTCTCAGCTTAAGTTCCCTGAGGAAGATGTTTTTCAAGCGCCTGGACTACTAGATATCATTTTCGAAATGACAGGATCTTTCAAATATAAACTGGGCACCCTCAATTTCAGTTCTCAGATTAAGTTCCCTGAGAAAGATGCTTTTTAAGCAACTGGAATACTAGATATAATTTTCAAAATGACGGGATCTCTAAATTATAAACTAGGTAACTTAAACTTCAGTTCTCAGCTTAAGTTCCATGAGGAAGATGTTTTTCAAGCGCCTGGACTACTAGATGTAATTTTTAGAATGACTGGATCATTGAAGTACCATTCGGATATCTTAATTTTGATTTCAGAACTTTAATTCCCTGATGAAGTTGTTTTTCAAGCACCTGGACTACTAGATATCATTTTCGAAATGACAGGATCTCTAAAATATAAAATGGGCATCTCAAATTTCAGTTCTCAGCTTAAGTACCGTGAGAAAGATGCTTTTTAAGCACCTGGACTACTAGATATAATTTTCAAAATGACAGGATCTCTAAAATTTAAACTGTGCATCTTAAATTTCAGTTCTCAGCTTAATTTCCTGAGAAAGATGTTTTTCAAGCGCCTGGACTACTAGATGTAATTTTTAGAATGACTGGATCATTGAAGTACCATTCGGATATCTTAATTTTGATTTCAGAACTTAAATTCCCTGATGAAGTTGTTTCTCAAGCACCTGGACTACTAGATATAATTTTCAAAATGACGGGATCTCTAAAATATAAACCAGGTATCTTAGATTTCAGTTCTCAGCTTATGTTCCCTGAGGAAGAAGTTTTTCAAGCGCCTGGACGACGAGATATCATTTTCGAAATGACAGGATCTCTAAAATATAAACTGGGCACCCTCAATTTCAGTTCTCAGCTTAAGTTCCCTGAGAATGATGCTTTTTAAGCACCTCGACTACTAGATATAATTTTCAAAATGACGGGATCTCTAAAATATAAACTAGGTATCTTAAACTTCAGTTCTCAGCTCAAGTTCCATGAGGAAGATGTATTTTAAGCACCTGGACTACTAGATGTAACTTTTAGAATGACTGGATAATTGAAGTACCATTTGGATATCTTAATTTTGATTTCTCAGCTTAAATTCCCTGGGGAAGTTGTTTTTCAAGCACCTGAACTATTAGATATAATTTTCAAAGTAACGGGATCTCTAATATATAAACCAGGTATCTTAAATTTCAGTTCTCAGCTTAAGTTCCCTGAGGAAGATGTTTTTCAAGCGCCAGGACTACTAGATATCATTCTCGAAATGACAGGATCTCTAAAATATAAACTGGGCATCTCAAATTTCAGTTCTCAGCTTAAGTACCGTGAGAAAGATGCTTTTTAAGCACCTGGACTACTAGATATAATTTTCGAAATGACAGGATCTCTAAAATTTAAACTGTGCATCTTAAATTTCACTTCTCAGCTTAATTTCCCTGAGAAAGATGCTGTTCAAGCACCTGGACTACTAGATATAATTTTCAAAATGACGGGATCTCCATATTATAAACTAGGTATCTTAAACTTCAGTTCTCAGCTTATGTTGCCTGAGGAAGATGTTTTTCAAGCGCCTGGACTACTAGATGTAATTTTTAGAATGACTGGATCATTGAAGTACAATTCGGATATCTCCATTTTGATTTCTCAGCTTAAATTCCCTGATGAAGTTGTTTTTCAAGCACCTGGACTACTAGATATAGTTTTCAAAGTGACGGGATCTCTACAATATAAACCAGGTATATTAAACTTCAGTTCTCAGCTTAAGTTCCCTGAGGAAGATGTTTTTCAAGCGCCTGGATTACCAGATGTAATTTTTAGAATGAATGGATCATTGAAGTACCATTCGGATATCTTAATTTTGATTTCAGAACTTAAATTCCGTGATGAAGTTGTTTTTCAAGCACCTGGACTACTAGATATAATTTTCAAAATGACGGGATCTCTAAAATATAAACCAGGTATCTTAAACTTCAGTTCTCAGCTTAAGTTCCCTGAGGAAGAAGTTTTTCAAGCGCCTGGACTACTCGATATCATCTTCGAAATGACAGGATCTCTAAAATATAAACTGGGCATCTTAGATTTCAGTTCACAGCTTAAGTTCCCTGAGAAAGATACTTTTTAAGCACATGGACTACTAGATATAATTTTCAAAGTGACAGGATCTCTAAAATATAAACTGGGCATCTTAATTTCAGTTCACAGCTTAAGTTCCCTGAGAAAGATACCTTTTAAGCACATGGACTACTAGATATAATTTTCAAAATGACGGCATCTCTAAAATATAAACCAGGTATCCTTAAATTCAGTTCTCAGCTTAAGTTCCCTGAGGAAGATGTTTTTCAATCGCCTGGACTACTAGATATCATTTTCGAAATGACAGGATCTCTAAAATATAAAATGGGCATCTTAAATTTCAGTTCACAGCATAAGTTCCCTGAGAAAGATACTTTTTAAGCACATGGACTAATAGATATAATTTTCAAAGTGACGGGATCTCTGAAATATAAACTAGGTATCTAAAATTTCAGTTCTCAGCTTAAGTTCCCTGAGGAAGATGTTTTTCAAGTGCCTGGACTACTAGATATCATTTTGGAAATGACAGGATCTCTAAAATATAAACTGGGCATCTTAAATTTCAGTTCTCAGATTAAGTACCGTGAGAAAGATGTTTTTCAAGCACCTGGACTACTAGATATAATTTTCAAAATGACAGGATCTCTAAAATATAAACCAGGTATCTTAGATTTCAGTTCTCAGCTTCAGTTCCCTGAGGAAGATGTTTTTCAAGCGCCTGGACTACTAGATATCATCTTCGAAATGACAGGATCTCTAAAATATAAACTGGGCACCCTCAATTTCAGTTCTCAGCTTAAGTTCCCTGAGAATGATGCTTTTTAAGCACCTGGACTACTAGATATAATTTTCAAAGTGACGGGATCTCTAAAATATAAAGCAGGTATCCTTAAATTCAGTTCTCAGCTTAAGTTCCCTGAGGAAGAAGTTTTTCAAGCGCCTGGACTACTAGATATCATTTTCGAAATGACAGGATCTCTAAAATATAACCTGGGCATGTTAAATTTCAGTTCACAGCTTAAGTACCCTGAGAAAGATACTTTTTAAGCACATGGACTACTAGAAATAATTTTCAATGTGACGGGATCTCTGAAATATAAACTAGGTATCTTAAATTTCAGTTCTCAGCTTAAGTTCCCTAAGGAAGATGTTTTTCAAGCACCTGGACTACTAGATATAATTTTCAAAATGACGGGATCCCTAAAATATAAACCAGGTATCTTAAACTTCAGTTCTCATCTTAAGTTCCCTGAGGAAGATGTTTTTCAAGCGCCTGGACTACTAGATATCATCTTCGAAATGACAGGATCTCTAAAATATAAACTGGGCACCCTCAATTTCAGTTCTCAGCTTAAGTTCCCTGAGAAGGATGCTTTAAGCACCTGGACTACTAGATATAATTTTCAAAGTGACGGGATCTCTAAAATATAAACCAGGTATCCTTAAATTCAGTTCTCATCTTAAGTTCCCAGAGGAAGAAGTTTTTCAAGCGCCTGGACTACTAGATATCATTTTCGAAATGACAGGAACTCTAAAATATAAACTGGGCATCTTAAATTTCAGTTCACAGCCTAAGTTCCCTGAGTAAGATTCTTTTTAAGCACATGGACTACTAGATATAATTTTCAAAGTGACGGGATCTCTGAAATATAAACTGGGCATCCTTAATTTCAGTTCTCAGCTTAAGTTCCATGAGGAAGATGTATTTTAAGCACCTGGGCTACTATATATAACTTTTAGAATGACTGGATCATTGAAGTACTATTTGAATACCTTAATTTTGATTTCTCAGCTTAAATTCCCTGAGGAAGTTGTTTTTCAAGCACCTGAACTATTAGATATAATTTTCAAAATGAGGAAGATGTATTTTAAGTACCTGGACTACTAGATGAAATTTTTAGAATGACTGTATCATTGAAGTACCATTCGGATATCTTAATTTTGATTTCAGAACTTAAATTCCCTGATGAAGATGTTTTTCAAGCACCTGGAATACTAACTATAATTTTCAAAATGGCGGGATCTCTAAAATATAAACGAGGTATCTTAAACTTCAGTTCTCAGCTTAAGTTCCCTGAGGAAGAAGTTTTTCAAGCGCCTGGACTACTAGATATCATTTTCGAAATGACAGGATCTCTAAAATATAAACTGGGCATCTTAGATTTCAGTTCACAGCTTAAGTTCCATGAGAAAGATACTTTTTAAGCACATGGACTACTAGATATAATTTTCAAAGTGACAGGATCTCTAAAATATAAACTGGGCATCTTAATTTCAGTTCACAGCTTAAGTTCCCTGAGAAAGATACTTTTTAAGCACATGGACTACTAGATATAATTTTCAAAATGACGGCATCTCTAAAATATAAACCAGGTATCCTTAAATTCAGTTCTCAGCTTAAGTTCCCTGAGGAAGAAGTTTTTCAAGCGCCTGGACTACTAGATATCATTTTCGAAATGACAGGATCTCTAAAATATAAACTGGGCATCTTAAATTTCAGTTCACAGCATAAGTTCCCTGAGAAAGATACTTTTTAAGCACATGGACTAATAGATATAATTTTCAAAGTGACGGGATCTCTGAAATATAAACTAGGTATCTTAAATTTCAGTTCTCAGCTTAAGTTCCCTGAGGAAGATGTTTTTCAAGTGCCTGGACTACTAGATATCATTTTCGAAATGAGAGGATCTCTAAAATATAAACTGGGCATCTTAAATTTCAGTTAACAGCATAAGTTCCCTGAGGAAGATGTTTTTCAAGCACCTGGACTACTAGATATAATTTTCAAAATGACGGGATCTCTAAAATATAAACCAGGTATCTTAAACTTCAGTTCTCAGCTTCAGTTCCCTGAGGAAGAAGTTTTTCAAGCGCCTGGACTACTAGATATCATCTTCGAAATGACAGGATCTCTAAAATATAAACTGGGCACCATCAATTTCAGTTCTCAGCTTAAGTTCCCTGAGAAGGATGGTTATTAAGCACCTGGACTACTAGATATAATTTTCAAAGTGACGGGATCTATAAAATATAAACCAGGTATCCTTAAATTCAGTTCTCAGCTTAAGTTCCCGGAGGAAGAAGTTTTTCAAGCGCCTGGACTACTAGATATCATTTTCGAAATGACAGGATCTCTAAAATATAAACTGGGCATCTTAAATTTCAGTTCACAGCTTAAGTACCCTGAGAAAGATACTTTTTAAGCACATGGACTACTAGAAATAATTTTCAAAGTGACGGGATCTCTGAAATATAAACTAGGTATCTTAAATTTCAGTTCTCAGCTTAAGTTCCCTGAGGAAGATGTTTTTCAAGCACCTGGACTACTAGATATAATTTTCAAAATGACGGGATCCCTAAAATATAAACCAGGTATCTTAAACTTCAGTTCTCATCTTAAGTTCCCTGAGTTAGATGTTTTTCTAGCTCCTGGACTACTAGATATCATCATCGAAATGACAGGATATCTAAAATATAAACTGGGCACCCTCAATTACAGTTCTCAGCTTGAGTTCCCTGAGAAGGATGCCTTTTAAGCACCTGGACTACTAGATATAATTTTCAAATTGTCGGGATCTCTAAAATATAAACCAGGTATCCTTAAATTCAGTTCTCAGCTTAAGTTCCCAGAGGAAGAAGTTTTTCAAGCGCCTGGACTACTAGATATCATTTTCGAAATGACAGGAACTCTAAAATATAAACTGGGCATCTTAAATTTCAGTTCACAGCCTAAGTTCCCTGAGTAAGATTCTTTTTAAGCACTTGGACTACTAGATATAATTTTCAAAGTGACGGGATCTCTGAAATATAAACTGGGCATCCTTAATTTCAGTTCTCAGCTTAAGTTCCATGAGGAAGATGTATTTTAAGCACCTGGGCTACTATATATAACTTTTAGAATGACTGGATCATTGAAGTACTATTTGAATACCTTAATTTTGATTTCTCAGCTTAAATTCCCTGAGGAAGTTGTTTTTCAAGCACCTGAACTATTAGATATAATTTTCAAAATGAGGAAGATGTATTTTAAGTACCTGGACTACTAGATGAAATTTTTAGAATGACTGTATCATTGAAGTACCATTCGGATATCTTAATTTTGATTTCAGAACTTAAATTCCCTGATGAAGTTGTTTTTCAAGCACCTGGAATACTAACTATAATTTTCAAAATGACGGGATCGCTAAAATATAAACCAGGTATCTCAAACAAAAGTTCTCAGCTTAAGTTCCCTGAGGAAGATGTTTTTCAAGCGCCTGGACTACTAGATGTAATTTTTAGAATGACTGGATCATTGAAGTACCATTCGGATATCTTAATTTTGATTTCAGAACTTTAATTCCCTGATGAAGTTGTTTTTCAAGGACCTGGACTACTAGATATAATTTTCAAAATGACGGGATCTCTAAAATATAATCCAGTTGTCCTTAACTTCAGTTCTCAGCATAAGTTCCCTGAGGAAGATGTTTTTTAAGCGCCTGGAAGACGAGATATCATTTTCGAAATGACAGGATCTCTAAAATATAAAATGGACATCTTAAATTTCAGTTCACAGCTTAAGTTCTTTGAGAAAGATGCTTTTTAAGCACACGGACTACTAGATATAATTTTCAAAGTGACGGGATCTATAAAATATAAACCAGGTATCCTTAAATTCAGTTCTCAGCTTAAGTTCCCTGAGGAAGATGTTTTTCAAGCGCCTGGACTACTAGATATCATCTTCGAAATGACAGGATCTCTAAAATATAAACTGGGCATCTTAATTTCAGTTCACAGCTTAAGTTCTTTGAGAAAGATACTTTTTAAGCACATGGACTACTAGATATAATTTTCAAAATGACGGGATCTCTAAAATATAAACCAGGTATCTTAAACTTCAGTTCTCAGCTTAAGTTCCCTGAGGAAGGTGTTTTTCAAGCGCCTGGACTACTAGATATCATCTTCGAAATGACAGGATCTCTAAAATATAAACTGGGCATCTTAAGTTTCAGTTCACAGCTTAAGTTCCCTGAGAAAGATACTTTTTAAGCACATGGACTACTAGATATAACTTTCAAAGTGACGGGATCTCTGAAATATAAACTAGGTATCTTAAACTTCAGTTCTCAGCTTAAGTTCCCTGAGGAAGATGTTTTTCAAGCACCTGGACTACTAGATATAATTTTCAAAATGACGGGATCCCTAAAATATAAACCTGGTATCTTAAACTACAGTTCTCAGCTTAAGTTCCCTGAGGAAGATGTTTTTCAAGCGCTTGGACTACTAGATATCATCTTCGAAATGACAGGATCTCTAAAATATAAACTGGGCACCCTCAATTTCAGTTCTCAGCTTAAGTTCCCTGAGAAGGATGCTTTTAAGCACCTGGACTACTAGATATAATTTTCAAAATGACAGGATCTCTAAAATATAAACCAGGTATCCTTAAATTCAGTTCTCAGCTTAAGTTCCCTGAGGAAGATGTTTTTCAAGCGCCTGGACTACTAGCTTTCATTTTCGAAATGACAGGATCTCTAAAATATAAACTGGGCATCTTAAATTTCAGTTCCCATTTTAAGTTCCCTGAGAAAGATACTTTTTAAGCACATGGACTACTAGATATCATTTTCGAAATGACAGCATCTCTAAAATATAAACTGGGCACCCTCAATTTCAGTTCTCAGCTTAAGTTCCCTGAGAAGAATGCTTTTTAAGCACCTGGACTACTAGATATAATTTTCAAAGTGACGGGATCTCTAAAATATAAACCAGGTATCCTTAAATTCAGTTCTCAGCTTAAGTTCCCTGAGGAAGAAGTTTTTCAAGCGCCTGGACTACTAGATATCATCTTCGAAATGACAGGATCTCTAAAATATAAACTGGGCATCTTAAATTTCAGTTCACAGCTTAAGTTCTTTGAGAAAGATACTTTTCAAGCACCTGGACTACTAGATATAATTTTCAAAATGACGGGATCTCTAAAATATAAAACAGGTATCTTAAACTTCAGTTCTCAGCTTAAGTTCCCTGAGGAAGATGTTTTTCAAGCGCCTTGACTACTAGATATCATCTTCAAAATGACAGGATCTCTTAAATAAAAACTGGGCACCCTCAATTTCAGTTCTCAGCTTAAGTTCCCTGAGAAGGATGCTTTTAAAGCACCTGTACTACTAGATATAATTTTCAAAGTGACGGAATCTCTAAAATATAAACCAGGTATCCTTAAATTCAGTTCTCAGCTTAAGTTCCCTGAGGAAGAAGTTTTTCAAGCGCCTGGACTACTAGATATCATTTTCGAAATGACAGGATCTCTAAAATATAAACTGGGCATCTTAAGTTTCAGTTCACAGCTTAAGTTCCCTGCGAAAGATACTTTTTAAGCACATGGACTACTAGATATAACTTTCAAAGTGACGGGATCTCTGAAATATAAACTAGGTATCTTAAACTTCAGTTCTCAGCTTAAGTTCCCTGAGGAAGATGTTTTTCAAGCACCTGGAATACTAGCTATAATTTTCAAAATGACGGGATCCCTAAAATATAAACCTGGTATCTTAAACTTCAGTTCTCAGCTTAAGTTCCCTGAGGAAGATGTTTTTCAAGCGCCTGGACTACTAGATATCATCTTCGAAATGACAGGATCTCTAAAATATAAACTGGGCACCCTCAATTTCAGTTCTCAGCTTAAGTTCCCTGAGAAGGATGCTTTTTAAGCACCTGGACTACTAGATATAATTTTCAAAGTGACGGGATCTCTAAAATATAAACCAGGTATCCTTAAATTCAGTTCTCAGCTTAAGTTCCCTGAGGGAGAAGTTTTTCAAGCGCCTGGACTACTAGATATCATTTCCGAAATGACAGGATCTTTAAAATATAAACTGGGCATCTTAAATTTCAGTTCACAGCCTAAGTTCCCTGAGTAAGATTCTTTTTAAGCACATGGACTACTAGATATAATTTTCAAAGTTACGGGATCTCTGAAATATAAACTGGGCATCCTTTATTTCAGTTCTCAGCTTAAGTTCCATGAGGAAGATGTATTTTAAGCACCTGGGCTACTATATATAACTTTTAGAATGACTGGATCATTGAAGTACCATTCGGATATCTTAATTTTGATTTCAGAACTTAAATTCCCTGATGAAGTTGTTTTTCAAGCACCTGGACTACTGAATATAATTTTCAAAATGACAGGATCTCTAAAATATAAACCAGGTATCTTAGATTTCAGTTCTCAGCTTATGTTCCCTGAGGAAGAAGTTTTTCAAGCGCCTGGACTACTAGATATCATTTTCGAAATGACAGGATCTCTAAAATATAAACTGGGCATCTTAAATTTCAGTTCTCAGATTAAGTTCCCTGAGAAAGATACTTTTTAAGCACATGGACTACTAGATATCATTTTCGAAATGACAGCATCTCTAAAATATAAACTGAGCACCCTCAATTTCAGTTCTCAGCATAAGTTCCCTGAGAAGAATGCTTTTTAAGCACCTGGACTACTAGATATAATTTTCAAAGTGACGGGATCTCTAAAATATAAACCAGGTATCCTTAAATTCAGTTCTCAGCTTAAGTTCCCTGAAGAAGAAGTTTTTCAAGCGCCTGGACTACTAGATATCATCTTCGAAATGACAGGATCTCTAAAATATAAACTGGGCATCTTAAATTTCAGTTCTCCGCTTAAGTACCGTGAGAAAGATGCTTTTTAAGCACATGGACTACTAGATATAATTTTCAAAATGACGGGATCTCTAAAATATAAACCAGGTATCTTAAACTTCAGTTCTCAGCTTAAGTTCCCTGAGGAAGATGTTTTTCAAGCGCCTTGACTACTAGATATCATCTTCAAAATGACAGGATCTCTAAAATATAAACTGGGCATCCTCAATTTCAGTTCTCAGCTTAAGTTCCATGAGAAAGATGCTTTTCAAGCACCTGTACTACTAGATATAATTTTCAAAGTGACGGAATCTCTAAAATATAAACCAGGTATCCTTAAATTCAGTTCTCAGCTTAAGTTCCCTGAGGAAGAAGTTTTTCAAGCGCCTGGACTACTAGATATCATCTTCGAAATGACAGGATCTCTAAAATATAAACTGGGCATCTTAAGTTTCAGTTCACAGCTTAAGTTCCCTGCGAAAGATACTTTTTAAGCACATGGACTACTAGATATAACTTTCAAAGTGACGGGATCTCTGAAATATAAACTAGGTATCTTAAACTTCAGTTCTCAGCTTAAGTTCCCTGAGGAAGATGTTTTTCAAGCACCTGGAATACTAGCTATAATTTTCAAAATGACGGGATCCCTAAAATATAAACCTGGTATCTTAAACTTCAGTTCTCAGCTTAAGTTCCCTGAGGAAGATGTTTTTCAAGCGCCTGGACTACTAGATATCATCTTCGAAATGACAGGATCTCTAAAATATAAACTGGGCACCCTCAATTTCAGTTCTCAGCTTAAGTTCCCTGAGAAGGATGCTTTTTAAGCACCTGGACTACTAGATATAATTTTCAAAGTGACGGGATTTCTAAAATATAAACCAGGTATCCTTAAATTCAGTTCTCAGCTTAAGTTCCCTGAGGGAGAAGTTTTTCAAGCGCCTGGACTACTAGATATCATTTCCGAAATGACAGGATCTTTAAAATATAAACTGGGCATCTTAAATTTCAGTTCACAGCCTAAGTTCCCTGAGTAAGATTCTTTTTAAGCACATGGACTACTAGATATAATTTTCAAAGTGACGGGATCTCTGAAATATAAACTGGGCATCCTTTATTTCAGTTCTCAGCTTAAGTTCCATGAGGAAGATGTATTTTAAGCACCTGGGCTACTATATATAACTTTTAGAGTGACTGGATCATTGAAGTACCATGCGGATATCTTAATTTTGATTTCAGAACTTAAATTCCCTGATGAAGTTGTTTTTCAAGCACCTGGACTACTGAATATAATTTTCAAAATGACGGGATCTCTAAAATATAAACCAGGTATCTTAAACTTCAGTTCTCAGATTAAGTTCCCTGAGGAACATGTTTTTCAATCGCCTGGACTACTAGATATCATCTTCGAAATGGCAGGATCTCTAAAATATAAACAAGGTATCTGAATATTCAGTTCTCAGCTTAAGTTCCCTGAGAAAAGATACTTTTTAAGCACATGGACTACTAGATATAATTTTCAAAATGACGGGATCTCTAAAATATAAACCAGGTATCTTAAACTTCAGTTCTCAGCTTAAGTTCCCTGAGGAAGGTGTTTTTCAAGCGCCTGGACTAGTAGATATCATCTTCGAAATGACAGGATCTCTAAAATATAAACTGGGCAACCTCAATTTCAGTTCTCAGCATAAGTTCCCTGAGAAGGATGCTTTTTAAGCACCTGGACTACTAGATATAATTTTCAAAGTGACGGGATCTCTAAAATATAAACCAGGTATCCTTAAATTCAGTTCTCAGCTCAAGTTCCCTGAGGAAGAAGTTTTTCAAGCGCCTGGACTACTAGATATCATTTTCGAAATGACAGGATCTCTAAAATATAAACTGGGCATCTTAAGTTTCAGTTCACAGCTTAAGTTCCCTGAGAAAGATACTTTTTAAGCACCTGGACTACTAGATATAATTTTCAAATTGACCGGAACTCAAAAATAAAAACATGGCATCTAAAATTTCAGTTATCATCTTAAATTCACTGAGTAATATGTTTTTCAAGCAACTGAACTACTAGATATAATTTTCAAGATGACGGGATCCCTAAAATATAAACCTGGTATCTTAAACTTCAGTTCTCAGCTTAAGTTCTCTGAGGAAGATGTTTTTCGAGCGCCTTGACTACTAGATATCATCTTCGAAATGACAGGATCTCTAAAATATAAACTGGGCACCCTCAATTTCAGTTCTCAGCTTAAGTTCCCTGAGAATGATGCTTTTTAAGCACCTGGACTACTAGATATAGTTTTCAAAGTGACGGGATCTCTACAATATAAACCAGGTATCCTTAAATTCAGTTTTCAGCTTAAGTACCCTGAGGACGAAGTTAATCAAGCGCCTGGACTACTAGATATCATTTCCGAAATGACAGGATCTCTAAAATATAAACTGGGCATCTTAATTTCAGTTCACAGCTTAAGTTCTTTGAGAAAGATGCTTTTTAAGCACATGGACCACTAGATATAATTGTCAGAGTGACGGGATCTCTAAAATATAAACCAGGTATCTTAGATTTCAGTTCTCAGCTTAAGTTCCCTGAGGAAGATGTTTTTCGAGCGCCTTGACTACTAGATATCATCTTCGAAATGACAGGATCTCTAAAATATAAACTGGGCACCCTCAAATTCAGTTCACAGCATAAGTTCCCTGAGAAGAATGCTTTAAAAGCACCTGGACTACTAGATATAATTTTCAAATTGACGGGATCTCTAAAATATAAACCAGGTATCCTTAAATTCAGTTCTCAGCTTAAGTTCCCTGAGGAAGAAGTTTTTCAAGCGCTTGGACGACGAGATATCATTTTCGAAATGACAGGATCTCTAAAATATAAACTGGGCATCTTAAGTTTCAGTTCACAGCTTAAGTTCCCTGAGAAAGATACTTTTTAAGCACATGGACTACTAGATATAACTTTCAAAATGACGGGATCTCTGAAATATAAACTAGGTATCTTAAACTTCAGTTCTCAGCTTAAGTTCCCTGAGGAAGATGTTTTTCAAGCACCTGGAATACTAGATATAATTTTCAAAATGACGGGATCCCTAAAATATAAACCTGGTATCTTAAACTTCAGTTCTCAGCTTAAGTTCCCTGAGGAAGATGTTTTTCAAGCGCCTTGACTACTAGATATCATCTTCGAAATGACAGGATCTCTAAAATATAAACTGGGCACCCTCAATTTCAGTTCTCAGCTTAAGTTCCCTGAGAATGATGCTTTTTAAGCACCTGGACTACTAGATATAATTTTCAAAGTGACGGGATCTCTAAAATATAAACCAGGTATCCTTAAATTCAGTTCTCAGCTTAAGTTCCCTGAGGAAGAAGTTTTTCAAGCGCCTGGACTACTAGATATCATCTTCGAAATGACAGGATCTCTAAAATATAAACTGGGCATCTTAATCTCAGTTCACAGCTTAAGTTCTTTGAGAAAGATACTTTTTAAGCACATGGACTACTAGATATAATTTTCAAAATGACGGGATCTCTAAAATATAAACCAGGTATCATAAATTTCAGTTCTCAGCTTAAGTTCCTGGAGGAAGATGTTTTTCAAGCGCCTGGACTACTAGATATCATTTTCGAAATGACGGGATCTCTAAAATATGAACTGGGCACCCTCAATTTCAGTTCTCAGCATAAGTTCCCTGAGAAGGATGCTTTTAAGCACCTGGACTACTAGATATAATTTTCAAAGTGACGGGATCTCTAAAATATAAACCAGGTATCCTTAAATTCAGTTCTCAGCTTAAGTTCCCTGAGGAAGAAGTTTTTCAAGCGCCTGGACTACTAGATATCATTTCCGAAATGACAGGATCTCTAAAATATAAACTGGGCATCTTAAATTTCAGTTCAAAGCTTAAGTTCCCTGAGAAAGATACTTTTTAAGCACCTGGACTACTAGATATCATTTTCGAAATGACAGCATCTCTAAAATATAAACTGGGCACCCTCAATTTCAGTTCTCAGCTTAAGTTCCCTGAGAATGATGCTTTTTAAGCACCTGGACTACTAGATATAATTTTCAAAGTGACGGGATCTCTAAAATATAAACCAGGTATCCTCAAATTCAGTTCTCAGCTTAAGTTCCCTGAGGAAGATGTTTTTCAAGCGCCTGGACTACTAGATATCATCTTCGAAATGACAGGATCTCTAAAATATAAACTGGGCACCCTCAATTTCAGTTCTCAGCTTAAGTTCCCTGAGAAAGATACTTTTTAAGCACATGGACTACTAGATATAACTTTCAAAGTGACGGGATCTCTGAAATATAAACTAGGTATCTTAAACTTCAGTTCTCAGCTTAAGTTCCCTGAGGAAGATGTTTTTCAAGCACCTGGACTACTAGATATAATTTTCAAAGTCACGGGATCTCTAAAATATAAACTGGGCATCTAAATTTCAGTTCTCAGCTTAAGTACCCTGAGAAAGATACTTTTTAAGCACCTGGACTACTAGATATAGTTTTCATAGTGACGGGATCTCTACAATATAAACCAGGTATCCTCAATTTCAGTTCTCAGCTTAAGTTCCGGGGGGAGATGTATTTTAAGCACCTGGGCTACCAGATATAACTTTTAGAATGACTGGATCATTGAAGTACTATTTGAATATCTTAATTTTGATTTCTCAGCTTAAATTCCCGGAGGAAGTTGTTTTTCAAGCACCTGAACTATTAGATATAATTTTCAAAATGACGGCATCTCTAATATATAAACCAGGTATCTTAATTTTCAGTTCTCAGCTTAAGTTCCCTGAGGAAGATGTATTTTAAGCACCTGCGCTACTAGATATAACTTTTAGAATGACTGGATCATTGAAGTACCATTTGGATATCTTAATTTTGATTTCTCAGCTTACATTCCCTGAGGAAGTTGTTTTTCAAGCACCTGAACTATTAGATACAATTTTCGAAATGACAGGATCTCTAAAATATAAACTGGACATCTTAAATTTCAGTTCTCAGCTTAAGTTCCCTGAGAAAGATACTTTTTAGGCACCCGGACTACTAGATATAATTTTCAAAGTGACGGAATCTCTAAAATATAAACAAGGTATCTTAAATTTCAGTTCTCAGCTTAAGTTCCCTGAGGAAGATGTATTTTAAGTACCTGGACTACTAGATGTAATTTTTAGAATGACTGGATCATTGAAGTACATTTCGGATACCTTAATTTTGATTTCTCAGCTTACATTCCCTGAGGAAGTTGTTTTTCAAGCACCTGAACTATTAGATACAATTTTCGAAATGACAGGATCTCTAAAATATAAACGGGACATCTTAAATTTCAGTTCTCAGCTTAAGTTCCCTGAGAAAGATACTTTTTAGGCACCCGGACTACTAGATATAATTTTCAAAGTGACGGAATCTCTAAAATATAAACAAGGTATCTTAAATTTCAGTTCTCAGCTTAAGTTCCCTGAGGAAGATGTATTTTAAGCACCTGCGATACTAGATATAACTTTTAGAATGACTGGATCATTGAAGTACCATTTGGATACCTTAATTTTGATTTCTCAGCTTACATTCCCCTGAGGAAGTTGTTTTTCAAGCACCTGAACTATTAGATACAATTTTCGAAATGACAGGATCTCTAAAATATAAACTGGACATCTTAAATTTCAGTTCTCAGCTTAAGTTCCCTGAGAAAGATACTTTTTAGGCACCCGGACTACTAGATATAATTTTCAAAATGACGGGATCTCTAAAATATAAACTGGGCATCTTAAATTTCAGTTCACAGCTTAAGTTCCCTGAGAAAGATACTTTTTAAGCACATGGACTACTAGATGTAACTTTTAGAATGACTGGATAATTGAAGTACCATTTGGATATCTTAATTTTGTTTTCTCAGCTTAAATTCCCTGGGGAAGTTGTTTTTCAAGCACCTGAACTATTAGATATAATTTTCAAAATGACGGGATCTCTAATATATAAACCAGGTATCTTAAATTTCAGTTCTCAGCTTAAGCTCCCTGAGAAAGATGTTTTTCAAGCGCCTGGACTACTAGATGTAATTTTTAGAATGACTGGATCATTGAAGTACCATTCGGATATCTTAATTTTGATTTCAAAACTTAAATTCCCTGATGAAGTTGTTTATCAAGCACCTGGACTACTGGATATAATTTTCAAAATGACGGGATCTCTAAAATATAAACCAGGTATCATAAATTTCAGTTCTCAGCTTAAGTTCCCTGAGGAAGATGTTTTTCAAGCGCCTGGACTACTAGATATCATTTTCGAAATGACGGGATCTCTAAAATATAAAATGGGCATCTTAAATTTCAGTTCACAGCTTAAGTTCCCTGAGAAAGATACTTTTTAAGCACATGGACTACTAGATACAATTTTCAAAGTGACGGGATCTTTTAAATATAATCCAGGTATCTTAAATTTCAGTTCTCAGCTCAAGTTCTATGAGGAAGATGTATTTTAAGCACCTGGACTACTAGATGTAACTTTTAGAATGACTGGATCATTGAAGTACCATTCGGATATCTTAATTTTGATTTCTGAGCTTAAATTCCCTGACGCAGTTGTTTTTCAAGCACCTGAACTACTAGATATAATTTTCAAAATGACGGGATCTCTAAAATATAAACGAGGTATCTTAAATTTCAGTTCTCAGCTTAAGTTCCCTGAGGAAGATGTTTTTCAAGCACCTGGACTACTAGATATCATTTTCGAAATGACGGGATCTCTAAAATATAAACTGGGCATCTTAAATTTCAGTTCTCAGCTTACGTTCCCTGAGAAAGATGCTTTTTAAGCACCTGGACTACTAGATATAATTTTCGAAATGACAGGATCTCTAAAATTTAAACTGTGCATCTTAAATTTCAGTTCTCAGCTCACGGTCCCTGAGAAAGATGCTTTTCAAGCACCTGGACTACTAGATGTAATTTTCAGAATGACGGGATCTCTAAAATATAAACCAGGTATCTTAAATTTCAGTTCTCAGCTTAAGTTCCCTGGAGGAAGATGTTTTTCAAGCGCCTGGACTGCTAGATGTAATTTTTAGAATGACTGGATCATTGAAGTACCATTCGGATATCTTAATTTTGATTTCAGAACTTAAATTCCCTGATGAAGTTGTTGTTCAAGCACCTGGACTACTAGATATAATTTTCAAAATGACGGGATCTTTAAAATATAAACCAGGTATCCTCAATTTCAGTTCTCAGCTTAAGTTCCCTGCGGAAGATGTTTTTCAAGCGCCTGGACTACTAGATGTAACTTTTAGAATGACTGGATAATTGAAGTACCATTTGGATATCTTAATTTTGATTTCTCAGCTTAAATTCACTGGGGAAGTTGTTTTTCAAGCACCTGAACTATTAGATATAATTTTCAAAACGACGGGATCTCTAATATATAAACCAGGTACATTAAATTTCTGTTCTCAGCTTAAGTTCCCTGAGGAAGAGGTTTTTCAAGCGCCTGGACTACTAGATATCATTTTCCAAATGACAGGATCTCTAAAATATAAACTGGGCATCTTAAATTTCAGTTCTCAGCTTAAGTTCCCTGAGGAAGATGTTTTTCAAGCGCCTGGAATACTAGATATCATTTTCGAAATGACAGGATCTCTAAAATTTAAACTGTGCATCTTAAATTTCAGTTCTCAGCTTAAGTTCCCTGAGGAAGATGTATTTTAAGCACCTGCGCTACTAGATATAACTTTTAGAATGACTGGATCATTGAAGTACCATTTGGATATCTTAATTTTGATTTCTCAGCTTACATTCCCTGAGGAAGTTGTTTTTCAAGCACCTGAACTACTAGATGCAATTTTTAGAATGACTGGATCTATAAAATATAAACCAGGTATCTTAAACTTCAGTTCTCAGATTAAGTTCCCTGAGGAAGATGTATTTTAAGCACCTGCGCTACTAGATATAACTTTTAGAATGACTGGATCATTGAAGTACCATTTGGATATCTTAATTTTGATTTCTCAGCTTACATTCCCTGAGGAAGTTGTTTTTCAAGCACCTGAACTATTAGATACAATTTTCGAAATGACAGGATCTCTAAAATTTAAACTGTGCATCTTAAATTTCAGTTCTCAGCTTAAGTTCCCTGAGAAAGATGCTTTTCAAGCACCTGGACTACTAGATATAATTTTCAAAATGACGGGATCTCTAAAATATAAACCAGGTATATTAAACTTCAGTTCTCAGCTTAAGTTCCCTGAGGAAGATGTTTTTCAAGCGCCTGAGACTGCTAGATGTAATTTTTAGAATGACTGGATCATTGAAGTACCATTCGGATATCTTAATTTTGATTTCAGAACTTAAATTCCCTGATGAAGTTGTTTTTCAAGCCCCTGGACTACTAGATATAATTTTCAAAATGACGGGATCTTTAAAATATAAACCAGGTATCCTCAATTTCAGTTCTCAGCTTAAGTTCCCTGCGGAAGATGTTTTTCAAGCGCCTGGACTACTAGATGTAACTTTTAGAATGACTGGATAATTGAAGTACCATTTGGATATCTTAATTTTGATTTCTCAGCTTAAATTCACTGGGGAAGTTGTTTTTCAAGCACCTGAACTATTAGATATAATTTTCAAAACGACGGGATCTCTAATATATAAACCAGGTATCTTAAATTTCAGTTCTCAGCTTAAGTTCCCTGAGGAAGATGTTTTTCAAGCGCCAGGAATACTAGATATCATTTTCGAAATGACAGGATCTCTAAAAATTTAAACTGTGCATCTTAAATTTCAGTTCTCAGCTTAAGTTCCCTGAGGAAGATGTATTTTAAGCACCTGCGCTACTAGATATAACTTCTAGAATGACTGGATCATTGAAGTACCATTTGGATATCTTAATTTTGATTTCTCAGCTTACATTCCCTGAGGAAGTTGTTTTTCAAGCACCTGAACTACTAGATGCAATTTTTAGAATGACTGGATCTATAAAATATAAACCAGGTATCTTAAACTTCAGTTCTCAGCTTAAATTCCCGGAGGAAGTTGTTTTTCAAGCACCTGAACTATTAGATATAATTTTCAAAATGACGGCATCTCTAATATATGAAACCAGGTATCTTAATTTTCAGTTCTCAGCTTAAGTTCCCTGAGGAAGATGTATTTTAAGCACCTGCGCTACTAGATATAACTTTTAGAATGACTGGATCATTGAAGTACCATTTGGATATCTTAATTTTGATTTCTCAGCTTACATTCCCTGAGGAAGTTGTTTTTCAAGCACCTGAACTATTAGATACAATTTTCGAAATGACAGGATCTCTAAAATATAAACTGGACATCTTAAATTTCAGTTCTCAGCTTAAGTTCCCTGAGAAAGATACTTTTTAGGCACCCGGACTATTAGATATAATTTTCAAAATGACGGGATCTCTAATATATAAACCAGGTATCTTAAATTTCAGTTCTCAGCTTAAGTTCCCTGAGGAAGATGTATTTTAAGTACCTGGACTACTAGATGTAATTTTTAGAATGACTGGATCATTGAAGTACCATTTCGGATATCTTAATTTTGATTTCTCAGCTTACATTCCCTGAGGAAGTTGTTTTTCAAGCACCTGAACTATTAGATACAATTTTCGAAATGACAGGATCTCTAAAATATAAACGGGACATCTTAAATTTCAGTTCTCAGCTTAAGTTCCCCTGAGAAAGATACTTTTTAGGCACCCGGACTACTAGATATAATTTTCAAAGTGACGGAATCTCTAAAATATAAACAAGGTATCTTAAATTTCAGTTCTCAGCTTAAGTTCCCTGAGGAAGATGTATTTTAAGCACCTGCGATACTAGATATAACTTTTAGAATGACTGGATCATTGAAGTACCATTTGGATACCTTAATTTTGATTTCTCAGCTTACATTCCCTGAGGAAGTTGTTTTTCAAGCACCTGAACTATTAGATACAATTTTCGAAATGACAGGATCTCTAAAATATAAACTGGACATCTTAAATTTCAGTTCTCAGCTTAAGTTCCCTCAGAAAGATACTTTTTAGGCACCCGGACTACTAGATATAATTTTCAAAATGACGGGATCTCTAAAATATAAACTGGGCATCTTAAATTTCAGTTCACAGCTTAAGTTCCCTGAGAAAGATACTTTTTAAGCACATGGACTACTAGATGTAACTTTTAGAATGACTGGATAATTGAAGTACCATTTGGATATCTTAATTTTGTTTTCTCAGCTTAAATTCCCTGGGGAAGTTGTTTTTCAAGCACCTGAACTATTAGATATAATTTTCAAAATGACGGGATCTCTAATATATAAACCAGGTATCTTAAATTTCAGTTCTCAGCTTAAGCTCCCTGAGAAAGATGTTTTTCAAGCGCCTGGACTACTAGATGTAATTTTTAGAATGACTGGATCATTGAAGTACCATTCGGATATCTTAATTTTGATTTCAAAACTTAAATTCCCTGATGAAGTTGTTTATCAAGCACCTGGACTACTGGATATAATTTTCAAAATGACGGGATCTCTAAAATATAAACCAGGTATCTTAAATTTCAGTTCTCAGCTTAAGTTCCCTGAGGAAGATGTTTTTCAAGCGCCTGGACTACTAGATATCATTTTCGAAATGACGGGATCTCTAAAATATAAACTGGGCATCTTAAATTTCAGTTCTCATTTTAAGTTCCCTGACAAAGATACTTTTTAAGCACCTGTACTACTAGATAAAATTTTAAAAGTGACGGGATCTTTTAAATATAATCCAGGTATCTTAAATTTCAGTTCTCAGCTCAAGTTCTATGAGGAAGATGTATTTTAAGCACCTGGACTACTAGATGTAACTTTTAGAATGACTGGATAATTGAAGTACCATTTGGATATCTTTATTTTGATTTCTCAGCTTAAATTCCCTGGGGAAGTTGTTTTTCAAGCACCTGAACTATTAGATATAATTTTCAAAATGACGGGATCTCTAATATATAAACCAGGTATCTTAAATTTCAGTTCTCAGCTTAAGTTCCCTGAGGAAGATGTTTTTCAAGCGCCAGGACTACTAGATATCATTTTCGAAATGACAGGATCTCTAAAATATAAACTGGGCATCTTAAATTTCAGTTCTCAGCTTAAGTACCCTGAGAAAGATGCTTTTTAAGCACCTGGACTACTAGATATAATTTTCGAAATGACAGGATCTCTAAAATTTAAACTGTGCATCTTAAATTTCAGTTCTCAGCTTAAGTTCCCTGAGAAAGATGCTTTTCAAGCACCTGGACTACTAGATATAATTTTCAAAATGACGGGATCTCTAAAATATAAACCAGGTATATTAAACTTCAGTTCTCAGCTTAAGTTCCCTGAGGAAGATGTTTTTCAAGCGCCTGGACTGCTAGATGTAATTTTTAGAATGACTGGATCATTGAAGTACCATTCGGATATCTTAATTTTGATTTCAGAACTTAAATTCCCTGATGAAGTTGTTGTTCAAGCACCTGGACTACTAGATATAATTTTCAAAATGACGGGATCTTTAAAATATAAACCAGGTATCCTCAATTTCAGTTCTCAGCTTAAGTTCCCTGCGGAAGATGTTTTTCAAGCGCCTGGACTACTAGATGTAACTTTTAGAATGACTGGATAATTGAAGTACCATTTGGATATCTTAATTTTGATTTCTCAGCTTAAATTCACTGGGGAAGTTGTTTTTCAAGCACCTGAACTATTAGATATAATTTTCAAAACGACGGGATCTTTAAAATATAAACCAGGTATCTTAAAATTCAGTTCTCTGCTTGAGTTCCCTCAGGAAGATGTATTTTAAGCACCTGGACAAATAGAAATCATTTTCGGAATGACAGCATCTCTAAAATATAAACTGGGCATCTTAAATTTCAGTTCTCAGCTTAAGTTCCCTGAGGAAGATGATTTTCAAGCGCCTGGACTACTAGATATCATTTTCGAAATGACGGGATCTCTAAAATATGAACTGGGCATCTTAAATTTCAGTTCTCAGCTTAAGTTCCCTGAGGAAGATGTATTTTAAGCACCTGCGCTACTAGATATAACTTTTAGAATGACTGGATCATTGAAGTACCATTCGGATATCTTAATTTTGATTTCTCAGCTTAAAGTCCCTGAGGAAGTTGTTCTTCAAGCACCTGAACTAATAGATATAATTTTCAAAATGACGGGATCTCTAAAATATAAACCAGGTATCTTAAACTTCAGTTCTCAGATTAAGTTCCCTGAGGAAGATGTATTTTAAGCACCTGCGCTACTAGATATAACTTTTAGAATGACTGGATCATTGAAGTACCATTTGGATATCTTAATTTTGATTTCTCAGCTTACATTCCCTGAGGAAGTTGTTTTTCAAGCACCTGAACTATTAGATACAATTTTCGAAATGACAGGATCTCTAAAATTTAAACTGTGCATCTTAAATTTCAGTTCTCAGCTTAAGTTCCCTGAGAAAGATGCTTTTCAAGCACCTGGACTACTAGATATAATTTTCAAAATGACGGGATCTCTAAAATGTAAACCAGGTATATTAAACTTCAGTTCTCAGCTTAAGTTCCCTGAGGAAGATGTTTTTCAAGCGCCTGGACTGCTAGATGTAATTTTTAGAATGACTGGATCATTGAAGTACCATTCGGATATCTTAATTTTGATTTCAGAACTTAAATTCCCTGATGAAGTTGTTGTTCAAGCACCTGGACTACTAGATATAATTTTCTAAATGACGGGATCTTTAAAATATAAACCAGGTATCCTCAATTTCAGTTCTCAGCTTAAGTTCCCTGCGGAAGATGTTTTTCAAGCGCCTGGACTACTAGATGTAACTTTTAGAATGACTGGATAATTGAAGTACCATTTGGATATCTTAATTTTGATTTCTCAGCTTAAATTCACTGGGGAAGTTGTTTTTCAAGCACCTGAACTATTAGATATAATTTTCAAAACGACGGGATCTCTAATATATAAACCAGGTATCTTATATTTCAGTTCTCAGCTTAAGTTCCCTGAGGAAGATGTTTTTCAAGCGCCTGGACTACTAGATATCATTTTCGAAATGACAGGATCTCTAAAATATAAACTGGGCATCTTAAATTTCAGTTCTCAGCTTAAGTTCCCTGAGGAAGATGTTTTTCAAGCGCCTGGAATACTAGATATCATTTTCGAAATGACGGGATCTCTAAAATTTAAACTGTGCATCTTAAATTTCAGTTCTCAGCTTAAGTTCCCTGAGGAAGATGTATTTTAAGCACCTGCGCTACTAGATATAACTTTTAGAATGACTGGATCATTGAAGTACCATTTGGATATCTTAATTTTGATTTCTCAGCTTACATTCCCTGAGGAAGTTGTTTTTCAAGCACCTGAACTATTAGATACAATTTTCAAAATGACGGGATCTCTAAAATATAAACCAGGTATCTTAAACTTCAGTTCTCAGATTAAGTTCCCTGAGGAAGATGTATTTTAAGCACCTGCGCTACTAGATATAACTTTTAGAATGACTGGATCATTGAAGTACCATTTGGATATCTTAATTTTGATTTCTCAGCTTACATTCCCTGAGGAAGTTGTTTTTCAAGCACCTGAACTATTAGATACAATTTTCGAAATGACAGGATCTCTAAAATATAAACTGGACATCTTAAATTTCAGTTCTCAGCTTAAGTTCCCTGATAAAGATACTTTTTAGGCACCCGGACTACTAGATATAATTTTCAAAGTGACGGAATCTCTAAAATATAAACAAGGTATCTTAAATTTCAGTTCTCAGCTTAAGTTCCCTGAGGAAGATGTATTTTAAGTACCTGGACTACTAGATGTAATTTTTAGAATGACTGGATCATTGAAGTACATTTCGGATATCTTAATTTTGATTTCTCAGCTTACATTCCCTGAGGAAGTTGTTTTTCAAGCACCTGAACTATTAGATACAATTTTCGAAATGACAGGATCTCTAAAATATAAACTGGACATCTTAAATTTCAGTTCTCAGCTTAAGTTCCCTGAGAAAGATACTTTTTAGGCACACGGACTACTAGATATAATTTTCAAAGTGACGGAATCTCTAAAATATAAACAAGGTATCTTAAATTTCAGTTCTCAGCTTAAGTTCCCTGAGGAAGATGTATTTTAAGCACCTGCGCTACTAGATATAACTTTTAGAATGACTGGATCATTGAAGTACCATTTGGATACCTTAATTTTGATTTCTCAGCTTACATTCCCTGAGGAAGTTGTTTTTCAAGCACCTGAACTATTAGATACAATTTTCGAAATGACAGGATCTCTAAAATATAAACTGGACATCTTAAATTTCAGTTCTCAGCTTAAGTTCCCTGAGAAAGATACTTTTTAGGCACCCGGACTACTAGATATAATTTTCAAAATGACGGGATCTCTAAAATATAAACTGGGCATCTTAAATTTCAGCTCACAGCTTAAGTTCCCTGAGAAAGATACTTTTTAAGCACATGGACTACTAGATGTAACTTTTAGAATGACTGGATAATTGAAGTACCATTTGGATATCTTAATTTTGTTTTCTCAGCTTAAATTCCCTGGGGAAGTTGTTTTTCAAGCACCTGAACTATTAGATATAATTTTCAAAATGACGGGATCTCTAATATATAAACCAGGTATCTTAAATTTCAGTTCTCAGCTTAAGCTCCCTGAGAAAGATGTTTTTCAAGCGCCTGGACTACTAGATGTAATTTTTAGAATGACTGGATCATTGAAGTACCATTCGGATATCTTAATTTTGATTTCTCAGCTTAAATTCCCTGATGAAGTTGTTTTTCAAGCACCTTGACTACTAGATATAATTTTCAAAATGACGGGATCTCTAAAATATAAACCAGGTATCTTAAATTTCAGTTCTCAGCTTAAGTTCCCTGAGGAAGATGTTTTTCAAGCGCCTGGACTACTAGATATCATTTTCGAAATGACGGGATCTCTAAAATATAAACTGGGCATCTTAAATTTCAGTTCTCATTTTAAGTTCCCTGACAAAGATACTTTTTAAGCACCTGGACTACTAGATACAATTTTCAAAGTGACGGGATCTTTTAAATATAATCCAGGTATATTAAGTTTCAGTTCTCAGCTCAAGTTCTATGAGGAAGATGTATTTTAAGCACCTGGACTACTAGATGTAACTTTTAGAATGACTGGATAATTGAAGTACCATTTGGATATCTTTATTTTGATTTCTCAGCTTAAATTCCCTGGGGAAGTTGTTTTTCAAGCACCTGAACTATTAGATATAATTTTCAAAATGACGCGATCTCTAACATATAAACCAGGTATCTTAAATTTCAGTTCTCAGCTTAAGTTCCCTCAGGAAGATGTTTTTCAAGCGCCTGGACTACTAGATATCATTTTCGAAATGACAGGATCTCTAAAATATAAACAGGGAAGCGTAAATTTCAGTTCTCGGCTTAAGTTCCCTGAGAGAGATGATATTTAATGACGTGGACTACTAGATATAATTTTCAAAATGACAGGATCTCTAAAATTTAAACTGTGCATCTTAAATTTCAGTTCTCAGCTTAAGTTCCCTGAGAAAGATGCTTTTCAAGCACCTGGACTACTAGATATAATTTTCAAAATGACGGGATCTCTAAAATATAAACCAGGTATATTAAACTTCAGTTCTCAGCTTAAGTTCCCTGAGGAAGATGTTTTTCAAGCGCCGGGACTTCTTGTTGTAATTTTTAGAATGACTGGATCATTGAAGTACCATTCGGATATCTTAATTTTGATTTCAGAACTTTAATTCCCTGATGAAGTTGTTTTTCAAGCACCTGCACTACTAGATATCATTTTCGAAATGACGGGATCATTAAAATATAAACCAGGTATCCTCAATTTCAGTTCTCAGCTTAAGTTCCATGAGGAAGATGTTTTTCAAGCGCCTGGACTACTAGATGTAACTTTTAGAATGACTGGATAATTGAAGTACCATTTGGATATCTTAATTTTGATTTCTCAGCTTAAATTCACTGGGGAAGTTGTTTTTCAAGCACCTGAACTATTAGATATAATTTTCAAAACGACGCGATCTCTAATATATAAACCAGGTATCTTAAATTTCAGTTTTCAGCTTTAGGTCACTGAGGAATATGTTTTTCAAGCGCCTGGACTAATAGATATCATTTTAGAAATGACAGGATCTCTAAAATATAAACTGGGCATCTTAAATTTCAGTTCTCAGCTTAGGTTCCCTGAGGAAGATGTTTTTCAAGCACCTGGAATACTAGATATCATTTTCGAAATGACAGGATCTCTAAAATTTAAACTGTGCATCTTAAATTTCAGTTCTCAGCTTAAGTTCCCTGTGAAAGATGCTTTTCAAGCACCTGGACTACTAGGTATAATTTTCAAAATGACGGGATCTCTAAATTATAAATTAGGTATCCTCAATTTCAGTTCTCAGCTTAAGTTCCCTGCGGAAGATGTTTTTCAAGCGCCTGGACTACTAGATGTAACTTTTAGAATGACTGGATAATTGAAGTACCATTTGGATATCTTAATTTTGATTTCAGAACTTAAATTCCCTGATGAAGTTGTTGTTCAAGCACCTGGACTACTAGATATAATTTTCAAAATGGCGGGATCTTTAAAATATAAACCAGGTATCCTCAATTTCAGTTCTCAGCTTAAGTTCCCTGCGGAAGATGTTTTTCAAGCGCCTGGACCACTAGGTGTAACTTTTAGAATGTCTGGATCATTGAAATACAATTTGGATATCTTAATTTTGATTTCTCAGCTTAAATTCACTGAGGAAGTTGTTTTTCAAGCACCTGAGCTATTTGATATAATTTTCAAAGTGACGGGATCTCTAAAATATAAACTAGGTATCTTAAACTTCAGTTCTCAGCTTAAGTTATCTGAGGAAGATGTTTTTCAAGCACCTGGACTACTAGATGTAATTTTTAGAATGACTGGATCATTGAGGTACCATTCGGATATCTTAATTTTGATTTCAGAACTTAAATTCCCTGATGAAGTTGTTTTTCAAGCACCTGGACTACTAGATATAATTTTCAAAATGACGGGATCTCTAAAATGTAAACCAGGTATCTTAAACTTCAGTTCTCAGCTTAAGTTCCCTGAGGAAGATGTTTTTCAAGCGCCTGGACTACTAGATGTCATCTACTAAATGACAGGATCTATCAAGTAAAATCAGGGAAACATCAGTTTCAGTTCTCAGATTTAGTTCCCTGAGAAAGATGATTTTTAAGCTCCTGGACTACTAGATATAATTTTCAAAATGAAGGGATCTCTAAATTATAAACTAGGTATCTTAAACTTCAGTTCTCAGCTTAAGTTTTCTGAGGAAGATGTTTTTCAAGCGCCTGGACTACTAGATGTAATTTTTAGAATGACTGGATCATTGAAGTACCATTCGGATATCTTAATTTTGATTTCTCAGCTTAAATTCCCTGATGAAGTTGTTTTTCAAGCACCTGGACTACTAGATATAATTTTCAAAATGACAGGATCTCTAAAATATAAATTGGGCATCTTAAATTTCAGTTCTCATTTTAAGTTCCCTGAGAAAGATACTTTTTAAGCACCTGGACTACTAGATATCATTTTCAAAATGACAGGATCTTTCAAATATAAACTGGGCACCCTCAATTTCAGTTCTCAGCTTAAGTTCCCTGAGAAAGATGCTTTTTAAGCGCCTGGACTACTAGATATAATTTTCAAAATGACGGGATCTCTAAATTATAAACTAGGTATCTTAAACTTCAGTTCTCAGCTTAAGTTTTCTGAGGAAGATGTTTTTCAAGCGCCTGGACTACTAGATGTAATTTCTAGAATGACTGGATCATTGAAGTACCATTCGGATATCTTAGTTTTGATTTCAGAACTTAAATTCCCTGATGAAGTTGTTTTTCAAGCACCTGGACTACTAGATATAATTTTCAAAATGAAGGGATCTCTAAATTATAAACTAGGTATCTTAAACTTCAGTTCTCAGCTTAAGTTTCCTGAGGAAGATGTTTTTCAAGCGCCTGGACTACTAGATGTAATTTTTAGAATGACTGGATCATTGAAGTACCATTCGGATATCTTAATTTTGATTTCAGAACTTAAATTCCCTGATGAAGTTGTTTTTCAAGCACCTGGACTACTAGATATAATTTTCAAAATGACAGGATCTCTAAAATATAAACCAGGTATCTTAGATTTCAGTTCTCAGCTTAAGTTTCCTGAAGAAGATGTATTTTAAGCACCTGCGCTACTAGATATAACTTTTAGAATGACTGGATCATTGAAGTACCATTTGGATATCTTAATTTTGATTTCTCAGCTTACATTCCCTGAGGAAGTTGTTTTTCAAGCACCTGAACTATTAGATACAATTTTCGAAATGACAGGATCTCTAAAATATAAACTGGACATCTTAAATTTCAGTTCTCAGCTTAAGTTCCCTGAGAAAGATACTTTTTAGGCACCCGGACTACTAGATATAATTTTCAAAATGACGGGATCTCTAAAATATAAACTGGGCATCTTAAATTTCAGTTCACAGCTTAAGTTCCCTGAGAAAGATACTTTTTAAGCACATGGACTACTAGATGTAATTTTTAGAATGACTGGATCATTGAAGTACATTTCGGATATCTTAATTTTGATTTCTCAGCTTACATTCCCTGAGGAAGTTGTTTTTCAAGCACCTGAACTATTAGATACAATTTTCGAAATGACAGGATCTCTAAAATATAAACGGGACATCTTAAATTTCAGTTCTCAGCTTAAGTTCCCTGAGAAAGATACTTTTTAGGCACCCGGACTACTAGATATAATTTTCAAAGTGACGGAATCTCTAAAATATAAACAAGGTATCTTAAATTTCAGTTCTCAGCTTAAGTTCCCTGAGGAAGATGTATGTTAAGCACCTGCGATACTAGATATAACTTTTAGAATGACTGGATCATTGAAGTACCATTTGGATACCTTAATTTTGATTTCTCAGCTTACATTCCCTGAGGAAGTTGTTTTTCAAGCACCTGAACTATTAGATACAATTTTCGAAATGACAGGATCTCTAAAATATAAACTGGACATCTTAAATTTCAGTTCTCAGCTTAAGTTCCCTGAGAAAGATACTTTTTAGGCACCCGGACTACTAGATATAATTTTCAAAATGACGGGATCTCTAAAATATAAACTGGGCATCTTAAATTTCAGTTCACAGCTTAAGTTCCCTGAGAAAGATACTTTTTAAGCACATGGACTACTAGATATAATTTTCAAAATGACGGGATCTCTAATATATAAACCACGTATCTTAAATTTCAGTTCTCAGCTGAAGGTCCCTGAGGAAGATGTTTTTCAAGCACCTGGACTACGAGATTTAATTTTGTAAATGACTGGATCATTGAAGTACTATTCGGATATCTTAATTTTGATTTCAAAACTTAAATTCCCTGATGAAGTTGTTTATCAAGCACCTGGACTACTGGATATAATTTTCAAAATGACGGGATCTCTAAAATATAAACCAGGTATCATAAATTTCAGTTCTCAGCTTAAGTTCCTTGAGGAAGATGTTTTTCAAGCGCCTGGACTACTAGATATCATTTTCGAAATGACGGGATCTCTAAAATATGAACTGGGCATCTTAAATTTCAGTTCTCAGCTTAAGTTTCCTGAGAAAGATACTTTTTAAGCACCTGGAATACTAGATACAATTTTCAAAGTGACGGGATCTTTTAAATATAATCCAGGTATCTTAAATTTCAGTTCTCAGCTCAAGTTCTATGAGGAAGATGTATTTTAAGCACCTGGACTACTAGATGTAACTTTTAGAATGACTGGATAATTGAAGTACCATTTGGATATCTTTATTTTCATTTCTCAGCTTAAGTTCCCTGAGGAAGATGTTTTTCAAGCGCCTGGACTACTAGATTTCATACTCGAAATGACAGGATCTCTAAAATATAAACTGGGCACCTGAAATTTCAGTTCTCAGCTTAAGTACCCTGAGAAAGATGCTTTTTAAGCACCTGGACTACTAGATATAATTTTCGAAATGACAGGATCTCTAAAATTTAAACTGTGCATCTTAAATTTCAGTTCTCAGCTTAAGTTCCCTGAGAAAGATGCTTTTCAAGCACCTGGACTACTAGATATAATTTTCAAAATGACGGGATCTCTAAAATATAAACCAGGTATATTAAACTTCAGTTCTCAGCTTAAGTTCCCTGAGGAAGATGTTTTTCAAGCGCCTGGACTGCTAGATGTAATTTTTAGAATGACTGGATCATTGAAGTACCATTCGGATATCTTAATTTTGATTTCAGAACTTAAATTCCCTGATGAAGTTGTTGTTCAAGCACCTGGACTACTAGATATAATTTTCAAAATGACGGGATCTTTAAAATATAAACCAGGTATCCTCAATTTCAGTTCTCAGCTTAAGTTCCCTGCGGAAGATGTTTTTCAAGCGCCTGGACTACTAGATGTAACTTTTAGAATGACTGGATAATTGAAGTACCATTTGGATATCTTAATTTTGATTTCTCAGCTTAAATTCACTGGGGAAGTTGTTTTTCAAGCACCTGAACTATTAGATATAATTTTCAAAACGACGGGATCTCTAATATATAAACCAGGTATCTTAAATTTCAGTTCTCAGCTTAAGTTCCCTGAGGAAGATGTTTTTCAAGAGCCTGGACTACTAGATATCATTTTCTAAATGACAGGATCTCTAAAATATAAACTGGGCATCTTAAATTTCAGTTCTCAGCTTAGGTTCCCTGAGGAAGATGTTTTTCAAGCACCTGGAATACTAGATATCATTTTCGAAATGACAGGATCTCTAAAGTTTAAACTGTGCATCTTAAATTTCAGTTCTCAGCTTAAGTTCCCTGAGGAAGATGTATTTTAAGCACCTGCGCTACTAGATATAACTTTTAGAATGACTGGATCATTGAAGTACCATTTGGATATCTTAATTTTGATTTCTCAGCTTACATTCCCTGAGGAAGTTGTTTTTCAAGCACCTGAACTACTAGATGCAATTTTTAGAATGACTGGATCTATAAAATATAAACCAGGAATCCTAAATTTCAGTTCTCAGCTTAAGTTCCCGGAGGAAGATGTATTTGAAGCACCTGCGCTACTAGATATAACTTTTAGAATGACTGGATCATTGAAGTACCATTTGGATATCTTAATTTTGATTTCTCAGCTTACATTCCCTGAGGAAGTTGTTTTTCAAGCACCTGAACTATTAGATACAATTTTCGAAATGACAGGATCTCTAAAATTTAAACTGTGCATCTTAAATTTCAGTTCTCAGCTTAAGTTCCCTGAGAAAGATGCTTTTCAAGCACCTGGACTACTAGATATAATTTTCAAAATGACGGGATCTCTAAAATATAAACCAGGTATATTAAACTTCAGTTCTCAGCTTAAGTTCCCTGAGGAAGATGTTTTTCAAGCGCCTGGACTGCTAGATGTAATTTTTAGAATGACTGGATCATTGAAGTACCATTCGGATATCTTAATTTTGATTTCAGAACTTAAATTCCCTGATGAAGTTGTTGTTCAAGCACCTGGACTACTAGATATAATTTTCAAAATGACGGGATCTTTAAAATATAAACCAGGTATCCTCAATTTCAGTTCTCAGCTTAAGTTCCCTGCGGAAGATGTTTTTCAAGCGCCTGGACTACTAGATGTAACTTTTAGAATGACTGGATAATTGAAGTACCATTTGGATATCTTAATTTTGATTTCTCAGCTTAAATTCACTGGGGAAGTTGTTTTTCAAGCACCTGAACTATTAGATATAATTTTCAAAACGACGGGATCTCTAATATATAAACCAGGTATCTTAAATTTCAGTTCTCAGCTTAAGTTCCCTGAGGAAGATGTTTTTCAAGCGCCAGGAATACTAGATATCATTTTCGAAATGACAGGATCTCTAAAATTTAAACTGTGCATCTTAAATTTCAGTTCTCAGCTTAAGTTCCCTGGAGGAAGATGTATTTTAAGCACCTGCGCTACTAGATATAACTTTTAGAATGACTGGATCATTGAAGTACCATTTGGATATCTTAATTTTGATTTCTCAGCTTACATTCCCTGGAGGAAGTTGTTTTTTCAAGCACCTGAACTATTAGATACAATTTTCAAAATGACGGGATCTCTAAAATATAAACCAGGTATCTTAAACTTCAGTTCTCAGCTTAAATTCCCGGAGGAAGTTGTTTTTCAAGCACCTGAACTATTAGATATAATTTTCAAAATGACGGCATCTCTAATATATAAACCAGGTATCTTAATTTTCAGTTCTCAGCTTAAGTTCCCTGAGGAAGATGTATTTTAAGCACCTGCGCTACTAGATATAACTTTTAGAATGACTGGATCATTGAAGTACCATTTGGATATCTTAATTTTGATTTCTCAGCTTACATTCCCTGAGGAAGTTGTTTTTCAAGCACCTGAACTATTAGATACAATTTTCGAAATGACAGGATCTCTAAAATATAAACTGGACATCTTAAATTTCAGTTCTCAGCTTAAGTTCCCTGAGAAAGATACTTTTTAGGCACCCGGACTACTAGATATAATTTTCAAAGTTACGGAATCTCTAAAATATAAACAAGGTATCTTAAATTTCAGTTCTCAGCTTAAGTTCCCTGAGGAAGATGTATTTTAAGTACCTGGACTACTAGATGTAATTTTTAGAATGACTGGATCATTGAAGTACATTTCGGATATCTTAATTTTGATTTCTCAGCTTACATTCCCTGAGGAAGTTGTTTTTCAAGCACCTGAACTATTAGATACAATTTTCGAAATGACAGGATCTCTAAAATATAAACGGGACATCTTAAATTTCAGTTCTCAGCTTAAGTTCCCTGAGAAAGATACTTTTTAGGCACCCGGACTACTAGATATAATTTTCAAAGTGACGGAATCTCTAAAATATAAACAAGGTATCTTAAATTTCAGTTCTCAGCTTAAGTTCCCTGAGGAAGATGTATTTTAAGCACCTGCGATACTAGATATAACTTTTAGAATGACTGGATCATTGAAGTACCATTTGGATACCTTAATTTTGATTTCTCAGCTTACATTCCCTGAGGAAGTTGTTTTTCAAGCACCTGAACTATTAGATACAATTTTCGAAATGACAGGATCTCTAAAATATAAACTGGACATCTTAAATTTCAGTTCTCAGCTTAAGTTCCCTGAGAAAGATACTTTTTAGGCACCCGGACTACTAGATATAATTTTCAAAATGACGGGATCTCTAAAATATAAACTGGGCATCTTAAATTTCAGTTCACAGCTTAAGTTCCCTGAGAAAGATACTTTTTAAGCACATGGACTACTAGATGTAACTTTTAGAATGACTGGATAATTGAAGTACCATTTGGATATCTTAATTTTGTTTTCTCAGCTTAAATTCCCTGGGGAAGTTGTTTTTCAAGCACCTGAACTATTAGATATAATTTTCAAAATGACGGGATCTCTAATATATAAACCAGGTATCTTAAATTTCAGTTCTCAGCTTAAGCTCCCTGAGAAAGATGTTTTTCAAGCGCCTGGACTACTAGATGTAATTTTTAGAATGACTGGATCATTGAAGTACCATTCGGATATCTTAATTTTGATTTCAAAACTTAAATTCCCTGATGAAGTTGTTTATCAAGCACCTGGACTACTGGATATAATTTTCAAAATGACGGGATCTCTAAAATATAAACCAGGTATCATAAATTTCAGTTCTCAGCTTAAGTTCCCTGAGGAAGATGTTTTTCAAGCGCCTGGACTACTAGATATCATTTTCGAAATGACGGGATCTCTAAAATATGAACTGGGCATCTTAAATTTCAGTTCTCATTTTAAGTTCCCTGAGAAAGATACTTTTTAAGCACATGGACTACTAGATACAATTTTCAAAGTGACGGGATCTTTTAAATATAATCCAGGTATCTTAAATTTCAGTTCTCAGCTCAAGTTCTATGAGGAAGATGTATTTTAAGCACCTGGACTACTAGATGTAACTTTTAGAATGACTGGATAATTGAAGTACCATTTGGATATCTTTATTTTGATTTCTCAGCTTAAATTCCCTGGGGAAGTTGTTTTTCAAGCACCTGAACTATTAGATATAATTGTCAAAGTGACGGGATCTCTAACATATAAACCAGGTATCTTATATTTCAGTTCTCAGCTTAAGTTCCCTGAGGAAGATGTTTTTCAAGCGCCTGGACTACTAGATATCATTTTCGAAATGACAGGATCTCTAAAATATAAACTGGGCATCTTAAATTTCAGTTCTCAGCTTAAGTACCATGAGAAAGATGCTTTTTAAGCACCTGGACTACTAGATATAATTTTCGAAATGACAGGATCTCTAAAATTTAAACTGTGCATCTTAAATTTCAGTTCTCAGCTTAAGTTCCCTGAGAAAGATGCTTTTCAAGCACCTGGACTACTAGATTTAATTTTCACAATGACGGGATCTCTAAAATATAAACCAGGTATATTAAACTTCAGTTCTCAGCTTAAGTTCCCTGAGGAAGATGTTTTTCAAGCGCCTGGACTGCTAGATGTAATTTTTAGAATGACTGGATCATTGAAGTACCATTCGGATATCTTAATTTTGATTTCAGAACTTAAATTCCCTGATGAAGTTGTTGTTCAAGCACCTGGACTACTAGATATAATTTTCAAAATGACGGGATCTTTAAAATATAAACCAGGTATCCTCAATTTCAGTTCTCAGCTTAAGTTCCCTGCGGAAGATGTTTTTCAAGCGCCTGGACTACTAGATGTAACTTTTAGAATGACTGGATAATTGAAGTACCATTTGGATATCTTAATTTTGATTTCTCAGCTTAAATTCACTGGGGAAGTTGTTTTTCAAGCACCTGAACTATTAGATATAATTTTCAAAACGACGGGATCTCTAATATATAAACCAGGTATCTTAAATTTCAGTTCTCAGCTTAAGTTCCCTGAGGAAGATGTTTTTCAAGCGCCTGGACTACTAGATATCATTTTCCAAATGACAGGATCTCTAAAATATAAACTGGGCATCTTAAATTTCAGTTCTCAGCTTAAGTTCCCTGAGGAAGATGTTTTTCAAGCGCTTGGAATACTAGATATCATTTTCGAAATGACAGGATCTCTAAAATTTAAACTGTGCATCTTAAATTTCAGTTCTCAGCTTAAGTTCCCTGAGGAAGATGTATTTTAAGCACCTGCGCTACTAGATATAACTTTTAGAATGACTGGATCATTGAAGTACCATTTGGATATCTTAATTTTGATTTCTCAGCTTACATTCCCTGAGGAAGTTGTTTTTCAAGCACCTGAACTACTAGATGCAATTTTTAGAATGACTGGATCTATAAAATATAAACCAGGTATCTTAAACTTCAGTTCTCAGATTAAGTTCCCTGAGGAAGATGTATTTTAAGCACCTGCGCTACTAGATATAACTTTTAGAATGACTGGATCATTGAAGTACCATTTGGATATCTTAATTTTGATTTCTCAGCTTACATTCCCTGAGGAAGTTGTTTTTCAAGCACCTGAACTATTAGATATAATTTTCTTAATGACTGGATCTCTAAAATTTAATCTGTGCATCTTTATTTTCTGTTCTCAGTTTTATTTCCCTGAGAATTATTATTTTTTATCACCTGGACTACTAGATATAATTTTCAAAATGACTGGATCTCTTAAATATAAACCAGGTATATTAAACTTCAGTTCTCAGCTTAAGTTCCCTGAGGAAGATGTTTTTCAAGCGCCTGGACTGCTAGATGTAATTTTTAGAATGACTGGATCATTGAAGTACCATTCGGATATCTTAATTTTGATTTCAGAACTTAAATTCCCTGATGAAGTTGTTGTTCAAGCACCTGGACTACTAGATATAATTTTCAAAATGACGGGATCTTTAAAATATAAACCAGGTATCCTCAATTTCAGTTCTCAGCTTAAGTTCCCTGCGGAAGATGTTTTTCAAGCGCCTGGACTACTAGATGTAACTTTTAGAATGACTGGATAATTGAAGTACCATTTGGATATCTTAATTTTGATTTCTCAGCTTAAATTCACTGGGGAAGTTGTTTTTCAAGCACCTGAACTATTAGATATAATTTTCAAAACGACGGGATCTCTAATATATAAACCAGGTATCTTAAATTTCAGTTCTCAGCTTAAGTTCCCTGAGGAAGATGTTTTTCAAGCGCCTGGACTACTAGATATCATTTTCGAAATGACAGGATCTCTAAAATATAAACTGGGCATCTTAAATTTCAGTTCTCAGCTTAAGTTCCGTGAGTAAGATGATTTTCAAGCGCCTGGACTACTAGAAATCATTTTCGGAATGACAGGATCTCTAAAATATAAAAGGGGAATCTTAAATTTCAGTTCTCAGCTTAAGTTCCCTGAGGAAGATGTATTTTAAGCACCTGCGCTACTAGATATAACTTTTAGAATGACTGGATCATTGAAGTACCATTTGGATATCTTAATTTTGATTTCTCAGCTTACATTCCCTGAGGAAGTTGTTTTTCAAGCACCTGAACTACTAGATGCAATTTTTAGAATGACTGGATCTATAAAATATAAACCAGGTATCTTAAACTTCAGTTCTCAGATTAAGTTCCCTGAGGAAGATGTATTTTAAGCACCTGCGCTACTAGATATAACTTTTAGAATGACTGGATCATTGAAGTACCATTTGGATATCTTAATTTTGATTTCTCAGCTTACATTCCCTGAGGAAGTTGTTTTTCAAGCACCTGAACTATTAGATACAATTTTCGAAATGACAGGATCTCTAAAATATAAACTGGACATCTTAAATTTCAGTTCTCAGCTTAAGTTCCCTGATAAAGATACTTTTTAGGCACCCGGACTACTAGATATAATTTTCAAAGTGACGGAATCTCTAAAATATAAACAAGGTATCTTAAATTTCAGTTCTCAGCTTAAGTTCCCTGAGGAAGATGTATTTTAAGTACCTGGACTACTAGATGTAATTTTTAGAATGACTGGATCATTGAAGTACATTTCGGATATCTTAATTTTGATTTCTCAGCTTACATTCCCTGAGGAAGTTGTTTTTCAAGCACCTGAACTATTAGATACAATTTTCGAAATGACAGGATCTCTAAAATATAAACTGGACATCTTAAATTTCAGTTCTCAGCTTAAGTTCCCTGAGAAAGATACTTTTTAGGCACCCGGACTACTAGATATAATTTTCAAAGTGACGGAATCTCTAAAATATAAACAAGGTATCTTAAATTTCAGTTCTCAGCTTAAGTTCCCTGAGGAAGATGTATTTTAAGCACCTGCGCTACTAGATATAACTTTTAGAATGACTGGATCATCGAAGTACCATTTGGATACCTTAATTTTGATTTCTCAGCTTACATTCCCTGAGGAAGTTGTTTTTCAAGCACCTGAACTATTAGATACAATTTTCGAAATGACAGGATCTCTAAAATATAAACTGGACATCTTAAATTTCAGTTCTCAGCTTAAGTTCCCTGAGAAAGATACTTTTTAGGCACCCGGACTACTAGATATAATTTTCAAAATGACGGGATCTCTAAAATATAAACTGGGCATCTTAAATTTCAGCTCACAGCTTAAGTTCCCTGAGAAAGATACTTTTTAAGCACATGGACTACTAGATGTAACTTTTAGAATGACTGGATAATTGAAGTACCATTTGGATATCTTAATTTTGTTTTCTCAGCTTAAATTCCCTGGGGAAGTTGTTTTTCAAGCACCTGAACTATTAGATATAATTTTCAAAATGACGGGATCTCTAATATATAAACCAGGTATCTTAAATTTCAGTTCTCAGCTTAAGCTCCCTGAGAAAGATGTTTTTCAAGCGCCTGGACTACTAGATGTAATTTTTAGAATGACTGGATCATTGAAGTACCATTCGGATATCTTAATTTTGATTTCAGAACTTAAATTCCCTGATGAATTTGTTTTTCAAGCACCTGGACTACTAGATATAATTTTCAAAATGACGGGATCTCTAAAATATAAACCAGGTATCTTAAACTTCAGTTCTCAGCTTAAGTTCCCTGAGGAACATGTTTTTCAAGCGCCTGGACTACTAGATATCATTTTCGAATTGACGGGATCTCTAAAATATAAACTGGGCATCTTAAATTTCAGTTCACAGCTTAAGTTCCCTGAGAAAGATACTTTTTAAGCACATGGACTACTAGATACAATTTTCAAAGTGACGGGATCTTTTAAATATAATCCAGGTATATTAAGTTTCAGTTCCTCAGCTCAAGTTCTATGAGGAAGATGTATTTTAAGCACCTGGACTACTAGATGTAACTTTTAGAATGACTGGATAATTGAAGTACCATTTGGATATCTTTATTTTGATTTCTCAGCTTAAATTCCCTGGGGAAGTTGTTTTTCAAGCACCTGAACTATTAGATATAATTTTCAAAATGACGGGATCTCTAATATATAAACCAGGTATCTTAAATTTCAGTTCTCAGCTTAAGTTCCCTGAGGAAGATGTTTTTCAAGCGCCAGGACTACTAGATATCATTTTCGAAATGACAGGATCTCTAAAATATAAACTGGGCATCGTAAATTTCAGTTCTCAGCTTAAGTACCCTGAGAAAGATGCTTTTTAAGCACCTGGACTACTAGATATAATTTTCGAAATGACAGGATCTCTAAAATTTAAACTGTGCATCTTAAATTTTAGTTCTCAGCTTAAGTTTCCTGAGAAAGATGCTTTTCAAGCACCTGGACTACTAGATATAATTTTCAAAATGACGAGATCTCTAAAATATAAACCAGGTATATTAAAATTCAGTTATCAGATTAAGTTCCCTGAGGAAGATGTTTTTCAAGCGCCTGGACTGCTAGATGTAATTTTTAGAATGACTGGATCATTGAAGTACCATTCGGATATCTTAATTTTGATTTCAGAACTTAAATTCCCTGATGAAGTTGTTGTTCAAGCACCTGGACTACTAGATATAATTTTCAAAATGACGGGATCTTTAAAATATAAACCAGGTATCCTCAATTTCAGTTCTCAGCTTAAGTTCCCTGCGGAAGATGTTTTTCAAGCGCCTGGACTACTAGATGTAACTTTTAGAATGACTGGATAATTGAAGTACCATTTGGATATCTTAATTTTGATTTCTCAGCTTAAATTCACTGGGGAAGTTGTTTTTCAAGCACCTGAACTATTAGATATAATTTTCAAAACGACGGGATCTCTAATATATAAACCAGGTATCTTAAACTTCAGTTCTCAGCTTAAGTTCCCTGAGGAAGATGTTTTTCAAGCGCCTGGACTACTAGATATCATTTTCCAAATGACAGGATCTCTAAAATATAATCTGGGCATCTTAAATTTCAGTTCTCAGCTTAAGTTCCCTGAGGAAGATGTTTTTCAAGCACCTGGAATACTAGATATCATTTTCGAAATGACAGGATCTCTAAAATTTAAACTGTGCATCTTAAATTTCAGTTCTCAGCTTAAGTTCCCTGTGAAAGATGCTTTTCAAGCACCTGGACTACTAGGTATAATTTTCAAAATGACGGGATCTCTAAATTATAAATTAGGTATCCTCAATTTCAGTTCTCAGCTTAAGTTCCCTGCGGAAGATGTTTTTCAAGCGCCTGGACTACTAGATGTAACTTTTAGAATGACTGGATAATTGAAGTACCATTTGGATATCTTAATTTTGATTTCAGAACTTAAATTCCCTGATGAAGTTGTTGTTCAAGCACCTGGACTACTAGATATAATTTTCAAAATGGCGGGATCTTTAAAATATAAACCAGGTATCCTCAATTTCAGTTCTCAGCTTAAGTTCCCTGCGGAAGATGTTTTTCAAGCGCCTGGACTACTAGATGTAACTTTTAGAATGACTGGATAATTGAAGTACCATTTGGATATCTTAATTTTGATTTCTCAGCTTAAATTCACTGGGGAAGTTGTTTTTCAAGCACCTGTACTATTAGATATAATTTTCAAAGTGACGGGATCTCTAAATTATAAACTAGGTATCTTAAACTTCAGTTCTCAGCTTAAGTTATCTGAGGAAGATGTTTTTCAAGCACCTGGACTACTAGATGTAATTTTTAGAATGACTGGATCATTGAGGTACCATTCGGATATCTTAATTTTGATTTCAGAACTTAAATTCCCTGATGAAGTTGTTTTTCAAGCACCTGGACTACTAGATATAATTTTCAAAATGACGGGATCTCTAAAATGTAAACCAGGTATCTTAAACTTCAGTTCTCAGCTTAAGTTCCCTGAGGAAGATGTTTTTCAAGCGCCTGGACTACTAGATATCATTTTCGAAATGACAGGATCTTTCAAATATAAACTGGGCACCCTCAATTTCAGTTCTCAGATTAAGTTCCCTGAGAAAGATGCTTTTTAAGCACCTGGACTACTAGATATAATTTTCAAAATGAAGGGATCTCTAAATTATAAACTAGGTATCTTAAACTACAGTTCTCAGCTTAAGTTTCCTGAGGAAGATGTTTTTCAAGCGCCTGGACTACTAGATGTAATTTTTAGAATGACTGGATCATTGAAGTACCATTCGGATATCTTAATTTTGATTTCAGAACTTTAATTCCCTGATGAAGTTGTTTTTCAAGCACCTGGACTACTAGATATAATTTTCAAAATGACAGGATCTCTAAAATATAAACCAGATATCTTAAACTTCAGTTTTCAGCTTACGGTCCCTGAGGAAGAAGTTTTTCTAGCGCCTGGACTACTAGATATCATCTTCGAATTGACAGGATCTCTGAAATATAAACTGGGCACCCGCAATTTCAGTTCTCAGCTTAAGTTCCCTGAGAAAGATGCTTTTTAAGCACCTGGACTACTAGATATAATTTTCAAAATGACGGGATCTCTAAAATATAAACTAGGTATCTTAAACTTCAGTTCTCAGCTCAAGTTCCATGAGGAAGATGTATTTTAAGCACCTGGACTACTAGATGTAACTTTTAGAATGACTGGATAATTGAAGTACCATTTGGATATCTTAATTTTGATTTCTCAGCTTAAATTTCCTGGGGAAGTTGTTTTTCAAGCACCTGAACTATTAGATATAATTTTCAAAGTAACGGGATCTCTAATATATAAACCAGGTATCTTAAATTTCAGTTCTCAGCTTAAGTTCCCTGAGGAAGATGTTTTTCAAGCGCCAGGACTACTAGATATCATTTTCGAAATGACAGGATCTCTAATATATAAACCAGGTATCTTAAATTTCAGTTCTCAGCTTAAGTTCCCTGAGGAAGATGTTTTTCAAGCGCCAGGACTACTAGATATCATTTTCGAAATGACAGGATCTCTAAAATATAAACTGGGCATCGTAAATTTCAGTTCTCAGCTTAAGTACCCTGAGAAAGATGCTTTTTAAGCACCTGGACTACTAGATATAATTTTCGAAATGACAGGATCTCTAAAATTTAAACTGTGCATCTTAAATTTCAGTTCTCAGCTTAAGTTCCCTGAGAAAGATGCTTTTCAAGCACCTGGACTACTAGATATAATTTTCAAAATGACGGGATCTCTAAAATATAAACCAGGTATATTAAACTTCAGTTCTCAGCTCAAGTTCCCTGAGGAAGATGTTTTTCAAGCGCCTGGACTGCTAGATGTAATTTTTAGAATGACTGGATCATTGAAGTACCATTCGGATATCTTAATTTTGATTTCAGAACTTAAATTCCCTGATGAAGTTGTTGTTCAAGCACCTGAACGGCTAGATATAATTTTCAAAATGACGGGATCTTTAAAATATAAACCAGGAATCCTCAATTTCAGTTCTCAGCTTAAGTTCCCTGCGGACTATGTTTTTCAAGCGCCTGGACTACTAGATGTAACTTTTAGAATGACTGGATAATTGAAGTACCATTTGGATATCTTAATTTTGATTTCTCAGCTTAAATTCACTATGGAAGTTGTTTTTCAAGCACCTGAACTATTAGATATAATTTTCAAAACGACGGGATCTCTAATATATAAACCAGGTATCTTAAATTTCAGTTCTCATCTTAAGTTCCCTGCGGAAGATGTTTTTCAAGCGCCAGGACTACTAGATATCATTTTCGAAATGACAGGATCTCTAAAATATAAACTGGGCATCTTAAATTTCAGTTCTCAGCTTAAGTTCCCTGAGGAAGATGTTTTTCAAGCGCCTGGAATACTAGATATCATTTTCGAAATGACAGGATCTCTAAATTATAAACTAGGTATCTTAAACTTCAGTTCTCAGCTTAAGTTTCCTGCGGAAGATGTTTTTCAAGCGCCTGGACTACTAGATGTAATTTTTAGAATGACTGGATCATTGAAGTACCATTCGGATATCTTAATTTTGATTTCAGAACTTAAATTCCCTGATGAAGTTGTTTTTCAAGCACCTGGACTACTAGATATAATTTTCAAAATGACAGGATCTCTAAAATATAAACCAGATATCTTAAACTTCAGTTCTCAGCTTATGTTCCCTGAGGAAGATGTTTTTCAAGCGCCTTGACTACTAGATATCATCTTCGAAATGACAGGATCTCTAAAATATAAACTGGGCACCCTCAATTTCAGTTCTCAGCTTAAGTTCCCTGAGAAGGATGCTTTTTAAGCACCTGGACTACTAGATATCATTTTCGAAATGACGGGATCTCTAAAATATAAACTAGGTATCTTAAACTTCAGTTCTCAGCTCAAGTTCCATGAGGAAGATGTATTTTAAGCACCTGGACTACTAGATGTAACTTTTAGAATGACTGGATAATTGAAGTACCATTTGGATATCTTTATTTTGATTTCTCAGCTTAAATTCCCTGGGGAAGTTGTTTTTCAAGCACCTGAACTATTAGATATAATTTTCAAAATGACGGGATCTCTAATATATAAACCAGGTATCTTAAATTTCAGTTCTCAGCTTAAGTTCCCTGAGGAAGATGTTTTTCAAGCGCCAGGACTACTAGATATCATTTTCGAAATGACAGGATCTCTAAAATATAAACTGGGCATCGTAAATTTCAGTTCTCAGCTTAAGTACCCTGAGAAAGATGCTTTTTAAGCACCTGGACTACTAGATATAATTTTCGAAATGACAGGATCTCTAAAATTTAAACTGTGCATCTTAAATTTCAGTTCTCAGCTTAAGTTAACTGAGAAAGATGCTTTTCAAGCACCTGGACTACGAGATATAATTTTCAAAATGACGGGATCTCTAAAATATAAAACAGGTATATTAATTTTCAGTTCTCAGCTTAAGCTCACTGAGGAAGATGTTTTTCAAGCGCCTGGACTGCTAGATGTAATTTTTAGAATGACTGGATCATTGAAGTACCATTCGGATATCTTAATTTTGATTTCAGAACTTAAATTCCCTGATGAAGTTGTTGTTCAAGCACCTGGACTACTAGATATAATTTTCAAAATGACGGGATCTTTAAAATATAAACCAGGTATCCTCAATTTCAGTTCTCAGCTTAAGTTCCCTGCGGAAGATGTTTTTCAAGCGCCTGGACTACTAGATGTAACTTTTAGAATGACTGGATAATTGAAGTACCATTTGGATATCTTAATTTTGATTTCTCAGCTTAAATTCACTGGGGAAGTTGTTTTTCAAGCACCTGAACTATTAGATATAATTTTCAAAACGACGGGATCTCTAATATATAAACCAGGTATCTTAAATTTCAGTTCTCATCTTAAGTTCCCTGAGGAAGATGTTTTTCAAGCGCCAGGACTACTAGATATCATTTTCGAAATGACAGGATCTCTAAAATATAAACTGGGCATCTTAAATTTCAGTTCTCAGCTTAAGTTCCCTTTGGAAGATGTATTTCAAGCGCCTGGAATACTAGATATCATTTTCGAAATGACAGGATCTCTAAAATTTAAACTGTGCATCTTAAATTTCAGTTCTCAGCTTAAGTTCCCTGTGAAAGATGCTTTTCAAGCACCTGGACTACTAGGTATAATTTTCAAAATGACGGGATCTCTAAATTATAAATTAGGTATCCTCAATTTCAGTTCTCAGCTTAAGTTCCCTGCGGAAGATATTTTTCAAGCGCCTGGACTACTAGATGTAATTTTTAGAATGACTGGATAATTGAAGTACCATTTGGATATCTTAATTTTGATTTCAGAACTTAAATTCCCTGATGAAGTTGTTGTTCAAGCACCTGGACTACTAGATATAATTTTCAAAATGGCGGGATCTTTAAAATATAAACCAGGTATCCTCAATTTCAGTTCTCAGCTTAAGTTCCCTGCGGAAGATGTTTTTCAAGCGCCTGGACTACTAGATGTAACTTTTAGAATGACTGGATAATTGAAGTACCATTTGGATATCTTAATTTTGATTTCTCAGCTTAAATTCACTGGGGAAGTTGTTTTTCAAGCACCTGTACTATTAGATATAATTTTCAAAGTGACGGGATCTCTAAATTATAAACTAGGTATCTTAAACTTCAGTTCTCAGCTTAAGTTATCTGAGGAAGATGTTTTTCAAGCACCTGGACTACTAGATGTAATTTTTAGAATGACTGGATCATTGAGGTACCATTCGGATATCTTAATTTTGATTTCAGAACTTAAATTCCCTGATGAAGTTGTTTTTCAAGCACCTGGACTACTAGATATAATTTTCAAAATGACGGGATCTCTAAAATGTAAACCAGGTATCTTAAACTTCAGTTCTCAGCTTAAGTTCCCTGAGGAAGATGTTTTTCAAGCGCCTGGACTACTAGATATCATTTTCGAAATGACAGGATCTTTCAAATATAAACTGGGCACCCTCAATTTCAGTTCTCAGATTAAGTTCCCTGAGAAAGATGCTTTTTAAGCACCTGGACTACTAGATATAATTTTCAAAATGAAGGGATCTCTAAATTATAAAATAGGTATCTTAAACTTCAGTTCTCAGCTTAAGTTTCCTGAGGAAGAAGTTTTTAAAGCGCCTGGACTACTAGATGTACTTTTTAGAATGACTGGATCAGTGTAGTACCATGCGGATATCTGAATATAGAGGTCAGAACTTTAATTCCCTGATGAAGTTGTTTTTCAAGCACCTGGACTACTAGATATAATTTTCAAAATGACAGGATCTCTAAAATATAAACCAGATATCTTAAACTTCAGTTCTCAGCTTATGTTCCCTGAGGAAGATGTTTTTCAAGCGCCTGGACGACGAGATATCATTTTCGAAATGACAGGATCTCTAAAATATAAACTGGGCACCCTCAATTTCAGTTCTCAGCTTAAGTTCCCTGAGAATGATGCTTTTTAAGCACCTGGACTACTAGATATAATTTTCAAAATGACGGGATCTCTAAAATATAAACTAGGTATCTTAAACTTCAGTTCTCAGCTCAAGTTCCATGAGGAAGATGTATTTTAAGCACCTGGACTACTAGATGTAACTTTTAGAATGACTGGATAATTGAAGTACCATTTGGATATCTTAATTTTGATTTCTCAGCTTAAATTCCCTGGGGAAGTTGTTTTTCAAGCACCTGAACTATTAGATATAATTTTCAAAGTAACGGGATCTCTAATATATAAACCAGGTATCTTAAATTTCAGTTCTCAGCTTAAGTTCCCTGAGGAAGATGTTTTTCAAGCGCCAGGACTACTAGATATCATTTTCGAAATGACAGGATCTCTAATATATAAACCAGGTATCTTAAATTTCAGTTCTCAGCTTAAGTTCCCTGAGGAAGATGTTTTTCAAGCGCCAGGACTACTAGATATCATTTTCGAAATGACAGGATCTCTAAAATATAAACTGGGCATCGTAAATTTCAGTTCTCAGCTTAAGTACCCTGAGAAAGATGCTTTTTAAGCACCTGGACTACTAGATATAATTTTCGAAATGACAGGATCTCTAAAATTTAAACTGTGCATCTTAAATTTCAGTTCTCAGCTTAAGTTCCCTGAGAAAGATGCTTTTCAAGCACCTGGACTACTAGATATAATTTTCAAAATGACGGGATCTCTAAAATATAAACCAGGTATATTAAACTTCAGTTCTCAGCTTAAGTTCCCTGAGGAAGATGTTTTTCAAGCGCCTGGACTGCTAGATGTAATTTTTAGAATGACTGGATCATTGAAGTACCATTCGGATATCTTAATTTTGATTTCAGAACTTAAATTCCCTGATGAAGTTGTTGTTCAAGCACCTGGACTACTAGATATAATTTTCAAAATGACGGGATCTTTAAAATATAAACCAGGTATCCTCAATTTCAGTTCTCAGCTTAAGTTCCCTGCGGAAGATGTTTTTCAAGCGCCTGGACCACTAGATGTAACTTTTAGAATAACTGGATAATTGAAGTACCATTTGGATATCTTAATTATGATTTCTCAGCTTAAATTCACTGAGTAAGTTGTTTTTCAAGCACCAGAACTATTAGATATAATTATCAAAATCACGGGATCTCTAATATATAAACCAGGTATCTTAAATTTCAGTTCTCATCTTAAGTTCCCTGCGGAAGATGTTTTTCAAGCGCCAGGACTACTAGATATCATTTTCGAAATGACAGGATCTCTAAAATATAAACTGGGCATCTTAAATTTCAGTTCTCAGCTTAAGTTCCCTGAGGAAGATGTTTTTCAAGCGCCTGGAATACTAGATATCATTTTCGAAATGACAGGATCTCTAAATTATAAACTAGGTATCTTAAACTTCAGTTCTCAGCTTAAGTTCCCTGAGGAAGATGTTTTTCAAGCGCCTGGACTACTAGATGTAATTTTTAGAATGACTGGATCATTGAAGTACCATTCGGATATCTTAATTTTGATTTCAGAAATTAAATTCCCTGATGAAGTTGTTTTTCAAGCACCTGGACTACTAGATATAATTTTCAAAATGACAGGATCTCTAAAATATAAACCAGATATCTTAAACTTCAGTTCTCAGCTTATGTTCCCTGAGGAAGAAGTTTTTCAAGCGCCTGGACGACGAGATATCATTTTCGAAATGACAGGATCTCTAAAATATAAACTGGGCACCCTCAATTTCAGTTCTCAGCTTAAGTTCCCTGAGAAAGATGCTTTTTAAGCACCTGGACTACTAGATATAATTTTCAAAATGACGGGATCTCTAAAATATAAACTAGGTATCTTAAACTTCAGTTCTCAGCTCAAGTTCCATGAGGAAGATGTATTTTAAGCACCTGGACTACTAGATGTAACTTTTAGAATGACTGGATAATTGAAGTACCATTTGGATATCTTTATTTTGATTTCTCAGCTTAAATTCCCTGGGGAAGTTGTTTTTCAAGCACCTGAACTATTAGATATAATTTTCAAAATGACGGGATCTCTAATATATAAACCAGGTATCTTAAATTTCAGTTCTCAGCTTAAATTCCCTGATGAAGTTGTTTTTCAAGCGCCTGGACGACGAGATATCATTTTCGAAATGACAGGATCTCTAAAATATAAACTGGGCATCTAAATTTCAGTTATAAGCTTAAGTACCCTGAGAAAGATACTTTTTAAGCACCTGGACAACTAGATATAATTTTCGAAATGACAGGATCTCTAAAATTTAAACTGTGCATCTTAAATTTCAGTTCTCAGCTTAAGTTCCCTGAGAAAGATGCTTTTCAAGCACCTGGACTACTAGATATAATTTTCAAAATGACGGGATCTCTAAAATATAAACCAGGTATATTAAACTTCCAGTTCTCAGCTTAAGTTCCCTGAGGAAGATGTTTTTCAAGCGCCTGGACTGCTAGATGTAATTTTTAGAATGACTGGATCATTGAAGTACCATTCGGATATCTTAATTTTGATTTCAGAACTTAAATTCCCTGATGAAGTTGTTGTTCAAGCACCTGGACTACTAGATATAATTTTCAAAATGACGGGATCTTTAAAATATAAACCAGGTATCCTCAATTTCAGTTCTCAGCTTAAGTTCCCTGCGGAAGATGTTTTTCAAGCGCCTGGACTACTAGATGTAACTTTTAGAATGACTGGATAATTGAAGTACCATTTGGATATCTTAATTTTGATTTCTCAGCTTAAATTCACTGGGGAAGTTGTTTTTCAAGCACCTGAACTATTAGATATAATTTTCAAAACGACGGGATCTCTAATATATAAACCAGGTATCTTAAATTTCAGTTCTCATCTTAAGTTCCCTGAGGAAGATGTTTTTCAAGCGCCAGGACTACTAGATATCATTTTCGAAATGACAGGATCTCTAAAATATAAACTGGGCATCTTAAATTTCAGTTCTCAGCTTAAGTTCCCTGAGGAAGATGTTTTTCAAGCGCCTGGAATACTAGATATCATTTTCGAAATGACAGGATCTCTAAAATTTAAACTGTGCATCTTAAATTTCAGTTCTCAGCTTAAGTTCCCTGTGAAAGATGCTTTTCAAGCACCTGGACTACTAGGTATAATTTTCAAAATGACGGGATCTCTAAATTATAAATTAGGTATCCTCAATTTCAGTTCTCAGCTTAAGTTCCCTGCGGAAGATGTTTTTCAAGCGCCTGGACTACTAGATGTAACTTTTAGAATGACTGGATAATTGAAGTACCATTTGGATATCTTAATTTTGATTTCAGAACTTAAATTCCCTGATGAAGTTGTTGTTCAAGCACCTGGACTACTAGATATAATTTTCAAAATGGCGGGATCTTTAAAATATAAACCAGGTATCCTCAATTTCAGTTCTCAGCTTAAGTTCCCTGCGGAAGATGTTTTTCAAGCGCCTGGACTACTAGATGTAACTTTTAGAATGACTGGATAATTGAAGTACCATTTGGATATCTTAATTTTGATTTCTCAGCTTAAATTCACTGGGGAAGTTGTTTTTCAAGCACCTGTACTATTAGATATAATTTTCAAAGTGACGGGATCTCTAAATTATAAACTAGGTATCTTAAACTTCAGTTCTCAGCTTAAGTTATCTGAGGAAGATGTTTTTCAAGCACCTGGACTACTAGATGTAATTTTTAGAATGACTGGATCATTGAGGTACCATTCGGATATCTTAATTTTGATTTCAGAACTTAAATTCCCTGATGAAGTTGTTTTTCAAGCACCTGGACTACTAGATATAATTTTCAAAATGACGGGATCTCTAAAATGTAAACCAGGTATCTTAAACTTCAGTTCTCAGCTTAAGTTCCCTGAGAAAGATGTTTTTCAAGCGCCTGGACTACTAGATATCATTTTCGAAATGACGGGATCTATAAAATATAAAAAGGGTAACCTCAATTTCAGTTCTCAGATTAAGTTCCCTGAGAAAGATGCTTTTTAAGCACCTGGACTACTAGATATAATTTTCAAAATGACGGGATCTCTAAATTATAAACTAGGTATCTTAAACTTCAGTTCTCAGCTTAAGTTTCCTGAGGAAGATGTTTTTCAAGCGCCTGGACTACTAGATGTAATTTTTAGAATGACTGGATCATTGAAGTACCATTCGGATATCTTAATTTTGATTTCAGAACTTAAATTCCCTGATGAAGTTGTTTTTCAAGCACCTGGACTACTAGATATAATTTTCAAAATGACAGGATCTCTAAAATATAAACCAGGTATCTTAGATTTCAGTTCTCAGCTTATGTTCCCTGAGGAAGAAGTTTTTCAAGCGCCTGGACGACGAGATATCATTTTCGAAATGACAGGATCTCTAAAATATAAACTGGGCACCCTCAATTTCAGTTCTCAGCTTAAGTTCCCTGAGAATGATGCTTTTTAAGCACCTGGTCTACTAGATATCATTTTCGAAATGACGGGATCATTAAAATATAAACTAGGTATCTTAAACTTCAGTTCTCAGCTCAAGTTCCATGAGGAAGATGTATTTTAAGCACCTGGACTACTAGATGTAACTTTTAGAATGACTGGATAATTGAAGTACCATTTGGATATCTTAATTTTGATTTCTCAGCTTAAATTCCCTGGGGAAGTTGTTTTTCAAGCACCTGAACTATTAGATATAATTTTCAAAGTAACGGGATCTCTAATATATAAACCAGGTATCTTAAATTTCAGTTCTCAGCTTAAGTTCCCTGAGGAAGATATTTTTCAAGCGCCAGGACTACTAGATATCATTTTCGAAATGACAGGATCTCTAAAATATAAACTGGGCATCTCAAATTTCAGTTCTCAGCTTAAGTACCCTGAGAAAGATGCTTTTTAAGCACCTGGACTACTAGATATAATTTTCGAAATGACAGGATCTCTAAAATTTAAACTGTGCATCTTAAATTTCAGTTGTCAGCTTAATTTCCCTGAGAAAGATGCTGTTCAAGCACCTGGACTACTAGATATAATTTTCAAAATGACGGGATCTCTATATTATAAACTAGGTATCTTAAACTTCAGTTCTCAGCTTAAGTTCCCTGAGAATGATGCTTTTTAAGCACCTGGACTACTAGATATAATTTTCAAAGTGATGGGATCTCTAAAATATAAACCAGGTATCCTTGAATTCAGTTCTCAGCTTAAGTTCCCTGAGGAAGAAGTTTTTCAAGCGCCTGGACTACTAGATATCATTTTCAAAATGACGGGATCTTTAAAATATAAACCAGGTATCCTCAATTTCAGTTCTCAGCTTAAGTTCCCTGCGGAAGATGTTTTTCAAGCGCCTGGACTACTAGATGTAACTTTTAGAATGACTGGATAATTGAAGTACCATTTGGATATCTTAATTTTGATTTCTCAGCTTAAATTCACTGGGGAAGTTGTTTTTCAAGCACCTGAACTATTAGATATAATTTTCAAAACGACGGGATCTCTAATATATAAACCAGGTATCTTAAATTTCAGTTCTCAGCTTAAGTTCCCTGAGGAAGATGTTTTTCAAGCGCCAGGACTACTAGATATCATTTTCGAAATGACAGGATCTCTAAAAATATAAACTGGGCATCTTAAATTTCAGTTCTCAGCTTAAGTTCCCTGAGGAAGTTGTTTTTCAAGCGCCTGGACAACAAGATATCATTTTCGAAATGACAGGATCTCTAAAATATAAACTGTGCATCTTAAATTTCAGTTCTCAGCTTAAGTTCCCTGAGGAAGATGTATTTTAAGCACCTGCGCTACTAGATATAACTTTTAGAATGACTGGATCATTGAAGTACCATTTGGATATCTTAATTTTGATTTCTCAGCTTACATTCCCTGAGGAAGTTGTTTTTCAAGCACCTGAACTACTAGATGCAATTTTTAGAATGACTGGATCTATAAAATATAAACCAGGTATCTTAAACTTCATTTCTCAGATTAAGTTCCCCTGAGGAAGATGTATTTTAAGCACCTGCGCTACTAGATATAACTTTTAGAATGACTGGATCATTGAAGTACCATTTGGATATCTTAATTTTGATTTCTCAGCTTACATTCCCTGAGGAAGTTGTTTTTCAAGCACCTGAACTATTAGATACAATTTTCGAAATGACAGGATCTCTAAAATATAAACTGGACATCTTAAATTTCAGTTCTCAGCTTAAGTTCCCTGAGAAAGATACTTTTTAGGCACCCGGACTACTAGATATAATTTTCAAAGTGACGGAATCTCTAAAATATAAACAAGGTATCTTAAATTTCAGTTCTCAGCTTAAGTTCCCTGAGGAAGATGTATTTTAAGTACCTGGACTACTAGATGTAATTTTTAGAATGACTGGATCATTGAAGTACATTTCGGATATCTTAATTTTGATTTCTCAGCTTACATTCCCTGAGGAAGTTGTTTTTCAAGCACCTGAACTATTACATACAATTTTCGAAATGACAGGATCTCTAAAATATAAACTGGACATCTTAAATTTCAGTTCTCAGCTTAAGTTCCCTGAGAAAGACACTTTTTAGGCACCCGGACTACTAGATATAATTTTCAAAGTGACGGAATCTCTAAAATATAAACCACGTATCTTAAATTTCAGTTCTCAGCTTAAGTTCCCTGAGGAAGATGTATTTTAAGCACCTGCGCTACTAGATATAACTTTTAGAATGACTGGATCATTGAAGTACCATTTGGATACCTTAATTTTGATTTCTCAGCTTACATTCCCTGAGGAAGTTGTTTTTCAAGCACCTGAACTATTAGATACAATTTTCGAAATGACAGGATCTCTAAAATATAAACTGGACATCTTAAATTTCAGTTCTCAGCTTAAGTTCCCTGAGAAAGATACTTTTTAGGCACCCGGACTACTAGATATAATTTTCAAAATGACGGGATCTCTAAAATATAAACTGGGCATCTTAAATTTCAGCTCACAGCTTAAGTTCCCTGAGAAAGATACTTTTTAAGCACATGGACTACTAGATGTAACTTTTAGAATGACTGGATAATTGAAGTACCATTTGGATATCTTAATTTTGTTTTCTCAGCTTAAATTCCTGGGGAAGTTGTTTTTCAAGCGCCTGGACTACTAGATGTAATTTTTAGAATGACTGGATCATTGAAGTACCATTCGGATATCTTAATTTTGATTTCTCAGCTTAAATTCCCTGATGAAGTTGTTTTTCAAGCACCTTGACTACTAGATATAATTTTCAAAATGACGGGATCTCTAAAATATAAACCAGGTATCTTAAATTTCAGTTCTCAGCTTAAGTTCCCTGAGGAAGATGTTTTTCAAGCGCCTGGACTACTAGATATCATTTTCGAAATGACGGGATCTCTAAAATATAAACTGGGCATCTTAAATTTCAGTTCTCATTTTAAGTTCCCTGACAAAGATACTTTTTAAGCACCTGGACTACTAGATATAATTTTCAAAGTGACGGGATCTTTTAAATATAATCCAGGTATCTTAAATTTCAGTTCTCAGCTCAAGTTCTATGAGGAAGATGTATTTTAAGCACCTGGACTACTAGATGTAACTTTTAGAATGACTGGATAATTGAAGTACCATTTGGATATCTTTATTTTGATTTCTCAGCTTAAATTCCCTGGGGAAGTTGTTTTTCAAGCACCTGAACAATTAGATATAATTTTCAAAATGACGGGATCTCTAATATATAAACCAGGTATCTTAAATTTCAGTTCTCAGCTTAAGTTCCCTGAGGAAGATGTTTTTCAAGCGCCAGGACTACTAGATATCATTTTCGAAATGACAGGATCTCTAAAATATAAACTGGGCATCTTAAGTTTCAGTTCTCAGCTTAAGTACCCTGAGAAAGATGCTTTTTAAGCACCTGGACTACTAGATATAATTTTCGAAATGACAGGATCTCTAAAATTTAAACTGTGCATCTTAAATTTCAGTTCTCAGCTTAAGTTCCCTGAGAAAGATGCTTTTCAAGCACCTGGACTACTAGATATAATTTTCAAAATGACGGGATCTCTAAAATATAAAAACCAGGTATATTAAACTTCAGTTCTCAGCTTAAGTTCCCTGAGGAAGATGTTTTTCAAGCGCCTGGACTGCTAGATGTAATTTTTAGAATGACTGGATCATTGAAGTACCATTCGGATATCTTAATTTTGATTTCAGAACTTAAATTCCCTGATGAAGTTGTTGTTCAAGCACCTGGACTACTAGATATAATTTTCAAAATGACGGGATCTTTAAAATATAAACCAGGTATCCTCAATTTCAGTTCTCAGCTTAAGTTCCCTGCGGAAGATGTTTTTCAAGCGCCTGGACTACTAGATGTAACTTTTAGAATGACTGGATAATTGAAGTACCATTTGGATATCTTAATTTTGATTTCCCAGCTTAAATTCACTGGGGAAGTTGTTTTTCAAGCACCTGAACTATTAGATATAATTTTCAAAACGACGGGATCTCTAATATATAAACCAGGTATCTTAAATTTCAGTTCTCATCTTAAGTTCCCTGAGGAAGATGTTTTTCAAGCGCCTGGACTACTAGATATCATTTTCGAAATGACAGGATCTCTAAAATATAAACTGGGCATCTTAAATTTCAGTTCTCAGCTTAAGTTCCCTGAGGAAGATGTTTTTCAAGCGCCTGGAATACTAGATATCATTTTCGAAATGACAGGATCTCTAAAATTTAAACTGTGCATCTTAAATTTCAGTTCTCAGCTTAAGTTCCCTGTGAAAGATGCTTTTCAAGCACCTGGACTACTAGGTATAATTTTCAAAATGACGGGATCTCTAAATTATAAATTAGGTATCCTCAATTTCAGTTCTCAGCTTAAGTTCCCTGCGGAAGATGTTTTTCAAGCGCCTGGACTACTAGATGTAACTTTTAGAATGACTGGATAATTGAAGTACCATTTGGATATCTTAATTTTGATTTCAGAACTTAAATTCCCTGATGAAGTTGTTGTTCAAGCACCTGGACTACTAGATATAATTTTCAAAATGACGGGATCTATAAAATATAAACCAGGTTTCCTCAATTTCAGTTCTCAGCTTAAGTTCCCTGCGGAAGATGTTTTTCAAGCGCCTGGACTACTAGATGTAACTTTTAGAATGACTGGATAATTGAAGTACCATTTGGATATCTTAATTTTGATTTCTCAGCTTAAATTCACTGAGGAAGTTGTTTTTCAAGCACCTGTACTATTAGATATAATTTTCAAAGTGACGGGATCTCTAAAATATAAACCAGGTATCTTAAAATTCAGTTCTCTGCTTAAGTTCCCTGAGGAAGATGTTTTTCAAGCACCTGGACTACTAGATGTAATTTTTAGAATGACTGGATCATTGAAGTACCATTCGGATATCTTAATTTTGATTTCTCAGCTTAAATTCCCTGAGGAAGATGTTTTTCAAGCGCCTGGACTACTAGATATAATTTTCAAAATGACAGGATCTCTAAAATATAAACCAGATATCTTAAACTTCAGTTCTCAGCTTATGTTCCCTGAGGAAGATGTTTTTCAAGCGCCTGGACTACTAGATATCATTTTCGAAATGACGGGATCTCTAAAATGTAAACTGGGCACCCTCAATTTCAGTTCTCAGCTTAAGTTCCCTGAGAAAGATGCTTTTTAAGCACCTGGACTACTAGATATAATTTTCAAAATGACGGGATCTCTAAAATATAAACTAGGTATCTTAAACTTCAGTTCTCAGCTCAAGTTCCATGAGGAAGATGTATTTTAAGCACCTGGACTACTAGATGTAACTTTTAGAATGACTGGATAATTGAAGTACCATTTGGATATCTTAATTTTGATTTCTCAGCTTAAATTCCCTGGGGAAGTTGTTTTTCAAGCACCTGAACTATTAGATATAATTTTCAAAGTAACGGGATCTCTAATATATAAACCAGGTATCATAAATTTCAGTTCTCAGCTTAAGTTCCTTGAGGAAGATGTTTTTCAAGCGCCTGGACTAATAGAAGTCATTTTCGGAATGACAGGATCTCTAAAATATAAACTGGGCATCTTAAATTTCAGTTCTCGCTTAAGTACCCTGAGAAAGATGCTTTTTAAGCACCTGGACTACTAGATATAATTTTCGAAATGACAGGATCTCTAAAATTTAAACTGTGCATCTTAAATTTCAGTTGTCAGCTTAATTTCCCTGAGAAAGATGCTGTTCAAGCACCTGGACTACTAGATATAATTTTCAAAATGACGGGATCTCTATATTATAAACTAGGTATCTTAAACTTCAGTTCTCAGCTTAAGTTCCCTGAGAATGATGCTTTTTAAGCACCTGGACTACTAGATATAATTTTCAAAGTGATGGGATCTCTAAAATATAAACCAGGTATCCTTGAATTCAGTTCTCAGCTTAAGTTCCCTGAGGAAGAAGTTTTTCAAGCGCCTGGACTACTAGATTTCATTTTCAAAATGACGGGATCTTTAAAATATAAACCAGGTATCCTCAATTTCAGTTCTCAGCTTAAGTTCCCTGCGGAAGATGTTTTTCAAGCGCCTGGACTACTAGATGTAACTTTTAGAATGACTGGATAATTGAAGTACCATTTGGATATCTTAATTTTGATTTCTCAGCTTAAATTCACTGGGGAAGTTGTTTTTCAAGCACCTGAACTATTAGATATAATTTTGAAAACGACGGGATCTCTAATATATAAACCAGGTATCATAAATTTCAGTTCTCATCTTAAGTTCCCTGACGAAGATGTTGTTCCCGCGCCAGGACTACTAGATATCATCTTCGAAATGACAGGATCTCTAAAATATAAACGGGGCACCCTCTATTTCAGTTCTCAGCTTAAGTTCCGTGAGGAAGATGTTTTTCACGCGCCTGGACTACTAGATATCATTTTCGAAATGACGGGATCTTTAAAATATAAACCCCTCATCCTCAATTTCAGTTCTCAGCTTAAGTTCCATGAGGAAGATGTTTTTCAAGCGCATGGACTACTAGATATCATTTTCGAAATGACGGGAACTTTAAAATATAAACCAGTTATCCTCAATTACAGTTCTCAGCTTAAGTTCCCTGAGAAAGATGCTTTTCAAGCACCTGGACTACTAGATATAATTTTCAAAATGACATGATCTCTAAATTATAAACTAGGTATATTAAATTTCAGTTCTCATCTTAAGTTCCCTGAGGAAGATGTTTTTCAAGCACCTGGACTACTAGATGTAATTTTTAGAATGACTGGATCATTGAGGTACCATTCGGATATCTTAATTTTGATTTCAGAACTTAAATGCCCTGATGAAGTTGTTTTTCAAGCACCTGGACTACTAGATATAATTTTCAAAATGACGGGATCTCTAAAATATAAACCAGGTATCTTAAACTTCAGTTCTCAGCTTAAGTTCCCTGAGGAAGATGTTTTTCAAGCGCCTGGACTACTAGATATCATTTTCGAAATGACAGGATCTTTCAAATATAAACTGGGCACCCTCAATTTCAGTTCTCAGATTAAGTTCCCTGAGAAAGATGCTTTTTAAGCACCTGGACTACTAGATATAATTTTCAAAATGAAGGGATCTCTTCATTATAAACTAGGTATCTTAAACTTCAGTTCTCAGCTTAAGTTTCCTGCGGAAGATGTTTTTCAAGCGCCTGGACTACTAGATGTAATTTTTAGAATGACTGGATCATTGAAGTACCATTCGGATATCTTAATTTTGATTTCAGAAAGTTAATTCCCTGATGAAGTTGTTTTTCAAGCACCTGGACTACTAGATATAATTTTCAAAATGACAGGATCTCTAAAATATAAACCAGATATCTTAAACTTCAGTTCTCAGCTTATGTTCCCTGAGGAAGATGTTTTTCAAGCGCCTGGACTCCTAAATATCATTTTCGAAATGACAGGATCTCTAAAATATAAACTGGGCACCCTCAATTTCAGTTCTCAGCTTAAGTTCCCTGAGAAAGATGCTTTTTAAGCACCTGGACTACTAGATATAATTTTCAAAATGAGGGATCTCTAAAATATAAACTAGGTATCTTAAACTTCAGTTCTCAGCTCAAGTTCCATGAGGAAGATGTATTTTAAGCACCTGGACTACTAGATGTAACTTTTAGAATGACTGGATAATTGAAGTACCATTTGGATATCTTAATTTTGATTTCTCAGCTTAAATTCCCTGGGGAAGTTGTTTTTCAAGCACCTGAACTATTAGATATAATTTTCAAAGTAACGGGATCTCTAATATATAAACCAGGTATCTTAAATTTCAGTTCTCAGCTTAAGTTCCCTGAGGAAGATATTTTTCAAGCGCCAGGACTACTAGATATCATTTTCGAAATGACAGGATCTCTAAAATATAAACTGGGCATCTCAAATTTCAGTTCTCAGCTTAAGTACCCTGAGAAAGATGCTTTTTAAGCACCTGGACTACTAGATATAATTTTCGAAATGACAGGATCTCTAAAATTTAAACTGTGCATCTTAAATTTCAGTTGTCAGCTTAATTTCCCTGAGAAAGATGCTGTTCAAGCACCTGGACTACTAGATATAATTTTCAAAATGACGGGATCTCTATATTATAAACTAGGTATCTTAAACTTCAGTTCTCAGCTTAAGTTCCCTGAGAATGATGCTTTTTAAGCACCTGGACTACTAGATATAATTTTCAAAGTGATGGGATCTCTAAAATATAAACCAGGTATCCTTGAATTCAGTTCTCAGCTTAAGTTCCCTGAGGAAGAAGTTTTTCAAGCGCCTGGACTACTAGATATCATTTTCAAAATGACGGGATCTTTAAAATATAAACCAGGTATCCTCAATTTCAGTTCTCAGCTTAAGTTCCCTGCGGAAGATGTTTTTCAAGCGCCTGGACTACTAGATGTAACTTTTAGAATGACTGGATAATTGAAGTACCATTTGGATATCTTAATTTTGATTTCTCAGCTTAAATTCACTGGGGAAGTTGTTTTTCAAGCACCTGAACTATTAGATATAATTTTCAAAACGACGGGATCTCTAATATATAAACCAGGTATCTTAAATTTCAGTTCTCATCTTAAGTTCCCTGAGGAAGATGTTTTTCAAGCGCCAGGACTACTAGATATCATTTTCGAAATGACAGGATCTCTAAAATATAAACTGGGCACCCTCAATTTCAGTTCTCAGCTTAAGTTCCCTGAGGAAGAAGTTTTTCAAGCGCCTGGACTACTAGATATCCTTTTCGAAATGAGGGGATCTTTAAAATATATACCAGGTATCCTCAATTTCAGGTCTCAGCTGAAGTTCCCTGAGGAAGATGTTTTTCAAGCGCATGGACTACTAGATATCATTTTCGAAATGACGGGATCTCTAAAATGTAAACCAGGTATCTTAAACTTCAGTTCTCAGCTTAAGTTCCCTGAGGAAGATGTTTTTCAAGCGCCTGGACTACTAGATATCATTTTCGAAATGACAGGATCTTTCAAATATAAACTGGGCACCCTCAATTTCAGTTCTCAGATTAAGTTCCCTGAGAAAGATGCTTTTCAAGCACCTGGACTACTAGATATAATTTTCAAAATGACATGATCTCTAAATTATAAACTAGGTATCTTAAACTTCAGTTCTCATCTTAATTTCCCTGAGGAAGATGTTTTTCAAGCACCTGGACTACTAGATGTAATTTTTAGAATGACTGGATCATTGAGGTACCATTCGGATATCTTAATTTTGATTTCAGAACTTAAATGCCCTGATGAAGTTGTTTTTCAAGCACCTGGACTACTAGATATAATTTTCAAAATGACGGGATCTCTAAAATATAAACCAGGTATCTTAAACTTCAGTTCTCAGCTTAAGTTCCCTGAGGAAGATGTTTTTCAAGCGCCTGGACTACTAGATATCATTTTCGAAATGACAGGATCTTTCAAATATAAACTGGGCACCCTCAATTTCAGTTCTCAGATTAAGTTCCCTGAGAAAGATGCTTTTTAAGCACCTGGACTACTAGATATAATTTTCAAAATGAAGGGATCTCTAAATTATAAACTAGGTATCTTAAACTTCAGTTCTCAGCTTAAGTTCCCTGAGGAAGATGTTTTTCAAGCGCCTGGACTACTAGATGTAATTTTTAGAATGACTGGATCATTGAAGTACCATTCGGATATCTTAATTTTGATTTCAGAACTTAAAATTCCCTGATGAAGTTGTTTTTCAAGCACCTGGACTACTAGATATAATTTTCAAAATGACAGGATCTCTAAAATATAAACCAGATATCTTAAACTTCAGTTCTCAGCTTATGTTCCCTGAGGAAGATGTTTTTCAAGCGCCTGGACTACTAGATATCATTTTCGAAATGACAGGATCTCTAAAATATAAACTGGGCACCCTCAATTTCAGTTCTCAGCTTAAGTTCCCTGAGAAAGATGCTTTTTAAGCACCTGGACTACTAGATATAATTTTCAAAATGAAGGGATCTCTAAATTATAAACTAGGTATCTTAAACTTCAGTTCTCAGCTCAAGTTCCATGAGGAAGATGTATTTTAAGCACCTGGACTACTAGATGTAACTTTTAGAATGACTGGATAATTGAAGTACCATTTGGATATCTTAATTTTGATTTCTCAGCTTAAATTCCCTGGGGAAGTTGTTTTTCAAGCACCTGAACTATTAGATATAATTTTCAAAGTAACGGGATCTCTAATATATAAACCAGGTATCTTAAATTTCAGTTCTCAGCTTAAGTTCCCTGAGGAAGATATTTTTCAAGCGCCAGGACTACTAGATATCATTTTCGAAATGACAGGATCTCTAAAATATAAACTGGGCATCTCAAATTTCAGTTCTCAGCTTAAGTACCCTGAGAAAGATGCTTTTTAAGCACCTGGACTACTAGATATAATTTTCGAAATGACAGGATCTCTAAAATTTAAACTGTGCATCTTAAATTTCAGTTGTCAGCTTAATTTCCCCTGAGAAAGATGCTGTTCAAGCACCTGGACTACTAGATATAATTTTCAAAATGACGGGATCTCTATATTATAAACTAGGTATCTTAAACTTCAGTTCTCAGCTTAAGTTCCCTGAGAAGGATGCTTTTAAGCAACTGGACTACTAGATATAATTTTCAAAGTGACGGGATCTCTAAAATATAAACCAGGTATCCTTGAATTCAGTTCTCAGCTTAAGTTCCCTGAGGAAGAAGTTTTTCAAGCGCCTGGACTACTAGGTATCATTTTCAAAATGACGGGATCTTTAAAATATAAACCAGGTATCCTCAATTTCAGTTCTCAGCTTAAGTTCCCTGCGGAAGATGTTTTTCAAGCGCCTGGACTACTAGATGTAACTTTTAGAATGACTGGATAATTGAAGTAACATTTGGATATCTTAATTTTGATTTCTCAGCTTAAATTCACTGGGGAAGTTGTTTTTCAAGCACCTGAACTATTAGATATAATTTTCAAAACGACGGGATCTCTAATATATAAACCAGGTATCTTAAATTTCAGTTCTCATCTTAAGTTCCCTGAGGAAGATGTTTTTCAAGCGCCAGGACTACTAGATATCATTTTCGAAATGACAGGATCTCTAAAATATAAACTGGGCATCTTAAATTTCAGTTCTCAGCTTAAGTTCCCTGAGGAAGATGTTTTTCAAGCGCCAGGACTACTAGATATCATTTTCGAAATGACAGTATCTCTAAAATTTAAACTGTGCATCTTAAATTTCAGTTCTCAGCTTAAGTTCCCTGTGAAAGATGCTTTTCAAGCACCTGGACTACTAGGTATAATTTTCAAAATGACGGGATCTCTAAATTATAAATTAGGTATCCTCAATTTCAGTTCTCAGCTTAAGTTCCCTGCGGAAGATGTTTTTCAAGCGCCTGGACTACTAGATGTAACTTTTAGAATGACTGGATAATTGAAGTACCATTTGGATATCTTAATTTTGATTTCTCAGCTTAAATTCCCTGGGGAAGTTGTTTTTCAAGCACCTGAACTATTAGATATAATTTTCAAAGTAACGGGATCTCTAATATATAAACCAGGTATCTTAAATTTCAGTTCTCAGCTTAAGTTCCCTGAGGAAGATATTTTTCAAGCGCCAGGACTACTAGATATCATTTTCGAAATGACAGGATCTCTAAAATATAAACTGGGCATCTCAAATTTCAGTTCTCAGCTTAAGTACCCTGAGAAAGATGCTTTTTAAGCACCTGGACTACTAGATATAATTTTCGAAATGACAGGATCTCTAAAATTTAAACTGTGCATCTTAAATTTCAGTTGTCAGCTTAATTTCCCTGAGAAAGATGCTGTTCAAGCACCTGGACTACTAGATATAATTTTCAAAATGACGGGATCTCTATATTATAAACTAGGTATCTTAAACTTCAGTTCTCAGCTTAAGTTCCCTGAGAATGATGCTTTTTAAGCACCTGGACTACTAGATATAATTTTCAAAGTGATGGGATCTCTAAAATATAAACCAGGTATCCTTGAATTCAGTTCTCAGCTTAAGTTCCCTGAGGAAGAAGTTTTTCAAGCGCCTGGACTACTAGATATCATTTTCAAAATGACGGGATCTTTTAAATATAAACCAGGTATCCTCAATTTCAGTTCTCAGCTTAAGTTCCCTGCGGAAGATGTTTTTCAAGCGCCTGGACTACTAGATGTAACTTTTAGAATGACTGGATAATTGAAGTACCATTTGGATATCTTAATTTTGATTTCTCAGCTTAAATTCACTGGGGAAGTTGTTTTTCAAGCACCTGAACTATTAGATATAATTTTCAAAACGACGGGATCTCTAATATATAAACCAGGTATCTTAAATTTCAGTTCTCATCTTAAGTTCCCTGAGGAAGATGTTTTTCAAGCGCCAGGACTACTAGATATCATTTTCGAAATGACAGGATCTCTAAAATATAAACTGGGCATCTTAAATTTCAGTTCTCAGCTTAAGTTCCCTGAGGAAGATGTTTTTCAAGCGCCAGGACTACTAGATATCATTTTCGAAATGACAGGATCTCTAAAATTTAAACTGTGCATCTTAAATTTCAGTTCTCAGCTTAAGTTCCCTGTGAAAGATGCTTTTCAAGCACCTGGACTACTAGGTATAATTTTCAAAATGACGGGATCTCTAAATTATAAATTAGGTATCCTCAATTTCAGTTCTCAGCTTAAGTTCCCTGCGGAAGATGTTTTTCAAGCGCCTGGACTACTAGATGTAACTTTTAGAATGACTGGATAATTGAAGTACCATTTGGATATCTTAATTTTGATTTCAGAACTTAAATTCCCTGATGAAGTTGTTGTTCAAGCACCTGGACTACTAGATATAATTTTCAAAATGACGGGATCTTTAAAATATAAACCAGGTATCCTCAATTTCAGTTCTCAGCTTAAGTTCCCTGCGGAAGATGTTTTTCAAGCGCCTGGACTACTAGATGTAACTTTTAGAATGACTGGATCATTGAGGTACCATTCGGATATCTTAATTTTGATTTCAGAACTTAAATTCCCTGATGAAGTTGTTTTTCAAGCACCTGGACTACTAGATATAATTTTCAAAATGACGGGATCTCTAAGATGTAAACCAGGTATCTTAAATTTCAGTTCTCAGCTTAAGTTCCCTGAGGAAGATGTTTTTCAAGCACCTGGACAACTAGATATCATTTTCTAAATGACAGGATCTCTAAAATATAAACGGGGCATCTTAAATTTCAGTTCTCAGCTTAAGTTCCCTGAGGAAGATGTTTTTCAAGCACCTGGACTACTAGATATAATTTTCAAAATGACGGGAACTCTAAAATATAAACCAGGAATCTTAGATTTCAGTTCTCAGCTTAAGTTCCCTGAGGAAGATGTTTTTCAAGCACCTGGACTACTAGATATAATTTTCAAAGTGACGGGATCTCTAAAATATAAACCAGGTATCTTAAAATTCAGTTCTCTGCTTAAGTTCCCTGAGGAAGATGTTTTTCAAGCACCTGGACTACTAAATATAATTTTCAAAGTGACGGGATCTCTAAAATATAAACCAGGTATCTTAAAATTCAGTTCTCTGCTTAAGTTCCCTGAGGAAGATGTTTTTCAAGCACCTGGACTACTAGATGTAATTTTTAGAATGACTGGATCATTGAAGTAACTTTCGGATATCTTCATTTTGATTTCTCAGCTTAAATTCCCTGAGGAAGTTGTTTATCAAGCACCTGGACTACTAGATATAATTTTCAAAATGACGGGATCTCTAAAATATAAACCAGGTATCATAAATTTCAGTTCTCAGCTTAAGTTCCTTGAGGAAGATGTTTTTCAAGCGCCTGGACTAATAGAAGTCATTTTCGGAATGACAGGATCTCTAAAATATAAACTGGGCATCTTAAATTTCAGTTCACAGCTTAAGTTCCCTGAGAAAGATACTTTTTAAGCACATGGACTACTAGATATAATTTTCAAAATGACGGAATCTTTAAGATATAAACCAGGTATCTTAAAATTCAGTTCTCTGCTTAAGTTCCCTGAGGAAGATGTTTTTCAAGCACCTGGACTACTAGATATAATTTTAAAAATGACGGGATCTCTAAAATAAAAAACAGATATCTTAAAATTCAGTTCTCAGCTTAAGTTCCCTGAGGAAGATGTTTTTCAAGCACCTGGACTACTAGATATAATTTTCAAAATGACGGGATCTCTAAAATATAAACCAGGTATCTTAAATTTCAGTTCTCAGCTTAAGTTCCCTGAGGAAGATGTATTTTAAGTACCTGGACTACTAGATGTAATTTTTAGAATGACTGGATCATTGAAGTACCATTCGGATATCTTAATTTTGAGTTCAGAACTTAAATTCCCTGATGAAGATGTTTTTCAAACACCTGATCTAAGAGAGATAATTTTCAAAATGACGGGATCTCTAAAATGTAAACCAGGTATCATAAATTTCAGTTCTCTGCTTAAGTTCCTTGAGGAAGATGTTTTTCAAGCACCTGGACTACTAGATATCATTTTCGAAATGACAGGATCTTTCAAATATAAACTGGGCACCCTCAATTTCAGTTCTCAGATTAAGTTCCCTGAGAAAGATGCTTTTTAAGCACCTGGAATACTAGATGTAATTTTTAGAATGACTGGATCATTGAAATACCATTCGGATATCTTAATTTTGATTTCACAGCTTAAATTCCCTGATGAAGTTGTTTTTCAAGCACCTGGACAACTAGATATAATTTTCAAAATGACGGGATCTCTAAAATGTAAACCAGGTATCTTAAACTTCAGTTCTCAGCTTAAGTTCCCTGAGGAAGAAGTTTTTCAAGCACCTAGACTACTAGATATAATTTTCAACATGACCGGATCTCTAAAAAATAAACCAGGTATCTTAAATTTCAGTTCTCAGCTTAAGTTCCCTGAGGAAGATGTTTTTCAAGCCCCTGGACTACTAGATATAATTTTCAAAATGACGGGATCTCTAAAATATAAACCAGGTATCCTTAAATTAAGTTCTCAGCTTAAGTTCCCTGAGGAAGATGTTTTTCAAGCGCCTGAGCTAGTAGATATCATCTTCGAAATGACAGGATCTCTAAAATATAAACTGGGCACACTCAATTTCAGTTCTCAGCTTAAGTTCCCTGAGGAAGAAGTTTTTCAAGCGCCTGGACTACTAGATATCATTTTCGAAATGACGGGATCTTTAAAATATATACCAGGTATCCTCAATTTCAGTTCTCAGCTTAAGTTCCCTGAGGAAGATGTTTTTCAAGCGCATGGACTACTAGATATCATTTTCGAAATGACGGGATCTTTAAAATATAAACCAGTTATCCTCAATTACAGTTCTCAGCTTAAGTTCCCTGAGAAAGATGCTTTTCAAGCACCTGGACTACTAGATATAATTTTCAAAGTGACGGGATCTCTAAAATATAAACCAGGTATCTTAAAATTCAGTTCTCTGCTTAAGTTCCCTGAGGAAGATGTTTTGCAAGCACCTGGACTACTAGATGTAATTTTTAGAATGACTGGATCATTGAGGTACCATTCGGATATCTTAATTTTGATTTCAGAACTTAAATTCCCTGACGAAGTTGTTTTTCAAGCACCTGGACTACTAGATATAATTTTCAAAATGACGGGATCTCTAAAATATAAACCAGGTATCTTAAACTTCAGTTCTCAGATTAAGTTCCCTGAGGAACATGTTTTTCAAGCGCCTGGACTACTAGATATCATATTCGAAATGACAGGATCTTTCAAATATAAACTGGGCACCCTCAATTTCAGTTCTCAGATTAAGTTCCCTGAGTAAGATGTTTTTTAAGCTCCTGGACTACTAGATATAATTTTCAAAATGACGGGATCTCTAAATTATAAACTAGGTATCTTAAACTTCAGTTCTCAGCTTAAGTTTCCTGAGGAAGATGTTTTTCAAGCGCCTGGACTACTAGATGTAATTTTTAGAATGACTGGATCATTGAAGTACCATTCGGATATCTTAATTTTGATTTCAGAACTTTAATTCCCTGATGAAGTTGTTTTTCAAGCACCTGGACTACTAGATATAATTTTCAAAGTGACGGGATCTCTAAAATATAAACCAGATATCTTAAACTTCAGTTCTCAGCTTAAGTTCCCTGAGGAAGATGTTTTTCAAGCGCCTGGGCTACTAGATATCATCTTCGAAATGACAGGATCTCTAAACTATAAACTGGGCACCCTCAATTTCAGTTCTCAGCTTAAGTTCCCTGAGAAGGATGCTTTTTAAGCACCTGGACTACTAGATATCATTTTCAAAATGACGGGATCTCTAAAATATAAACTAGGTATCTTAAACTTCAGTTCTCAGCTCAAGTTCCATGAGGAAGATGTATTTTAAGCACCTGGACTACTAGATGTAACTTTTAGAATGACTGGATAATTGAAGTACCATTTGGATATCTTAATTTTGATTTCTCAGCTTAAATTCCCTGGGGAAGTTGTTTTTCAAGCACCTGAACTATTAGATATAATTTTCAAAGTAACGGGATCTATAATATATAAACCAGGTATCTTAAATTTCAGTTCTCAGCTTAAGTTCCCTGAGGAAGATATTTTTCAAGCGCCAGGACAACTAGATATCATTTTCCAAATGACAGGACCTCTAAAATATAAACTGGGCATCTTAAATTTCAGTTCTCAGCTTACGTTCCCTGAGAAAGATGCTTTTTAAGCACCTGGACTATTAGATGTAATTTTTAGAATGACAGGATCTCTAAAATATAAACTGGGCATCTTAAATTTCAGTCCTCAGCATAAGTTCCCTGAGAAAGATGCTGTTCAAGCACCTGGACTACTAGATATAATTTTCAAAATGACGGGATCTCTCTATATTATAAACTAGGTATCTTAAACTTCAGTTCTCAGCTTAAGTTCCCTGAGAAGGATGCTTTTTAAGCACCTGGACTGCTAGATATAATTTTCAAAATGACGGAATCTCTAAAATATAAACCAGGTATCCTTAATTTCAGTTCTCAGCTTAAGTTCCCTGAGGAAGATGTTTTTCAAGCGCCTGGACTACTAGATATCATTTTCCAAATGACAGGATCTCTAAAATATAAACTGGGCATCTTAAATTTCAGTTCTCAGCTTAAGTTCCCTGAGAAAGATACTTTTCAAGCACCTGATCTACTAGATATAATTTTCAAAATGACGGGATCTTTAAAATATAAACCCGGTACCTTAAATTTCAGTCCTCACCTTATGGTCCCGGAGGAAGATGTTTTTCAAGCACCTGGACTACTAGATATAATTTTCAAAATGACGGGATCTCTAAAATATAAACCAGGTATCTTAAATTTCAGTTCTCAGCTTAAGTTCCCTGAGGAAGATGTTTTTCAAGCACCTGGACTACTAGATATAATTTTCAAAATGACGGGATCTCTAAAATATAAACCAGGTATCTTAAATTTCAGTTCTCAGCTTAAGTTCCCTGAGGAAGATGTTTTTCAAGCACCTGGACTACTAGATATAATTTTCAAAATGACGGGATCTCTAAAATATAAACCAGGTATCTTAAATTTCAGTTCTCAGCTTAAGTTCCCTGAGGAAGATGTTTTTCAAGCACCTGGACTACTAGATGTAATTTTTAGAATGACTGTATCATTGAAATAGAAATCGGATATCTTAATTTTGATTTCTCAGCTTAAATTCCCTGATGAAGTTGTTTTTCAAGCACCTGGACTACTAGATATAATTTTCAAAATGACGGGATCTCTAAAATATAAACAAGGCATCTTAAATTTCTGTTCTCAGCTTAAGTTCCCTGAGGAAGATGTTTTTCAAGCGCCTGGACTACTAGATATCATTTTCGAAATGACAGGATCTCTAAAATATAAACTGGGCATCTTAAATTTCAGTTCACAGCTTAAGTTCCCTGAGAAAGATACTTTTTAAGCACATGGACTACTAGATATAATTTTCAAAATGACGGGATCTTTAAAATATAAACCAGGTACCTTAAATTTCAGTTCTCAGCTTAAGTTCCCTGAGGAAGATGTTTTTCAAGCACCTGGACTACTAGATATAATTTTCAAAATGACGGAATCTCTAAAATATAAACCAGGTAAATTAAATTTCAGTTCTCAGCTTAAGTTCCCTGAGGAAGATGCTTTTTAAGCACCTGGACTACTAGATATAATTTTCAAAATGACGGGATCTCTAAAATATAAACCAGGTATCTTAATTTTCAGTTCTCAGCTTAAGCTCCCTGAGGAAGAAGTTTTTCAAGCACCTGCACTACTAGATGTAATTTTTAGAATGACTGGATCATTGAAGTACAATTCGGATATCTTAATTTTGATTGCACAGCTTAAATTCCCTGATGAAGTTGTTTTTCAAGCACCTGGACTACTAGATATAATTTTCAAAATGACAGGATCTCTAAAATATAAACCAGGTATCGTAGAATTCAGTTCTCAGCTTATGTTCCCTGAGGAAGAAGTTTTTCAAGCGCCTGGACTACTAGATATCATTTTCGAAATGACAGGATCTCTAAAATATAAACTGGGCATCTTAGATTTCAGTTCACAGCTTAAGTTCCCTGAGAAAGATACTTTTTAAGCACATGGACTACTAGATATAATTTTCAAAATGACGGCATCTCTAAAATATAAACCAGGTATCTTAAATTTCAGTTCTCAGCTTAAGTTCCCTGAGGAAGATATTTTTCAAGCGCCAGGACTACTAGATATCATTTTCGAAATGACAGGATCTCTAAAATATAAACTGGGCATCTCAAATTTCAGTTCTCAGCTTAAGTTCCCTGAGAAGGATGCTTTTTAAGCACCTGGACTACTTGATATAATTTTCAAAGTGACGGGATCTCTAAAATATAAACCAGGTATCCTCAAATTCAGTTCTCAGCTTAAGTTCCCTGAGGAAGATGTTTTTCAAGCGCCTGGACTACTAGATATCATTTTCGAAATGACAGGATCTCTAGAATATAAACTGGGCATCTTAAATTTCAGTTCACAGCTTAAGTTCCCTGAGAAAGATACTTTTTAAGCACATGGACTACTAGATATAATTTTCAACGTGACGGGATCTCTGAAATATAAACTAGGTATCTTAAATTTCAGTTCTCAGCTTAAGTTCCCTGAGGAAGCTGTTTTTCAAGCGCCTGGACTACTAGATATCATTTTCGAAATGAGAGGATCTCTAAAATATAAACTGGGCATCTTAAATTTCAGTTCACAGCTTAAGTTCCCTGAGAAAGATACTTTTTAAGCACATGGACTACTAGATATAATTTTCAAAGTGACGGGATCTCTGAAATATAAACTAGGTATCTTAAATTTCAGTTCTCAGCATAAGTTCCCTGAGGAAGATGTTTTTCAAGCACCTGGACTACTAGATATAATTTTCAAAATGACGGTATCTCTAAAATTTAAACCAGGTATAGTAAAATTCAGTTCTCAGCTTAAGTTCAATGAGGAAGATGTTTTTCAAGCGACTGGACTACTAGATATCATCTTCGAAATGACAGGATCTCTAAAATAAAAACTGGGCACCCTCAATTTCAGTTCTCAGCTTAAGTTCCCTGAGAAGGATTCTTTTAAAGCACCTGGAGTACTAGATATAATTTTCAAAGTGACGGGATCTCTAAAATATAAACCAGGTATCCTTGAATTCAGTTCTCAGCTTAAGTTCCCTGAGGAAGAAGTTTTTCAAGCGCCTGGACTACTAGATATCATTTTCGAAATGACAGGATCTATAAAATATAAACTGGGCATCTTAAATTTCAGTTCTCAGCTTAAGTTCCCTGAGAAGGATTCTTTTTAAGCACATGGACGACTAGATATAATTTTCAAAGTGACGGGATCTCTGAAATACAAACTAGGTATCTTAAATTTCAGTTCTCAGCTTAAGTTTCCTGAGGAAGATGTTTTTCAAGCACCTGGACTACTAGATATAATTTTCAAAATGACGGGATCTCTAAAATACAAACCAGGTATCTTAAACATCAGTTCTCAGCTTAAGTTCCCTGAGGAAGATGTTTTTCAACCGCCAGGACTACTAGATATCATCTTCGAAATGACAGGATCTCTAAAATATAAACTGGGCACCCTCAATTTCAGTTCTCAGCTTAAGTTCCCTGAGAAGGATGCTTTTTAAGCACCTGGAGTACTAGATATAATTTTCAAAGTGACGGGATCTCTAAAATATAAACCAGGTATCCTTAAATTCAGTTCTCAGCTTAAGTTCCATGAGGAAGAAGTTTTTCAAGCGCCTGGACTACTAGATATCATTTTCGAAATGACAGGATCTCTAAAATATAAACTGGGCATCTTAAATTTCAGTACACAGCTTAAGTTCCCTGAGAAAGATACTTTTTAAGCACATGGACTACTAGATATAATTTTCAAAGTGACGGGATCTCTGAAATATAAACTAGGTATCTTAAATTTCAGTTCTCAGTTTAAGTTCCCTGAGGAAGATGTTTTTCTAGCACCTGGACTACTAGATATTAATTTTCAAAATGACGGGATCTCTAAAATATAAACCAGGTATCTTAAACTTCAGTTCTCAGCTTAAGTTCCCTGAGGAAGATGTTTTTCAAGCGCCTGGACTACTAGATATCATCTTCGAAATGACAGAATCTCTAAAATATAAACTGGGCACCCTCATTTTCAGTTCTCAGCTTAATTTACATGAGAAAGATGCTTTTCAAGCTCCTGGAATACTAGATATAATTTTCAAAGTGACGGGATCTCTAAAATATAAACCAGGTATCTTAAAATTCAGTTCTCTGCTTAAGTTCCCTGAGGAAGATGTTTTTCAAGCGACTGGACTACTAGATATCATCTTCGAAATGACAGGATCTCTAAAATATAAACTGGGCACCCTCAATTTCAGTTCTCAGATTAAGTTCCCTGAGAAGGATGCTTTTTAAGCACCTGGAATACTAGATTTAATTTTCATATTGACGGGATCTCTAAAATATAAACCAGGTATCCTTGAATTCAGTTCTCAGCTTCAGTTCCCTGAGGAAGAAGTTTTTCAAGCGCCTGGACTACTAGATATCATGTTCGAAATGACAGGATCTCTAAAATATAAACTGGTCATCTCAAATTTCAGTTCACAGCTTAAGTTCCCTGAGAAAGTTACTTTTTAAGCACATGGACTACTAGATATAATTTTCAAAGTGACGGGATCTCTGAAATAAAAACCAGGTATCTTAAATTTCAGTTCTCAGCTTAAGTTCCCTGAGGAAGATGTTTTTCAAGCACCTGGAATACTAGATATAATTTTCAAAGTGACGGGATCTCTAAAATATAAACCAGGTATCTTAAAATTCAGTTCTCTGCTTAAGTTCCCTGAGGAAGATGTTTTTCAAGCGCCTGGACTACTAGATATCATCTTCGAAATGACAGGATCTCTAAAATATAAACTGATTACCCTCAATTTCAGTTCTCAGCTTAAGTTCCCTGAGAAGGATGCTTTTTAAGCACCTGGAGTACTAGATATAATTTTTAAAGTGACGGGATCTCTAAAATATAAACCAGGTATCCTTAAATTCAGTTCTCAGCTTAAGTTCCCTGAGGAAGAAGTTTTTCAAGCGCCTGGACTACTAGATATCATTTTCGAAATGACAGGATCTCAAAAAATATAAACTGGGCATCTTAAATTTCAGTTCACAGCTTAAGTTCCCTGAGAAAGATACTTTTTAAGCACATGGACTACTAGATACAATTTTCAAAGTGACGGGATCTCTAAAATATAAACCACGTATCTTAAATTTCAGTTCTCAGCTTAGGTTCCCTGAGGAAGATGTTTTTCAAGCACCTGGACTACTAGATACCATTTTCGAAATGACGGGATCTCTAAAATATAAACCACGTATCTTAAATTTCAGTTCTCAGCTTAGGTTCCCTGAGGAAGATGTTTTTCAAGCGCCTGGACTACTAGATATAATTTTCGAAATGACAGGATCTCTAAAATATAAACTGGGCCACCTCAATTTCAGTTCTCACCTTAAGTTCCCTGAGAAGGATGCTTTTTAAGCACCTGGAGTACTAGATATAATTTTCAAAGTGACGGGATCTCTAAAATATAAACCAGGTATCCTTAAATTCAGTTCTCAGCTTAAGTTCCATGAGGAAGAAGTTTTTCAAGCGCCTGGACTACTAGATATCATTTTCGAAATGACAGGATCTCTAAAATATAAACTGGGCATCTTAAATTTCAGTTCACAGCTTAAGTTCCCTGAGAAAGATACTTTTTAAGCACATGGACTACTAGATATTGTTTTCAAAGTGACGGGATCTCTGAAATATAAACTAGGTATCATAAATTTCAGTTCTCAGCTTAAGTTCACTGAGGAAGATGTTTTTCAAGCACCTGGACTACTAGATATAATTTTCAAAATGACGGGATCTCTAAAATATAAACCAGGTATCTTAAACTTCAGTTCTCAGCTTAAGTTCCCTGAGGAAGAAGTTTTTCAAGCGCCTGGACTACTAGATATCATCTTCGAAATGACAGGACCTCTAAAATATAAACTGGGCATCTTAAATTTCAGTTCACAGCTTAAGTTCCCTGAGAAAGATACTTTTTAAGCACATGGACTACTAGATACAATTTTCAAAGTGACGGGATCTCTGAAATATGAACTAGGTATCTTAAATTTCAGTTCTCAGCTTAAGTTCACTGAGGAAGATGTTTTTCAAGCACCTGGACTACTAGATATAATTTTCAAAATGACGGGATCTCTAAAATATAAACCAGGTATCCTTAAATTCAGTTCTCAGCTTAAGTTCCATGAGGAAGAAGTTTTTCAAGCGCCTGGACTACTAGATATCATCTTCGAAATGACAGGATCTCTAAAATATAAACTGGGCATCTTAAATTTCAGTTCACAGCTTAAGTTCCCTGAGAAAGATACTTTTTAAGCACATGGACTACTAGATATTGTTTTCAAAGTGACGGGATCTCTGAAATATAAACTAGGTATCTTAAATTTCAGTTCTCAGCTTAAGTTCACTGAGGAAGATGTTTTTCAAGCGCCTGGACTACTAGATATAATTTTCAAAATGACGGGATCTCTAAAATATAAACCAGGTATCTTAAACTTCAGTTCTCAGCTTAAGTTCCCTGAGGAAGAAGTTTTTCCAGCGCCTGGACTACTAGATATAATTTTCAAAATGGCGGGATCTCTAAAATACAAACCAGGTATCTTAAACATCAGTTCTCAGCTTAAGTTCCCTGAGGAAGATGTTTTTCAACCGCCAGGACTACTAGATATCATCTTCGAAATGACAGGATCTCTAAAATATAAACTGGGCACCCTCAATTTCAGTTCTCAGCTTAAGTTCCCTGAGAAGGATGCTTTTTAAGCACCTGGAGTACTAGATATAATTTTCAAAGTGACGGGATCTCTAAAATATAAACCAGGTATCCTTAAATTCAGTTCTCAGCTTAAGTTCCATGAGGAAGAAGTTTTTCAAGCGCCTGGACTACTAGATATCATTTTCGAAATGACAGGATCTCTAAAATATAAACTGGGCATCTTAAATTTCAGTACACAGCTTAAGTTCCCTGAGAAAGATACTTTTTAAGCACATGGACTACTAGATATAATTTTCAAAGTGACGGGATCTCTGAAATATAAACTAGGTATCTTAAATTTCAGTTCTCAGTTTAAGTTCCCTGAGGAAGATGTTTTTCTAGCACCTGGACTACTAGATATAATTTTCAAAATGACGGGATCTCTAAAATATAAACCAGGTATCTTAAACTTCAGTTCTCAGCTTAAGTTCCCTGAGGAAGATGTTTTTCAAGCGCCTGGACTACTAGATATCATCTTCGAAATGACAGAATCTCTAAAATATAAACTGGGCACCCTCAATTTCAGTTCTCAGCTTAAGTTCCCTGAGAAGGATGCTTTTTAAGCACCTGGAGTACTAGATATAATTTTCAAAGTGACGGGATCTCTAAAATATAAACCAGGTATCTTAAACTTCAGTTCTCAGCTTAAGTTCCCTGAGGAAGATGTTTTTCAAGCGACTGGACTACTAGATATCATCTTCGAAATGACAGGATCTCTAAAATATAAACTGGGCACCCTCAATTTCAGTTCTCAGATTAAGTTCCCTGAGAAGGATGCTTTTTAAGCACCTGGAGTACTAGATATAATTTTCAAATTGACGGGATCTCTAAAATATAAACCAGGTATCCTTGAATTCAGTTCTCAGCTTCAGTTCCCTGAGGAAGAAGTTTTTCAAGCGCCTGGACTACTAGATATCATTTTCGAAATGACAGGATCTCTAAAATATAAACTGGGCATCTTAAATTTCAGTTCACAGCTTAAGTTCCCTGAGAAAGATACTTTTTAAGCACATGGACTACTAGATATAATTTTCAAAGTGACGGGATCTCTGAAATATAATCCAGGTATCTTCAATTTCAGTTCTCAGCTTAAGTTCCCTGAGGAAGATGGTTTTTATGCACCTGGAATACTAGATATAATTTTCAAAATGACGGGATCTCTAAAATATAAACCAGGTATCTTAAACTACAGTTCTCAGCTTAAGTCCCCTGAGGAAGATGTTTTTCAAGCGCCTGGACTACTAGATATCATCTTCGAAATGACAGGATCTCTAAAATATAAACTGATTACCCTCAATTTCAGTTCTCAGCTTAAGTTCCCTGAGAAGGATGCTTTTTAAGCACCTGGAGTACTAGATATAATTTTTAAAGTGACGGGATCTCTAAAATATAAACCAGGTATCCTTAAATTCAGTTCTCAGCTTAAGTTCCCTGAGGAAGAAGTTTTTCAAGCGCCTGGACTACTAGATATCATTTTCGAAATGACAGGATCTCAAAAAATATAAACTGGGCATCTTAAATTTCAGTTCACAGCTTAAGTTCCCTGAGAAAGATACTTTTTAAGCACATGGACTACTAGATACAATTTTCAAAGTGACGGGATCTCTGAAATATAAACTAGGTATCTTAAATTTCAGTTCTCAGCTTACGTTCCCTGAGGAAGATGTTTTTCAAGCACCTGGACTACTAGATATAATTTTCGAAATGACGGGATCTCTAAAATATAAACCAGGTATCTTAAACTTCAGTTCTCAGCTTAAGTTCCCTGAGGAAGATGTTTTTCAAGCGCCTGGACTACTAGATATCATCTTCGAAATGACAGGATCTCTAAAATATAAACTGGGCCACCTCAATTTCAGTTCTCACCTTAAGTTCCCTGAGAAGGATGCTTTTTAAGCACCTGGAGTACTAGATATAATTTTCAAAGTGACGGGATCTCTAAATTATAAACCAGGTATCCTTAATTTCAGTTCTCAGCTTAAGTTCCATGAGGAAGATGTATTTTAAGCACCTGGACTACTAGATATCATTTTCGAAATGACAGGATCTCTAAAATATAAACTGGGCATCTTAAATTTCAGTTCACAGTTTAAGTTCCCTGAGAAAGATACTTTTTAAGCACATGGACTACTAGATATTGTTTTCAAAGTGACTGGATCTATAAAATATAAACTAGGTATCCTTAATTTCAGTTCTCAGCTTAAGTTCACTGAAGAAGATGCTTTTCAAGCACCTGGACTACTAGATATAATTTTCAAAGTGAGGGGATATATGAAATATAAACCAGGTATCTTAAATTTCAGTTCTCAGCTTAAGTTCCATGAGGAAGATGTTTTTCAAGCTCCTGGACTACTAGATATCATTTTCGAAATGACAGGATCTCTAAAATATAAACTGGGCATCTTAAATTTCAGTTCACAGCTTAAGTTCCCTGAGAAAGATACTTTTTAAGCACATGGACTACTAGATACAATTTTCAAAGTGACGGGATCTCTGAAATATAAACTAGGTATCTTAAATTTCAGTTCTCAGCTTAAGTTCCCTGAGGAAGATGTTTTTCAAGCACCTGGGCTACTAGATATAATTTTCAAAATGACGGGATCTCTAAAATATAAACCAGGTATCTTATATTTTAGTTCTCAGCTTAAGTTCCCTGGGGAAGATGTTTTTCAAGCACCTGGACTACTAGATATAATTTTCAAAGTGACGGGATCTCTAAAATATAAACCAGGTATCTTAAAATTCAGTTCTCTGCTTAAGTTCCCTGAGGAAGAAGTTTTTCAAGCGCCTGGACTACTAGATGTAATTTTCAAAATGACGGGATCTCTAAAATATAAACCAGGTATCTTAAACTTCAGTTCTCAGCTTAAGTTCCCTGAGGAAGATGTTTTTCAAGCGACTGGACTACTAGATATCATCTTCGAAATGACAGGATCTCTAAAATATAAACTGGGCACCCTCAATTTCAGTTCTCAGCTTAAGTTCCCTGAGAAGGATGCTTTTTAAGCACCTGGAGTACTAGATATAATTTTCAAAGTGACGGGATCTCTAAAATATAAACCAGGTATCCTTGAATTCAGTTCTCATCTTAAGTTCCCTGAGGAAGAAGTTTTTCAAGCGCCTGGACTACTAGATATCATTTTCGAAATGACAGGATCTCTAAAATATAAACTGGGCATCTAAGATTTCAGTTCACAGCTTAAGTTCCCTGAGAAAGATACTTTTTAAGCACATGGACTACTAGACATAATTTTCAAAGTGACACGATCTCTAAAATATAAACTGGGCATCTTAATTTCAGTTCACAGCTTAAGTTCCCTGAGAAAGATACTTTTTAAGCACATGGACTACTAGATATAATTTTCAAAATGACGGCATCTCTAAAATATAAACCAGGTATCTTAAACTTCAGTTCTCAGCTTAAGTTCACTGAGGAAGATGTTTTTCAAGCACCTGGACTACTAGATATCATCTTCGAAATGACAGGATCTCTAAAATATAAAACTGGGCCACCTCAATTTCAGTTCTCACCTTAAGTTCCCTGAGAAGGATGCTTTTTAAGCACCTGGAGTACTAGATATAATTTTCAAAGTGACGGGATCTCTAAAATATAAACCAGGTATCCTTAAATTCAGTTCTCAGCTTGAGTTCCATGAGGAAGAAGTTTTTCAAGCGCCTGGACTACTAGATATCATTTTCGAAATGACAGGATCTCTAAAATATAAACTGGGCATCTTAAATTTCAGTTCACAGCTTAAGTTCCCTGAGAAAGATACTTTTTAAGCACATGGACTACTAGATATTGTTTTCAAAGTGACGGGATCTCTGAAATATAAACTAGGTATCTTAAATTTCAGTTCTCTGCCTAAGTTGCTTGAGCATGATGTTTTACAAGCACCTGGACAACTCGATATAATGATCAAAGTGACGGGATCTCTAAAATATAAACCAGGTATCTTAAAATTCAGTTCTCTGCTTAAGTTCCCTGAGGAAGATGTTTTTCAAGCACCTGGACTACTAGATATAATTTTCAAAGTGACGGGATCTCTAAAATATAAACCAGGTATCCTTAAATTCAGTTCTCAGCTTAAGTTCCCTGAGGAAGAAGTTTTTCAAGCGCCTGGACTACTAGATATCATTTTCGAAATGACAGGATCTCTAAAATATATACTGGGCATCTTAAATTTCAGTTCACAGCTTAAGTTCCCTGAGAAAGATACTTTTTAAGCACATGGACTACTAGATACAATTTTCAAAGTGACGGGATCTCTGAAATATAAACTAGGTATCTTAAATTTCAGTTCTCAGCTTAAGTTACCTGAGGAAGATGTTTTTCAAGCACCTGGGCTACTAGATATAATTTTCAAAATGACGGGATCTCTAAAATAAAAACCAGGTATCTTAAAATTCAGTTCTCAGCTTAAGTTCCCTGAGAAAGATGCTTTTCAAGCACCTGGCCTACTAGATATAATTTTGAAAGTGACGGGATCTCTAAAATATAAACCAGGTATCTTAAAATTCAGTTCTCGGCTTAAGTTCCCTGAGGAAGAAGTTTTTCAAGCGCCTGGACTACTAGATATAATTTTCAAAATGACAGGATCTCTAAAATATAAACCAGGTATCTTAGATTTCAGTTCTCAGCTTAAGTTCCCTGAGGAAGATGTTTTTCGAGCGCCTTGACTACTAGATATCATCTTCGAAATGACAGGATCTCTAAAATATAAACTGGGCACCCTCAATTTCAGTTCTCAGCTTAAGTTCCCTGAGAATGATGCTTTTTAAGCACCTGGACTACTAGATATAATTTTCAAAGTGATGGGATCTCTAAAATATAAACCAGGTATCCTTGAATTCAGTTCTCAGCTTAAGTTCCCTGAGGAAGAAGTTTTTCAAGCGCCTGGACTACTAGATTTCATCTTCGAAATGACAGGATCTCTAAAATATAAACTGGGCACCCGCAATTTCAGTTCTCAGCTTGAGTTCCCTGAGAAAGATACTTTTTAAGCACATGGACTACTAGACATAATTTTCAAAGTGACACGATCTCTAAAATATAAACTGGGCATCTTAATTTCAGTTCACAGCTTAAGTTCCCTGAGAAAGATACTTTTTAAGCACATGGACTACTAGATATAATTTTCAAAATGACGGCATCTCTAAAATATAAACCAGGTATCTTAAACTTCAGTTCTCAGCTTAAGTTCCCTGAGAAGGATGCTTTTTAAGCACCTGGACTACTTGATATAATTTTCAACGTGACGGGATCTCTGAAATATAAACTAGGTATCTTAAATTTCAGTTCTCAGCTTAAGTTCCCTGAGGAAGATGTTTTTCAAGCGCCTGGACTACTAGATATCATTTTCGAAATGAGAGGATCTCTAAAATATAAACTGGGCATCTTAAATTTCAGTTCACAGCTTAAGTTCCCTGAGAAAGATACTTTTTAAGCACATGGACTACTAAATATAATTTACAAAATGACGGATCTCTAAAATAAAAACTAGGTATCTTGAATTTCACTTCTCAGCATAAGTTCCCTGAGGAAGATGTTTTTCAAGCACCTGGACTACTAAATATAAATTTCAAAATGACGGGATCTCTAAAATATAATCTAGGTATCTTAGATTTCAGTTCTCAGCTTAAGTTCCCTGAGGAAGATGTTTTTCGAGCGCCTTGACTACTAGATATCATCTTCGAAATGACAGGATCTCTAAAATATAAACTGGGCACCCTCAATTTCAGTTCTCAGCTTAAGTTCCCTGAGAAGGATGCTTTTTAAGCACCTGGACTACTAGATATAATTTTCCAAGTGATGGGATCTCTAAAATATAAACCAGGTATCCTTGAATTCAGTTCTCAGCTTAAGGTCCCTGAGGAAGAAGTTTTTCAAGCGCCTGGACTACTAGATATCATTTTCGAAATGACAGGAACTAAAAAATATAATCTGGGCATCTAAAATTTCAGTGCACAGCTTAAGTTCCCTGAGAAAGATACTTTTTAAGCACATGGACTACTAGATATAATTTTCAAAGTGACGGGATCTCTGAAATATAAACCAGGTACCTTAAATTTCAGTTCTCAGCTTAAGTTCCCTGAGGAAGATGTTTTTCAAGCACCTGGACTACTAGATATAATTTTCAAAATGACGGAATCTCTAAAATATAAACCAGGTACCTTAAATTTCAGTTCTCAGCTTAAGTTCCCTGAGGAAGATGTTTTTCGAGCGCCTTGACTACTAGATATCATCTTCGAAATGACAGGATCTATAAAATATAAACTGGGCATCTTAAATTTCAGTACACAGCTTAAGTTCCCTGAGAAAGATACTTTTTAAGCACATGGATTACTAGATATAATTTTCAAAGTGACGTGATATCTACAATATAAACCAGGTATCCTTAAATTCAGTTTTCATATTAAGTTCCCTGATTAAGATGTTTTTCAAGCGACTGGACTACTAGATATCATCTTCGAAATGACAGTATCTCTAAAATATAAACTGGGCACCCTCAATTTCAGTTCTCAGCTTAAGTTCCCTGAGAAGGATGCTTTTTAAGCACCTGGAGTACTAGATATAATTTTCAAAGTGATGGGATCTCTAAAATATAAACCAGGTATCCTTGAATTCAGTTCTCAGCTTAAGTTCCCTGAGGAAGAAGTTTTTCAAGCGCCTGGACTACTAGATTTCATCTTCGAAATGACAGGATCTCTAAAATATAAACTGGGCATCTTAAATTTCAGTGCACAGCTTAAGTTCCCTGAGAAAGATACTTTTTAAGCACATGGACTACTAGATATAATTTTCAAAGTGACGGGATCTTTAAAATATAAACCAGGTACCTTAAATTTCAGTTCTCAGCTTAAGTTCCCTGAGGAAGATGTTTTTCAAGCACCTGGACTACTAGATATAATTTTCAAAATGACGGAATCTCTAAAATATAAACCAGGTACCTTAAATTTCAGTTCTCAGCTTAAGTTCCCTGAGGAAGATGTTTTTCAAGCGCCTGGACTACTAGATATCATCTTCGAAATGACAGGATCTATAAAATATAAAACTGGGCATCTTAAATTTCAGTACACAGATTAAGTTCCCTGAGAAAGATTCTTTTTAAGCACATGGATTACTAGATATAAATTTCAAACTGACGGGATCTCTAAAATATAAACCAGGTATCCTTAATTTCAGTTCTCAGCTTAAGTTCCCTGAGGAAGATGTTTTTCAAGCACCTGGACTACTAGATATCATCTTCGAAATGACAGGATCTATAAAATATAAACTGGGCATCTTAAATTTCAGTACACAGCTTAAGTTCCCTGAGAAAGATACTTTTTAAGCACATGGATTACTAGATATAATTTTCAAAGTGACGGGATCTCTAAATATAAACCAGGTATCCTTAAATTCAGTTCTCAGCTTAAGTTCCCTGAGGAAGAAGTTTTTCAAGCGCCTGGACTACTAGATATCATTTTCGAAATGACAGGATCTCTAAAATATAAACTGGGCATCTTAAATTTCAGTTCACAGCTTAAGTTCCCTGAGAAAGATACTTTTTAAGCACATGGACTACTAGATACAATTTTCAAAGTGACGGGATCTCTGAAATATAAACTAGGTATCTTAAATTTCAGTTCTCTGCTTAAGTTCCCTGAGGAAGATGTTTTTCAAGCACCTGGACTACTAGATATAATTTTCGAAATGACGGGATCTCTAAAATATAAACCAGGTATCATAAATTTCAGTTCTCAGCTTAAGTTCCCTGAGGAAGATGTTTTTCAAGCGCCTGGACTAATAGAAGTCATTTTCGGAATGACAGGATCTCTAAAATATAAACTGGGCCACCTCAATTTCAGTTCTCACCTTAAGTTCCATGAGAAGGATGCTTTTTAAGCACCTGGAGTACTAGATATAATTTTCAAAGTGACGGGATCTCTAAAATATAAACCAGGTATCCTTAAATTCAGTTCTCAGCTTAAGTTCCATGAGGAAGAAGTTTTTCAAGCGCCTGGACTACTAGATATCATGTTCGAAATGACAGGATCTCTAAAATATAAACTGGTCATCTCAAATTTCAGTTCACAGCTTAAGTTCCCTGAGAAAGTTACTTTTTAAGCACATGGACTACTAGATATAATTTTCAAAGTGACGGGATCTCTGAAATATAAACTATGTATCTTAAATTTCAGTTCTCAGCTTAAGTTCCCTGAGGAAGATGTTTTTCATGTACTTGGAATACTAGATATAATTTTCAAAATGACAGGATATCTAAAATATAAACCAGGTATCTTAAATTTCAGTTCTCAGCTTAAGTCCCCTGAGGAAGATGTTTTTCAAGCGCCTGGACTACTAGATATCATCTTCGAAATGACAGGATCTCTAAAATATAAACTGGGCATCTTAAATTTCAGTACACAGCTTAAGTTCCCTGAGAAAGATACTTTTTAAGCACATGGATTACTAGATATAATTTTCAAAGTGACGGGATCTCTAAATATAAACCAGGTATCCTTAAATTCAGTTCTCAGCTTAAGTTCCCTGAGGAAGAAGTTTTTCAAGCGCCTGGACTACTAGATATCATTTTCGAAATGACAGGATCTCTAAAATATAAACTGGGCATCTTAAATTTCAGTTCACAGCTTAAGTTCCCTGAGAAAGATACTTTTTAAGCACATGGACTACTAGATACAATTTTCAAAGTGACGGGATCTCTGAAATATAAACTAGGTATCTTAAATTTCAGTTCTCAGCTTAAGTTCCCTGAGGAAGATGTGTTTGAAGCACTTGGACTACTATATATAATTTTCAAAATGACAGGATCTCTAAAATATAAACCAGGTATCTTAAACTTCAGTTCTCAGCTTAAGTTCCCTGAGGAAGATGTTTTTCAAGCGCCTGGACTAATAGATATCATCTTCGAAATGACAGGATCTCTAAAATATAAACTGGGCCACCTCAATTTCAGTTCTCACCTTAAGTTCCATGAGAAGGATGCTTTTTAAGCACCTGGAGTACTAGATATAATTTTCAAAGTGACGGGATCTCTAAAATATAAACCAGGTATCCTTAATTTCAGTTCTCAGCTTAAGTTCCATGAGGAAGATGTATTTTAAGCACCTGGACTACAAGATATCATTTTCGAAATGACAGGAACTCTAAAATATAAACTGGGCATCTTAAATTTCAGTTATCAGCTTAATTTCCCTGAGAAAGATACTTTTTAAGCACATGGACTACTAGATATAATTTTCATAATGACGGGATCTCTAAAATATAAACCACGTATCTTAAATTTCAGTTCTCAGCTTAAGTTCCCTGAGGAAGATGTTTTTCAAGCACCTGGAATACTAGATATAATTTTCAAAATGACGGGATATCTAAAATATAAACCAGGTATCTTGAATTTCAGTTCTCAGCTTAAGTCGCCTGAGGAAGATGTTTTTCAAGCGCCTGGACTACTAGATATCATCTTCGAAATGACAGGATCTCTAAAATATAAACTGAGCACCCTCAATTTAAGTTCTCAGCTTAAGTTCCCTGAGAAGGATGCTTTTTATGCACCTGGAGTACTAGATATAATTTTTAAAGTGACGGGATCTCTAAAATATAAACCAGGTATCCTTAAATTCAGTTCTCAGCTTAAGTTCCCTGAGGAAGAAGTTTTTCAAGCGCCTGGACTACTAGATATCATTTTCGAAATGACAGGATCTCAAAAAATATAAACTGGGCATCTTAAATTTCAGTTCACAGCTTAAGTTCCCTGAGAAAGATACTTTTTAAGCACATGGACTACTAGATACAATTTTTCAAAGTGACGGGATCTCTGAAATATAAACTAGGTATCTTAAATTTCAGTTCTCAGCTTACGTTCCCTGAGGAAGATGTTTTTCAAGCACCTGGACTACTAGATACCATTTTCGAAATGACGGGATCTCTAAAATATAAACCAGGTATCTTAAACTTCAGTTCTCAGCTTAAGTTCCCTGAGGAAGATGTTTTTCAAGCGCCTGGACTACTAGATATCATCTTCGAAATGACAGGATCTCTAAAATATAAACTGGGCACCCTCAATTTCAGTTCTCAGCTTAAGTTCCCTGAGAAGGATGCTTTTTAAGCACCTGGAGTACTAGATATAATTTTCAAAGTGACGGGATCTCTAAAATATAAACCAAGGTATCCTTGAATTCAGTTCTCAGCTTAAGTTCCCTGAGGAAGAAGTTTTTCAAGCGCCTGGACTACTAGATATCATTTTCGAAATGACAGGATCTCTAAAATATAAACTGGGCATCTAAGATTTCAGTTCACAGCTTAAGTTCCCTGAGAAAGATACTTTTTAAGCACATGGACTACTAGACATAATTTTCAAAGTGACACGATCTCTAAAATATAAACTGGGCATCTTAATTTCAGTTCACAGCTTAAGTTCCCTGAGAAAGATACTTTTTAAGCACATGGACTACTAGATATAATTTTCAAAATGACGGCATCTCTAAAATATAAACCAGGTATCTTAAACTTCAGTTCTCAGCTTAAGTTCACTGAGGAAGATGTTTTTCAAGCACCTGGACTACTAGATATCATCTTCGAAATGACAGGATCTCTAAAATATAAACTGGGCCACCTCAATTTCAGTTCTCACCTTAAGTTCCCTGAGAAGGATGCTTTTTAAGCACCTGGAGTACTAGATATAATTTTCAAAGTGACGGGATCTCTAAAATATAAACCAGGTATCCTTAAATTCAGTTCTCAGCTTAAGATTCCATGAGGAAGAAGTTTTTCAAGCGCCTGGACTACTAGATATCATTTTCGAAATGACAGGATCTCTAAAATATAAACTGGGCATCTTAAATTTCAGTTCACAGCTTAAGTTCCCTGAGAAAGATACTTTTTAAGCACATGGACTACTAGATATTGTTTTCAAAGTGACGGGATCTCTGAAATATAAACTAGGTATCTTAAATTTCAGTTCTCAGCTTAAGTTCACTGAGGAAGATGTTTTTCAAGCACCTGGACTACTAGATATAATTTTCAAAATGACGGGATCTCTAAAATATAAACCAGGTATCTTAAACTTCAGTTCTCAGCATAAGTTCCCTGAGGAAGATGTTTTTCAAGCGCCTGGACTATCAGATATAATTTTCAAAGTGACGGGATCTCTAAAATATAAACCAGGTATCCTTAAATTCAGTTCTCAGCTTAAGTTCCCTGAGGGAAGAAGTTTTTCAAGCGCCTGGACTACTAGATATCATTTTCGAAATGACAGGATCTCTAAAATATAAACTGGGCATCTTAAATTTCAGTTCACAGCTTAAGTTCCCTGAGAAAGATACTTTTTAAAAGCACATGGACTACTAGATACAATTTTCAAAGTGACAAGATCTCTAAAATATGAATGAGGTATCTTAAATTTTAGTTCTCGGATTAATTTCCCTGAGGAAGATGTTTTTTAAGCACCTGGACTTCTAGATATAATTTTCAAAATGACGGGATCTCTAAAATATAAACCAAGTATCTTAATTTCCAGTTCTCAGCTTAAGTTCCCTGAGGAAGATGTTTTTCAAGCACCTGGAATACTAGATATAATTTTCAAAATGACGGGAACTCTAAAATATAAACCAGGTATCTTGAATTTCAGTTCTCAGCTTAAGTTCCCTGAGGAAGAAGTTTTTCAAGCGCCTGGACTACTAGATGTAATTTTCAAAATGACGGGATCTCTAAAATATAAACCAGGTATCTTAAACTTCAGTTCTCAGCTTAAGTTCCCTGAGGAAGATGTTTTTCAAGCGACTGGACTACTAGATATCATCTTCGAAGTGACAGGATCTCTAAAATATAAACTGGGCACCCTCAATTTCAGTTCTCAGCTTAAGTTCCCTGAGAAGGATGCTTTTTAAGCACCTGGAGTACTAGATATAATTTTCAAAGTGATGGGATCTCTAAAATATAAACCAGGTATCCTTGAATTCAGTTCTCAGCTTAAGTTCCCTGAGGAAGAAGTTTTTCAAGCGCCTGTACTACTAGATTTCATCTTCGAAATGACAGGATCTCTAAAATATAAACTGGGCATCTAAGATTTCAGTTCACAGCTTAAGTTCCCTGAGAAAGATACTTTTTAAGCACATGGACTACTAGATACAATTTTCAAAGTGACGGGATCTCTGAAATATAAACTAGGTATCTTAAATTTCAGTTCTCAGCTTAAGTTCCCTGAGGAAGATGTTTTTCAAGCGCCTGGACTACTAGATATCATTTTCGAAATGAGAGGATCTCTAAAATATAAACTGGGCATCTTAAATTTCTGTTCACAGCTTAAGTTCCCTGAGAAAGATACTTTTTAAGCACATGGACTACTAGATATAATTTTCAAAGTGACCAGGATCTCTGAAATATAAACTAGGTATCTTAAAATTCAGTTCTCTGCTTAAGTTCCCTGAGGAAGATGTTTTTCAAGCACCTGGACTACTAGGTATAATTTTCAAAGTGACGGGATCTCTAAAATATAAACCAGGTATCTTAAAATTCAGTTCTCTGCTTAAGTTCCCTGAGGAAGATGTTTTTCAAGCGACTGGACTACTAGATATCATCTTCGAAATGACAGGATCTCTAAAATATAAACTGGGCACCCTCAATTTCAGTTCTCAGCTTAAGTTCCCTGAGAAGGATGCTTTTTAAGCACCTGGAGTACTAGATATAATTTTCAAAGTGACGGGATCTCTAAAATATAAACCAGGTATCCTTGAATTCAGTTCTCAGCTTAAGTTCCCTGAGGAAGAAGTTTTTCAAGCGCCTGGACTACTAGATATCATTTTCGAAATGACAGGATCTCTAAAATATAAACTGGGCATCTTAAATTTCAGTGCACAGCTTAAGTTCCCTGAGAAAGATACTTTTTAAGCACATGGACTACTAGATATAATTTTCAAAGTGACGGGATCTTCAAAATATAAACCAGGTACCTTAAATTTCAGTTCTCAGCTTAAGTTCCCTGAGGAAGATGTTTTTCAAGCACCTGGACTACTAGATATAATTTTCAAAATGACGGAATCTTTAAAATATAAACCAGGTACCTTAAATTTCAGTTCTCAGCTTAAGTTCCCTGAGGAAGATGTTTTTCAAGCGCCTGGACTACTAGGTATCATCTTCGAAATGACAGGATCTCTAAAATATAAACTGGGCATCTTAAATTTCAGTACACAGCTTAAGTTCCCTGAGAAAGATACTTTTTAAGCACATGGATTACTAGATATAATTTTCAAAGTGACGGGATCTCTAAATATAAACCAGGTATCCTTAAATTCAGTTCTCAGCTTAAGTTCCCTGAGGAAGATGTTTTTCACGCGCCTGGACTACTAGATATCATTTTCTAAATGACGGGATCTCTAAAATATAAACTGGGCATCTTAAATTTCAGTTCTCATTTTAAGTTCCCTGACAAAGATACTTTTTAAGCACATGGACTACTAGATACAATTTTCAAAGTGACGGAATCTTTAAAATATAAACCAGGTACCTTAAATTTCAGTTCTCAGCTTAAGTTCCCTGAGGAAGATGTATTTCAAGCACCTGGACTACTAGATATAATTTTCGAAATGACGGAATCTCTAAAATATAAACCAGGAATCTTAAATTTCAGTTCTCAGCTTAAGTTCCTTGAGGAAGATGTTTTTCAAGCGCCTGGACTACTAGATATCATCTTCGAAATGACAGGATCTCTAAAATATAAACTGGGCATCTTAAATTTCTGTTCTCGCATAAGTTCCCTGAGAAAGATACTTTTTAAGCACCTGGACTACTAGATATAATTTTCAAAGTGACCGGATCTCTGAAATATAAACTAGGTATCTTAAAATTCAGTTCTCAGCATAAGTTCCCTGAGGAAGATGTTTTTCAAGCGCCTGGACTATCAGATATAATTTTCAAAGTGACGGGATCTCTAAAATATAAACCAGGTATCCTTAAATTCAGTTCTCAGCTTAAGTTCCCTGAGGAAGAAGTTTTTCAAGCGCTTGGACGACGAGATATCATTTTCGAAATGACAGGATCTCTAAAATATAAACTGGGCATCTTAAATTTCAGTTCACAGCTTAAGTTCCCTGAGAAAGATACTTTTTAAGCACATGGACTACTAGATACAATTTTCAAAGTGACGGGATCTCTGAAATATAAACTAGGTATCTTAAATTTCAGTTCTCAGCTTAAGTTACCTGAGGAAGATGTTTTTCAAGCACCTGGGCTACTAGATATAATTTTCAAAATGACGGGATCTCTAAAATATAAACCAAGTATCTTAAATTTCAGTTCTCAGCTGAAGTTCCCTGAGGAAGATGTATTTAAAGCACCTGCACTAATAGATATCATTTTAGAAATGACAGGATCTCTAAAATATAAACCAGGTATCTTAAACTTCAGTTCTCAGCTTAAGTTCCCTGAGGAAGAAGTTTTTCAAGCGCCTGGACTACTAGATGTAATTTTCAAAATGACGGGATCTCTAAAATATAAACCAGGTATCTTAAACTTCAGTTCTCAGCTTAAGTTCCCTGAGGAAGATGTTTTTCAAGCGACTGGACTACTAGATATCATCTTCGAAGTGACAGGATCTCTAAAATATAAACTGGGCACCCTCAATTTCAGTTCTCAGCTTAAGTTCCCTGAGAAGGATGCTTTTTAAGCACCTGGAGTACTAGATATAATTTTCAAAGTGATGGGATCTCTAAAATATAAACCAGGTATCCTTGAATTCAGTTCTCAGCTTAAGTTCCCTGAGGAAGAAGTTTTTCAAGCGCCTGGACTACTAGATTTCATCTTCGAAATGACAGGATCTCTAAAATATAAACTGGGCATCTAAGATTTCAGTTCACAGCTTAAGTTCCCTGAGAAAGATACTTTTTAAGCACATGGACTACTAGATACAATTTTCAAAGTGACGGGATCTCTGAAATATAAACTAGGTATCTTAAATTTCAGTTCTCAGCTTAAGTTCCCTGAGGAAGATGTTTTTCAAGCGCCTGGACTACTAGATATCATTTTCGAAATGAGAGGATCTCTAAAATATAAACTGGGCATCTTAAATTTCTGTTCACAGCTTAAGTTCCCTGAGAAAGATACTTTTTAAGCACATGGACTACTAGATATAATTTTCAAAGTGACCGGATCTCTGAAATATAAACTAGGTATCTTAAAATTCAGTTCTCAGCATAAGTTCCCTGAGGAAGATGTTTTCCAAGCACCTGGACTACTAGATATAATTTTCAAAATGACGGGATCTCTAAAATATAAACCAGGTATCTTAAACTTCAGTTCTCAGCATAAGTTCCCTGAGGAAGATGTTTTTCAAGCGACTGGACTACTAGATATCATCTTCGAAATGACAGGATCTCTAAAATATAAACTGGGCACCCTCAATTTCAGTTCTCAGCTTAAGTTCCCTGAGAAGGATGCTTTTTAAGCACCTGGAGTACTAGATATAATTTTCAAAGTGACGGGATCTCTAAAATATAAACCAGGTATCCTTGAATTCAGTTCTCAGCTTAAGTTCCCTGAGGAAGAAGTTTTTCAAGCGCCTGGACTACTAGATATCATTTTCGAAATGACAGGATCTCTAAAATATAAACTGGGCATCTTAAATTTCAGTGCACAGCTTAAGTTCCCTGAGAAAGATACTTTTTAAGCACATGGACTACTAGATATAATTTTCAAAATGACTGGATCTTTAAAATATAAACCAGGTACCTTAAATTTCAGTTCTCAGCTTAAGTTCCCTGAGGAAGATGTTTTTCAAGCACCTGGACTACTAGATATAATTTTCAAAATGACGGAATCTTTAAAATATAAACCAGGTACCTTAAATTTCAGTTCTCAGCTTAAGTTCCCTGAGGAAGATGTTTTTCAAGCGCCTGGACTAATAGAAGTCATTTTCGGAATGACAGGATCTCTAAAATATAAACTGGGCATCTTAAATTTCAGTACTCGCTTAAGTTCCCTGAGAAAGATGCTTTTTAAGCACATGGATTACTAGATATAATTTTCAAAGTGACGGGATCTCTAAATATAAACCAGGTATCCTTAAATTCAGTTCTCAGCTTAAGTTCCCTGAGGAAGAAGTTTTTCAAGCGCCTGGACTACTAGATATCATTTTCGAAATGACAGGATCTCTAAAATATAAACTGGGCATCTTAAATTTCAGTTCACAGCTTAAGTTCCCTGAGAAAGATACTTTTTAAGCACATGGACTACTAGATACAATTTTCAAAGTGACGGGATCTCTGAAATATAAACTAGGTACCTTAAATTTCAGTTCTCAGCTTAAGTTCCCTGAGGAAGATGTTTTTCAAGCACCTGGACTACTAGATATAATTTTCGAAATGACGGGATCTCTAAAATATAAACCACGTATCTTAAATTTCAGTTCTCAGCTTAGGTTCCCTGAGGAAGATGTTTTTCAAGCGCCTGGACTACTAGATATCATCTTCGAAATGACAGGATCTCTAAAATATAAACTGGGCCACCTCAATTTCAGTTCTCACCTTAAGTTCCATGAGAAGGATGCTTTTTAAGCACCTGGAGTACTAGATATAATTTTCAAAGTGACGGGATCTCTAAAATATAAACCAGGTATCATAAATTTCAGTTCTCAGCTTAAGTTCCTTGAGGAAGATGTTTTTCAAGCGCCTGGACTAATAGAAATCATTATCGCAATGACAGGAACTCTAAAATATAAACTGGGCATATTAAATTTCAGTTCACAGCTTAAGTTCCCTGAGAAAGATACTTTTTAAGCACATGGACTACTAGATATAGTTTTCAAAGTGACGGGATCTCTGAAATATAAACTAGGTATCTTAAATTTCATTTCTCAGCTTAAGTTCACTGAGGAAGATGTTTTTCAAGCACCTGACCTACTAGATATAATTTTCAAAATGACGGGATCTCTAAAATAGAAACGAGGTATCTTAAATTTCAGTTCTCAGCTTAAGTTCCCTGAGGAAGATGTTTTTCAAGCACCTGGACTACTAGGTATCATCTTCGAAATGACAGGATCTCTAAAATATAAACTGGGCACCCTCAATTTCAGTTCTCAGCTTAAGTTCCCTGAGAATGATGCTTTTTAAGCACCTGGACTACTAGATATAATTTTCAAAGTGACGGGATCTCTACAATATAAACCAGGTATCCTTAAATTCAGTTTTCAGCTTAAGTTCCCTGATGAAGATGTTTTTCAAGCGCCTGGACTACTAGATATCATCTTCGAAATGACAGGATCTCTAAAATATAAACTGGGCACCCTCAATTTCAGTTCTCAGCTTAAGTTCCCTGAGAAGGTTGCTTTTTAAGCACCTGGACTACTAGATATAATTTTCAAAGTAAAGGGATCTCTAAAATATAAACCAGGTATCCTTAAATTCAGTTCTCAGCTTAAGTTCCCTGAGAAGGATGCTTTTTAAGCACCTGGACTACTAGATATAATTTTCAAAATGACGGGATCCCTAAAATATAAACCAGGTATCTTAAACTTCAGTTCTCAGCTTAAGTTCCCTGAGGAAGATGTTTTTCAAGCGCCTGGACTACTAGATATCATCTACGAAATGACAGGATCTCTAAAATAAAAACTGTGAACCCTCAATTTCAGTTCTCAGCTTAAGTTCCCTGAGAAGAATGCTTTTCAAGCACTTGGACTAATATATATAATTTTCAAAGTGACGGGATCTCTAAAATATAAACAAGGTATCCCTAAATTCAGTTCTCAGCTTAAGTTCCCTGAGGAAGAAGTTTTTCAAGCGCCTGGACTACTAGATATCATTTTCGAAATGACAGGATCTCTAAAATATAAACTGGGCATCTAAGATTTCAGTTCACAGCTTAAGTTCCCTGAGAAAGATACTTTTTACGCACATGGACTACTAGACATAATTTTCAAAGTGACACGATCTCTAAAATATAAACTGGGCATCTTAATTTCAGTTCACAGCTTAAGTTCCCTGAGAAAGATACTTTATAAGCACATGGACTACTAGATATAATTTTCAAAATGACGGCATCTCTAAAATATAAACCAGGTATCTTAAACTTCAGTTCTCAGCTTAAGTTCCCTGAGAAGGATGCTTTTTAAGCACCTGGACTACTTGATATAATTTTCAAAGTGACGGGATCTCTAAAATAAAAACCAGGTATCCTTAAATTAAGTTCTCAGCTTAAGTTCCCTGAGGAAGATGTTTTTCAAGCGCCTGAACTACTAGATATCACTTTCGAAATGACAGGATCTCTAAAATATAAACTGGGCATCTTAAATTTCAGTTCTCAGCTTAAGTTCCCTGAGAAAGATACTTTTTAAGCACATGGACTACTAGATATAATTTTCAACGTGACGGGATCTCTGAAATATAAACTAGGTATCTTAAATTTCAGTTCACAGCTTAAGTTCCCTGAGAAAGATACTTTTTAAGCACATGGACTACTAGATATAATTTTCAAAATGTCGGCATCTCTAAAATATAAACCAGGTATCTTAAACTTCAGTTCTCAGCTTAAGTTCCCTGAGAAGGATGCTTTTTAAGCACCTGGACTACTTGATATAATTTTCAAAGTGACGGGATCTCTAAAATATAAACCAGGTATCCTTAAATTCAGTTCTCAGCTTAAGTTCCCTGAGGAAGAAGTTTTTCAAGCGCCTGGACTACTAGATATCATTTTCAGAAATGACAGGATCTCTAAAATATAAACTGGGCATCTTAAATTTCAGTTCACAGCTTAAGTTCCCTGAGAAAGATACTTTTTAAGCACATGGACTACTAGATATAATTTTCAACGTGACAGGATCTCTGAAATATAAACTAGGTATCTTAAATTTCAGTTCACAGCTTAAGTTCCCTGAGAAAGATACTTTTTAAGCACATGGACTACTAGATATAATTTTCAAAATGTCGGCATCTCTAAAATATAAACCAGGTATCTTAAACTTCAGTTCTCAGCTTAAGTTCCCTGAGAAGGATGCTTTTTAAGCACCTGGACTACTTGATATAATTTTCAAAGTGACGGGATCTCTAAAATATAAACCAGGTATCCTTAAATTCAGTTCTCAGCTTAAGTTCCCTGAGGAAGAAGTTTTTCAAGCGCCTGGACTACTAGATATCATTCTCGAAATGACAGGATCTCTAAAATATAAACTGGGCATCTTAAATTTCAGTTCACAGCTTAAGTTCCCTGAGAAAGATACTTTTTAAGCACATGGACTACTAGATATAATTTTCAACGTGACGGGATCTCTGAAATATAAACTAGGTATCTTAAATTTCAGTTCCCAGCTTAAGTTCCCTGAGGAAGATGTTTTTCAAGCGCCTGGACTACTAGATATCATTTTCGAAATGAGAGGATCTCTAAAATATAAACTGGGCATCTTAAATTTCAGTTCACAGCTTAAGTTCCCTGAGAAAGATACTTTTTAAGCACATGGACTACTAGATATAATTTTCAAAGTGACGGGATCTCTGAAATATAAACTAGGTATCTTAAATTTCAGTTCTCAGCATAAGTTCCCTGAGGAAGATGTTTTTCAAGCACCTGGGCTACTAGATATAATTTTCAAAATGACGGGATCTCTAAAATATAAACCAGGTATCTTAAACTTCAGTTCTCAGCTTAAGTTCCCTGAGGAAGATGTTTTTCAAGCGACTGGACTACTAGATATCATCTTCGAAATGACAGGATCTCTAAAATATAAACTGGGCACCCTCAATTTCAGTTCTCAGCTTAAGTTCCCTGAGAAGGATGCTTTTTAAGCACCTGGAGTACTAGATATAATTTTCAAAGTGACGGGATCTCTAAAATATAAACCAGGTATCCTCGAATTCAGTTCTCAGCTTAAGTTCCCTGAGGAAGAAGTTTTTCAAGCGCCTGGACTACTAGATATCATTTTCGAAATGACAGGATCTCTAAAATATAAACTGGGCATCTTAAATTTCAGTGCACAGCTTAAGTTCCCCTGAGAAAGATACTTTTTAAGCACATGGACTAATAGATATAATTTTCAAAATGACGGAATCTTTAAGATATAAACCAGGTACCTTAAATTTCAGTTCTCAGCTTAAGTTCCCTGAGGAAGATGTTTTTCAAGCACCTGGACTACTAGATATAATTTTCAAAATGACGGAATCTCTAAAATATAAACCAGGTGTCTTAAACTTCAGTTCTCAGCTTAAGTTCCCTAAGTAAGATGTTTTTCAAGCGCCTGGACTACTAGATATCATCTTCGAAATGACAGGATCTCTAAAATATAAACTGGGCATCTTAAATTTCAGTACACAGCTTAAGTTCCCTGAGAAAGATACTTTTTAAGCACATGGACTACTAGATATAATTTTTCAAAGTGACGGGATCTCTGAAATATAAACTAGGAATCTTAAATTTCAGTTCTCAGCATAAGTTCCCTGAGGAAGATGTTATTTAAGCACCTGGACTACTAGATATAATTTCAAAAATGACGGGATCTCTAAAATATAAACCAGGTATCCTTAAATTCAGTTCTCAGCTTAAGTTCCCTGAGAAGGATGCTTTTTAAGCACCTGGACTACTAGATATAATTTTCAAAATGACGGGATCCCTAAAATATAAACCAGGTATCTTAAACTTCAGTTCTCAGCTTAAGTTCCCTGAGGAAGATGTTTTTCAAGCGCCTGGACTACTAGATATCATCTACGAAATGACAGGAACTCTAAAATATAAACTGGGTACCCTCAATTTCAGTTCTCAGCTTAAGTTCCCTGAGAAGGATGCTTTTTAAGCACCTGGACTACTAGATATAATTTTCAAAGTGACGGGATCTCTAAAATATAAACCAGGTATCCCTAAATTCAGTTCTCAGCTTAAGTTCCCTGAGGAAGAAGTTTTTCAAGCGCCTGGACTACTAGATATCATTTTCGAAATGACAGGATCTCTAAAATATAAACTGGGCATCTAAGATTTCAGTTCACAGCTTAAGTTCCCTGAGAAAGATACTTTTTACGCACATGGACTACTAGACATAATTTTCAAAGTGACACGATCTCTAAAATATAAACTGGGCATCTTAATTTCAGTTCACAGCTTAAGTTCCCTGAGAAAGATACTTTTTAAGCACATGGACTACTAGATATAATTTTCGAAATGACAGGATCTCTAAAATATAAACTGGGCATCTTAAATTTCAGTGCACAGCTTAAGTTCCCTGAGAAAGATACTTTTTAAGCACATGGACTAATAGATATAATTTTCAAAGTGACGGGATCTCTGAAATATAAACTAGGTATCTTAAATTTCAGTTCTCAGCTTAAGTTCCCTGAGGAAGATGTTTTTCAAGCACCTGGACTACTAGATATAATTTTCAAAATGACGGGATCTCTAAAATATAAACCAGGTGTCTTAAACTTCAGTTCTCAGCTTAAGTTCCCTAAGTAAGATGTTTTTCAAGCGCCTGGACTACTAGATATCATCTTCGAAATGACAGGATCTCTAAAATATAAACTGGGCATCTTAAATTTCAGTACACAGCTTAAGTTCCCTGAGAAAGATACTTTTTAAGCACATGGACTACTAGATATAATTTTCAAAGTGACGGGATCTCTGAAATATAAACTAGGAATCTTAAATTTCAGTTCTCAGCATAAGTTCCCTGAGGAAGATGTTTTTCAAGCACCTGGACTACTAGATATAATTTTCAAAATGACGGGATCTCAAAAATATAAACCAGGTAGCTTAAACTTCAGTTCTCAGCTTAAGTTCCCTGAGGAAGATGTTTTTCAAGCGCCTTGACTACTAGATATCATCTTCAAAATGACAGGATCTCTAAAATAAAAACTGGGCACCCTCAATTTCAGTTCTCAGCTTAAGTTCCCTGAGAAGAATGCTTTTTAAGCACCTGGAGTACTAGATATAATTTTCAAAGTGACGGGATCTCTAAAATATAAACCAGGTATCCTTAAATTAAGTTCTCAGCTTAAGTTCCCTGAGGAAGAAGTTTTTCAAGCGCCTGGACTACAAGATATCATTTTCGAAATGACAGGATCTCTAAAATATAAACTGGGCATCTTAAATTTCAGTTCACAGCTTAAGTTCCTGAGAAAGATACTTTTTAAGCACATGGACTACTAGATACAATTTTCAAAGTGACGGGATCTCTGAAATATAAACTAGGTATCTTAAATTTCAGTTCTCAGCTTAAATTCCCTGAGGAAGATGTTTTTCAAGCGCCTGGACTACTAGATATAATTTTCGAAATGACGGGATCTCTAAAATATAAACCAGGTATCTTAAAATTCAGTTCTCTGCTTGAGTTCCCTGAGGAAGATGTTTTTCAAGCGCCTGGACTACTAGATATCATCTTCGAAATGACAGGATCTCTAAAATATAAACTGGGCCACCTCAATTTCAGTTCTCACCTTAAGTTCCATGAGAAGGATGCTTTTTAAGCACCTGGAGTACTAGATATAATTTTCAAAGTGCGGGATCTCTAAAATATAAACTGGGCATCTTAAATTTCAGTTCACAGCTTAAGTTCCCTGAGAAAGATACTTTTTAAGCACATGGACTACTAGATATAGTTTTCAAAATGACGGGATCTCTAAAATATAAAACAGGTATCTTAAATTTCAGTTCTCTGCTTAAGTTCCCTGAGGAAGATGTTTTTCAAGCACCTGAACTAATAGATATAATTTTCAAAATGACGGGATCTCTAAAATATAAACCAGGTATCATAAATTTCAGTTCTCTGCTTAAGTTCCCTGAGGAAGATGTTTTTCAAGCGCCTGGACTACTAGAGATCTTCTTCGAAATGACAGGATCTCTAAAATATAAACTGGGCACCCTCAATTTCAGTTCTCAGCTTAAGTTCCCGGAGAAGGATGCTTTTTAAGCACCTGGACTACTAGATATAATTTTCAAAGTAAAGGGATCTCTAAAATATAAACCAGGTATCCTTAAATTCAGTTCTCAGCTTAAGTTCCCTGAGAAGGATGCTTTTTAAGCCCCTGGACTACTAGATATAATTTTCAAAATGACGGGATCTCTAAAATATAAACCAGGTATCCTTAAATTCAGTTCTCAGCTTAAGTTCCCTGAGGAAGATGTTTTTCAAGCGCCTGGACTACTAGATATCATTTTCGAAATGACGGGATCTCTAAAATATAAACTGGGCATCTTAAATTTCAGTTCTCATTTTAAGTTCCCTGACAAAGATACTTTTTAAGCACCTGGACTACTAGATATAATTTTCAAAGTGACGGGATCTCTACAATATAAACCAGGTATCTTAAATTTCAGTTCTCAGCTTAAGTTCCCTGAGGAAGATGTTTTTCAAGCACCTGGACTACTAGATATAATTTTCAAAATGACGGGATCCCTAAAATATAAACCAGGTATCTTAAACTTCAGTTCTCAGCTTAAGTTCCCTGAGGAAGATGTTTTTCAAGCGCCTGGACTACTAGATATCATCTACGAAATGACAGGAACTCTAAAATATAAACTGGGCACCCTCAATTTCAGTTCTCAGCTTAAGTTCCCTGAGAAGGATGCTTTTTAAGCACCTGGACTACTAGGTATAATTTTCAAAGTGACGGGATCTCTAAAATATAAACCAGGTATCCTTAAATTCAGTTCTCAGCTTAAGTTCCCTGAGGAAGAAGTTTTTCAAGCGCCTGGACTACTAGATATCTTCTTCGAAATGACAGGATCTCTAAAATATAAACTGGGCACCCTCAATTTCAGTTCTCAGCTTAAGTTCCCTGAGAAGGTTGCTTTTTAAGCACCTGGACTACTAGATATAATTTTCAAAGTAAAGGGATCTCTAAAATATAAACCAGGTATCCTTAAATTCAGTTCTCAGCTTAAGTTCCCTGAGAAGGATGCTTTTTAAGCACCTGGACTACTAGATATAATTTTCAAAGTGACGGGATCTCTAAAATATAAACCAGGTATCCTTAAATTCAGTTCTCAGCCTAAGTTCCCTGAGGAAGAAGTTTTTCAAGCGCCTGGACTACTAGATATCATTTTCGAAATGACAGGATCTCTAAAATATAAACTGGGCATCTTAAATTTCAGTTCACAGCTTAAGTTCCCTGAGAAAGATACTTTTTAAGCACATGGACTACTAGATATAATTTTCAAAGTGACGGGATCTCTGAAATATGAACTAGGTATCTTAAATTTCAGTTCTCAGCTTAAATTCCCTGAGGAAGATGTTTTTCAAGCACCTGGACTATTAGATATAATTTTCAAAATGACGGGATCCCTAAAATATAAACCAAGTATCTTAAATTTCAGTTCTCAGCTGAAGTTCCCTGAGGAAGATGTTTTTCAAGCACCTGGACTACTAGATATCATCTACGAAATGACAGGAACTCTAAAATATAAACTGGGCACCCTCAATTTCAGTTCTCAGCTTAAGTTCCCTGAGAAGGATGCTTTTTAAGCACCTGGACTACTAGATATAATTTTCAAAGTGACGGGATCTCTAAAATATAAACCAGGTATCCCTAAATTCAGTTCTCAGCTTAAGTTCCCTGAGGAAGAAGTTTTTCAAGCGCCTGGACTACTAGATATCTTCTTCGAAATGACAGGATCTCTAAAATATAAACTGGGCACCCTCAATTTCAGTTCTCAGCTTAAGTTCCCTGAGAAGGATGCTTTTTAAGCACCTGGACTACTAGATATAATTTTCAAAGTGACGGGATCTCTAAAATATAAACCAGGTATCCTTAAATTCAGTTCTCATCTTCAGTTCCCTGAGAAGGATGCTTTTTAAGCACCTGGACTACTAGATATAATTTTCAAAGTGACGGGATCTCTAAAATATAAACCAGGTATCCTTAAATTCAGTTCTCAGCCTAAGTTCCCTGAGGAAGAAGTTTTTTCAAGCGCCTGGACTACTAGATATCATTTTCGAAATGACAGGATCTCTAAAATATAAAACTGGGCATATTAAATTTCAGTTCACAGCTTAAGTTCCCTGTGAAAGATACTTTTTAAGCACATGGACTACTAGATATAATTTTCAAAGTGACGGGATCTATAAAATATAAACCAGGTATCCTTAAATTAAGTTCTCAGCTTAAGTTCCCTGAGGAAGAAGTTTTTCAAGCGCCTGGACTACTAGACATCATTTTCAGAAATGACAGGATCTCTATAATATAAACTGGGCATCTTAAATTTCAGTTCACAGCTTAAGTTCCCTGAGTAAGATGTTTCTCAAGCGCCTGGACTACTAGATATCATCTTCGAAATGACAGGATCTCTAAAATATAAACTGGGCACCCTCAATTTCAGTTCTCAGCTTAAGTTCCCTGAGAAGGATGCTTTTTAAGCACCTGGTCTACTAGATATCATTTTCGAAGTGACGGTATCTCTAAAATATAAACCAGGTATCCTTAAATTCCAGTTCTCAGCTTAAGTTCCCTGAGAAGGATGCTTTTTAAGCACCTGGACTACTAGATATAATTTTCAAAATGACGGGATCCCTAAAATATAAACCAGGTATCTTAAACTTCAGTTCTCAGCTTAAGTTCCCTGAGGAAGATGTTTTTCAAGCGCCTGAACTACCAGATATCATCTACGAAATGACAGGAACTCTAAAATATAAACTGGGCACCCTCAATTTCAGTTCTCAGCTTAAGTTCCCTGAGAAGGATGCTTTTTAAGCACCTGGACTACTAGATATAATTTTCAAAGTGACGGGTTCTCTAAAATATAAACCAGGTATCCTTAAATTCAGTTCTCAGCTTAAGTTCCCTGAGAAGGATGCTTTTTAAGCATCTGGACTACTAGATATAATTTTCAAAGTGACGGGATCTCTAAAATATAAACCAGGTATCCTTAAATTCAGTTTTCAGCTTAAGTTCCCTGAGGAAGATGTTTTTCAAGCGCCTGGACTACTAGATATCATTTTCGAAATGACAGGATCTCTAAAATATAAACTGGGCATCTTAAATTTCAGTTCACAGCTTAAGTTCCCTGAGAAAGATACTTTTTAAGCACATGGACTACTAGATATAATTTTCAAAGTGACGGGATCTCCGAAATATAAACTAGGTATCCTTAAATTCAGTTCTCAGCTTAGGTTCCCTGAGAAGGATGCTTTTTAAGCACCTGGACTACTAGATATAATTTTCAAAATGACGGGATCCCTAAAATATAAACCAGTTATCTTAAACTTCAGTTCTCAGCTTAAGTTCCCTGAGGAAGATGTTTTTCAAGCGACTGAACTACCAGATATCATCTACGAAATGACAGGAACTCTAAAATATAAACTGGGCACCCTCAATTTCAGTTCTCAGCTTAAGTTCCCTGAGAAAGATACTTTTTAAGCACCTGGACTACTAGATATAATTTGCAAAGTGACGGGATCTCTACAATATAAACCAGGTATCCTTAAATTCAGTTTTCAGCTTAAGTACCGTGAGAAAGATGCTTTTTAAGCATCTGGACTACTAGATATAATTTTCAAAGTGACGGGATCTCTAAAATATAAAGCAGGTATCCTTTAATTCAGTTCTCAGCTTAAGTTCCCTGAGGAATTATTTTTTCAAGCGCATTGACTACTAGATATCATTTTCGAAATGACAGGATCTCTAAAATATAAACTGGGCATCTTAAATTTCAGTTCACAGCTTAAGTTCCCTGAGAAAGATACTTTTTAAGCACATGGACTACTAGATATAATTTTCAAAGTGACGGGATCTATAAAATATAAACTGGGCATCTTAAATTTCAGTTCACAGCTTAAGTTCCCTGTGAAAGATACTTTTTAAGCACATGGACTACTAGATATAATTTTCAAAGTGACGGGATCTATAAAATATAAACCAGGTATCCTTAAATTAAGTTCTCAGCTTAAGTTCCCTGAGGAAGATGTTTTTCAAGCGCCTGGACTACTAGATATCCTCTTCGAAATGACAGGATCTCTAAAATATAAACTGGGCACCCTCAATTTCAGTTCTCAGCTTAAGTTCCCTGAGAAAGATGCTTTTTAAGCACCTGGACTACTAGATATAATTTTCAAAGTGACGGGATCTCTAAAATATAAACCAGGTATCCTTAAATTCAGTTCTCAGCTTAAGTTCCCTGAGGAAGAAGTTTTTCAAGCGCCTGGACTACTAGATATCATTTTTGAAATGACAGGATCTCTATAATATACACTGGGCATCTTAAATTTCAGTTCACAGCTTAAGTTCCCTGAGAAAGATGTTTCTTAAGCGCCTGGACTACTAGATATCATCTTCGAAATGACAGGATCTCTAAAATATAAACTGGGCACCCTCAATTTCAGTTCTCAGCTTAAGTTCCCTGAGAAGGATGCTTTTTAAGCACCTGGACTACTAGATATAATTTTCAAAATGACGGGATCTCTAAAATATAAACCAGGTATCCTTAAATTCAGTTCTCAGCTTAAGTTCCCTGAGAAGGATGCTTTTTAAGCACCTGAACTACTAGATATAATTTTCAAAATGACGTGATCCCAAAAATATAAACCAGGTATCTTAAACTTCAGTTCTCAGCTTAAGTTCCCTGAGGAAGAAGTTTTTCAAGCGCCTGATCTACTAGATATCATCTACGAAATGACAGGAACTCTAAAATATAAACTGGGCACCCTCAATTTCAGTTCTCAGCTTAAGTTCCCTGAGAAGGATGCTTTTTAAGCACCTGGACTACTAGATATAATTTTCAAAGTGACGGGATCTCTAAAATATAAACCAGGTATCCTTAAATTCAGTTCTCAACTTATGTTCCCTGAGGAAGAGGTTTTTCAAGCGCCTGGGCGACTAGATATCATTTTCGAAATGACAGGATCTCTAAAATATAAAACTGGGCATCTTAAATTTCAGTTCACAGCTTAAGTTCCCTGAGAAGGATGCTTTTCAAGCGCCTGGACTACTAGATATCATTTTTGAAATGACAGGATCTCTAAAATATATAACTGGGCGCCCTCAATTTCAGTTCTCAGCTTAAGTTCCCTGAGAAGGATGCTTTTTAAGCACCTGGACTACTAGATATAATTTTCAAAGTGACGGGATCTATAAAATATAAACCAGGTATCCTTAAATTCAGTTCTCAGCTTAAGTTCCCTGAGGAAGATGCTTTTCAAGCGCCTGGACTACTAGATATCATTTTCGAAATGACAGGATCTATAAAATATAAACTGGGCATCTTAAATTTCAGTTCACAGCTTAAGTTCCCTGAGAAAGATACTTTTTAAGCACATGGACTACTAGATATAATTTTCAAAGTGACGGGATCTATAAAATATAAAACTGGGCATCTTAAATTTCAGTTCACAGCTTAAGTTCCCTGTGAAAGATACTTTTTAAGCACATGGACTACTAGATATAATTTTCAAAGTGACGGGATCTATAAAATATAAACCAGGTATCCTTAAATTAAGTTCTCAGCTTAAGTTCCCTGAGGAAGAAGTTTTTCAAGCGCCTGGACTACTAGATATCATCTTCGAAATGACAGGATCTCTAAAATATAAACTGGGCACCCTCAATTACAGTTCTCAGCTTAAGTTCCCTGAGAAGAATGCTTTTTAAGCACTTGGACTACTAGATATAATTTTCATTGTGACGGGATATGTAAAATATAAACCAGGTATACTTAAATTAAGTTCTCAGCTTAAGTTCCCTGAGGAAGATGCTTTTCAAGCGCCTGGTCTACTAGATATCATTTTTGAAATGACAGGATCTCTATAATATACACTGGGCATCTTAAATTTCAGTTCACAGCTTAAGTTCCCTGAGAAAGATGTTTCTTAAGCGCCTGGACTACTAGATATCATCTTCGAAATGACAGGATCTCTAAAATATAAACTGGGCACCCTCAATTTCAGTTCTCAGCTTAAGTTCCCTGAGAAGGATGCTTTTTAAGCACCTGGACTACTAGATATAATTTTCAAAATGACGGGATCTCTAAAATATAAACCAGGTATCCTTAAATTCAGTTCTCAGCTTAAGTTCCCTGAGAAGGATGCTTTTTAAGCACCTGAACTACTAGATATAATTTTCAAAATGACGTGATCCCAAAAATATAAACCAGGTATCTTAAACTTCAGTTCTCAGCTTAAGTTCCCTGAGGAAGAAGTTTTTCAAGCGCCTGATCTACTAGATATCATCTACGAAATGACAGGAACTCTAAAATATAAACTGGGCGCCCTCAATTTCAGTTCTCAGCTTAAGTTCCCTGAGAAGGATGCTTTTTAAGCACCTGGACTACTAGATATAATTTTCAAAGTGACGGGATCTCTAAAATATAAACCAGGTATCCTTAAATTCAGTTCTCAGCTTAAGTTCCCTGAGGAAGAAGTTTTTCAAGCGCCTGGGCGACTAAATATCATTTTCGAAATGACAGGATCTCTAAAATATAAACTGGGCATCTTAAATTTCAGTTCACAGCTTAAGTTCCATGAGGAAGATGTTTTTCAAGCGCCTTGACTACTAGATATCATCTTCGAAATGACAGGATCTCTAAAATATAAACTGGGCACCCTCAATTTCAGTTTTCAGCTTAAGTTCCCTGAGAAAGATACTTTTTAAGCACCTGGACTACTAGATATAATTTTCAAAGTGACGGGATCTCTAAAATATAAACCAGGTATCCTTAAATTCAGTTCTCAGCTTAAGTTCCCTGAGGAAGATGTTTTCCAAGCGCCTGGACTACTAGATATAATTTTCAAAGTGACGGGATCTATAAAATATAAACCAGGTATCCTTAAATTCAGTTCTCAGCTTAAGTTCCCTGAGGAAGATGTTTTTCAAGCGCCTGGACTACTAGATATCATTTTCGAAATGACAGGATCTCTAAAATATAAACTGGGCAACTTAAATTTCAGTTCACAGCTTAAGTTCCCTGAGAAAGATACTTTTTAAGCACATAGACTACTAGATATAATTTTCAAAGTGACGGGATCTCTGAAATATAAACTAGGTATCTTAAATTTCAGTTCTCAGCTTAAGTTCCTTGAGGACGATGTTTTTCAAGCACCTGTACTACTATATAATTTTCCAAATGACGGGATCCCTAAAATATAAACCAGGTATCTTAAACTTCAGTTCTCAGCTCAAGTTCCCTGAGGAAGATGTTTTTCAAGCGCCTGGACTACTAGATATCATCTACGAAATGACAGGATCTCTAAAATATAAACTGGGCACCCTCAATTTCAGTTCTCAGCTTAAGTTCCCTGAGAATGATGCTTTTTAAGCACCTGGACTACTAGATATAATTTTCAAAGTGACGGGATCTCTAAAATATAAACCAGGTATCCTTAAATTCAGTTCTCAGCTTAAGTTCCCTGAGGAAGAAGTTTTTCAAGCGCCTGGACTACTAGATATCATCTTCGAAATGACAGGATCTCTAAAATATAAACTGGGCACCCTCAATTTCAGTTCTCAGCTTAAGTTCCCTGAGGAAGATGTTTTTCAAGCGCCTGGACTACTAGATATCATTTTCGAAATGACAGGATCTCTAAAATATAAACTGGGCATCTTAAATTTCAGTTCTCATTTTAAGTTCCCTGAGAAAGATACTTTTTAAGCACCTGGACTACTAGATATAATTTTCAAAGTGACGGGATCTATAAAATATAAACCAGGTATCCTTAAATTCAGTTCTCAGCTTAAGTTCCCTGAGGAAGAAGTTTTTCAAGCGCCTGGACGACGAGATATCATTTTCGAAATGACAGGATCTCTAAAATATAAACTGGGCACCCTCAATTTCAGTTCTCAGCTTAAGTTCCCTGAGAATGATGCTTTTTAAGCACCTGGACTACTAGATATAATTTTCAAAGTGACGGGATCTCTAAAATATAAACCAGGTATCCTTAAATTCAGTTCTCAGCCTAAGTTCCCTGAGGAAGATGTTTTTCAAGCGCCTGGAATACTAGATATGATTTTCGAAATGACAGGAACTCTAAAATATAAACTGGGCACCCTCAATTTCAGTTCTCAGCTTAAGTTCCCTGAGAATGATGCTTTTTAAGCACCTGGACTACTAGATATAATTTTCAAAGTGACGGGATCTCTAAAATATAAACCAGGTATCCTTAAATTCAGTTCTCAGCTTAAGTTCCCTGAGGAAGAAGTTTTTCAAGCGCCTGGACTACTAGATATCATTTTCGAAATGACAGGATCTCTAAAATATAAATTGGGCATCTTAAATTTCAGTTCTCATTTTAAGTTCCCTGAGAAAGATACTTTTTAAGCACCTGGACCACTAGATATAATTTTCAAAATGACAGGATCTCTAAAAAATAAACCAGGTATCTTAGATTTCAGTTCTCAGCTTAAGTTCCCTGAGGAAGATGTTTTTTAAGCCCCTGGACTACTAGATATAATTTTCAAAATGGCGGGATCTCTAAATTATAAACTAGGTATCTTAAACTTCAGTTCTCAGCTTACGTTCCCTGAGGAAGAAGTTTTTCAAGCGCCTGGACTACTAGATATCATCTTCGAAATGACAGGAGCTCTAAAATATAAACTGGGCACCCGCAATTTCAGTTCTCAGCTTAAGTTCCCTGAGGAAGAAGTTTTTCCAGCGCCTGGACTACTAGATATCATTTTCGAAATGACAGGATCTCTAAAATATAAACTGGGCATCTTAAATTTCAGTTCTCATTTTAAGTTCCCTGAGAAAGATACTTTTTAAGCACCTGGACTACTAGATATAATTTTCAAAGTGACGGGATCTATAAAATATAAACCAGGTATCCTTAAATTCAGTTCTCAGCTTAAGTTCCCTGAGGAAGATGTTTTTCAAGCGCCTGGACTACTAGATATCATTTTCGAAATGACAGGATCTCTAAAATATAAAACTGGGCATCTTAAATTTCAGTTCACAGCTTAAGTTCCCTGTGAAAGATACTTTTTAAGCACATGGACTACTAGATATAATTTTCAAAGTGACGGGATCTCTGAAATATAAACTAGGTATCTTAAATTTCAGTTCTCAGCTTAAGTTCCCTGAGGAAGATGTTTTTCAAGCACCTGGACTACTAGATATAATTTTCAAAATCACGGGATCCCTAAAATATAAACCAGGTATCTTAAACTTCAGTTCTCAGCTTAAGTTCCCTGAGGAAGATGTTTTTCAAGCGCCTGGACTACTAGATATCATCTACGAAATGACAGGAACTCTAAAATATAAACTGGGTACCCTCAATTTCAGTTCTCATCTTAAGTTCCCTGAGAATGATGCTTTTTAAGCACCTGGACTACTAGATATAATTTTCAAAGTGACGGGATCTCTAAAATATTAACCAGGTATCCTCAAATTCAGTTCTCAGCCTAGGATTCCCTGAGGAAGAAGTTTTTCAAGCGCCTGGACTACTAGATATCTTCTTCGAAATGACAGGATCTCTAAAATATAAACTGGGCACCCTCAATTTCAGTTCTCAGCTAATGTTTCCTGAGAAGGATGCTTTTTAAGCACCTGGACTACTAGATATAATTTTCAAAGTGACGGGATCTCTAAAATATAAACCAGGTATCCTTAAATTCAGTTCTCAGCTTAAGTTCCCTGAGGAAGATGCTTTTTAAGCACCAGGACTACTAGACATAATTTTCAAAGTGACGGGATATCTAAAATATAAACCAGGTATCCTTAAATTCAGTTCTCAGCTTACGTTCCCTGAGGAAGAAGTTTTTCAAGCGCCTGGACTACTAGATATCATTTTCGAAATCACGGGATCCCTAAAATATAAACCAGGTATCTTAAACTTCAGTTCTCAGCTTAAGTTCCCTGAGGAAGATGTTTTTCAAGCGCCTGGACTACTAGATATCATCTACGGAATGACAGGATCTCTAAAATATAAACTGGGCACCCTCAATTTCAGTTCTCAGCTTAAGTTCCCTGAGAAGGATGCTTTTTAAGCACCTGGACTACTAGAGATAATTTTCAAAGTGACGGGATCTCTAAAATATAAACCAGGTATCCTTAAATTCAGTTCTCAGCTTAAGTTCCCTGAGGAAGAAGTTTTTCAACCGCCTGGACTACTAGATATCATGTTCGAAATGACAGTATCTCTAAAATATAATCTGGTCATCTAAAATTTCAGTTCACAGCTTAAGTTCCCTGAGAAAGTTACTTTTTAATCACATGGACTACTAGATATAATGTTCAAAGTGACGGGATCTCTAAAATATAAACCAGGTATCTTAAAATTCAGTTCTCTGCTTAAGTTCCCTGAGGAAGATGTTTTTCAAGCACCTGGACTACTAGATATAATTTTCAAAGTGACGGGATCTCTAAAATATAAACCAGGTATCTTAAAATTCAGTTCTCTGCTTAAGTTCCCTGAGAAGGATGCTTTTTAAGCACCTGGACTACTAGATATAATTTTCAAATTGTCGGGATCTCTAAAATATAAACCAGGTATCCTTAAATTCAGTTCTCAGCCTAAGTTCCCTGAGGAAGAAGTTTTTCAAGCGCCTGGACTACTAGATATCATTTTCGAAATCACGGGATCCCTAAAATATAAACCAGGTATCTTAAACTTCAGTTCTCAGCTTAAGTTCCCTGAGGAAGATGTTTTTCAAGCGCCTGGACTACTAGATATCATCTACGAAATGACAGGAACTCTAAAATATAAACTGGGCACCCTCAATTTCAGTTCTCAGCTTAAGTTCCCTGAGAAGGATGCTTTTTAAGCACCCGGACTACTAGATATAATTTTCAAAGTGGCGGGATCTCTAAAATATAAACCAGGTATCCTTAAATTCTGTTCTCAGCTTAAGTTCCCTGAGAAGGATGCTTTTTAAGCATCTGGACTACTAGATATAATTTTCAAAGTGACGGGATCTCTAAAATATAAACCAGGTATCCTTAAATTCAGTTCTCAGCTTAAGTTCCCTGAGGAAGAAATTTCTCAAGCACCTGGACCACTAGATGTCATTTTCGAAATGACGGGATCTCTAAAATATAAACCACGTATCTTAAATTTCAGTTCTCAGCTTAAGTTCCCTGAGGAAGATGTTTTTCAAGCACCTGGACTACTAGATATAATTTTCAAAATGACGGGATCTCTAAAATATAAACCAGGTATCTTAATCTTCAGTTCTCAGCTCAAGTTCCCTGAGGAAGATGTTTTTCAAGCGCCTGGACTACTAGATATCATCTACGAAATGACAGGAACTCTAAAATATAAACTGGGCACCCTCAATTTCAGTTCTCAGCTTAAGTTCCCTGAGAATGATGCTTTTTAAGCACCTGGACTACTAGATATAATTTTCAAAGTGACGGGATCTCTAAAATATAAACCAGGTATCCTTAAATTCAGTTCTCAGCTTAAGTTCCCTGAGGAAGAAGTTTTTCAAGCGCCTGGACTACTAGATATCATCTTCGAAATGACAGGATCTCTAAAATATAAACTGGGCACCCTCAATTTCAGTTCTCAGCTTAAGTTCCCTGAGAAGGATGCTTTTTAAGCACCTGGACTACTAGATATAATTTTCAAAATGACGGGATCTCTAAAATATAAACCAGGTATCCTTAAATTCAGTTCTCAGCTTAAGTTCCCTGAGGAAGATGTTTTTCAAGCGCCTGGACTACTAGATATCATTTTCGAAATGACAGGATCTCTAAAATATAAACTGGGCATCTTAAATTTCAGTTCACAGCTTAAGTTCCCTGAGAAAGATACTTTTCAAGCGCCTGGACTACTAGATATCATCTTCGAAATGACAGGATCTCTAAAATATAAACTGGGCACCCTCAATTTCAGTTCTCAGCTTAAGTTCCCTGAGGAAGATGTTTTTCAAGCGCCTGGACTACTAGATATCATTTTCGAAATGACAGGATCTCTAAAATATAAACTGGGCATCTTAAATTTCAGTTCTCATTTTAAGTTCCCTGAGAAAGATACTTTTTAAGCACCTGGACTACTAGATATAATTTTCAAAGTGACGGGATCTATAAAATATAAACCAGGTATCCTTAAATTCAGTTCTCAGCTTAAGTTCCCTGAGGAAGATGTTTTTCAAGCGCCTGGACTACTAGATATCATTTTCGAAATGACAGGATCTCTAAAATATAAACTGGGCATCTTAAATTTCAGTTCACAGCTTAAGTTCCCTGTGAAAGATACTTTTTAAGCACATGGACTACTAGATATAATTTTCAAAGTGACGGGATCTATAAAATATAAACTAGGTATCTTAAATTTCAGTTCTCAGCTTAAGTTCCCTCAGGAAGATGTTTTTCAAGCGCCTTGACTACTAGATATAATTTTCAAAATCACGGGATCCCTAAAATATAAACCAGGTATCTTAAACTTCAGTTCTCAGCTTAAGTTCCCTCAGGAAGATGTTTTTCAAGCGCCTTGACTACTAGATATCATCTTCGAAATGACAGGATCTCTAAAATATAAACTGGGCACCCTCAATTTCAGTTCTCAGCTTAAGTTCCCTGAGGAAGATGTTTTTCAAGCACCTGGACTACTAAGTATAATTTTCAAAGTGACGGGATCTCTAAAATATAAACCAGGTATCCTTAAATTCATTTCTCTGCTTAAGTTCCCTGAGGAAGATGTTTTTCAAGCGCCTGGACTACTAGATATCATTTTCGAAATCACGGGATCCCTAAAATATAAACCAGGTATCTTAAACTTCAGTTCTCAGCTTAAGTTCCCTGAGGAAGATGTTTTTCAAGCGCCTGGACTACTAGATATCATTTTCGAAATGACAGGATCTCTAAAATATAAACTGGGCATCTTAAATTTCAGTTCACAGCTTAAGTTCCCTGTGAAAGATACTTTTTAAGCACATGGACTACTAGATATAATTTTCAAAGTGACGGGATCTCTGAAATATAAACTAGGTATCTTAAATTTCAGTTCTCAGCTTAAGTTCCCTGAGGAAGATGTTTTTCAAGCAACTGGACTACTAGATATAATTTTCAAAATCACGGGATCCCTAAAATATAAACCAGGTATCTTAAACTTCAGTTCTCAGCTTAAGTTCCCTGAGGAAGATGTTTTTCAAGCGCCTGGACTACTAGATATCATCTACGAAATGACAGGATCTCTAAAATATAAACTGGGCACCCTAAATTTCAGTTCTCAGCTTAAGTTCCCTGAGAATGATGCTTTTTAAGCACCTGGACTACTAGATATAATTTTCAAAGTGACGGGATCTCTAAAATATAAACCAGGTATCCTTAAATTCAGTTTTCAGCTTACGTTCCCTGAGGAAGAAGTTTTTCAAGCGCCTGGACTACTAGATATCATCTTCGAAATGACAGGATCTCTGAAATATAAACTGGGCACCCTCAATTTCAGTTCTCAGCTTAAATTCCCTGAGAAGGATGCTTTTTAAGCACCTGGACTACTAGATATAATTTTCAAAGTGACGGGATCTCTAAAATATAAACCAGGTATCCTTAAATTAAGTTCTCAGCTTATGTTTCCTGAGAAGGATGCTTTTTACGCACCTGGACTACTAGACATAATTTTCAAAGTGACGGGATCTCTAAAATATAAACCAGGTATCCTTAAATTCAGTTCTCAGCTTAAGTTCCCTGAGGAAGAAGTTTTTCAAGCGCCTGGACTACTAGATATCATTTTCGAAATGACAGGATCTATAAAATATAAAACTGGGCATCTTAAATTTCAGTTCACAGCTTAAGTTCCCTGTGAAAGATACTTTTTAAGCACATGGACTACTAGATATAATTTTCAAAGTGACGGGATCTCTAAAATATAAACTGGGCACCCTCAATTTCAGTTCTCAGCTTAAGTTCCCTGAGGAAGATATTTTTCAAGCGCCTGGACTACTAGATATCATCTTCGAAATGACAGGATCTCTAAAATAAAAACTGGGCACCCTCAATTTCAGTTCTCAGCTTAAGTTCCCTGAGAAGAATGCTTTTCAAGCACTTGGACTACTAGATATAATTTTCAAAGTGACGGGATCTCTAAAATATAAACCAGGTATCCTTAAATTAAGTTCTCAGCTTAAGTTCCCTGAGGAAGATGTTTTTCAAGCGCCTGGACTACTAGATATCATCTTCGAAATGACAGGATCTCTAAAATATAAACTGGGCATCTTAAATTTCAGTTCTCAGATTAAGTTCCCTGAGCAAGATGTTTTTCAAGCGCCTGGACTACTAGATATCATCTTCGAAATGACAGGATCTCTAAAATATAAACTGGGCACCCTCAATTTCAGTTCTCAGCTTAAGTTCCCTGAGAATGATGCTTTTTAAGCACCTGGACTACTAGATATAATTTTCAAAGTGACGGGATCTCTAAAATATAAACCAGGTATCCTTAAATTAAGTTCTCAGCTTAAGTTCCCTGAGGAAGATGCTTTTTAAGCACCAGGACTACTAGATATAATTTTCAAAATGACGGGATTCCTAAAATATAAACCAGGTATCTTAAACTTCAGTTCTCAGCTTAAGTTCCCTGAGGAAGATGTTTTTCAAGCGCCTGAACTACTAGATATCATCTACGAAATGACAGGAACTCTAAAATATAAACTGGGCACCCTCAATTTCAGTTTTCAGCTTAAGTTCCCTGAGAAGGATGCCTTTTAAGCACCTGGACTACTAGATATAATTTTCAAATTGTCGGGATCTCTAAAATATAAACCAGGTATCCTTAAATTCAGTTCTCAGCTTAAGTTCCCTGAGGAAGAAGTTTTTCAAGCGCCTGGACTACTAGATATCATCTTCGAAATGACAGGATCTCTAAAATATAAACTGGGCATCTTAAATTTCAGTTCTCCGCTTAAGTTTCCTGAGAAAGATGTTTTTCAAGCGCCTGGACTACTAGATATCATCTTCGAAATGACAGGATCTCTAAAATATAAACTGGGCACCCTCAATTTCAGTTCTCAGCTTAAGTTCCCTGAGAAGGATGCTTTTTAAGCACCTGGACTACTAGATATAATTTTCAAAGTGACGGGATCTCTAAAATATAAACCAGGTATCCTTAAATTCAGTTCTCAGCTTAAGTTCCCTGAGAAGAATGCTTTTAAAGCACGTGGACTACTAGATATAATTTTCAAAGTGACGGGATCTCTAAAATATAAACCAGGTATCCTTAAATTCAGTTCTCAGCCTAAGTTCCCTGAAGAAGAAGTTTTTCAAGCGCCTGGACTACTAGATATCATTTTCGAAATGACAGGATCTCTAAAATATAAACTGGGCATCTTAAATTTCAGTTCTCAGCTTAAGTTCCCTGAGAAAGATACTTTTTAAGCACATGGACTACTAGATATAATTTTCAAAGTGACGGGATCTATAAAATATAAACCATGTATCCTTAAATTCAGTTCTCAGCTTAAGTTCCCTGAGGAAGATGTTTTTCAAGCGCCTTGACTACTAGATATCATCTTCGAAATGACAGGATCTCTAAAATAAAAACTGGGCACCCTCAATTTCAGTTCTCAGCTTAAGTTCCCTGAGAAGAATGCTTTTCAAGCACTTGGACTACTAGATATAATTTTCAAAGTGACGGGATCTCTAAAATATAAACCAGGTATCCTTAAATTAAGTTCTCAGCTTAAGTTCCCTGAGGAAGAAGTTTTTCAAGCGCCTGGACTACTAGATATCATTTTCGAAATGACAGGATCTCTAAAATATAAACTGGGCATCTTAAATTTCAGTTCTCAGATTAAGTACCGTGAGAAAGATGTTTTTCAAGCGCCTGGACTACTAGATATCATTTTCGAAATGACAGGATCTCTAAAATATAAACTGGGCACCCTCAATTTCAGTTCTCAGCTTAAGTTCCCTGAGAATGATGCTTTTTAAGCACCTGGACTACTAGATATAATTTTCAAAGTGACGGGATCTCTAAAATATAAACCAGGTATCCTTAAATTCAGTTCTCAGCTTAAGTTCCCTGAGGAAGATGCTTTTTAAGCACCAGGACTACTAGACATAATTTTCAAAATGACGGGATTCCTAAAATATAAACCAGGTATCTTAAACTTCAGTTCTCAGCTTAAGTTCCCTGAGGAAGATGTTTTTCAAGCGCCTGAACTACTAGATATCATCTACGAAATGACAGGAACTCTAAAATATAAACTGGGCACCCTCAATTTCAGTTCTCAGCTTAAGTTCCCTGAGAAGAATGCTTTTTAAGCACCTGGACTACTAGACATAATTTTCAAAGTGACGGGATATGTAAAATATAAACCAGGTATCCTTAAATTATGTTCTCAGCTTAAGTTCCCTGAGGAAGAAGCTTTTAAAGCGCCAGGACTACTAGATATCATTTTCGAATTGACAGGATCTCTAAAATATAAACTGGGCATCTTAAATTTCAGTTCACAGCTTAAGTTTCCTGAGAAAGATGTTTTTCAAGCGCCTGGACTACTAGATATCATCTTCGAAATGACAGGATCTCTAAAATATAAACTGGGCACCCTCAATTTCAGTTCTCAGCTTAAGTACCCTGAGAAAGATGCTTTTTAAACACCTGGACTACTAGATATCATTTTCGAAATGACGGGATCTATAAAATATAAACCAGGTATCCTTAAATTAAGTTCTCAGCTTAAGTTCCCTGAGAAGGATGCTTTTTAAGCACCTGGACTACTAGATATAATTTTCAAAGTGACGGGATCTCTAAAATATAAACCAGGTATCCTTAAATTCAGTTCTCAGCTTAAGTTCCCTGAGGAAGAAGTTTTTCAAGCGCCTGGACTACTAGATATCATCTTCGAAATGACAGGATCTCTAAAATATAAACAGGGAAGCCTAAATTTCAGTTCTCTGCTTAAGTTCCCTGAGAAAGATACTTTTTAAGCACCTGGACTACTAGATATAATTTTCAAAGTGACGGGATATCTTAAATATAAACCAGGTATCTTAATTTTCATTTCTCAGCTCAATTTCACTGAGGAAGATGTTTTTTAAGTACCTGGACTACTAGATATAATTTTCAAAATGACGGGATCCCTATAATATAAACCTTGTATCTTAAATTTCTGTTCTCAGCTGAAGTTCCCTGTGGAAGATGTTTTTCAAGCACCTGGACTACTAGATATCATTTTCGAAATGACAGCAACTCTAAAATATAAACTGGTCACCGTCAATTTCAGTTCTCAGCTTAAGTTCCCTGAGAAGGATGCTTTTTAAGCACCTGGACTACTAGATATAATTTTCAAAGTGACGGGATCTCTAAAATATAAACCAGGTATCCTTAAATTCAGTTCTCAGCTTAAGTTCCCTGAGGAAGATGCTTTTTAAGCACCTGGACTACTAGACATAATTTTCAAAATGACGGGATCCCCAAAATATAAACCAGGTATCTTAAACTTCAGTTCTCAGCTTCAGTTCCCTGAGGAAGATGTTTTTCCAGGGCGTGAACTACTAGATATCATCTACGAAATGACAGGAACTCTAAAATATAAACTGGGCACCCTCAATTTCAGTTCTCACCTTAAGTTCCCTGAGAAAGATGCTTTTTAAGCACCTGGACTACTAGATATAATTTTCAAAGTGACGGGATCTCTAAAATATAAACCAGGTATCCTTAAATTCAGTTCTCAGCTTAAGTTCCCTGAGGAAGAAGTTTTTCAAGCGCCTGGACTACTAGATATCATCTTCGAAATGACAGGATCTCTAAAATATAAACTGGGCACCCTCAATTTCAGTTCTCAGCTTAAGTTCCCTGAGAAAGATGCTTTTTAAGCACCTGGAATACTAGATATAATTTTCAAAGTGACGGGATCTCTAAAATATAAACCAGGTATCTTAAAATTCAGTTCTCAGCTTACGTTCCCTGAGAAAGATGCTTTTCAAGCACCTGGACGACTAGATGTAATTTTCAGAATGACGGGATTCCTAAAATATAAACCAGGTATCTTAAACTTCAGTTCTCAGCTTAAGTTCCCTGAGGAAGATGTTTTTCAAGCGCCTGAACTACTAGATATCATCTACGAAATGACAGGAACTCTAAAATATAAACGGGGCACCCTCAATTTCAGTTCTCAGCTTAAGTTCCCTGAGAAGAATGCTTTTTAAGCACCTGGACCACTAGATATAATTTTCAAATTGTCGGGATCTCTAAAATATAAACCAGGTATCCTTAAATTCAGTTCTCAGCTTAAGTTCCCTGAGGAAGAAGTTTTTCAAGCGCCTGGACTACTAGATATCATTTTGGAAATGACAGGATCTCTAAAATATAAACTGGGCATCTTAAATTTCAGTTCTCAGATTAAGTACCGTGAGAAAGATGTTTTTCAAGCGCCTGGACTACTAGATATCATCTTCGAAATGACAGGATCTCTAAAATATAAACTGGGCACCCTCAATTTCAGTTCTCAGCTTAAGTTCCCTGAGAAGGATGCTTTTTACGCACCTGGAATACTAGATATAATTTTCAAAGTGACGGGATCTCTAAAATATAAACCAGGTATACTTAAATTCAGTTCTCAGCTTAAGTTCCCTGAGAAGGATGCTTTTTAAGCACCTGGACTACTAGATATCATTTTTAAAATGACGGGATCTCTAAAATATAAACCATGTATCCTTAAATTCAGTTCTCAGCTTAAGTTCCCTGAGGAAGAAGTTTTTCAAGCGCCTGGACTACTAGATATAATTTTCAAAGTGACGGGATCTCTAAAATATAAACCAGGTATCCTTAAATTATGTTCTCAGCTTAAGTTCCCTGAGGAAGAAGTTTTTCAAGCGCCTGGACTACAAGATATCATTTTCGAAATGACAGGATCTCTAAAATAAAAACTGGGCATCTTAAATTTAAGTTCACAGCTTAAGTTCCCTGAGAAAGATACTTTTCAAGCACCTGGACTACTAGATATAATTTTCAAAATGACGGGATCCCTAAAATATAAACCAGGTATGTTAAAATTCAGTTCTCTGCTTAAGTTCCCTGAGGAAGATGTTTTTCAAGCACCTGGACTACTAGATGTAATTTTTAGAATGACTGGATCATTGGAGTACCATTCGGATATCTACATTTTGATTTCAGAACTTAAATTCCCTGATGAAGTTGTTTTTCAAGCACCTGGACTACTAACTATAATTTTCAAAATGAAGGGATCTCTAAAATATAAACCAGGTATGTTAAAATTCAGTTCTCTGCTTAAGTTCCCTGAGGAAGATGTTTTTCAAGCACCTGGACTACTAGATGTAATTTTTAGAATGACTGGATCATTGGAGTACCATTCGGATATCTACATTTTGATTTCAGAAATTAAATTCTCTGATGAAATTGTTTTTCAAGCACCTGGACTACTAGATATAATTTTCCAAATGACGGGATCTCTAAAATATAAACCAGGTATCTTAAACTTCAGTTCTCAGCTTAAGTTCCCTGAGGAAGATGTTTTTCAAGCGCCTGGACTACTAGATATCATTTTCGAAATGACAGGATCTCTAACATATAAACTGGGAATCTTAAATTTCAGTTCTAATCTTAATTACCCTGAGAAAGAATCTTTTTAAGCACCTGGACTACTAGATATAATTTTCGACATGACAGGATCTCTAAAATTTAAACTGTGCATCTTAAATTTCAGTTCTCAGCTTAAGTTCCCTGAGAAAGTTGCTTTTCAAGCACCTGGAGTACTAGTAATAATTTTCAAAATGACGGGATCTCTAAATTATAAACTAGGAATCTTAAACTTCAGTTCTCAGCTTAAGTTCCCTGAGGAAGATGTTTTTCAAGCGCCTGGACTACTAGATGTAATTTTTAGAATGACTGGATCATTGAAGTACCATTCGGATATCTTAATTTTGATTTCACAGCTTAAATTCCCTGATGAAGTTGTTTTTCAAGCACCTGGACTACTAGATATAATTTTCCAAATGACGGTATCTCTAAAATATAAACCAGGTACCTTAAATTTCAGTTCTCAGCTTAGGTTCCCTGAGGAAGATGTTTTTCAAGCGCCTGGACTACTAGATATCATTTTCGAAATGACAGGATCTCTAAAATATAAACTGGGCATCTTAAATTTCAGTTCTAATCTTAATTACCCTGAGAAAGAATCTTTTTAAGCACCTGGACTACTAGATATAATTTTCGACATGACAGGATCTCTAAAATTTAAACTGTGCATCTTAAATTTCAGTTCTCAGCTTAAGTTCCCTGAGAAAGTTGCTTTTCAAGCACCTGGACTACTAGATATAATTTTCAAAATGACGGGATCTCTAAATTATAAACTAGGAATCTTAAACTTCAGATCTCAGCTTAAATTCCCTGATGAAGTTGTTTTTCAAGCGCCTGGACGACGAGATATCATTTTCGAAATGACAGGATCTCTAAAATATAAACTGGGCATCTAAATTTCAGTTCTCAGCTTAAGTACCCTGAGAAAGATACTTTTTAAGCACCTGGACTACTAGATATAGTTTTCATAGTGACGGGATCTCTACAATATAAACTAGGTATCTTAAATTTCACTCCTCAGGTTAAGTTCCCTGAGGAAGATGTTTTTCAAGCACCTGGACTACTAGATATAATTTTCAAAATGACAGGATCTCTAAAATATAAACCAGGTATCTTAGATTTCAGTTCTCAGCTTAAGTTCCCTGAGGAAGATGTTTTTCAAGCGCCTGGACTACTAGATATCATCTTCGAAATGACAGGATCTCTAAAATATAAACTGGGCATCTCAATTTCAGTTCTCAGCTTAAGTTCCCTGAGAAAGATGCTTTTTAAGCACCTGGACTACTAGATATAATTTTCAAAGTGACGGGATCTCTAAAATATAAACCAGGTATCCTTAAATTCAGTTCTCAGCTTAAGTTCCCTGACGAAGATGCTTTTTAAGCACCTGGACTACTAGATATAATTTTCAAAGTGACTGGATCTCTAAAATATAAACCAGGTATCCTTAATTTCAGTTCTCAGCTTAAGTTCCCTGAGGAAGAAGTTTTTCAAGCGCCTGGACTACTAGATATCATCTTCGAAATGACAGGATCTCTAAAATATAAACTGGGCATCTTAAATTTCAGTTCACAGCTTAAGTTCCCTGAGAAAGTTACTTTTTAAGCACATGGACTACTAGATATAATTTTCAAAGTGACGGGATCTCTGAAATATAAACCATGTATCCACAATTTCAGTTGTCAGCTCATCTTCCCTGAGGAAGAAGTTTTTCTAGCGCCTGGACTACTAGATATCTTCTTCGAAATGTCAGGATCTCTAAAATATAAACTGGGCACCCTCAATTTCAGTTCTCAGCTTAAGTTCCCTGAGAATGATGCTTTTTAAGCACCTGGACTACTAGATATAATTTTCTAAGTGACGGGATCTCTAAAATATAAATCAGGTATCCTTAAATTCAGTTCTCAGCTTAAGTTCCCTGAGAAAGATACTTTTTAAGCTCCCGGACTACTAGATATAATTTTCAAAGTGACGGGATCTCTAAAATATAAACCAGGTATCCTTAAATTCAGTTCTCAGCCTAAGTTCCCTGAGGAAGAAGTTTTTCAAGCGCCTGGACTACTAGATATCATTTTCGAAATGACAGGATCTCTAAAATATAAACTGGGCATCTTAAATTTCAGTTCACAGCTTAAGTTCCCTGAGAAAGATACTTTTTAAGCACATGGACTACTAGATATAATTTTCAAAGTGACGGGATCTCTGAAATATAAACTAGGTATCTTAAATTTCAGTTCTCAGCTTAAGTTCCCTGAGTAAGATTATTTTCAAGCACCTGGACTACTAGATATAATTTTCAAAATGACGGAATCTTTAAGATATAAACCCGGTACCTTAAATTTCAGTTCTCAGCTTAAGTTCCCTGAGGAAGATGTTTTTCAAGCGCCTGGACTACTACATATCATCTACGAAATGACAGGAACTCTAAAATATAAACTGGGCACCCTCAATTTCAGTTCTCAGCTTAAGTTCCCTGAGAAGCATGCTTTTTAAGCACCTGGACTACTAGATATAATTTTCAAAGTGACGGGATCTCTAAAATATAAACCAGGTATCCTTAAATTCAGTTCTCAGCTTAAGTTCCCTGAGAAGGATGCTTTTTAAGCACCTGGACTGCTAGATATAATTTTCAAAATGACGGGATCCCCAAAATATAAACCAGGTATCCTTAAATTCAGTTCTCAGCTTAAGTTCCATGAGAATGATGCTTTTTAAGCACCTGGACTACTAGATATAATTTTCAAAGTGACGGGATCTCTAAAATATAAACCTGGTATCCTTAAATTCAGTTCTCAGATTAAGTTCCATGAGAATGATGCTTTTTAAGCACCTGGACTGCTAGATATAATTTTCAAAATGACGGGATCCCCAAAATATAAACCAGGTATCCTTAAATTCAGTTCTCAGCTTAAGTTCCCTGAGAAAGATGCTTTTGAAGCACCTGGACTACTAGACATAATTTTCAAAATGACGGGATCCCTAAAATATAAACCAGGTATCTTAAACTTCAGTTCTCAGCTTCAGTTCCCTGAGGAAGATGTTTTTCAAGCGCCTGAACTACTAGATATCATCTACGAAATGACAGGAACTCTAAAATATAAACTGGGCACCCTCAATTTCAGTTCTCAGCTTAAGTTCCCTGAGTAGGATGCTTTTTAAGCACCTGGACTACTAGATATAATTTTCAAATTGACGGGATCTCTAAAATATAAACCAGGTATCCTTAAATTCAGTTCTCAGCTTAAGTTCCCTGAGAAGGATGCTTTTTAAGCACCTGGACTACTAGATATCATTTTCGAAATGACGGGATCATTAAAATATAAACCAGGTATCCTCAATTTCAGTTCTCAGCTTAAGTTCCCTGAGGAAGATGTTTTTCAAGCGCCTGAACTACTAGATATCATCTACGAAATGACATGATCTCTAAAATATAAACTGGGCACCCTCAATTTCAGTTCTCAGCTTAAGTTCCCTGAGAATGATGCTTTTTAAGCACCTGGACTACTAGATATAATTTTCAAAGTGACGGGATCTCTAAAATATAAACCAGGTATCCTTAAATTCAGTTCTCAGCTTAAGTTCCCTGAGGAAGAAGTTTTTCAAGCGCCTGGACTACTAGATATCATTTTCGAAATGACAGGATCTCTAAAATATAAACTGGGCATCTTAAATTTCAGTTCACAGCTTAAGTTCCCTGAGAAAGATGTTTTTCAAGCGCCTGGACTACTAGGTATCATCTTCGAAATGACAGGATCTCTAAAATATAAACTGGGCACCCTCAATTTCAGTTCTCAGCTTAAGTTCCCTGAGAAGGATGCTTTTTAAGCACCTGGACTACTAGATATAATTTTCAAAATGACGGGATCTCTAAAATATAAACCAGGTATCCTTATATTCAGTTCTCAGCTTAAGTTCCCTGAGAAGGATGCTTTTTAAGCACCTGGACTACTAGATATAATTTTCAAAGTGACGGGATCTCTAAAATATAAACAAGGTATCCTTAAATTCAGTTCTCAGCTTAAGTTCCCTGAGGAAGATGTTTTTCAAGCGCCTGGACTACTAGATATCATTTTCGAAATGACAGGATCTCTAAAATATAAACTGGGCATCTTAAATTTCAGTTCACAGCTTAAGTTCCCTGAGAAAGATACTTTTTAAGCACATGGACTACTAGATATCATTTTCGAAATGACAGGATCTCTAAAATATAAACTGGGCACCCTCAATTTCAGTTCTCAGCTTAAGTTCCCTGAGGAAGATGTTTTTCAAGAGCCTTGACTACTAGATATCATCTTCGAAATGACAGGATCTCTAAAATATAAACTGGGCACCCTCAATTTCAGTTCTCAGCTTAAGTTCCCTGAGAAGGATGCTTTTTAAGCACCTGGAATACTAGATATAATTTTCAAAGTGACGGGATCTCTAAAATATAAACCAGGTATCCTTAAATTCAGTTCTCAGCTTAAGTTCCCTGAGGAAGATGCTTTTTAAGCACAAGGACTACTAGATATAATTTTCAAAGTGACGGGATCTCTAAAATATAAACCAGGTATCCTTAAATTCAGTTCTCAGCTGAAGTTCCCTGAGGAAGAAGTTTTTCAAGCGCCTGGACTACTAGATATCATTTTCGAAATGACAGGATCTCTAAAATATAAACTGGGCATCTTAAATTTCAGTTCACAGCTTAAGTTCCCTGAGAAAGATACTTTTTAAGCACATGGACTACTAGATATAATTTTCAAAGTGACGGGATCTCTGAAATATAAACTAGGTACCTTAAATTTCAGTTCTCAGCTTAAGTTCCCTGAGGAAGATGATTTTCAAGCACCTGGACTACTAGATATAATTTTCAAAATGACGGAATCTCTAAAATATAAACCAGGTACCTTAAATTTCAGTTCTCAGCTTAAGTTCCCTGAGGAAGATGTTTTTCAAGCGCCTGGACTACTACATATCATCTACGAAATGACAGGAACTCTAAAATATAAACTGGGCACCCTCAATTTCAGTTCTCAGCTTAAGTTCCCTGAGAAGGATGCTTTTTAAGCACCTGGACTACTAGATATAATTTTCAAAGTGACGGGATCTCTAAAATATAAACCAGGTATCCTTAAATTCAGTTCTCAGCTTAAGTTCCCTGAGAAGGATGCTTTTTAAGCACCTGGACTGCTAGATATAATTTTCAAAATGACGGGATCCCCAAAATATAAACCAGGTATCTTAAACTTCAGTTCTCAGCTTCAGTTCCCTGAGGAAGATGTTTTTCAAGCGCCTGAACTACTAGATATCATCTACGAAATGACAGGAACTCTAAAATATAAACTGGGCACCCTCAATTTCAGTTCTCAGCTTAAGTTCCCTGAGAAGGATGCTTTTTAAGCACCTGGACTACTAGATATAATTTTCAAAGTGACGGGATCTCTAAAATATAAACCAGGTATCCTTAATTTCAGTTCTCAGCTTAAGTTCCCTGAGAAAGATACTTTTAAAGCACCTGAACTACTAGATATAATTTTCAAAATGACGGGATCCCTAAAATATAAACCAAGTATCTTAAATTTCAGTTCTCAGCTTAAGTTCCCTGAGGAAGATGTTTTTCAAGCGCCTGAACTACTAGATATCATCTACGAAATGACAGGATCTCTAAAATATAAACTGGGCACCCTCAATTTCAGTTCTCAGCTTAAGTTCCCTGAGAATGATGCTTTTTAAGCACCTGGACTACTAGATATAATTTTCAAAGTGACGGGATCTCTAAAATATAAACCAGGTATCCTTAAATTCAGTTCTCAGCTTAAGTTCCCTGAGAAGGATGCTTTTTAAGCACCTGGACTACTAGATATAATTTTCAAAATGACGGGATCATTAAAATATAAACCACGTATCTTAAATTTCAGTTCTCAGCTTAAGTTCCCTGAAGAAGATGTTTTTCAAGCGCCTGAACTACTAGATATCATCTTCGAAATGACAGGATCTCTAAAATATAAACTGGGCACCCTCAATTTCAGTTCTCAGCTTAAGTTCCCTGAGAATGATGCTTTTTAAGCACCTGGACTACTAGATATAATTTTCAAAGTGACGGGATCTCTAAAATATAAACCAGGTATCCTTAAATTCAGTTCTCAGCTTAAGTTCCCTGAGGAAGAAGTTTTTCAAGCGCCTGGACTACTAGATATCATTTTCGAAATGACAGGATCTCTAAAATATAAACTGGGCATCTTAAATTTCAGTTCACAGCTTAAGTTCCCTGAGAAAGATGTTTTTCAAGCGCCTGGACTACTAGGTATCATCTTCGAAATGACAGGATCTCCCTAAAATATAAACTGGGCACCCTCAATTTCAGTTCTCAGCTTAAGTTCCCTGAGAAGGATGCTTTTCAAGCACCTGGACTACTAGATATAATTTTCAAAGTGACGGGATCTCTAAAATATAAACCAGGTATCCTTATATTCAGTTCTCAGCTTAAGTTCCCTGAGAAATATGCTTTTCAAGCACCTGGACTACTAGATATAATTTTCAAAGTGACGGGATCTCTAAAATATAAACCAGGTATCCTTATATTCAGTTCTCAGCTTAAGTTCCCTGAGGAAGATGTTTTTCAAGCGCCTGGACTACTAGATATCATTTTCGAAATGACAGGATCTCTAACATATAAACTGGGAATCTTAAATTTCAGTTCTAATCTTAATTACCCTGAGAAAGAATCTTTTTAAGCACCTGGACTACTAGATATAATTTTCGACATGACAGGATCTCTAAAATTTAAACTGTGCATCTTAAATTTCAGTTCTCAGCTTAAGTTCCCTGAGAAAGTTGCTTTTCAAGCACCTGGAGTACTAGTAATAATTTTCAAAATGACGGGATCTCTAAATTATAAACTAGGAATCTTAAACTTCAGTTCTCAGCTTAAGTTCCCTGAGGAAGATGTTTTTCAAGCGCCTGGACTACTAGATGTAATTTTTAGAATGACTGGATCATTGAAGTACCATTCGGATATCTTAATTTTGATTTCACAGCTTAAATTCCCTGATGAAGTTGTTTTTCAAGCACCTGGACTACTAGATATAATTTTCCAACTGACGGGATCTCTAAAATATAAACCAGGTATCTTAAAATTCAGTTCTCTGCTTAAGTTCCCTGAGGAAGATGTTTTTCAAGCGCCTGGACTACTAGATATCATTTTTCGAAATGACAGGATCTCTAAAATATAAACTGGGCATCTTAAATTTCAGTTCTAATCTTAATTACCCTGAGAAAGAATCTTTTTAAGCACCTGGACTACTAGATATAATTTTCGACATGACAGGATCTCTAAAATTTAAACTGTGCATCTTAAATTTCAGTTCTCAGCTTAAGTTCCCTGAGAAAGTTGCTTTTCAAGCACCTGGACTACTAGATATAATTTTCAAAATGACGGGATCTCTAAATTATAAACTAGGAATCTTAAACTTCAGTTCTCAGCTTATGTTCCCTGAGGAAGATGTTTTTCAAGCGCCTGGACTCCTAAATATCATTTTCGAAATGACAGGATCTCTAAAATATAAACTGGGCATCTTAAATTTCAGTTCCCAGCTTAAGTTCCCTGAGAAAGATACTTTTTAAACACCTGGACTACTAGATATAGTTTTCAAAGTGACGGGATATCTAAAATATAAACCAGGTATCTTAAATTTCAGTTCTCAGATTAAGTACCGTGAGAAAGATGTTTTTCAAGCACCTGGACTACTAGATATAATTTTCAAAATGACAGGATCTCTAAAATATAAACCAGGTATCTTAGATTTCAGTTCTCAGCTTATGTTCCCTGAGGAAGAAGTTTTTCAAGCGCCTGGACGACGAGATATCTTCTTCGAAATGACAGGATCTCTAAAATATAAACTGGGCACCCTCAATTTCAGTTCTCAGCTTAAGTTCCCTGAGAATGATGCTTTTTAAGCACCTGGACTACTAGATATAATTTTCAAAGTGACGGGATCTCTAAAATATAAACCAGGTATCCTTAAATTCAGTTCTCAGCTTAAGTTCCCTGAGGAAGATGCTTTTTAAGCACCAGGACTACTAGACATAATTTTCAAAGTGACGGGATATCTAAAATATAAACCAGGTATCCTTAAATTCAGTTCTCAGCTTAAGTTCCCTGAGGAAGAAGTTTTTCAAGCGCCTGGACGACTAGATATCATTTTCGAAATGACAGGATCTCTAAAATATAAACTGGGCATCTTAAATTTCAGTTCTCATTTTAAGTTCCCTGAGAAAGATACTTTTTAAGCACATGGACTACTAGATATAATTTTCAAAGTGACGGGATCTCTGAAATATAAACTAGGTATCTTAAATTTCAGTTCTCGCTTAAGTTCCCTGAGAAAGATGATTTTCAAGCACCTGGAATTCTAGATGTAATTTTCAAAATGACGGGATCTCTAAAATATAAAACAGGTATCTTAAATTTCAGTTCTCAGCTTAAGTTCCCTGAGGAAGATGTTTTTCAAGCGCCTGGACTACTACATATCATCTACGAAATGACAGGAACTCTAAAATATAAACTGGGCACCCTCAATTTCAGTTCTCCAGCTTAAGTTCCCTGAGAAGGATGCTTTTTAAGCACCTGGACTACTAGATATAATTTTTCAAAGTGACGGGATCTCTAAAATATAAACCAGGTATCCTTAAATTCAGTTCTCAGCTTAAGTTCCCTGAGAAGGATGCTTTTTAAGCACCTGGACTGCTAGATATAATTTTCAAAATGACGGGATCCCCAAAATATAAACCAGGTATCTTAAACTTCAGTTCTCAGCTTCAGTTCCCTGAGGAAGATGTTTTTCAAGCGCCTGAACTACTAGATATCATCTACGAAATGACAGGAACTCTAAAATATAAACTGGGCACCCTCAATTTCAGTTCTCAGCTTAAGTTCCCTGAGAAGGATGCTTTTTAAGCACCTGGACTACTAGATATAATTTTCAAAGTGACGGGATATCTAAAATATAAACCAGGTATCCTTAAATTCAGTTCTCAGCTTAAGTTCCCTGAGAAGGATGCTTTTTAAGCACCTGGACTACTAGATATCATTTTCGAAATGACGGGATCATTAAAATATAAACCAGGTATCTTAAACTTCAGTTCTCAGCTTAAGTTCCCTGAGGAAGATGTTTTTCAAGCGCCTGAACTACTAGATATCATCTACGAAATGACAGGAACTCTAAAATATAAACTGGGCACCCTCAATTTCAGTTCTCAGCTTAAGCCCCCTGAGAATGATGCTTTTTAAGCACCTGGACTACGAGATATAATTTTTAATCTGACGTTATATCTAAAATATAAACCAGGTATCCTTAAATTCAGTTCTCAGCTTAAGGTCCCTGAGGAAGAAGTTTTTCAAGCGCCTGGACTACTAGATATCATTTTCGAAATGACAGGATCTCTAAAATATAAACTGGGCATCTTAAATTTCAGTTCTCAGCTTAAGTTCCCTGAGGAAGATGTTTTTCAAGCGCCTGGACTACTAGGTATCATCTTCGAAATGACAGGATCTCTAAAATATAAACTCGGCACCCTAAATTTCAGTTCTCAGCTTAAGTTCCCTGAGAAGGATGCTTTTTAAGCACCTGGACTACTAGATATAATTTTCAAAGTGACGGGATCTCTAAAATATAAACCAGGTATCCTTATATTCAGTTCTCAGCTTAAGTTCCCTGAGAAGGATGCTTTTTAAGCACCTGGACTACTAGATATAATTTTCAACGTGACGGGATCTCTACAATATAAACCAGGTATCCTTAAATTCAGTTTTCAGCTTAAGTTCCCTGATGAAGTTGTTTTTCAAGCGCCTGGACTACTAGATATCATCTTCGAAATGACAGGATCTCTAAAATATAAACTGGGCATCTTAAATTTCAGTTCACAGCTTAAGTTCCCTGAGAAAGATACTTTTTAAGCACATGGACTACTAGATATCATTTTCGAAATGACAGGATCTCTAAAATATAAACTGGGCATCTTAAATTTCAGTTCACAGCTTAAGTTCCCTGAGAAAGATGTTTTTCAAGCGCCTGGACTACTAGATATCATCTTCAGAAATGACAGGATCTCTAAAATATAAACTGGGCACCCTCAATTTCAGTTCTCAGCATAAGTTCCCTGAGAAGGATGCTTTTTAAGCACCTGGAATACTAGATATAATTTTCAAAGTGATGGGATCTCTAAAATATAAACCAGGTATCCTTAAATTCAGTTCTCAGCTTAAGTTCCCTGAGAAGGATGCTTTTTAAGCACCTGGACTACTAGATATAATTTTCAAAGTGACGGGATCTCTAAAATATAAACCAGGTATCCTTAAATTCAGTTCTCAGCTGAAGTTCCCTGAGGAAGAAGTTTTTCAAGCGCCTGGACTACTAGATATCATTTTCGAAATGACAGGATCTCTAAAATATAAACTGGGCATCTTAAATTTCAGTTCACAGCTTAAGTTCCCTGAGAAAGATACTTTTTAAGCACATGGACTACTAGATATAATTTTCAAAGTGACGGCATCTCTGAAATATAAACTAGGTATCTTAAACTTCAGTTCTCAGCTTCAGTTCCCTGAGGAAGATGCTTTTCAAGCGCCTGAACTACTAGATATCATCTACGAAATGACAGGAACTCTAAAATATAAACTGGGCACCCTCAATTTCAGTTCTCAGCTTAAGTTCCCTGAGAAAGATACTTTTTAAGCACCTGGACTACTAGATATAATTTGCAAAGTGACGGGATCTCTACAATATAAACCAGGTATCCTTAAATTCAGTTTTCAGCTTAAGTACCGTGAGAAAGATGCTTTTTAAGCACATGGACCACTAGATATAATTGTCAGAGTGACGGGATCTCTAAAATATAAACCAGGTATCTTAAATTCAGTTCTCAGCTTAAGTTCCCTGAGGAAGATGTTTTTCAAGCGCCTGGACTACTAGATATCATGTTCGAAATGACAGGATCTCTAAAATATAAACTGGTCATCTCAAATTTCAGTTCACAGCTTAAGTTCCCTGAGAAAGTTACTTTTTAAGCACATGGACTACTAGATATAATTTTCAAAGTGACGGGATCTCTGAAATATAAACTAGGTATCTTAAATTTCAGGTCTCAGCTTAAGTTCCCTGAGGAAGAAGTTTTTCAAGCGCCTGGACTACTGGATATCATTTTCGAAATGACAGGATCTCTGAAATATAAACTGGGCATCTTAAATTTCAGGTCTCAGCTTAAGTTCCATGAGGAAGATGTTTTTCAAGCGCCTGGACTACTACATATCATCTACGAAATGACAGGAACTCTAAAATATAAACTGGGCGCCCTCAATTTCAGTTCTCAGCTTAAGTTCCCTGAGAAGGATGCTTTTTAAGCACCTGGACTACTAGATATAATTTTCAAATTGACGGGATCTCTAAAATATAAACCAGGTATCCTTAAATTCAGTTCTCAGCTTAAGTTCCCTGAGAAGGATGCTTTTTAAGCACCTGGACTGCTAGATATAATTTTCAAAATGACGGGATCCCCAAAATATAAACCAGGTATCTTAAACTTCAGTTCTCAGCTTCAGTTCCCTGAGGAAGATGTTTTTCAAGCGCCTGAACTATTAGATATCATCTACGAAATGACAGGAACTCTAAAATATAAACTGGGCACCCTCAATTTCAGTTCTCAGCTTAAGTTCCCTGAGAAGGATGCTTTTTAAGCACCTGGACTACTAGATATAATTTTCAAAGTGACGGGATATCTAAAATATAAACCAGGTATCCTTAAATTCAGTTCTCAGCTTAAGTTCCCTGAGAAGGATGCTTTTTAAGCACCTGGACTACTAGATATCATTTTCGAAATGACGGGATCATTAAAATATAAACCAGGTATCTTAAACTTCAGTTCTCAGCTTAAGTTCCCTGAGGAAGATGTTTTTCAAGCGCCTGAACTACTAGATATCATCTACGAAATGACAGGATCTCTAAAATATAAACTGGGCACCCTCAATTTCAGTTCTCAGCTTAAGTTCCCTGAGAATGATGCTTTTTAAGCACCTGGACTACTAGATATAATTTTCAAAGTGACGGGATCTCTAAAATATAAACCAGGTATCCTTAAATTCAGTTCTCAGCTTAAGTTCCCTGAGGAAGAAGTTTTTCAAGCGCCTGGACTACTAGATATCATTTTCGAAATGACAGGATCTCTAAAATATAAACTGGGCATCTTAAATTTCAGTTCTCAGCTTAAGTACCGTGAGAAAGATGTTTTTCAAGCGCCTGGACTACTAGGTATCATCTTCGAAATGACAGGATCTCTAAAATATAAACTGGGCACCCTCAATTTCAGTTCTCAGCTTAAGTTCCCTGAGAATGATGCTTTTTAAGCACCTGGACTACTAGATATAATTTTCAAAGTGACGGGATCTCTAAAATATAAACCAGGTATCCTTATATTCAGTTCTCAGCTTAAGTTCCCTGAGAAGGATGCTTTTTAAGCACCTGGACTACTAGATATAATTTTCAAAGTGACGGGATATCTAAAATATAAACCAGGTATCCTTAAATTCAGTTCTCAGCTTACGTTCCCTGAGGAAGAAGTTTTTCAAGCGCCTGGACTACTAGATATCATTTTCGAAATGACAGGATCTCTAAAATATAAACTGGGCATCTTAAATTTCAGTTCACAGCTTAAGTTCCCTGAGAAAGATACTTTTTAAGCACATGGACTACTAGATATCATTTTCGAAATGACAGGATCTCTAAAATATAAACTGGGCATCTTAAATTTCACTTCACAGCTTAAGTTCCCTGAGAAAGATGTTTTTCAAGCGCCTGGACTACTAGATATCATCTTCGAAATGACAGGATCTCTAAAATATAAACTGGGCACCCTCAATTTCAGTTCTCAGCTTAAGTTCCATGAGCATGATGTATTTTAAGCACATGGAATACTAGATATAATTTTCAAAGTGACGGGATCTCTAAAATATAAACCAGGTATCCTTAATTTCAGTTCTCAGCTTAAGTTCCTGAGAAAGATGCTTTTTAAGCACCTGGACTACTAAATATAATTTTCAAAGTGACGGGATCTCTAAAATATAAACCAGGTATCCTTAAATTCAGTTCTCAGCTGAAGTTCCCTGAGGAAGAAGTTTTTCAAGCGCCTGGACTACTAGATATCATTTTCGAAATGACAGGATCTCTAAAATATAAACTGGGCATCTTAAATTTCAGTTCACAGCTTAAGTTCCCTGAGAAAGATACTTTTAAAGCACATGAACTCCTAGAAATAATTTTCAAAGTGACGGCATCTCTGAAATATAAACTAGGTATCTTAAACTTCAGTTCTCAGCTTCAGTTCCCTGAGGAAGATGTTTTTCAAGCGCCTGAACTACTAGATATCATCTACGAAATGACAGGAACTCTAAAATATAAACTGGGCACCCTCAATTTCAGTTCTCAGCTTAAGTTCCCTGAGAAGGATGCTTTTTAAGCACCTGGACTACTAGATATAATTTTCAAAGTGACGGGATCTCTACAATATAAACCAGGTATCCTTAAATTCAGTTCTCAGCCTAAGTTCCCTGAGGAAGAAGTTTTTCAAGCGCCTGGACTACTAGATATCATTTTCGAAATGACAGGATCTCTAAAATATAAACTGGGCATCTTAAATTTCAGTTCACAGCTTAAGTTCCCTGAGAAAGATACTTTTTAAGCACATGGACTACTAGATATAATTTTCAAAGTGACGGGATCTCTGAAATATAAACTAGGTATCTTAAATTTCAGTTCTCAGCTTAAGTTCCCTGAGGAAGATGATTTTCAAGCGCCTGGACTACTACATATCATCTACGAAATGACAGGAACTCTAAAATATAAACTGGGCACCCTCAATTTCAGTTTTCAGCTTAAGTTCCCTGAGAAGGATGCCTTTTAAGCACCTGGACTACTAGATATAATTTTCAAAGTGACGGGATCTCTAAAATATAAACCAGGTATCCTTAAATTCAGTTCTCAGCTTAAGTTCCCTGAGAAGGATGCTTTTTAAGCACCTGGACTGCTAGATATAATTTTCAAAATGACGGGATCCCCAAAATATAAACCAGGTATCTTAAACTTCAGTTCTCAGCTTCAGTTCCCTGAGGAAGATGTTTTTCAAGCGCCTGAACTACTAGATATCATCTACGAAATGACAGGAACTCTAAAATATAAACTGGGCACCCTCAATTTCAGTTCTCAGCTTAAGTTCCCTGAGAAGGATGCTTTTTAAGCACCTGAACTATTAGATATAATTTTCAAAGTGACGGGATATCTAAAATATAAACCAGGTATCCTTAAATTCAGTTCTCAGCTTAAGTTCCCTGAGAAGGATGCTTTTTAAGCACCTGGACTACTAGATATCATTTTCGAAATGACGGGATCATTAAAATATAAACCAGGCATCTTAAACTTCAGTTCTCAGCTTAAGTTCCCTGAGGAAGATGTTTTTCAAGCGCCTGAACTACTAGATATCATCTACGAAATGACAGGATCTCTAAAATATAAACTGGGCACCCTCAATTTCAGTTCTCAGCTTAAGTTCCCTGAGAATGATGCTTTTTAAGCACCTGGACTACTAGATATAATTTTCAAAGTGACGGGATCTCTAAAATATAAACCAGGTATCCTTAAATTCAGTTCTCAGCTTAAGTTCCCTGAGGAAGAAGTTTTTCAAGCGCCTGGACTACTAGATATCATTTTCGAAATGACAGGATCTCTAAAATAAAAACTGGGCATCTGAAATTTAAGTTCACAGCTTAAGTTCCCTGAGGAAGATGTTTTTCAAGCGCCTTGACTACTAGATATCATCTTCGAAATGGCAGGATCTCTAAAATAAAAACTGGGCACCCTCAATTTCAGTTCTCAGCTTAAGTTCCCTGAGAAGAATGCTTTTCAAGCACTTGGACTACTAGATATAATTTTCAAAGTGACGGGATCTCTAAAATATAAACCAGGTATCCTTAAATTAAGTTCTCAGCTTAAGTTCCCTGAGAAGGATGCTTTTTAAGCACCTGGACTACTAGATATAATTTTCAAAGTGACGGGATCTCTAAAATATAAACCAGGTATCCTTAAATTCAGTTCTCAGCTTAAGTTCCCTGAGGAAGATGCTTTTCAAGCGCCTGGACTACTAGATATCATTTTCGAAATGACAGGATCTATAAAATATAAAACTGGGCATCTTAAATTTCAGTTCACAGCTTAAGTTCCCTGTGAAAGATACTTTTTAAGCACATGGACTACTAGATATCATTTTCGAAATGACAGGATCTCTAAAATATAAACTGGGCATCTTAAATTTCAGTTCACAGCTTAAGTTCCCTGAGAAAGATGTTTTTCAAGCGCCTGGACTACTAGATATCATCTTCGAAATGACAGGATCTCTAAAATATAAACTGGGCACCCTCAATTTCAGTTCTCAGCATAAGTTCCCTGAGAAGGATGCTTTTCAAGCGCCTGGACTACTAGATATCATTTTTAAAATGACGGGATCTCTAAAATATAAACCAGGTATCCTTAAATTAAGTTCTCAGCTTAAGTTCCCTGAGGAAGATGCTTTTTAAGCACCAGGACTACTAGACATAATTTTCAAAGTGACGGGATATCTAAAATATAAACCAGGTATCCTTAAATTCAGTTCTCAGCTTACGTTCCCTGAGGAAGAAGTTTTTCAAGCGCCTGGACTACTAGATATCATTTTCGAAATGACAGGATCTCTAAAATAAAAACTGGGCATCTTAAATTTCAGTTCACAGCTTAAGTTCCCTGAGAAAGATACTTTTTAAGCACATGGACTACTAGATATAATTTTCAAAGTGACGGCATCTCTGAAATATAAACTAGGTATCTTAAACTTCAGTTCTCAGCTTCAGTTCCCTGAGGAAGATGTTTTTCAAGCGCCTGAACTACTAGATATCATCTACGAAATGACAGGAACTCTAAAATATAAACTGGGCACCCTCAATTTCAGTTCTCAGCTTAAGTTCCCTGAGAAGGATGCTTTTTAAGCACCTGGACTACTAGATATAATTTTCAAAGTGACGGGATCTCTAAAATATAAACCAGGTATCCTTAAATTCAGTTCTCAGCTTAAGTTCCCTGAGGAAGAAGTTTTTCAAGCGCCTGGACTACTAGATATCATTTTCGAAATGACAGGAACTCTAAAATATAAACTGGGCATCTTAAATTTCAGTTCACAGCTTAAGTTCCCTGAGAAAGATGTTTTTCAAGCGCCTGGACTACTAGATATCATCTTCGAAATGACAGGATCTCTAAAATATAAACTGGGCACCCTCAATTTCAGTTCTCAGCATAAGTTCCCTGAGAAGGATGCTTTTCCAAGAACCTGGACTACTAAATATAATTTTCAAAGTGACGGGATATCTAAAATATAAACCAGGTATCCTTAAATTCAGTTCTCAGCTTAAGTTCCCTGAGGAAGATGCTTTTTAAGCACCTGGACTACTAGACATAATTTTCAAAGTGACGGGATATCTAAAATATAAACCAGGTATCCTTAAATTCAGTTTTCAGCTTACGTTCCCTGAGGAAGAAGTTTTTCAAGCGCCTGGACTACTAAATATCATTTTCGAAATGACAGGATCTCTAAAATATAAACTGGGCATCTTAAATTTCAGTTCACAGCTTAAGTTCCCTGAGAAAGATACTTTTGAAGCACCTGGACTACTAGATATAATTTTCAAAATGACGGGATCCCCAAAATATAAACCAGGTATCTTAAACTTCAGTTCTCAGCTTCAGTTCCCTGAGGAAGATGTTTTTCCAGGGGAGTGAACTACTAGATATCATCTTCGAAATGACAGGATCTCTAAAATATAAACTGGGCACCCTCAATTTCAGTTCTCATTTTAAGTTCCCTGACAAAGATGCTTTTTAAGCACCTGGACTACTAGATATAATTTTCAAAGTGACGGGATCTCTAAAATATAAACCAGGTATCCTTAAATTCAGTTTTCAGCTTAAGTTCCCTGAGGAAGATGTTTTTCAAGCGCCTGGACTACTAGATATCATCTTCGAAATGACAGGATCTCTAAAATATAAACTGGGCACACTCAATTTCAGTTCTCAGCTTAAGTTCCCTGAGAAGGATGCTTTTTAAGCACCTGGACTACTAGATATAATTTTCAAAATGACGGGATCTCTAAAATATGAACCAGGTATCCTTAAATTCAGTTCTCAGCTTAAGTTCCCTGAGAAGGATGCTTTTTAAGCACCTGGACTGCTAGATATAATTTTCAAAATGACGGGATCCCCAAAATATAAACCAGGTATCTTAAACTTCAGTTCTCAGCTTCAGTTCCCTGAGGAAGATGTTTTTCCAGGGCCTGAACTACTAGATATCATTTTCGAAATGACAGGATCTCTAAAATATAAACTGGGCATCTTAAATTTCAGTTCACAGCTTAAGTTCCCTGAGAAAGATGTTTTTCAAGCGCCTGGACTACTAGATATCATCTTCGAAATGACAGGATCTCTAAAATATAAACTGGGCACCCTCAATTTCAGTTCTCAGCTTAAGTTCCCTGAGAAAGATGCTTTTTAAGCACCTGGACTACTAGATATAATTTTCAAAGTGACGGGATCTCTAAAATATAAACCAGGTATCCTTAAATTCAGTTCTCAGCTTAAGTTCCCTGAGGAAGATGCTTTTTAAGCACCTGGACTACTAGATATAATTTTCAAAGTGACGGGATCTCTAAAATATAAACCATGTATCCTTAAATTCAGTTCGCAGCTTAAGTTCCCTGAGGAAGAAGTTTTTCAAGCACCTGGACTACTAGATATCATTTTCGAAATGACAGCATCTCTAAAATATAAACTGGGCATCTTAAATTTCAGTTCACAGCTTAAGTTCCCTGAGAAAGATGTTTTTCAAGCGCCTGGACTACTAGATATCATCTTTGAAATGACAGGATCTCTAAAATATAAACTGGGCACCCTCAATTTCAGTTCTCAGCTTAAGTTCCCTGAGGAAGATGCATTTTAAGCACCAGGAATACTAGATATAATTTTCAAAGTGACGGGATCTCTAAAATATAAACCAGGTATCCTTAAATTCAGTTCTCAGCTTAAGTTCCATGAGCAAGATGTATTTTAAGCACATGGAAAACTAGATATAATTTTCAAAGTGACGGGATCTCTAAAATATAAACCAGGTATCCTTAAATTCAGTTCTCAGCTTAAGTTCCCTGAGGAAGAAGTTTTTCAACCGCCTGGACTACTAGATATCATCTTCGAAATGACAGTATCTCTAAAATATAAACTGGGCATCTTAAATTTCAGTTCACAGCTTAAGTTCCCTGAGAAAGATACTTTTCAAGCTCCTGGAATACTAGATATAATTTTCAAAGTGAAGGGATCTCTAAAATATAAACCAGGTATGTTAAAATTCAGTTCTCTGCTTAAGTTCCCTGAGGAAGATGTTTTTCAAGCACCTGGACTACTAGATGTAATTTTTAGAATGACTGGATCATTGGAGTACCATTCGGATATCTACATTTTGATTTCAGAACTTAAATTCCCTGATGAAGTTGTTTTTCAAGCACCTGGACTACTAACTATAATTTTCAAAATGACGGGATCTCTAAAATATAAACCAGGTATGTTAAACTTCAATTCTCAGCTTAAGTTCCCTGAGGAAGATGTTTTTCAAGCGCCTGGACTACTAGATGTAATTTTTAGAATGACTGGATCATTGAAGTACCATTCGGATATCTTAATTTTGATTTCAGAACTTAAATTCTCTGATGAAATTGTTTTTCAAGCACCTGGACTACTAGATATAATTTTTCAAATGACGGGATCTCTAAAATATAAACTGGGAATCTTAAATTTCAGTTCTAATCTTAATTACCCTGAGAAAGAATCTTTTTAAGCACCTGGACTACTAGATATAATTTTCGACATGACAGGATCTCTAAAATTTAAACTGTGCATCTTAAATTTCAGTTCTCAGCTTAAGTTCCCTGAGAAAGTTGCTTTTCAAGCACCTGGAGTACTAGTAATAATTTTCAAAATGACGGGATCTCTAAATTATAAACTAGGAATCTTAAATTTCAGTTCTCAGCTTAAGTTCCCTGAGGAAGATGTTTTTCAAGCGCCTGGACTACTAGATGCAATTTTAAGAATTTCTGGATCATTGAAATACCATTCGGATATCTTAATTTTGATTTCTCATCTTAAATTCACTGATGAAGTTGTTTTCAAGCACCTGGACTACTAGATATAATTTTCAAAATGACGGAATCTCTAAAATATAAACCAGGTACCTTAAATTTCAGTTCTCAGCTTAAGTTCCCTGAGGAAGATGTTTTTCAAGCGCCTGGACTACTAGATATCATTTTCGAAATGACAGGATCTCTAAAATATAAACTGGGCATCTTAAATTTCAGTTCTAATCTTAATTACCCTGAGAAAGAATCTTTTTAAGCACCTGGACTACTAGATATAATTTTCGACATGACAGGATCTCTAAAATTTAAACTGTGCATCTTAAATTTCAGTTCTCAGCTTAAGTTCCCTGAGAAAGTTGCTTTTCAAGCACCTGGACTACTAGATATAATTTTCAAAATGACGGGATCTCTAAATTATAAACTAGGAATCTTAAACTTCAGTTCTCAGCTTATGTTCCCTGAGGAAGATGTTTTTCAAGCGCCTGGACTCCTAAATATCATTTTCGAAATGACAGGATCTCTAAAATATAAACTGGGCATCTTAAATTTCAGTTCCCAGCTTAAGTTCCCTGAGAAAGATACTTTTTAAACACCTGGACTACTAGATATAGTTTTCAAAGTGACGGGATATCTAAAATATAAACCAGGTATCTTAAATTTCAGTTCTCAGCTTAAGTTCACTGAGGAAGATGTTTTTCAAGCACCTGGACTACTAGATATAATTTTCAAAATGACGGGATCTCTAAAATATAAACCAGGTATCTTAAATTTCAGTTCTCAGCTTAAGTTCCCTGAGGAAGATGTTTTTCAAGCGCCTGCACTACTAGATATCTTCTTCGAAATGACGAGATCTCTAAAATATAAACTGGGCGCCCTCAATTTCAGTTCTCAGCTTAAGTTCACTGAGAAGGATGCTTATTAAGCACCTGGACTACTAGATATAATTTTCAAATTGACGGGATCTCTAAAATATAAACCAGGTATCCTTAAATTCAGGTCTCAGCTTAAGTTCCCTGAGAAGGATGCTTTTTAAGCACCTGGACTACTAGATATAATTTTCAAAGTGACGGGATCTCTAAAATATAAACCAGGTATCCTTAAATTCAGTTCTCAGCTTAAGTTCCCTGAGGAAGATGTTTTTCAAGCGCCTGGACTACTAGATATCATTTTGGAAATGACAGGATCTCTAAAATATAAACTGGTCATCTCAAATTTCAGTTCACAGCTTAAGTTCCCTGAGAAAGTTACTTTTTAAGCACATGGACTACTAGATATAATTTTCAAAGTGACGGGATCTCTGAAATATAAACCATGTATCCACAATTTCAGTTGTCAGCTCATCTTCCCTGAGGAAGAAGTTTTTCAAGCGCCTGGACTACTAGATATCATCTTCGAAATGACAGGATCTCTAAAATATAAACTGGGCATCTTAAATTTCAGTTCTCAGCTTAAGTACAGTGAGAAAGATGCTTTTTAAGCACATGGACCACTAGATATAATTGTCAAAGTGATGGGGTCTCTGAAATATAAACTAGGTATCTTAAATTTCAGTTCTCAGCTTAAGTTCCCTCAGGAAGATGTTTTTCAAGCACCTGGACTATTAGATATAATTTTCAAAATGACGGGATCCCTAAAATATAAACCAGGTATCTTAAACTTCAGTTCTCAGCTTAAGTTCCCTGAGGAAGATGTTTTTCAAGCGCCTGGACTACTACATATCATCTACGAAATGACAGGAACTCTAAAATATAAACTGGGCACCCTCAATTTCAGTTCTCAGCTTAAGTTCCCTGAGAAGGATGCTTTTTAAGCACCTGGACTACTAGATATAATTTTCAAAGTGACGGGATCTCTAAAATATAAACCAGGTATCCTTAAATTCAGTTCTCAGCTTAAGTTCCCTGAGAAGGATGCTTTTTAAGCACCTGGACTGCTAGATATAATTTTCAAAATGACGGGATCCCCAAAATATAAACCAGGTATCTTAAACTTCAGTTCTCAGCTTCAGTTCCCTGAGGAAGATGTTTTTCAAGCGCCTGAACTACTAGATATCATCTACGAAATGACAGGAACTCTAAAATATAAACTGGGCACCCTCAATTTCAGTTCTCAGCTTAAGTTCCCTGAGAAGGATGCTTTTTAAGCACCTGAACTATTAGATATAATTTTCAAAGTGACGGGATATCTAAAATATAAACCAGGTATCCTTAAATTCAGTTCTCAGCTTAAGTTCCCTGAGAAGGATGCTTTTTAAGCACCTGGACTACTAGATATCATTTTCGAAATGACGGGATCATTAAAATATAAACCAGGTATCCTCAATTTCAGTTCTCAGCTTAAGTTCCCTGAGGAAGATGTTTTTCAAGCGCCTGAACTACTAGATATCATCTACGAAATGACAGGAACTCTAAAATATAAACTGGGCACCCTCAATTTCAGTTCTCAGCTTAAGTTCCCTGAGAATGATGCTTTTTAAGCACCTGGACTACTAGATATAATTTTCAAAGTGACGGGATCTCTAAAATATAAACCAGGTATCCTTAAATTCAGTTCTCAGCTTAAGTTCCCTGAGGAAGAAGTTTTTCAAGCGCCTGGACTACTAGATATCATTTTCGAAATGACAGGATCTCTAAAATATAAACTGGGCATCTTAAATTTCAGTTCTCAGCTTAAGTTCCCTGAGAAGGATTCTTTTTAGGCATCTGTACTACTAGATATAATTATTAAAATGACGGGATCTCTAAAATATAAACCAGGTATCCTTATATTCAGTTCTGAGCTTAAGTTCCCTGAGAAAGATGCTTTTTAAGCACCTGGACTACTAGATATAATTTTCAAAGTGACGGGATCTCTAAAATATAAACCAGGTATCCTTAAATTCAGTTCTCAGCTTAAGTTCCCTGAGGAAGAAGTTTTTCAAGCGCCTGGACTACTAGATATCATTTTCGAAATGACAGGATCTCTAAAATATAAACTGGGCATCTTAAATTTCAGTTCACAGCTTAAGTTCCCTAAGAAAGATGCTTTTTAAGCACATTGACTACTAGATATCATTTTCGAAATGACAGGATCTCTAAAATATAAAATGGGCATCATAAATTTCAGTCCACAGCTTAAGTTCCCTGAGAAAGATGTTTTTCAAGCGCCTGGATTACTAGATATCATCTTCGAAATGACAGGATCTCTAAAATATAAACTGGGCACCCTCAATTTCAGTTCTCAGCGTAAGTTCCCTGAGAAGGATGCTTTTAAGCACCTGGAATACTAGATATAATTTTCAAAGTGACGGGATCTCTAAAATATAAACCAGGTATCCTTAAATTAAGTTCTCAGCTTAAGTTCCCTGAGGAAGATGCTTTTTAAGCACCAGGACTACTAGATATAATTTTCAAAGTGACGGGATCTCTAAAATATAAACCAGGTATCCTTAAATTCAGTTCTCAGCTGAAGTTCCCTGAGGACGATGTTTTTCAAGCGCCTGGACTACTAGATATCATTTTGGAAATGACAGGATCTCTAAAATATAAACTGGGCATCTTAAATTTCAGTTCACAGCTTAAGTTTCCTGAGAAAGATACTTTTTAAGCACATGGACTACTAGATATAATTTTCAAAGTGACGGCATCTCTGAAATATAAACTAGGTATCTTAAACTTCAGTTCTCAGCTTCAGTTCCCTGAGGAAGATGTTTTTCAAGCGCCTGAACTACTAGATATCATCTACGAAATGACAGGAACTCTAAAATATAAACTGGGCACCCTCAATTTCAGTTCTCAGCTTAAGTTCCCTGAGAAGAATGCTTTTTAAGCACCTGGACTACTAGATATAATTTTCAAAGTGACGGGATCTCTAAAATATAAACCAGGTATCCTTAAATTCAGTTCTCAGCTTAAGTTCCCTGAGGAAGAAGTTTTTCAAGCGCCTGGACTACTAGATATCATTCTCTAAATGACAGGATCTCTAAAATATAAACTGGGCATCTTAAATTTCAGTTCACAGCTTAAGTTCCCTGAGAAAGATGTTTTTCAAGCGCCTGGACTACTAGATATCATCTTCGAAATGACAGGATCTCTAAAATATAAACTGGGCACCCTCAATTTCAGTTCTCAGCATAAGTTCCCTGAGAAGGATGCTTTTTAAGCACCTGGAATACTAGATATAATTTTCAAAGTGACGGGATCTCTAAAATATAAACCAGGTATACTTAAATTCAGTTCTCAGCTTAAGTTCCCTGAGAAGGATGCTTTTTAAGCACCTGGACTACTAGATATAATTTTCAAAGTGACGGGATCTCTAAAATATAAACCATGTATCCTTAAATTCAGTTCTCAGCTTAAGTTCCCTGAGGAACAAGTTTTTCAAGCGCCTGGACTACTAAATATCATTTTCGAAATGACAGGATCTCTAAAATATAAACTGGGCATCTTAAATTTCAGTTCACAGCTTAAGTTCCCTGAGAAAGATACTTTTGAAGCACCTGGACTACTAGATATAATTTTCAAAATGACGGGATCCCTAAAATATAAACCAGGTATCTTAAACTTCAGTTCTCAGCTTAAGTTCCCTGAGGAAGATGTTTTTCAAGCGCCTGAACTACTAGATATCATCTTCGAAATGACAGGAACTCTAAAATATAAACTGGGCACCCTCAATTTCAGTTCTCAGCTTAAGTTCCCTGAGAAGGATGATTTTAAGCACCTGGACTACTAGATATAATTTTCAAAGTGACGGGATCTCGAAAATATAAACCAGGTATCCTTAAATTCAGTTCTCAGCTTAAGTTCCCTGAGAAAGATGCTTTGTAAGCACCTGGACTGCTAGATATAATTTTCAAAGTGACGGGATCTCTAAAATATAAACCAGGTATCCTTAATTTCAGTTCTCAGCATAAGTTCCATGAGGAAGATGTACTTTAAGCACCTGGGCTACTAGATATAACTTTTAGAATGACTGGATCATTGAAGTACTATTTGAATATCTTAATTTTGATTTCTCAGCTTAAATTCCCTGAGGAAGTTGTTTTTCAAGCACCTGAACTATTAGATATAATTTTCAAAATGAGGAAGATGTATTTTAAGTACCTGGACTACTAGATGTAATTTTTAGAATGACTGTATCATTGAAGTACCATTCGGATATCTTAATTTTGATTTCAGAACTTAAATTCCCTGATGAAGTTGTTTTTCAAGCACCTGGACTACTAACTATAATTTTCAAAATGACGGGATCTCTAAAATATAAACCAGGTATCTTAAAATTCAGTTCTCTGCTTAAGTTCCCTGAGGAAGATGTTTTTCAAGCACCTGGACTACTAGATGTAATTTTTAGAATGACTGGATCATTGAAGTACCATTCGGATATCTTCATTTTGATTTCTCATCTTAAATTCCCTGAGGAAGATGTTTTTCAAGCGCCTGGACTACTCCATATAATTTTCGAAATGACGGGATCTTTAAAATATAAACCAGGTATCTTAAACTTCAGTTCTAATCTTAATTACCCTGAGAAAGAAGCTTTTTAAGCACCTGGACTACTAGATATAATTTTCGACATGACAGGATCTCTAAAATTTAAACTGTGCATCTTAAATTTCAGTTCTCAGCTTAAGTTCCCTGAGAAAGTTGCTTTTCAAGCACCTGGACTACTAGATATAATTTTCAAAATGACGGGATATCTAAATTATAAACTAGGAATCTTAAACTTCAGTTCTCAGCTTAAGTTCCCTGAGGAAGATGTTTTCAAGCTCCTGGACTACTAGATATCATCTTCGAAATGACAGGATCTCTAAAATATAAACTGGGCACCCTCAATTTCAGTTCTCAGCTTAAGTTCCCGGAGAAGGATGCTTTTTAAGCACCTGGAATACTAGATATAATTTTCAGTGACGGGATCTCTAAAATATAAACCAGGTATCCTTAAATTCAGTTCTCAGCTTAAGTTCCCTGAGGAAGAAGTTTTTCAAGCGCCTGGACTACTAGATATCATTTTCGAAATGACAGGATCTCTAAAATATAAACTGGGCATCTTAATTTCAGTTCACAGCTTAAGTTCCCTGAGAAAGATACTTTTTAAGCAAATGGACCACTAGATATAATTGTCAGAGTGACGGGATCTCTAAAATATAAACCAGGTATCTTAGATTTCAGTTCTCAGCTTAAGTTCCCTGAGGAAGATGTTTTTCGAGCGCCTTGACTACTAGATATCATCTTCGAAATGACAGGATCTCTAAAATATAAACCCCGCACCCTACATTTCAGTTCTCAGCTTAAGTTCCCTGAGGAAGATGTTTTTCAAGCACCTGGACTACTAGATATAATTTTCAAAATGACGGGATCCCTAAAATATAAACCAGGTATCTTAAACTTCAGTTCTCAGCTTAAGTTCCCCGAGGAAGATGTTTTTCAAGCGCCTGGACTACTAGATATCATCTTCGAAATGACAGGATCTCTAAAATATAAACTGGGCACCCTCCATTTCAGTTCTCAGCTTAAGTTCCCTGAGAAGGATGCTTTTTAAGCACCTGGACTACTAGATATAATTTTCAAATTGACGGGATCTCTAAAATATAAACCAGGTATCCTTAAATTCAGTTCTCAGCTTAAGTTCCCTGAAGAAGAAGTTTTTCAAGCGCCTGGACTACTAGATATCATTTTCGAAAGGACAGGATCTCTAAAATTTAAACTGGGCATCTTAAATTTCAGTTCGCAGCTTAAGTTCCCTGAGAAAGATACTTTTTAAGCACATGGACTACTAGCTATAATTTTCAAAGTGACGGGATCTCTGAAATATAAACTAGGTATCTTAAATTTCAGTTCTCATCTTAAGTTCCCTGAGGAAGATGTTTTTCAAGCGCCTGGACTACTAGATATCATTTTCGAAATGACAGCATCTCTAAAATATAAACTGGGCACCCTCAATTTCAGTTCTCAGCTTAAGTACCGTGAGAAAGATGCTTTTTAAGCACATGGACTACTAGATATAATTTTCAAAGTGACGGGATCTCTAAAATATAAACCAGGTATCCTCAATTTCAGTTCTCAGGTTAAGTTCCATGAGGAAGATGTATTTTAAGCACATGGGCTACTAGATATAACTTTTAGAATGACTGGATCATTGAAGTACTATTTGAATATCTTAATTTTGATTTCTCAGCTTAAATTCCCTGAGGAAGTTGTTTTTCAAGCACCTGAACTATTAGATATAATTTTCAAAATGAGGAAGATGTATTTTAAGTACCTGGACTACTAGATGTAATTTTTAGAATGACTGGATCATTGAAGTACCATTCGGATATCTTAATTTTGATTCCAGAACTTAAATTCCCTGAGGAAGATGTTTTTCAAGCGCCTGGACTACTAGATATCATTTTCGAAATGACAGGATCTCTAAAATATAAACTGGGCATCTTAAATTTCAGTTCTAATCTTAATTACCCTGAGAAAGAAGCTTTATAAGCACCTGGACTACTAGATATAATTTTCGACATGACAGGATCTCTAAAATTTAAACTGTGCATCTTAAATTTCAGTTCTCAGCTTAAGTTCCCTGAGAAAGTTGCTTTTCAAGCACCTGGACTACTAGATATAATTTTCAAAATGACGGGATCTCTAAATTATAAACTAGGACTCTTAAACTTCAGTTCTCAGCTTAATTTCCCTGAGGAAGATGTTTTTCAAGCTCCTGGACTACTAGATGTAATTTTTAGAATGACTGGATCATTGAAGTACCAATCGGATATCTTAATTTTGATTTCACAGCTTAAATTCCCGGATGAAGTTGTTTTTCAAGCACCTGGAATACTAGATATAATTTTCAAAATGACGGGATCTCTAAAATATAAACCAGGTATCTTAAACTTCAGTTCTCAGCTTAAGTTCCCTGAGGAAGATGTTTTTCAAGCTCCTGGACTACTAGATATCATCTTCGAAATGACAGGATCTCTAAAATATAAACTGGGCACCCTCAATTTCAGTTCTCAGCTTAAGTTCCCGGAGAAGGATGCTTTTTAAGCACCTGGAATACTAGATATAATTTTCAGTGACGGGATCTCTAAAATATAAACCAGGTATCCTTAAATTCAGTTCTCAGCTTAAGTTCCCTGAGGAAGAAGTTTTTCAAGCGCCTGGACTACTAGATATCATTTTCGAAATGACAGGATCTCTAAAATATAAACTGGGCATCTTAATTTCAGTTCACAGCTTAAGTTCCCTGAGAAAGATACTTTTTAAGCAAATGGACTACTAGATATAATTTTCAAAATGACGGCATCTCTAAAATATAAACCAGGTATCTTGAACTTCAGTTCTCAGCTTAAGTTCCCTGAGGAAGATGTTTTTCAAGCGTCTGGACTACTAGATATAATTTTCAAAGTGACGGGATCTCTAAAATATAAACTGGGCACCCTCAATTTCAGTTCTCAGCTTAAGTTCCCTGAGAAAGATGTTTTTCAAGCACCTGGACTACTAGATATAATTTTCAAAATGACGAGGTCTTTAAAATATAAACCAGGTATCTTAGATTTCAGTTCTCAGCTTAAGTTCCCCGAGGAAGATGTTTTTCAAGCGCCTGGACTACTAGATATCATCTTCGAAATGACAGGATCTCTAAAATATAAACTGGGCACCCTCAATTTCAGTTCTCAGCTTAAGTTCCCTGAGAAAGATGCTTTTTAAGCACCTGGACTACTAGATATAATTTTCAAAGTGACGGGATCTCTAAAATATAAACCAGGTATCCTTAAATTCAGTTCTCAGCTTAAGTTCACTGAGGAAGATGTTTTTCAAGCACCTGGACTACTAGATATAATTTTCAAAATGACGTGATCTCTAAAATATAAACAAGGTATCTTAAAATTCAGTTTTCAGCTTAAGTTCCCTGAGGAAGATGTTTTTCAAGCGCCTGCACTACTAGATATCTTCTTCGAAATGACGGGATCTATAAAATATAAACTGGGCATCTTAAATTTCAGTTCTCAGCTTAAGTTCCCTGAGAAGGATTCTTTTTAAGCACCTGGACTACTAGATATAATTATTAAAATGACGGGATCTCTAAAATATAAACCAGGTATCCTTAAATTCAGTTCTCAGCTTAAGTACCGTGAGAAAGATGCTTTTTAAGCACATGGACCACTAGATATAATTTTCAAAGTGACGGGATCTCTAAAATATAAACCAGGTATCCTTAAATTCAGTTCTCAGCTTAAGTTCCCTGAGGAACAAGTTTTTCAAGCGCCTGGGCGACGAGATATCATGTTCGAAATGACAGGATCTCTAAAATATAAACTGGTCATCTCAAATTTCAGTTCACAGCTTAAGTTCCCTGAGAAAGTTACTTTTTAAGCACATGGACTACTAGATATAATTTTCAAAGTGACGGGATCTCTGAAATATAAACCATGTATCCACAATTTCAGTTGTCAGCTCATCTTCCCTGAGGAAGAAGTTTTTCAAGCGCCTGGACTACTAGATATCTTCTTCGAAATGACAGGATCTCTAAAATATAAACTGGGCATCTTAAATTTCAGTTCACAGCTTAAGTTCCCTGAGAAAGATACTTTTTAAGCACATGGACTACTAGATATAATTTTCAAAGTGACGGGATCTCTGAAATATAAACCAGGTATCTTGGATTTCAGTTCTCGGCTTAAATTCCATGAGGAAAATGTATTTTAAGCACCTTGACTACTAGATATAATTTTCAAAATGACGGGATCTCTAAAATATAAACCAGGTATCGTAAATTTCAGTTCTCAGCTTAAGTTCCCTGAGGAAGATGTTTTTCAAGCACCTGGACTACTACATATCATCTACGAAATGACAGGAACTCTAAAATATAAACTGGGCACCCTCAATTTCAGTTCTCAGCTTAAGTTCCCTGAGAAGGATGCTTTTTAAGCACCTGGACTACTAGATATAATTTTCAAAGTGACGGGATCTCTAAAATATAAACCAGGTATCCTTAAATTCAGTTCTCAGCTTAAGTTCCCTGAGAAGGATGCTTTTTAAGCACCTGGACTGCTAGATATAATTTTCAAAATGACGGGATCCCCAAAATATAAACCAGGTATCTTAAACTTCAGTTCTCAGCTTCAGTTCCCTGAGGAAGATGTTTTTCAAGCGCCTGAACTACTAGATATCATCTACGAAATGACAGGATCTCTAAAATATAAACTGGGCGCCCTCAATTTCAGTTCTCAGCTTAAGTTCCCTGAGAAGGATGCTTTTTAAGCACCTGGACTACTAGATATAATTTTCAAATTGACGGGATCTCTAAAATATAAACCAGGTATCCTTAAATTCAGTTCTCAGCTTAAGTTCCCTGAGAAGGATTCTTTTTACGCACCTGGACTACTAGATATCATTTTATAAATGACGGGATCATTAAAATATAAACCAGGTCTCATAAATATCAGTTCTCACCTTAAGTTCCCTGAGGAAGATGTTTTTCAAGCGCCTGAACTACTAGATATCATCTTCGAAATGACAGGATCTCTAAAATATAAACTGGGCACCCTCAATTTCAGTTCTCAGCTTAAGTTCCCTGAGAATGATGCTTTTTAAGCACCTGGACTACTAGATATAATTTTCAAAGTGACGGGATCTCTAAAATATAAACCAGGTATCCTTAAATTCAGTTCTCAGCTTAAGTTCCCTGAGGAAGAAGTTTTTCAAGCGCCTGGACTACTAGATATCATTTTCGAAATGACAGGATCTCTAAAATATAAACTGGGCATCTTAAATTTCAGTTCTCCGCTTAAGTACCGTGAGAAAGATGTTTTTCAAGCGCCTGGACTACTAGATTTCATCTTCGAAATGACAGGATCTCTAAAATATAAACTGGGCACCCTCAATTTCAGTTCTCAGCTTGAGTTCCCTGAGGAAGATGTATTTTAGGCACTTGGACTACTAAATATAATTTTTAAAATGACGGGATCTCTAAATTATAAACTAGGTATCCTTATATTCAGTTCTCAGCTTAAGTTCCCTGAGAAGGATGTATTTTAAGCACATGGACTACTAGATATAATTTTCAAAGTGACGGGATCTCTAAAATATAAACCAGGTATCCTTAAATTAAGTTCTCAGCTTAAGTTCCCTGAGGAAGAAGTTTTTCAAGCGCCTGGACTACTAGATATCATTTTCGAAATGACAGGATCTCTAAAATAAAAACTGGGCATCTTAAATTTAAGTTCACAGCTTATGTTCCCTGAGGAGGATGCTTTTCAAGCGCCTGGACTACTAGATATCATTTTTGAAATGACAGGATCTATAAAATATAAACTGGGCATCTTAAATTTCAGTTCACAGCTTAAGTTCCCTGAGAAAGATGTTTTTCAAGCGCCTGGATTACTAGATATCATCTTCGAAATGACAGGATCTCTAAAATATAAACTGGGCACCCTCAATTTCAGTTCTCAGCGTAAGTTCCCTGAGAAGGATGCTTTTTAAGCACCTGGAATACTAGATATAATTTTCAAAGTGACGGGATCTCTAAAATATAAACCAGGTATCCTTAAATTCAGTTCTCAGCTTAAGTTCCCTGAGAAGGATGCTTTTTAAGCACCTGGACTACTAGATATAATTTTCAAAGTGACGGGATCTCTAAAATATAAACCAGGTATCCTTAAATTCAGTTCTCAGCTGAAGTTCCCTGAGGAAGAAGTTTTTCAAGCGCCTGGACTACTAGATATCATTTTCGAAATGACAGGATCTCTAAAATATAAACTGGGCATCTTAAATTTCAGTTCACAGCTTAAGTTTCCTGAGAAAGATACTTTTTAAGCACATGGACTACTAGATATAATTTTCAAAGTGACGGCATCTCTGAAATATAAACTAGGTATCTTAAACTTCAGTTCTCAGCTTCAGTTCCCTGAGGAAGATGTTTTTCAAGCGCCTGAACTACTAGATATCATCTACGAAATGACAGGAACTCTAAAATATAAACTGGGCACCCTCAATTTCAGTTTTCAGCTTAAGTTCCCTGAGAAGGATGCCTTTTAAGCACCTGGACTACTAGATATAATTTTCAAATTGTCGGGATCTCTAAAATATAAACCAGGTATCCTTAAATTCAGTTCTCAGCTTAAGTTCCCTGAGGAAGAAGTTTTTCAAGCGCCTGGACTACTAGATATCATTCTCGAAATGACAGGATCTCTAAAATATAAACTGGGCATCTTAAATTTCAGTTCACAGCTTAAGTTCCCTGAGAAAGATGTTTTTCAAGCGCCTGGACTACTAGATATCATCTTCGAAATGACAGGATCTCTAAAATATAAACTGGGCACCCTCAATTTCAGTTCTCAGCATAAGTTCCCTGAGAAGGATGCTTTTTAAGCACCTGGAATACTAGATATAATTTTCAAAGTGACGGGATCTCTAAAATATAAACCAGGTATACTTAAATTCAGTTCTCAGCTTAAGTTCCCTGAGAAGGATGCTTTTTAAGCACCTGGACTACTAGATATAATTTTCAAAGTGACGGGATCTCTAAAATATAAACCATGTATCCTTAAATTCAGTTCTCAGCTTAAGTTCCCTGAGGAACAAGTTTTTCAAGCGCCTGGACTACTAAATATCATTTTCGAAATGACAGGATCTCTAAAATATAAACTGGGCATCTTAAATTTCAGTTCACAGCTTAAGTTCCCTGAGAAAGATACTTTTGAAGCACCTGGACTACTAGATATAATTTTCAAAATGACGGGATCCCTAAAATATAAACCAGGTATCTTAAACTTCAGTTCTCAGCTTAAGTTCCCTGAGGAAGATGTTTTTCAAGCGCCTGAACTACTAGATATCATCTTCGAAATGACAGGAACTCTAAAATATAAACTGGGCACCCTCAATTTCAGTTCTCAGCTTAAGTTCCCTGAGAAGGATGATTTTAAGCACCTGGACTACTAGATATAATTTTCAAAGTGACGGGATCTCGAAAATATAAACCAGGTATCCTTAAATTCAGTTCTCAGCTTAAGTTCCCTGAGAAAGATGCTTTTTAAGCACCTGGACTGCTAGATATAATTTTCAAAGTGACGGGATCTCTAAAATATAAACCAGGTATCCTTAATTTCAGTTCTCAGCATAAGTTCCATGAGGAAGATGTACTTTAAGCACCTGGGCTACTAGATATAACTTTTAGAATGACTGGATCATTGAAGTACTATTTGAATATCTTAATTTTGATTTCTCAGCTTAAATTCCCTGAGGAAGTTGTTTTTCAAGCACCTGAACTATTAGATATAATTTTCAAAATGAGGAAGATGTATTTTAAGTACCTGGACTACTAGATGTAATTTTTAGAATGACTGTATCATTGAAGTACCATTCGGATATCTTAATTTTGATTTCAGAACTTAAATTCCCTGATGAAGTTGTTTTTCAAGCACCTGGACTACTAACTATAATTTTCAAAGTGACGGGATCTCTAAAATATAAACCAGGTATCTTAAAATTCAGTTCTCTGCTTAAGTTCCCTGAGGAAGATGTTTTTCAAGCACCTGGACTACTAGATGTAATTTTTAGAATGACTGGATCATTGAAGTACCATTCGGATATCTTCATTTTGATTTCAGAACTTAAATTCCCTGATGAAGTTGTTTTTCAAGCACCTGGACTACTAGATATAATTTTCCAAATGACGGGATCTCTAAAATATAAACCAGGTATCTTAAACTTCAGTTCTAATCTTAATTACCCTGAGAAAGAAGCTTTTTAAGCACCTGGACTACTAGATATAATTTTCGACATGACAGGATCTCTAAAATTTAAACTGTGCATCTTAAATTTCAGTTCTCAGCTTAAGTTCCCTGAGAAAGTTGCTTTTCAAGCACCTGGACTACTAGATATAATTTTCAAAATGACGGGATATCTAAATTATAAACTAGGAATCTTAAACTTCAGTTCTCAGCTTAAGTTCCCTGAGGAAGATGTTTTTCAAGCGTCTGGACTACTAGATGTAATTTTTAGAATGACTGGATCATTGAAGTACCATTCGGATATCTTAATTTTGATTTCACAGTATAAATTCCCTGATGAAGTTGTTTTTCAAGCACCTGGAATACTAGATATAATTTTCAAAGTGACGGGATCTCTAAAATATAAACCAGGTATCTTAAAATTCAGTTCTCTGCTTGAGTTCCCTCAGGAAGATGTTTTCAAGCTCCTGGACTACTAGATATCATCTTCGAAATGACAGGATCTCTAAAATATAAACTGGGCACCCTCAATTTCAGTTCTCAGCTTAAGTTCCCGGAGAAGGATGCTTTTTAAGCACCTGGAATACTAGATATAATTTTCAGTGACGGGATCTCTAAAATATAAACCAGGTATCCTTAAATTCTGTTCTCAGCTTAAGTTCCCTGAGGAAGAAGTTTTTCAAGCGCCTGGACTACTAGATATCATCTTCGAAATGACAGGATCTCTAAAATATAAACTGGGCATCTTAATTTCAGTTCACAGCTTAAGTTCCCTGAGAAAGATACTTTTCAAGCAAATGGACTACTAGATATAATTTTCAAAATGACGGCATCTCTAAAATATAAACCAGGTATCTTAAACTTCAGTTTTCAGCTTACGTTCCCTGAGGAAGAAGTTTTTCAAGCGCCTGGAATACTAGATATCATCTTCGAAATGACAGGATCTCTGAAATATAAACTGGGCACCCGCAATTTCAGTTCTCAGCTTAAATTCCCTGAGGAAGTTGTTTTTCAAGCACCTGAAATATTAGATATAATTTTTAAAATGACGGGATATCTAAAATATAAACCAGTTATACTTAAATTCAGTTCTCAGCTTAAGTTCCCTGAGGATGATGTTTTTCAAGCGCCTTGACTACTAGATATCATCTTCGAAATGACAGGATCTCTAAAATAAAAACTGGGCACCCTCAATTTCAGTTCTCAGCTTAAGTTCCCTGAGAAGAATGCTTTTCAAGCACTTGGACTACTAGATATAATTTTCAAAGTGACGGGATCTCTAAAATATAAACCAGGTATACTTAAATTAAGTTCTCAGCTTAAGTTCCCTGAGGAAGGATGCTTTTTAAGCACCTGGACTACTAGATATAATTTTCAAAGTGACGGGATCTCTAAAATATAAACCATGTATCCTTAAATTCAGTTCTCAGCTTAAGTTCCCTGAGGAACAAGTTTTTCAAGCGCCTGGACTACTAAATATCATTTTCGAAATGACAGGATCTCTAAAATATAAACTGGGCATCTTAAATTTCAGTTCACAGCTTAAGTTCCCTGAGAAAGATACTTTTGAAGCACCTGGACTACTAGATATAATTTTCAAAATGACGGGATCCCTAAAATATAAACCAGGTATCTTAAACTTCAGTTCTCAGCTTAAGTTCCCTGAGGAAGATGTTTTTCAAGCGCCTGAACTACTAGATATCATCTTCGAAATGACAGGAACTCTAAAATATAAACTGGGCACCCTCAATTTCAGTTCTCAGCTTAAGTTCCCTGAGAAGGATGATTTTAAGCACCTGGACTACTAGATATAATTTTCAAAGTGACGGGATCTCGAAAATATAAACCAGGTATCCTTAAATTCAGTTCTCAGCTTAAGTTCCCTGAGAAAGATGCTTTTTAAGCACCTGGACTGCTAGATATAATTTTCAAAGTGACGGGATCTCTAAAATATAAACCAGGTATCCTTAATTTCAGTTCTCAGCATAAGTTCCATGAGGAAGATGTACTTTAAGCACCTGGGCTACTAGATATAACTTTTAGAATGACTGGATCATTGAAGTACTATTTGAATATCTTAATTTTGATTTCTCAGCTTAAATTCCCTGAGGAAGTTGTTTTTCAAGCACCTGAACTATTAGATATAATTTTCAAAATGAGGAAGATGTATTTTAAGTACCTGGACTACTAGATGTAATTTTTAGAATGACTGTATCATTGAAGTACCATTCGGATATCTTAATTTTGATTTCAGAACTTAAATTCCCTGATGAAGTTGTTTTTCAAGCACCTGGACTACTAACTATAATTTTCAAAATGACGGGATCTCTAAAATATAAACCAGGTATCTTAAACTTCAGTTCTCAGCTTAAGTTCCCTGAGGAAGATGTTTTTCAAGCGCCTGGACTACTAGATATCATCTTCGAAATGACAGGATCTCTAAAATATAAACTGGGCACCCTCCATTTCAGTTTTCAGCTTAAGTTCCAGGAGGAAGATGTTTTTCACGCGCCTTGACTACTAGATATAATTTTCAAAATGACGGGATCCCTAAAATATAAACCAGGTATCTTAAACTTCAGTTCTCAGCTTAAGTTCCCCGAGGAAGATGTTTTTCAAGCGCCTGGACTACTAGATATCATCTTCGAAATGACAGGATCTCTAAAATATAAACTGGGCACCCTCAATTTCAGTTCTCAGCTTAAGTTCCCTGAGAAGGATGCTTTTTAAGCACCTGGACTACTAGATATAATTTTCAAAGTGACGGGATCTCTAAAATATAAACCAGGTATCCTTAAATTCAGTTCTCAGCTTAAGTTCCCTGAGGAAGAAGTTTTTCAAGCGCCTGGACTACTAGATATCATTTTCGAAAGGACAGGATATCTAAAATTTAAACTGGGCATCTTAAATTTCAGTTCGCAGCTTAAGTTCCCTGAGAAAGATACTTTTTAAGCACATGGACTACTAGCTATAATTTTCAAAGTGACGGGATCTCTGAAATATAAACTAGGTATCTTAAATTTCAGTTCTCATCTTAAGTTCCCTGAGGAAGATGTTTTTCAAGCGCCTGGACTACTAGATATCATTTTCGAAATGACAGCATCTCTAGAATATAAACTGGGCATCTTAAATTTCAGTTCTCAGCTTAAGTACCGTGAGAAAGATGCTTTTTAAGCACATGGACTACTAGATATAATTTTCAAAGTGACGGGATCTCTAAAATATAAACCAGGTATCCTCAATTTCAGTTCTCAGGTTAAGTTCCATGAGGAAGATGTAGTTTAAGCACATGGACTACTAGATATAACTTTTAGAATGACTGGATCATTGAAGTACTATTTGAATATCTTAATTTTGATTTCTCAGCTTAAATTCCCTGAGGAAGTTGTTTTTCAAGCACCTGAACTATTAGATATAATTTTCAAAATGAGGAAGATGTATTTTAAGTACCTGGACTACTAGATGTAATTTTTAGAATGACTGGATCATTGAAGTACCATTCGGATATCTTAATTTTGATTCCAGAACTTAAATTCCCTGAGGAAGATGTTTTTCAAGCGCCTGGACTACTAGATATCATTTTCGAAATGACAGGATCTCTAAAATATAAACTGGGCATCTTAAATTTCAGTTCTAATCTTAATTACCCTGAGAAAGAAGCTTTATAAGCACCTGGACTACTAGATATAATTTTCGACATGACAGGATCTCTAAAATTTAAACTGTGCATCTTAAATTTCAGTTCTCAGCTTAAGTTCCCTGAGAAAGTTGCTTTTCAAGCACCTGGACTACTAGATATAATTTTCAAAATGACGGGATCTCTAAATTATAAACTAGGACTCTTAAACTTCAGTTCTCAGCTTAAGTTCCCTGAGGAAGATGTTTTTCAAGCTCCTGGACTACTAGATGTAATTTTTAGAATGACTGGATCATTGAAGTACCAATCGGATATCTTAATTATGATTTCACAGCTTAAATTCCCGGATGAAGTTGTTTTTCAAGCGCCTGGAATACTAGATATAATTTTCAAAGTGACGGGATCTCTAAAATATAAACCAGGTATCTTAAAATTCAGTTCTCTGCTTAAGTTCCCTGAGGAAGATGTTTTTCAAGCTCCTGGACTACTAGATATCATCTTCGAAATGACAGGATCTCTAAAATATAAACTGGGCACCCTCAATTTCAGTTCTCAGCTTAAGTTCCCGGAGAAGGATGCTTTTTAAGCACCTGGAATACTAGATATAATTTTCAGTGACGGGATCTCTAAAATATAAACCAGGTATCCTTAAATTCAGTTCTCAGCTTAAGTTCCCTGAGGAAGAAGTTTTTCAAGCGCCTGGACTACTAGATATCATTTTCGAAATGACAGGATCTCTAAAATATAAACTGGGCATCTTAATTTCAGTTCACAGCTTAAGTTCCCTGAGAAAGATACTTTTTAAGCAAATGGACTACTAGATATAATTTTCAAAATGACGGCATCTCTAAAATATAAACCAGGTATCTTGAACTTCAGTTCTCAGCTTAAGTTCCCTGAGGAAGATGTTTTTCAAGCGCCTGGACTACTAGATATCATATTCGAAATGACAGGATCTCTAAAATATAAACTGGGCACCCTCAATTTCAGTTCTCAGCTTAAGTTCCCTGAGAAAGATGTTTTTCAAGCACCTGGACTACTAGATATAATTTTCAAAATGACAGGATCTCTAAAATATAAAACAGGTATCTTAGATTTCAGTTCTCAGCTTAAGTTCCCCGAGGAAGATGTTTCTCAAGCGCCTGGACTACTAGATATCATCTTCGAAATGACAGGATCTCTAAAATATAAACTGGGCACCCTCAATTTCAGTTCTCAGCTTAAGTTCCCTGAGAAGGATGCTTTTTAAGCACCTGGACTACTAGATATAATTTTCAAAGTGACGGGATCTCTAAAATATAAACCAGGTATCCTTAAATTCAGTTCTCAGCTTAAGTTCCCTGAGGAAGAAGTTTTTCAAGCGCCTGGACTACTAGATATCATTTTCGAAATGACAGGATCTCTAAAATATAAACTGGGAATCTTAAATTTCAGTTCACAGCTTAAGTTCCCTGAGAAAGATGTTTTTCAAGCGCCTGGACTACTAGATATCATCTTCGAAATGACAGGATCTCTAAAATATAAACTGGGCACCCTCAATTTCAGTTCTCAGCATAAGTTCCCTGAGAAGGATGCTTTTTAAGCACCTGGAATACTAGATATAATTTTCAAAGTGACGGGATCTCTAAAATATAAACCAGGTATCCTTAAATTCAGTTCTCAGCTTAAGTTCCCTGAGAAGGATGCTTTTTAAACACCTGGACTACTAGATATAATTTTCAAAGTGACGGGATCTCTAAAATATAAACCATGTATCCTTAAATTCAGTTCTCAGCTTAAGTTCCCTGAGGAACAAGTTTTTCAAGCGCCTGGACTACTAGATATCATTTTCGAAATGACAGGATCTCTAAAATATAAACTGGGCATCTTAAATTTCAGTTCACAGCTTAAGTTCCCTGAGAAAGATACTTTTCAAGCACCTGGACTACTAGATATAATTTTCAAAATGACGGGATCTCTAAAATATAAACCATGTATCCTTAAATTCAGTTCTCAGCTTAAGTTCCCTGAGGAAGAAGTTTTTCAAGCGCCTGGACTACTAGATATCATTTTCGAAATGACAGGATCTCTAAAATATAAACTGGGCATCTTAAATTTCAGTTCACAGCTTAAGTTCCCTGAGAAAGATACTTTTCAAGCACCTGGACTACTAGATATAATTTTCAAAATGACGGGATCCCTAAAATATAAACCAGGTATCTTAAACTTCAGTTCTCAGCTTAAGTTCCCTGAGGAAGATGTTTTTCAAGCGCCTGGACTACTAGATATCATCTTCGAAATGACGGGATCTCTAAAATATAAACCAGGTATCTTAAACTTCAGTTCTCAGCTTAAGTTCCTTGAGAAAGATGCTTTTTAAGCACCTGGACTACCAGATATAATTTTCAAAGTGACGGGATCTCTAAATGATAAACTAGGAATCTTAAACTTCAGTTCTCAGCTTAAGTTCCCTGAGGAAGATGTTTTTCAAGCGCCTGGACTACTAGATGTAATTTTTAGAATGACAGGATCTCTAAAATATAAACCAGGTATCTTAAATTTGAGTTGTCAGATTAAGTTCCCTGATGAAGTTGTTTTTCAAGCACCTGGACTACTAGATATAATTTTCAAAATGACGGGATCTCTAAAATATAAACCAGGTATCTTAAACTTCAGTTCTCAGCTTAAGTTCCTTGAGAAAGATGCTTTTTAAGCACCTGGACTACCAGATATAATTTTCAAAGTGACGGGATCTCTAAATTATAAACTAGGAATCTTAAACTTCAGTTCTCAGCTTAAGTTCCCTGAGGAAGATGTTTTTCAAGCGCCTGGACCACTAGATGTAATTTTTAGAATGACTGGATCATTGAAGTACCGTTCGGATATCTTAATTTTGATTTCACAGCTTAAATTCCCTGATGAAGTTGTTTTTCAAGCACCTGGAATACTAGATATAATTTTCAAAATGACGGCATCTCTAAAATATAAACCAGGTATCTTAAACTTCAGTTCTCAGCTTAAGTTCCCTGAGGAAGATGTTTTTCAAGCGCCCGGACTACTAGATATCATCTTCGAAATGACAGGATCTCTAAAATATAAACTGGGCACCCTCAATTTCAGTTCTCAGCTTAAGTTCCCTGAGGAAGATGTTTATCAAGCACCTGGACTACTAGATATAATTTTCAAAATGACGGGATCCCTAAAATATAAACCAGGTATCTTAAACTTCAGTTCTCAGCTTAAGTTCCCCGAGGAAGATGTTTTTCAAGCGCCTGGACTACTAGATATCATCTTCGAAATGAAAGGATCTCTAAAATATAAACTGGGCACCCTCAATTTCAGTTCTCAGCTTAAGTTCCCTGAGAAGGATGCTTTTTAAGCACCTGGACTACTAGATATAATTTTCAAAGTGACGGGATCTCTAAAATATAAACCAGGTATCCTTAAATTCAGTTCTCAGCTTAAGTTCCCTGAGAAGGATGCTTTTTAAGCACCTGGACTACTAGATATCATTTTTGAAATGACAGGATCTCTAAAATATAAACTGGGCATCTTAAATTTGAGTTCACAGCTTAAGTTCCCTGAGAAAGATATTTTTCAAGCGCCTGGACTACTAGATATCATCTTCGAAATGACAGCATCTCTAAAATATAAACTGGGCACCCTCAATTTCAGTTCTCAGCATAAGTTCCCTGAGAGGGATGCTTTTTAAGCACCTGGAATACTAGATATAATTTTCAAAGTGACGGGATCTCTAAAATATAAACCAGGTATCCTTAAATTCAGTTCTCAGCTTAAGTTCCCTGAGAAGGTACTTTTTAAGCAAATGGACTACTAGATATAATTTTCAAAATGACGGCATCTCTAAAATATAAACCAGGTATCTTAAACTTCAGTTCTCAGCTTAAGTTCCCTGAGGAAGATGTTTTTCAAGCGCCTGGACTACTAGATATCATATTCGAAATGACAGGATCTCTAAAATATAAACTGAGCAGCATCAATTTCAGTTCTCAGCTTAAGTTCCCTGAGGAAGATGTTTATCAAGCACCTGGACTACTAGATATAATTTTCAAAATGACGGGATCTCTAAAATATAAACCAGGTATCTTAAACTTCAGTTCTCAGCTTAAGTTCCCTGAGGAAGATGTTTTTCAAGCGCCTGGACTACTAGATATCATCTTCGAAATGACAGGATCTCTAAAATATAAACTGGGCACCCTCAATTTCAGTTTTCAGCTTAAGTTCCCTGAGAAGGATGCCTTTTAAGCACCTGGACTACTAAATATAATTTTCAAAGTGACGGGATATCTAAAATATAAACCAGGTATCCTTAAATTCAGTTCTCAGCTTAAGTTCCCTGAGGAAGATGCTTTTTAAGCACCTGGACTACTAGACATAATTTTCAAAGTGACGGGATATCTAAAATATAAACCAGGTATCCTTAAATTCAGTTCTCAGCTTAAGTTCCCTGAGGAAGAAGTTTTTCAAGCGCCTGGACTACTAGATATCATCTTCGAAATGACAGGATCTCTAAAATATAAACTGGGCACCCTCAATTTCAGTTCTCAGCTTAAGTTCCATGAGGAAGATGTTTTTCAAGCGCCTTGACTACTAGATATCATCTTCGAAATGACAGGATCTCTAAAATATAAACTGGGCACCCGCAATTTCAGTTCTCAGCTTAAATTCCCTGAGGAAGTTGTTTTTCAAGCACCTGAAATATTAGATATAATTTTTAAAATGACGGGATATCTAAAATATAAACCAGGTATCCTTAAATTCAGTTCTCAGCTTAAGTTCCCTGAGGAAGATGTTTTTCAAGCGCCTTGACTACTAGATATCATCTTCGCAATGAAAGGATCTCTATAATATAAACAGGGCACACACAATTTCAGTTCTCAGCTTAAGTTCCCTGAGAAGGATGCTTTTTAAGCACCTGGACTACTAGATATAATTTTCAAATTGACGGGATCTCTAAAATATAAACCAGGTATCCTTAAATTCAGTTCTCAGCTTAAGTTCCCTGAAGAAGAAGTTTTTCAAGCGCCTGGACTACTAGATATCATTTTCGAAATGACAGGATCTCTAAAATATAAACTGGGCATCTTAAATTTCAGTTCACAGCTTAAGTTCCCTGAGAAAGATATTTTTCAAGCGCCTGGACTACTAGATATCATCTTCGAAATGACAGGATCTCTAAAATATAAACTGGGCACCCTCAATTTCAGTTCTCAGCATAAGTTCCCTGAGAGGGATGCTTTTTAAGCACCTGGAATACTAGATATAATTTTCAAAGTGACGGGATCTCTAAAATATAAACCAGGTATCCTTAAATTCAGTTCTCAGCTTAAGTTCCCTGAGAAGGATGCTTTTTAAGCACCTGGACTACTAGATATAATTTTCAAAGTGACGGGATCCCTAAAATATAAACCAGGTATCTTAAACTTCAGTTCTCAGCTTAAGTTCCCTGAGGAAGATGTTTTTCAAGCGCCTGGACTACTAGATATCATCTTCGAAATGACAGGAACTCTAAAATATAAACTGGGCACCCTCAATTTCAGTTCTCAGCTTAAGTTCCCTGAGAAGGATGATTTTAAGCACCTGGACTACTAGATATAATTTTCAAAGTGACGGGATCTCTAAAATATAAACCAGGTATCCTTAAATTCAGTTCTCAGCTTAAGTTCCCTGAGAAAGATGCTTTTTAAGCACCTGGACTGCTAGATATAATTTTCAAAGTGACGGGATCTCTGAAATATAAACTAGGTATCCTTAATTTCAGTTCTCAGCTTAAGTTCCATGAGGAAGATGTATTTTAAGCACCTGGGCTACTAGATATAACTTTTAGAATGACTGGATCATTGAAGTACTATTTGAATATCTTAATTTTGATTTCTCAGCTTAAATTCCCTGAGGAAGTTGTTTTTCAAGCACCTGAACTATTAGATATAATTTTCAAAATGAGGAAGATGTATTTTAAGTACCTGGACTACTAGATGTAATTTTTAGAATGACTGTATCATTGAAGTACCATTCGGATATCTTAATTTTGATTTCAGAACTTAAATTCCCTGATGAAGTTGTTTTTCAAGCACCTGGACTACTAACTATAATTTTCAAAAATGACGGGATCTCTAAAATATAAACCAGGTATCTTAAACTTCAGTTCTCAGCTTAAGTTCACTGAGGAAGATGTTTTTCAAGCGCCTGGACTACTAGATGTAATTTTTAGAATGACTGGATCATTGAAGTACCATTCGGATATCTTAATTTTGATTTCAGAACTTAAATTCCCTGATGAAGTTGTTTTTCAAGCACCTGGACTACTAGATATAATTTTCCAAATGACGGGATCTCTAAAATATAAACCAGGTATCTTAAACATCAGTTCTCAGCTTAAGTTCCCTGAGGAAGATGTTTTTCAAGCGCTTGGACTACTATATATCATTTTCGAAATGACAGGATCTCTAAAATATAAACTGGGCATCTTAAATTTCAGTTCTAATCTTAATTACCCTGAGAAAGAAGCTTTTTAAGCACCTGGACAACTAGATATCATTTTCGAAATGACACGATCTCTAAACTATAAACTGGGCATCTTAAATTTCAGTTCTCAGCTTAGGTTCCCTGAGGAAGATGTTTTTCAAGCACCTGGACTACTAGATGGAATTTTTAGAATGACTGCATCATTGAAGTACCATTCCGATATCTTAATTTTGATTTCTCAGCTTAAATTCCCTGATGAAGTTGTTTTTCAAGCACCTTGACTACTAGATATAATTTTCAAAATGACGGGATCTCTAAAATATAAACCAGGTATCTTAAACTTCAGTTCTCAGCTTAAGTTCCCTGAGGAAGATGTTTTTCAAGCTCCTGGACTACTAGATATCATCTTCGAAATGACAGGATCTCTAAAATATAAACTGGGCACCCTCAATTTCAGTTCTCAGCTTAAGTTCCCGGAGAAGGATGCTTTTTAAGCACCTGGAATACTAGATATAATTTTCAGTGACGGGATCTCTAAAATATAAACCAGGTATCCTTAAATTCAGTTCTCAGCTTAAGTTCCCTGAGGAAGAAGTTTTTCAAGCGCCTGGACTACTAGATATCATTTTCGAAAGGACAGGATCTCTAAAATTTAAACTGGGCATCTTAAATTTCAGTTCACAGCTTAAGTTCCCTGAGAAAGATACTTTTTAAGCACATGGACTACTAGCTATAATTTTCAAAGTGACGGGATCTCTGAAATATAAACTAGGTATCTTAAATTTCAGTTCTCAGCTTAAGTTCCCTCAGGAAGATGTTTTTCAAGCGCCTTGACTACTAGATATCATCTTCGAAATGACAGGATCTCTAAAATATAAACTGGGCACCCTCAATTTCAGTTCTCAGCTTAAGTTCCCGGAGAAGGATGCTTTTTAAGCACCTGGAATACTAGATATAATTTTCAGTGACGGGATCTCTAAAATATAAACCAGGTATCCTTAAATTCAGTTCTCAGCTTAAGTTCCCTGAGGAAGAAGTTTTTCAAGCGCTTGGACGACGAGATATCATTTTCGAAATGACAGGATCTCTAAAATATAAACTGGGCATCTTAATTTCAGTTCACAGCTTAAGTTCCCTGAGAAAGATACTTTTTAAGCAAATGGACTACTAGATATCATCTTCGAAATGAAAGGATCTCTAAAATATAAACTGGGCACCCTCAATTTCAGTTCTCAGCTTAAGTTCCCTGAGAAGGATGCTTTTTAAGCACCTGGACGACTAGATATAATTTTCAAAATGACGGGATCTCTAAAATAAAAACCAGGTATCCTTAAATTAAGTTCTCAGCTTAAGTTCCCTGAGGAAGAAGTTTTTCAAGCGCCTGGACTACCAGATATCATTTTCGAAATGACAGGATCTCTAAAATATAAACTGGGCATCTTAATTTCAGTTCACAGCTTAAGTTCCCTGAGAAAGATACTTTTTAAGCAAATGGACTACTAGATATCATTTTCGAAATGACAGCATCTCTAAAATATAAACTGGGCACCCTCAATTTCAGTTCTCAGCTTAAGTTCCCGGAGAAGGATGCTTTTTAAGCACCTGGAATACTAGATATAATTTTCAAAGTGACGGGATATCTAAAATATAAACCAGGTATCCTTAAATTCAGTTCTCAGCTTAAGTTCCCTGAGGAAGATGTTTTTCAAGCTCCTGGACTACTAGTTATCATTTTCGAAATGACAGGATCTCTAAAATATAAACTGGGCACCCTCAGTTTCAGTTCTCAGCTTAAGTTCCCGGAGAAGGATGTTTTTTAAGCACCAGGACTACTAGATATAATTTTCAAAGTGACGGGATCTATAAAATATAAACCAGGTATCCTTAAATTAAGTTCTCAGCTTAAGTTCCCTGAGGAAGAAGTTTTTCAAGCGCCTGGACTACTAGACATCATTTTCGAAATGACAGGATCTCTAAAATATAAACTGGGCATCTTAACTTTAAGTTCTCAGCTTAAGTTCCCTGAGGAAGAAGTTTTTCAAGCTCCTGGACTACTAGATATCATCTTCGAAATGACAGGATCTCTAAAATATAAACTGGGCACCCTCAATTTCAGTTCTCAGCTTAAGTTCCCTGAGGAAGAAGTTTTTCAAGCGCCTGGACTACTAGATATCATTTTCGAAATGACAGGATCTCTAAAATATAAACTGGGCATCTAAATTTCAGTTCTCAGCTTAAGTACCCTGAGAAAGATACTTTTTAAGCACCTGGACTACTAGATATAGTTTTCATAGTGACGGGATCTCTACAATATAAACCAGGTATCTTAAACTTCAGTTCTCAGCTTAAGTTCCCTGAGGAAGATGTTTTTCAAGCGCCTGGACTACTAGATATCATCTTCGAAATGACAGGATCTCTAAAATATAAACTGGGCACCCTCAATTTCAGTTCTCAGCTTAAGTTCCCTGAGAAGGATGCTTTTTAAGCACCTGGACTACTAGATATAATTTTCAAATTGACGGGATCTCTAAAATATAAACCAGGTATCCTTAAATTCAGTTCTCAGCTTAAGTTCCCTGAGGAAGAAGTTTTTCAAGCGCCTGGACTACTAGATATCATTTTCGAAAGGACAGGATCTCTAAAATTTAAACTGGGCATCTTAAATTTCAGTTCACAGCTTAAGTTCCCTGAGAAAGATACTTTTTAAGCACATGGACTACTAGCTATAATTTTCAAAGTGACGGGATCTCTGAAATATAAACTAGGTATCTTAAATTTCAGTTCTCAGCTTAAGTTCCCTGAGGAAGATGTTTTTCAAGCGCCTGGACTACTAGATATCATTTTCGAAATGACAGGATCTCTAAAATATAAACTGGGCACCCTCAATTTCAGTTCTCAGCTTAAGTTCCCTAAGAAAGATGCTTTTGAAGCACCTGGACTACTAGATATAATTTTCAAAATGACAGGATTTCTCAAAAATATAAATCAGGTATCCTTAATTTCAGTTTTCAGCTTAAGTTCCATGAGAAAGATGTATTTTAAGCACCTGGACTACTAGATATCATCTTCGAAATGGAAGGATCTCTAAAATATAAACTGGGCACCCTCAATTTCAGTTCACAGCTTAAGTTCCCTGAGAAAGATATTTTTCAAGCGCCTGGACTACTAGATATCATCTTCGAAATGACAGGATCTCTAAAATATAAACTGGGCATCTTAAATTTCAGTTCACATCTTAAGTTCCCTGAGAAAGATATTTTTCAAGCGCCTGGACTACTAGATATCATCTTCGAAATGACAGGATCTCTAAAATATAAACTGGGCACCCTCAATTTCAGTTCTCAGCATAAGTTCCCTGAGAGGGATGCTTTTTAAGCACCTGGAATACTAGATATAATTTTCAAAGTGACGGGATCTCTAAAATATAAACCAGGTATCCTTAATTTCAGTTCTCAGCTTAAGTACCCTGAGAAAGATACTTTTTAAGCACCTGGACTACTAGATATAGTTTTCATAGTGACGGGATCTCTACAATATAAACCAGGTATCCTTAAATTCAGTTCTCAGCTTAAGTTCCATGAGGAAGATGTATTTTAAGCACCTGAACTACTAGATATCATCTTCGAAATGGAAGGATCTCTAAAATATAAACTGGGCACCCTCAATTTCAGTTCTCAGCTTGAGTTCCCTGAGAAGGATGCTTTTTAAGCACCTGGACTACTAGATATAATTTTCATAGTGACGGGATCTCTAAAATATAAACCAGGTATCCTTAATTTCAGTTCTCAGCTTAAGTTCCATGAGGAAGATGTATTTTAAGCACATGGACTACTAGATATAATTTTCAAAGTGACGGGATCTCTAAAATATAAACTGGGCACCCTCAATTTCAGTTCTCAGCTTAAGTTCCCTGAGAAGGATGCTTTTTAAGCACCTGGACTACTAGATATAATTTTCAAAGTGACGGGATCTCTAAAATATAAACCAGGTATCCTTAACTTCAGTTCTCAGCTTAAGTTCCCTGAGGAAGAAGTTTTTCAAGCGCCTGGACTACTAGATATCATTTTCGAAATGACAGGATCTCTAAAATATAAACTGGGCATCTTAAATTTCAGTTCACAGCTTAAGTTCCCTGAGAAAGATATTTTTCAAGCGCCTGGACTACTAGATATCATCTTCGAAATGACAGGATCTCTAAAATATAAACTGGGCACCCTCAATTTCAGTTCTCAGCATAAGTTCCCTGAGAGGGATGCTTTTTAAGCACCTGGAATACTAGATATCATTTTTAAAATGACGGGATCTCTAAAATATAAACCAGGTATCCTTAAATTAAGTTCTCAGCTTAAGTTCCCTGAGGAAGATGCTTTTTAAGCACCAGGACTACTAGACATAATTTTCAAAGTGACGGGATATCTAAAATATAAACCAGGTATCCTTAAATTCAGTTCTCAGCTTACGTTCCCTGAGGAAGAAGTTTTTCAAGCGCCTGGACTACTCGATATCATTTTCGAAATGACAGGATCTCTAAAATATAAACTGGGCATCTTAAATTTCAGTTCGCAGCTTAAGTTCCCTGAGACAGATACTTTTCAAGCACCTGGACTACTAGACATAATTTTCAAAGTGACGGGATATCTAAAATATAAACCAGGTATCCTTAAATTCAGTTCTCAGCTTACGTTCCCTGAGGAAGAAGTTTTTCAAGCGCCTGGACTACTAGATATCATTTTCGAAATGACAGGATCTCTAAAATATAAACTGGGCACCCTCAATTTCAGTTCTCAGCTTAAGTTCCCTGAGAATGATGATTTTAAAGCACCTGGACTACTAGATATCATTTTAAAAATGACGGGATCTCTAAAATATAAACAAGGTAGCCTTAAATTAAGTTCTCAGCTTAAGTTCCCTGAGAAAGATGCTTTTTAAGCACCAGGACTACTAGACATAATTTTCAAAGTGACGGGATCTCTGAAATATAAACTAGGTATCCTTAATTTCAGTTCTCAGCTTAAGTTCCATGAGGAAGATGTATTTTAAGCACCTGGGCTACTAGATATAACTTTTAGAATGACTGGATCATTGAAGTACTATTTGAATATCTTAATTTTGATTTCTCAGCTTAAATTCCCTGAGGAAGTTGTTTTTCAAGCACCTGAACTATTAGATATAATTTTCAAAATGAGGAAGATGTATTTTAAGTACCTGGACAACTAGATGTAATTTTTAGAATGACTGTATCATTGAAGTACCATTCGGATATCTTAATTTTGATTTCAGAACTTAAATTCCCTGATGAAGTTGTTTTTCAAGCACCTGGACTACTAACTATAATTTTCAAAGTGACGGGATCTCTAAAATATAAACCAGGTATCTTAAAATTCAGTTCTCTGCTTAAGTTCCCTGAGGAAGATGTTTTTCAAGCACCTGGACTACTAGATGTAATTTTTAGAATGACTGGATCATTGAAGTACCATTCGGATATCTTAATTTTGATTTCAGAACTTAAATTCCCTGATGAAGTTGTTTTTCAAGCACCTGGACTACTAGATATAATTTTCCAAATGACGGGATCTCTAAAATATAAACCAGGTATCATAAATTTCAGTTCTCAGCTTAAGTTCCTTGAGGAAGATGTTTTTCAAGCGCCTGGACTACTAGATATCATTTTCGAAATGACGGGATCTCTAAAATATGAACTGGGCATCTTAAATTTCAGTTCTAATCTTAATTACCCTGAGAAAGAAGCTTTTTAAGCACCTGGACTACTAGATATAATTTTCGACATGACAGGATCTCTAAAATATAAACTGGGCATCTTAATTTCAGTTCTCTGCTTAAGTTCCCTGAGGAAGATGTTTTTCAAGCGCCTGGACTACTAGATGTAATTTTTAGAATGACTGGATCATTGAAGTACCATTCGGATATCTTAATTTTGATTTCTCAGCTTAAATTCCCTGAGAAAGATGTTTTTCAAGCGCCTGGAATACTAGATATAATTTTCAAAGTGACGGGATCTCTAAAATATAAACCAGGTATCTTAAAATTCAGTTCTCTGCTTGAGTTCCCTGAGGAAGATGTTTTTCAAGCACCTGGACTACTAGATATCATCTTCGAAATGACAGGATCTCTAAAATATAAACTGGGCACCCTCAATTTCAGTTCTCAGCTTAAGTTCCCGGAGAAGGATGCTTTTTAAGCACCTGGAATACTAGATATAATTTTCAGTGACGGGATCTCTAAAATATAAACCAGGTATCCTTAAATTCAGTTCTCAGCTTAAGTTCCCTGAGGAAGAAGTTTTTCAAGCGCCTGGACTACTAGATATCATTTTCGAAAGGACAGGATCTCTAAAATTTAAACTGGGCATCTTAAATTTCAGTTCACAGCTTAAGTTCCCTGAGAAAGATACTTTTTAAGCACATGGACTACTAGCTATAATTTTCAAAGTGACGGGATCTCTGAAATATAAACTAGGTATCTTAAATTTCAGTTCTCAGCTTACGTTCCCTGAGGAAGATGTTTTTCAAGCGCCTGGACTACTAGATATCATTTTCGAAATGACAGCATCTCTAAAATATAAACTGGGCACCCTCAATTTCAGTTCTCAGCTTAAGTTCCCGGAGAAGGATGCTTTTTAAGCACCTGGAATACTAGATATAATTTTCAGTGACGGGATCTCTAAAATATAAACCAGGTATCCTTAAATTCAGTTCTCAGCTTATGTTCCCTGAGGAAGAAGTTTTTCAAGCGCCTGGACTACTAGATATCATTTTCGAAATGACAGGATCTCTAAAATATAAACTGGGCATCTTAATTTCAGTTCACAGCATAAGTTCCCTGAGAAAGATACTTTTTAAGCAAATGGACTACTAGATATAATTTTCAAAATGACGGCATCTCAAAAATATAAACCAGGTATATTAAACGTCAGTTCTCAGCTTAAGTTCCCTGAGGAAGATGTTTTTCAAGCGCCTGGGCTACTAGATATCATCTTCGAAATGACAGGATCTCTAAAATATAAACTGGGCACCCTCAATTTCAGTTCTCAGCTTAAGTTCCCTGAGAAGGATGCTTTTTAAGCACCTGGACTACTAGATATCATTTTCGAAATGACGGGATCTCTAAAATATAAACCAGGTATCCTCAATTTCAGTTCTCAGCTTAAGTTCCATGAGGAAGATGTATTTTAAGCACATGGACTACTAGATATAATCTTCGAAATGGAAGGATCTCTAAAATATAAATTGGGCACCCTCAATTTCAGTTTTCAGCTTAAGTTCCCTGAGAAGGATGCCTTTTAAGCACCTGGACTACTAGATATAATTTTCAAATTGTCGGGATCTCTAAAATATAAACCAGGTATCCTTAAATTCAGTTCTCAGCTTAAGTTCCCTGAGGAAGAAGTTTTTCAAGCGCCTGGACTACTAGATATCATCTTCGAAATGACAGGATCTCTAAAATATAAACTGGGCATCTTAAATTTCAGTTCACAGCTTAAGTTCCCTGAGAAAGATATTTTTCAAGCGCCTGGACTACTAGATATCATCTTCGAAATGACAGGATCTCTAAAATATAAACTGGGCACCCTCAATTTCAGTTCTCAGCATAAGTTCCCTGAGAGGGATGCTTTTCAAGCGCCAGGACTACTAGATATCATTTTTAAAATGACGGGATCTCTAAAATATAAACCAGGTATCCTTAAATTAAGTTCTCAGCTTAAGTTCCCTGAGGAAGATGCTTTTTAAGCACCAGGACTACTAGACATAATTTTCAAAGTGACGGGATATCTAAAATATAAACCAGGTATCCTTAAATTCAGTTCTCAGCTTAAGTTCCCTGAGGAACAAGTTTTTCAAGCGCCTGGACTACTCGATATCATTTTCGAAATGACAGGATCTCTAAAATATAAACTGGGCATCTTAAATTTCAGTTCGCAGCTTAAGTTCCCTGAGACAGATACTTTTCAAGCACCTGGACTACTAGATATAATTTTCAAAATGACGGGATCTCTAAAATATAAACCAGGTATCCTTAAATTCAGTTCTCAGCTTACGTTCCCTGAGGAAGAAGTTTTTCAAGCGCCTGGACTACTAGATATCATTTTCGAAATGACAGGATCTCTAAAATATAAACTGGGCACCCTCAATTTCAGTTCTCAGCTTAAGTTCCCTGAGCAAGATGTATTTTAAGCACATGGAAAACTAGATATAATTTTCAAAGTGACGGGATATCTAAAATATAAACCAGGTATCCTTAAATTCAGTTCTCAGCTTAAGTTCCCTGAGAAAGATGCTTTTTAAGCACCTGGACTGCTAGATATAATTTTCAAAGTGACGGGATCTCTGAAATATAAACTAGGTATCCTTAATTTCAGTTCTCAGCTTAAGTTCCATGAGGAAGATGTATTTTAAGCACCTGGGCTACTAGATATAACTTTTAGAATGACTGGATCATTGAAGTACTATTTGAATATCTTAATTTTGATTTCTCAGCTTAAATTCCCTGAGGAAGTTGTTTTTCAAGCACCTGAACTATTAGATATAATTTTCAAAATGAGGAAGATGTATTTTAAGTACCTGGACAACTAGATGTAATTTTTAGAATGACTGTATCATTGAAGTACCATTCGGATATCTTAATTTTGATTTCAGAACTTAAATTCCCTGATGAAGTTGTTTTTCAAGCACCTGGACTACTAACTATAATTTTCAAAATGACGGGATCTCTAAAATATAAACCAGGTATCTTAAACTTCAGTTCTCAGCTTAACTTCACTGAGGAAGATGTTTTTCAAGCGCCTGGACTACTAGATGTAATTTTTAGAATGACTGGATCATTGAAGTACCATTCGGATATCTTAATTTTGATTTCAGAACTTAAATTCCCTGATGAAGGTTTTTTTCAAGCACCTGGACTACTAGATATAATTTTCCAAATGACGGAATCTCTAAAATATAAACCAGGTACCTTAAATTTCAGTTCTCAGCTTAAGTTCCCTGAGGAAGATGTTTTTCAAGCGCCTGGACTACTAGATATCATTTTCGAAATGACAGGATCTCTAAAATATAAACTGGGCATCTTAAATTTCAGTTCTAATCTTAATTACCCTGAGAAAGAAGCTTTTTAAGCACCTGGACTACTAGATATAATTTTCGACATGACAGGATCTCTAAAATATAAACTGGGCATCTTAATTTCAGTTCTCAGCTTAAGTTCCCTGAGGAAGATGTTTTTCAAGCGCCTGGACTACTAGATGTAATTTTTAGAATGACTGGATCATTGAAGTACCATTCGGATATCTTAATTTTGATTTCACAGCTTAAATTCCCTGATGAAGTTGTTTTTCAAGCACCTGGAATACTAGATATAATTTTCAAAATGACGGGATCTCTAAAATATAAACCAGGTATCTTAAACTTCAGTTCTCAGCTTAAGTTCCCTGAGGAAGATGTTTTTCAAGCTCCTGGACTACTAGATATCATCTTCGAAATGACAGGATCTCTAAAATATAAACTGGGCACCCTCAATTTCAGTTCTCAGCTTAAGTTCCCGGAGAAGGATGCTTTTTAAGCACCTGGAATACTAGATATAATTTTCAGTGACGGGATCTCTAAAATATAAACCAGGTATCCTTAAATTCAGTTCTCAGCTTAAGTTCCCTGAGGAAGAAGTTTTTCAAGCGCCTGGACTACTAGATATCATTTTCGAAAGGACAGGATCTCTAAAATTTAAACTGGGCATCTTAAATTTCAGTTCACAGCTTAAGTTCCCTGAGAAAGATACTTTTTAAGCACATGGACTACTAGCTATAATTTTCAAAGTGACGGGATCTCTGAAATATAAACTAGGTATCTTAAATTTCAGTTCTCAGCTTACGTTCCCTGAGGAAGATGTTTTTCAAGCGCCTGGACTACTAGATATCATTTTCGAAATGACAGCATCTCTAAAATATAAACTGGGCACCCTCAATTTCAGTTCTCAGCTTAAGTTCCCGGAGAAGGATGCTTTTAAGCACCTGGAATACTAGATATAATTTTCAGTGACGGGATCTCTAAAATATAAACCAGGTATCCTTAAATTCAGTTCTCAGCTTAAGTTCCCTGAGGAAGAAGTTTTTCAAGCGCCTGGACTACTAGATATCATTTTCGAAATGACAGGATCTCTAAAATATAAACTGGGCATCTTAATTTCAGTTCACAGCTTAAGTTCCCTGAGAAAGATACTTTTTAAGCAAATGGACTACTAGATATAATTTTCAAAATGACGGCATCTCAAAAATATAAACCAGGTATATTAAACTTCAGTTCTCAGCTTAAGTTCCCTGAGGAAGATGTTTTTCAAGCGCCTGGACTACTAGATATCATCTTCGAAATGACAGGATCTCTAAAATATAAACTGGGCACCCTCAATTTCAGTTCTCAGCTTAAGTTCCCTGAGAAGGATGCTTTTAAGCACCTGGACTACTAGATATAATTTTCAAAGTGACGGGATCTCTAAAATATAAACCAGGTATCCTTAAATTCAGTTCTCAGCTTAAGTTCCCTGAGGAAGAAGTTTTTCATGCGCCTGGACTACTAGATATCATTTTCGAAAGGACAGGATCTCTAAAATTTAAACTGGGCATCTTAAATTTCAGTTCACAGCTTAAGTTCCCTGAGAAAGATACTTTTTAAGCACATGGACTACTAGCTATAATTTTCAAAGTGACGGGATCTCTGAAATATAAACTAGGTATCCTTAATTTCAGTTCTCAGCTTAAGTTCCATGAGGAAGATGTATTTTAAGCACCTGGGCTACTAGATATAACTTTTAGAATGACTGGATCATTGAAGTACTATTTGAATATCTTAATTTTGATTTCTCAGCTTAAATTCCCTGAGGAAGTTGTTTTTCAAGCACCTGAACTATTAGATATAATTTTCAAAATGAGGAAGATGTATTTTAAGTACCTGGACTACTAGATGTAATTTTTAGAATGACTGGATCATTGAAGTACCATTCGGATATCTTAATTTTGATTCCAGAACTTAAATTCCCTGATGGAAGATGTTTTTCAAGCGCCTGGACTACTAGATATCATTTTCGAAATGACAGGATCTCTAAAATATAAACTGGGCATCTTAAATTTCAGTTCTAATCTTAATTACCCTGAGAAAGAAGCTTTTTAAGCACCTGGACTACTAGATATAATTTTCGACATGACAGGATCTCTAAAATTTAAACTGTGCATCTTAAATTCTCAGCTTAAGTTCCCTGAGGAAGATGTTTATCAAGCGCCTGGACTACTAGATATCATCTTCGAAATGACAGGATCTCTAAAATATAAACTGGGCACCCTCAATTTCAGTTCTCAGCTTAAGTTCCCTAAGAAAGATGCTTTTGAAGCACCTGGACTACTAGATATAATTTTCAAAATGACAGGATTTCTCAAAAATATAAACCAGGTATCCTCAATTTCAGTTCTCAGGTTAAGTTCCATGAGGAAGATGTATTTTAAGCACATGGACTACTAGATATAATTTTCAAAGTGACGGGATCTCTAAAATATAAACTGGGCACCCTCAATTTCAGTTCTCAGCTTAAGTTCCCTGAGAAGGATGCTTTTTAAGCACCTGGACTACTAGATATAATTTTCAAATTGACGGGATCTCTAAAATATAAACCAGGTATCCTTAAATTAGGTTCTCAGCTTAAGTTCCCTGAGGAAGAAGTTTTTCAAGCGCCTGGACTACTAGATATCATCTTCGAAATGACAGGATCTCTAAAATAAAAACTGGGCATCTGAAATTTCAGTTCACAGCTTAAGTTCCCTGAGAAAGATATTTTTCAAGCGCCTGGACTACTAGATATCATCTTCGAAATGACAGGATCTCTAAAATATAAACTGGGCACCCTCAATTTCAGTTCTCAGCATAAGTTCCCTGAGAAGGATGCTTTTTAAGCACCTGGACTACTAGATATAATTTTCAAAGTGACGGGATCTCTAAAATATAAACCAGGTATCCTTAAATTCAGTTCTCAGCTTAAGTTCCCTGAGGAAGATGCTTTTCAAGCGCCAGGACTACTAGATATCATTTTTAAAATGACGGGATCTCTAAAATATAAACCAGGTATCCTTAAATTAAGTTCTCAGCTTAAGTTCCCTGAGGAACAAGTTTTTCAAGCGCCTGGACTACTAGATATCATTTTCGAAATGACAGGATCTCTAAAATATAAACTGGGCATCTTAAATTTCAGTTCTCAGCTTAAGTTCCCTGAGGAAGATGCTTTTCAAGCGCCAGGACTACTAGATATCATTTTTAAAATGACGGGATCTCTAAAATATAAACCAGGTATCCTTAAATTCAGTTCTCAGCTTACGTTCCCTGAGGAAGAAGTTTTTCAAGCGCCTGGACTACTAGATATCATTTTCGAAATGACAGGATCTCTAAAATATAAACTGGGCACCCTCAATTTCAGTTCTCAGCTTAAGTTCCCTGAGCATGATGATTTTAAGCACCTGGACTACTAGATATAATTTTCAAAGTGACGGGATCTCTAAAATATAAACCAGGTATCCTTAAATTATGTTCTCAGCTTAAGTTCCCTGAGGAAGATGCTTTTTAAGCACCAGGACTACTAGACATAATTTTCAAAGTGACGGGATCTCTGAAATATAAACTAAGTATCCTTAATTTCAGTTCTCAGCTTAAGTTCCATGAGGAAGATGTATTTTAAGCACCTGGGCTACTAGATATAACTTTTAGAATGACTGGATCATTGAAGTACTATTTGAATATCTTAATTTTGATTTCTCATCTTAAATTCCCTGAGGAAGTTGTTTTTCAAGCACCTGAACTATTAGATATAATTTTCAAAATGAGGAAGATGTATTTTAAGTACCTGGACTACTAGATGTAATTTTTAGAATGACTGTATCATTGAAGTACCATTCGGATATCTTAATTTTGATTTCAGAACTTAAATTCCCTGATGAAGTTGTTTTTCAAGCACCTGGACTACTAACTATAATTTTCAAAATGACGGGATCTCTAAAATATAAACCAGGTATCTTAAACTTCAGTTCTCAGCTTAAGTTCACTGAGGAAGATGTTTTTCAAGCGCCTGGACTACTAGATGTAATTTTTAGAATGACTGGATCATTGAAGTACCATTCGGATATCTTAATTTTGATTTCAGAACTTAAATTCCCTGATGAAGTTGTTTTTCAAGCACCTGGACTACTAGATATAATTTTCCAAATGACGGGATCTCTAAAATATAAACCAGGTATCTTAAACTTCAGTTCTCAGCTTAAGTTCCCTGAGGAAGATGTATTTTCAAGCGCCTGGACTACTAGATATCATTTTCGAAATGACAGGATCTCTAAAATATAAACTGGGCACCCTCAATTTCAGTTCTCAGCTTAAGTTCCCGGAGAAGGATGCTTTTTAAGCACCTGGAATACTAGATATAATTTTCAGTGACGGGATCTCTAAAATATAAACCAGGTATCCTTAAATTCAGTTCGCAGCTTAAGTTCCCTGAGGAAGAAGTTTTTCAAGCGCCTGGACTACTAGATATCATTTTCGAAAGGACAGGATCTCTAAAATTTAAACTGGGCATCTTAAATTTCAGTTCACAGCTTAAGTTCCCTGAGAAAGATACTTTTTAAGCACCTGGACTACTAGATATAATTTTCGACATGACAGGATCTCTAAAATATAAACTGGGCATCTTAATTTCAGTTCTCAGCTTAAGTTCCCTGAGGAAGATGTTTTTCAAGCGCCTGGACTACTAGATATAATTTTCGACATGACAGGATCTCTAAAATTTAAACTGGGCATCTTAAATTTCAGTTCACAGCTTAAGTTCCCTGAGAAAGATACTTTTTAAGCACATGGACTACTAGATATAATTTTCAGTGACGGGATCTCTAAAATATAAACCAGGTATCCTTAAATTCAGTTCTCAGCTTAAGTTCCCTGAGGAAGAAGTTTTTCAAGCTCCTGGACTACTAGATATCATATTCGAAGTGACTGGATCTATAAAATATAAACTGGGCATCTTAATTTCAGTTCACAGCTTAAGTTCCCTGAGAAAGATACTTTTTAAGCAAATGGACTACTAGATATAATTTTCAAAATGACGGGATATCTAAAATATAAACCAGGTATCTTAAACTACAGTTCTCAGCTTAAGTTCCCTGAGGAAGATGTTTTTCAAGCTCCTGGACTACTAGATATAATTTTCAAATTGACGGGATCTCTAAAATATAAACTGGGCACCCTCAATTTCAGTTCTCAGCTTAAGTTCCCGGAGAAGGATGCTTTTCAAGCACCTGGAATACTAGATAAAATTTTCAAAATGACGGGATCTCTAAAATATAAACCAGGTATCCTTAAATTCAGTTCTCAGCTTAAGTTCCCTGAGGAAGAAGTTTTTCAAGCTCCTGGACTACTAGATATCATCTTCGAAATGAAAGGATCTCTAAAATATAAACTGGGCACCCTCAATTTCAGTTCTCAGCTTAAGTTCCCGGAGAAGGATGCTTTTTAAGCACCTGGAATACTAGATATAATTTTCAGTCACGGGATCTCTAAAATATAAACCAGGTATCCTTAAATTCAGTTCTCAGCTTAAGTTCCCTGAGGAAGAAGTTTTTCAAGCGCCTGGACTACTAGATATCATTTTCGAAAGGACAGGATCTCTAAAATATAAACTGGGCATCTTAAATTTCAGTTCTAATCTTAATTACCCTGAGAAAGAAGCTTTTTAAGCACCTGGACTACTAGATATAATTTTCGACATGACAGGATCTCTAAAATATAAACTGGGCAACTTAATTTCAGTTCTCAGCTTAAGTTCCCTGAGGAAGATGTTTTTCAAGCGCCTGGACTACTAGATGTAATTTTTAGAATGACTGGATCATTGAAGTACCATTCGGATATCTTAATTTTGATTTCACAGCTTAAATTCCCTGATGAAGTTGTTTTTCAAGCACCTGGAATACTAGATAAAATTTTCAAAATGACGGGATCTCTAAAATATAAACCAGGTATCTTAAACTTCAGTTCTCAGCTTAAGTTCCCTGAGGAAGATGTTTTTCAAGCTCCTGGACTACTAGATATCATCTTCGAAATGACAGGATCTCTAAAATATAAACTGGGCACACTAAATTTCAGTTCTCAGCTTAATGTCCCGTAGAAGAATGCTTTTCAAGCACTTGGACTACTAGATATAATTTTCAAAGTGACGGGATCTCTAAAATATAAACCAGGTATCCTTAAATTAAGTTCTCAGCTTATGTTCCCTGAGGAAGAAGTTTTTCAAGCGCCTGGACTACTAGATATCATTTTCGAAAGGACAGGATCTCTAAAATTTAAACTGGGCATCTTAAATTTCAGTTCACAGCTTAAGTTCCCGGAGAAGGATGCTTTTTAAGCACCTGGAATACTAGATATAATTTTCAGTGACGGGATCTCTAAAATATAAACCAGGTATCCTTAAATTCAGTTCTCAGCTTAAGTTCCCTGAGGAAGAAGTTTTTCAAGCGCCTGGACTACTAGATATCATTTTCGAAAGGACAGGATCTCTAAAATTTAAACTGGGCATCTTAAATTTCAGTTCACAGCTTAAGTTCCCTGAGAAAGATACTTTTTAAGCACCTGGACTACTAGATATAATTTTCGACATGACAGGATCTCTAAAATATAAACTGGGCATCTTAATTTCAGTTCTCAGCTTAAGTTCCCTGAGGAAGATGTTTTTCAAGCGCCTGGACTACTAGATATAATTTTCGACATGACAGGATCTCTAAAATTTAAACTGGGCATCTTAAATTTCAGTTCACAGCTTAAGTTCCCTGAGAAAGATACTTTTTAAGCACATGGACTACTAGCTATAATTTTCAAAGTGACGGGATCTCTGAAATATAAACTAGGTATCTTAAATTTCAGTTCTCAGCTTAAGTTCCCTGAGGAAGATGTTTTTCAAGCGCCTGGACTACTAGATATCATTTTCGAAATGACAGCATCTCTAAAATATAAACTGGGCACCCTCAATTTCAGTTCTCAGCTTAAGTTCCCGGAGAAGGATGCTTTTTAAGCACCTGGAATACTAGATATAATTTTCAGTGACGGGATCTCTAAAATATAAACCAGGTATCCTTAAATTCAGTTCTCAGCTTAAGTTCCCTGAGGAAGAAGTTTTTCAAGCGCCTGGACTACTAGATATCATTTTCGAAATGACAGGATCTCTAAAATATAAACTGGGCATCTTAAATTTCAGTTCACAGCTTAAGTTCCCGGAGAAGGATGCTTTTTAAGCACCTGGAATACTAGATATAATTTTCAGTGACGGGATCTCTAAAATATAAACCAGGTATCCTTAAATTCAGTTCTCAGCTTAAGTTCCCTGAGGAAGAAGTTTTTCAAGCGCCTGGACTACTAGATATCATTTTCGAAAGGACAGGATCTCTAAAATTTAAACTGGGCATCTTAAATTTCAGTTCACAGCTTAAGTTCCCTGAGAAAGATACTTTTTAAGCACCTGGACTACTAGATATAATTTTCGACATGACAGGATCTCTAAAATATAAACTGGGCATCTTAATTTCAGTTCTCAGCTTAAGTTCCCTGAGGAAGATGTTTTTCAAGCGCCTGGACTACTAGATATAATTTTCGACATGACAGGATCTCTAAAATTTAAACTGGGCATCTTAAATTTCAGTTCACAGCTTAAGTTCCCTGAGAAAGATACTTTTTAAGCACATGGACTACTAGCTATAATTTTCAAAGTGACGGGATCTCTGAAATATAAACTAGGTATCTTAAATTTCAGTTCTCAGCTTAAGTTCCCTCAGGAAGATGTTTTTCAAGCGCCTTGACTACTAGATATCATCTTCGAAATGACAGGATCTCTAAAATATAAACTGGGCACCCTCAATTTCAGTTCTCAGCTTAAGTTCCCGGAGAAGGATGCTTTTTAAGCACCTGGAATACTAGATATAATTTTCAGTGACGGGATCTCTAAAATATAAACCAGGTATCCTTAAATTCAGTTCTCAGCTTAAGTTCCCTGAGGAAGAAGTTTTTCAAGCGCCTGGACTACTAGATATCATTTTCGAAATGACAGGATCTCTAAAATATAAACTGGGCATCTTAATTTCAGTTCACAGCTTAAGTTCCCTGAGAAAGATACTTTTTAAGCAAATGGACTACTAGATATAATTTTCAAAATGACGGGATCTCTAAAATATAAACCAGGTATCTTAAACTTCAGTTCTCAGCTTAAGTTCCCTGAGGAAGATGTTTTTCAAGCTCCTGGACTACTAGATATCATCTTCGAAATGACAGGATCTCTAAAATATAAACTGGGCACCCTCAATTTCAGTTCTCAGCTTAAGTTCCCGGAGAAGGATGCTTTTCAAGCACCTGGAATACTAGATATAATTTTCAAAATGACGGGATCTCTAAAATATAAACCAGGTATCTTAAACTTCAGTTCTCAGCTTAAGTTCCCTGAGGAAGATGTTTTTCAAGCTCCTGGGATACTAGATATCATCTTCGAAATGACAGGATCTCTAAAATATAAACTGGGCACCCTCAATTTCAGTTCTCAGCTTAAGTTCCCGGAGAAGGATGCTTTTTAAGCACCTGGAATACTAGATATAATTTTCAGTGACGGGATCTCTAAAATATAAACCAGGTATCCTTAAATTCAGTTCTCAGCTTAAGTTCCCTGAGGAAGAAGTTTTTCAAGCGCCTGGACTACTAGATATCATTTTCGAAAGGACAGGATCTCTAAAATATAAACTGGGCATCTTAAATTTCAGTTCTAATCTTAATTACCCTGAGAAAGAAGCTTTTTAAGCACCTGGACTACTAGATATAATTTTCGACATGACAGGATCTCTAAAATATAAACTGGGCAACTTAATTTCAGTTCTCAGCTTAAGTTCCCTGAGGAAGATTTTTTTCAAGCTCCTGGACTAGTAGTTGTAATTTTTAGAATGACTGGATCATTGAAGTAATATTCGGATATCTTAATTTTGATTTCTCAGCTTAAATTATCTGAGAAAGATGTTTGTCAAGCGCCTGGAATACTAGAAATAATTTTCAAAGTGACGGGATCTCTAAAATATAAACCAGGTATCTTAAACTTCAGTTCTCAGCTTAAGTTCCCTGAGGAAGATGTTTTTCAAGCTCCTGGACTACTAGATATCATCTTCGAAATGACAGGATTTCTAAAATATAAACTGGGCACCCTCAATTTCAGTTATCAGCTTAAGTTCCCTGAGGAAGATGTTTATCAAGCACCTGGTCTACTAGATATAATTTTGAAAATGACGGGATCTCTAAAATATAATCCAGGTATCCTTAATTTCAGTTCTCAGATTAAGTTCCATGAGGAAGATGTTTTTCAAGCTCCTGGACTACTAGATATCATCTTCGAAATGACAGGATCTCTAAAATATAAACTGGGCACCCTCAATTTCAGTTCTCAGCTTAAGTTCCCGGAGAAGGATGCTTTTTAAGCACCTGGAATACTAGATATAATTTTCAGTGACGGGATCTCTAAAATATAAACCAGGTATCCTTAAATTCAGTTCTCAGCTTAAGTTCCCTGAGGAAGAAGTTTTTCAAGCGCCTGGACTACTAGATATCATTTTCGAAAGGACAGGATCTCTAAAATATAAACTGGGCATCTTAAATTTCAGTTCTAATCTTAATTACCCTGAGAAAGAAGCTTTTTAAGCACCTGGACTACTAGATATAATTTTCGACATGACAGGATCTCTAAAATATAAACTGGGCAACTTAATTTCAGTTCTCAGCTTAAGTTCCCTGAGGAAGATGTTTTTCAAGCGCCTGGACTACTAGATGTAATTTTTAGAATGACTGGATCATTGAAGTACCATTCGGATATCTTAATTTTGATTTCACAGCTTAAATTCCCTGATGAAGTTGTTTTTCAAGCACCTGGAATACTAGATATAATTTTCAAAATGACGGGATCTCTAAAATATAAACCAGGTATCTTAAACTTCAGTTCTCAGCTTAAGTTCCCTGAGGAAGATGTTTTTCAAGCTCCTGGACTACTAGATATCATCTTCGAAATGACAGGATCTCTAAAATATAAACTGGGCACCCTCAATTTCAGTTCTCAGCTTAAGTTCCCGGAGAAGGATGCTTTTTAAGCACCTGGAATACTAGATATAATTTTCAGTGACGGGATCTCTAAAATATAAACCAGGTATCCTTAAATTCAGTTCTCAGCTTAAGTTCCCTGAGGAAGAAGTTTTTCAAGCGCCTGGACTACTAGATATCATTTTCGAAAGGACAGGATCTCTAAAATTTAAACTGGGCATCTTAAATTTCAGTTCACAGCTTAAGTTCCCTGAGAAAGATGCTTTTTAAGCACATGGACCACTAGATATAATTGTCAGAGTGACGGGATCTCTGAAATATAAACTAGGTATCTTAAATTTCAGTTCTCAGCTTAAGTTCCCTGAGGAAGATGTTTTTCAAGCGCCTTGACTACTAGATATCATCTTCGAAATGACAGGATCTCTAAAATATAAACTGGGCACCCTCAATTTCAGTTCTCAGCTTAAGTTCCCGGAGAAGGATGCTTTTTAAGCACCTGGAATACTAGATATAATTTTCACAGTGACGGGATCTCTAAAATATAAACCAGGTATCCTTAAATTCAGTTCTCAGCTTAAGTTCCCTGAGGAAGAAGTTTTTCAAGCGCCTGGACTACTAGATATCATTTTCGAAATGACAGGATCTCTAAAATATAAACTGGGCATCTTAATTTCAGTTCACAGCTTAAGTTCCCGGAGAAGGATGCTTTTTAAGCACCTGGAATACTAGATATAATTTTCAGTGACGGGATCTCTAAAATATAAACCAGGTATCCTTAAATTCAGTTCTCAGCTTAAGTTCCCTGAGGAAGAAGTTTTTCAAGCGCCTGGACTACTAGATATCATTTTCGAAAGGACAGGATCTCTAAAATTTAAACTGGGCATCTTAAATTTCAGTTCACAGCTTAAGTTCCCTGAGAAAGATACTTTTTAAGCACCTGGACTACTAGATATAATTTTCGACATGACAGGATCTCTAAAATATAAACTGGGCATCTTAATTTCAGTTCTCAGCTTAAGTTCCCTGAGGAAGATGTTTTTCAAGCGCCTTGACTACTAGATATAATTTTCGACATGACAGGATCTCTAAAATTTAAACTGGGCATCTTAAATTTCAGTTCACATCTTAAGTTCCCTGAGAAAGATACTTTTTAAGCACATGGACTACTAGCTATAATTTTCAAAGTGATGGGGTCTCTGAAATATAAACTAGGTATCTTAAATTTCAGTTCTCAGCTTAAGTTCCCTCAGGAAGATGTTTTTCAAGCGCCTTGACTACTAGATATCATCTTCGAAATGACAGGATCTCTAAAATATAAACTGGGCACCCTCAATTTCAGTTCTCAGCTTAAGTTCCCGGAGAAGGATGCTTTTTAAGCACCTGGAATACTAGATATAATTTTCAGTGACGGGATCTCTAAAATATAAACCAGGTATCCTTAAATTCAGTTCTCAGCTTAAGTTCCCTGAGGAAGAAGTTTTTCAAGCGCCTGGACTACGAGATATAATTTTCGACATGACAGGATCTCTAAAATTTAAACTGGGCATCTTAAATTTCAGTTCACATCTTAAGTTCCCTGAGAAAGATACTTTTTAAGCACATGGACTACTAGCTATAATTTTCAAAGTGATGGGTTCTCTGAAATATAAACTAGGTATCTTAAATTTCAGTTCTCAGCTTAAGTTCCCTCAGGAAGATGTTTTTCAAGCGCCTTGACTACTAGATATCATCTTCGAAATGACAGGATCTCTAAAATATAAACTGGGCACCCTCAATTTCAGTTCTCAGCTTAAGTTCCCGGAGAAGGATGCTTTTTAAGCACCTGGAATACTAGATATAATTTTCAGTGACGGGATCTCTAAAATATAAACCAGGTATCCTTAAATTCAGTTCTCAGCTTAAGTTCCCTGAGGAAGAAGTTTTTCAAGCGCCTGGACTACGAGATATAATTTTCGAAATGACAGGATCTCTAAAATATAAACTGGGCATCTTAATTTCAGTTCACAGCTTAAGTTCCCTGAGAAAGATACTTTTTAAGCAAATGGACTACTAGATATAATTTTCAAAATGACTTGATATCTAAAATATAAAACAGGTATCTTAAATTTTAGTTCTCAGCTTAAGCTACCTATGGAAGATGTTTTTCAAGCTCCTGGACTACTAGATATAATTTTCGAAATGACAGGACCTCTAAAATATAAACTGGGCACCCTCAATTTCAGTTCTCAGCTTAAGTTCCCGGAGAAGGATGCTTTTCAAGCACCTGGAATACTAGATATAATTTTCAAAATGACGGGATCTCTAAAATATAAACCAGGTATCTTAAACTTCAGTTCTCAGCTTAAGTTCCCTGAGGAAGATGTTTTTCAAGCTCCTGGACTACTAGATATCATCTTCGAAATGACAGGATCTCTAAAATATAAACTGGGCACCCTCAATTTCAGTTCTCAGCTTAAGTTCCCAGAGAAGGATGCTTTTTAAGCACCTGGAATACTAGATATAATTGTCAGAGTGACGGGATCTCTAAAATATAAACCAGGTATCCTTAAATTCAGTTCTCAGCTTAAGTTCCCTGAGGAAGATGTTTTTCAAGCGCCTGGACTACTAGATATCATTTTCGAAATGACAGGATCTCTAAAATATAAACTGGGCATCTTAAATTTCAGTTCTAATCTTAATTACCCTGAGAAAGAAGCTTTTTAAGCACCTGGACTACTAGATATAATTTTCGACATGACAGGATCTCTAAAATATAAACTGAGCATCTTAAATTTCAGTTCTCAGCTTAGGTTCCCTGAGGAAGATGTTTTTCAAGCACCTGGACTACTAGATGGAATTTTTAGAATGACTGCATCATTGAAGTACCATTCGGATATCTTAATTTTGATTTCTCAGCTTAAATTCCCTGATGAAGTTGTTTTTCAAGCACCTTGACTACTAGATATAATTTTCAAAATGACGGGATCTCTAAAATATAAACCAGGTATCTTAAATTTCAGTTCTCAGCTTAAGTTCCCTGAGGAAGATGTTTTTCAAGCGCCTGGACTACTAGGTATCATCTTCGAAATGACAGGATCTCTAAAATATAAACTGGGCACCCTCAATTTCAGTTCTCAGCTTAAGTTCCCTGAGGAAGATGTTTTTCACGCGCCTGGACTACTAGATATAATTTTCAAAGTGACGGGATCTCTAAAATATAAATCAGGTATCCTTAAATTCAGTTCTAAGCTTTAGTTCCATGAGGAAGAAGTTTTTCAATCTCCGGGAATACTATATATCATCTTCTAAATTAAAGGCGCTCTAAATTTTAAACTGGGCACCCTCAATTTCAGTTCTCAGCTTAAGTTCCCGGAGAAGGATGCTTTTTAAGCACCTGGAATACTAGATATAATTTTCAGTGACGGGATCTCTAAAATATAAACCAGGTATCCTTAAATTCAGTTCTCAGCTTAAGTTCCCTGAGGAAGAAGTTTTTCAAGCGCCTGGACTACTAGATATCATTTTCGAAAGGACAGGATCTCTAAAATATAAACTGGGCATCTTAAATTTCAGTTCTAATCTTAATTACCCTGAGAAAGAAGCTTTTTAAGCACCTGGACTACTAGATATAATTTTCGACATGACAGGATCTCTAAAATATAAACTGGGCAACTTAATTTCAGTTCTCAGCTTAAGTTCCCTGAGGAAGATGTTTTTCAAGCGCCTGGACTACTAGATGTAATTTTTAGAATGACTGGATCATTGAAGTACCATTCAGATATATTCATTTTGATTTCTCAGCTTAAATTACCTGATGAAGATGTTTTTCAAGCACCTCGAATACTAGACATAATTTTCAAAATGACGGGATCTCTAAAATATAAACCAGGTATCTTAAACTTCAGTTCTCAGCTTAAGTTCCCTGAGGAAGATGTTTTTCAAGCTCCTGGACTACTAGATATCATCTTCGAAATGACAGGATCTCTAAAATATAAACTGGGCACCCTCAATTTCAGTTCTCAGCTTAAGTTCCCGGAGAAGGATGCTTTTTAAGCACCTGGAATACTAGATATAATTTTCAGTGACGGGATCTCTAAAATATAAACCAGGTATCCTTAAATTCAGTTCTCAGCTTAAGTTCCCTGAGGAAGAAGTTTTTCAAGCGCCTGGACTACTAGATATCATTTTCGAAAGGACAGGATCTCTAAAATTTAAACTGGGCATCTTAAATTTCAGTTCACAGCTTAAGTTCCCTGAGAAAGATACTTTTTAAGCACATGGACTACTAGCTATAATTTTCAAAGTGACGGGATCTCTGAAATATAAACTAGGTATCTTAAATTTCAGTTCTCAGCTTAAGTTCCCTGAGGAAGATGTTTTTCAAGCGCCTGGACTACTAGATATCATTTTCGAAATGACAGCATCTCTAAAATATAAACTGGGCACCCTCAATTTCAGTTCTCAGCTTAAGTTCCCGGAGAAGGATGCTTTTTAAGCACCTGGAATACTAGATATAATTTTCAGTGACGGGATCTCTAAAATATAAACCAGGTATCCTTAAATTCAGTTCTCAGCTTAAGTTCCCTGAGGAAGAAGTTTTTCAAGCGCCTGGACTACTAGATATCATTTTCGAAATGACAGGATCTCTAAAATATGAACTGGGCATCTTAATTTCAGTTCACAGCTTAAGTTCCCTGAGAAAGATACTTTTTAAGCAAATGGACTACTAGATATAATTTTCAAAATGACGGCATCTCAAAAATATAAACCAGGTATCTTAAGATTCAGTTCTCAGCTTAAGTTCCCTGAGGAAGATGTTTTTCAAGCGCCTGGACTACTAGATATCATCTTCGAAATGACAGGATCTCTAAAATATAAACTGGGCACCCTCAATTTCAGTTCTCAGCTTAAGTTCCCTGAGAAGGATGCTTTTTAAGCACCTGGACTACTAGATATAATTTTCAAAGTGACGGGATCTCTAAAATATAAACCAGGTATCCTTAAATTCAGTTCTCAGATTAAGTTCCCTGAGGAAGAAGTTTTTCAAGCGCCTGGACTACTAGATATCATTTTCGAAAGGACAGGATCTCTAAAATTTAAACTGGGCATCTTAAATTTCAGTTCACAGCTTAAGTTCCCTGAGAAAGATACTTTTTAAGCACATGGACTACTAGCTATAATTTTCAAAGTGACGGGATCTCTGAAATATAAACTAGGTATCTTAAATTTCAGTTCTCAGCTTAAGTTCCCTGAGGAAGCTGTTTTTCAAGCGCCTGGACTACTAGATATCATTTTCGAAATGACAGCATCTCTAAAATATAAACTGGGCCCCCTCAATTTCAGTTCTCAGCTTAAGTTCCCTAAGAAAGATGCTTTTGAAGCACCTGGACTACTAGATATAATTTTCAAAATGACAGGATTTCTCAAAAATATAAATCAGGTATCCTTAATTTCAGTTTTCAGCTTAAGTTCCATGAGAAAGATGTATTTTAAGCACCTGGGCTACTAGATATAACTTTTAGAATGACTGGATCATTGAAGTACTATTTGAATATCTTAATTTTGATTTCTCAGCTTAAATTCCCTGAGGAAGTTGTTTTTCAAGCACCTGAACTATTAGATATAATTTTCAAAATGAGGAAGATGTATTTTAAGTACCTGGACTACTAGATGTAATTTTTAGAATGACTGGATCATTGAAGTACCATTCGGATATCTTAATTTTGATTCCAGAACTTAAATTCCCTGAGGAAGATGTTTTTCAAGCGCCTGGACTACTAGATATCATTTTCGAAATGACAGGATCTCTAAAATATAAACTGGGCATCTTAAATTTCAGTTCTAATCTTAATTACCCTGAGAAAGAAGCTTTTTAAGCACCTGGACTACTAGATATAATTTTCGACATGACAGGATCTCTAAAATTTAAACTGTGCATCTTAAATTTCAGTTCTCAGCTTAAGTTCCCTGAGAAAGTTGCTTTTCAAGCACCTGGACTACTAGATATAATTTTCAAAATGACGGGATCTCTAAATTATAAACTAGGTATCTTAAACTTCAGTTCTCAGCTTAAGTTTCCTGCGGAAGATGTTTTTCAAGCGACTCGACTACGAGATGTAAATTTTAGAATGACTGGATCATTGAAGTACCATTCGGATATCTTAATTTTGATTTCATAGCTTAAATTCCCTGATGAAGTTGTTTTTCAAGCACCTGGAATACTAGATATAATTTTCAAAATGACGGGATCTCTAAAATATAAACCAGGTATCTTAAACTTCAGTTCTCAGCTTTACTTCCCGGAGGTAGATGTTTTTCAAGCTCCTGTCCTACTAGATATAATATTCGAAATGTCACGATCTCTAAACTATAAACTTGGCAACCTCAAGTTCAGTTCTCAGCTTAAGTTCCCGGAGAAGGATGCTTTTTAAGCACATGGAAAACTAGATATAATTTTCAAAGTGACGGGATATGTAAAATATAAACCAGGTATCCTTAAATTCAGTTCTCAGCTTAAGTTCCCTGAGGAAGAAGTTTTTCAAGCGCCTGGACTACTAGATATCATTTTCGAAATGACAGGATCTCTAAAATATAAACTGGGCATCTTAATTTCAGTTCACAGCTTAAGTTCCCTGAGAAAGATACTTTTTAAGCAAATGGACTACTAGATATAATTTTCAAAATGACGGCATCTCTAAAATATAATCCAGGTATCTTAAATTTCAGTTCTCAGCTTAAGTTCCCTGAGGAAGATGTTTTTCAAGCGCCTGGACTACTAGATATCATCTTCGAAATGACAGGATCTCTAAAATATAAACTGGGCACCCTCAATTTCAGTTCTCAGCTTAAGTTCCCTGAGGAAGATGTTTTTCAAGCACCTGGAATACTAGATATAATTTTCAAAATAACGGGATCTCTAAAATATAAACCAGGTACCTTAAACTTCAGTTCTCAGCTTAAGTTCCCCGAGGAAGATGTTTTTCAAGCGCCTTGACTACTAGATATCATCTTCGAAATGACAGGATCTCTAAAATATAAACTGGGCACCCTCAATTTCAGTTCTCAGCTTAAGTTCCCTGAGAAGGATGCTTTTTAAGCACCTGGACTACTAGATATAATTTTCAAAGTGACGGGATCTCTAAAATATAAACCAGGTATCCTTAAATTCAGTTCTCAGCTTAAGTTCCCTGAGGAAGAAGTTTTTCAAGCGCCTGGACTACTAGATATCATTTTCGAAATGACAGGATCTCTAAAATATAAACTGGGCATCTTAATTTCAGTTCACAGCTTAAGTTCCCTGAGAAAGATACTTTTTAAGCACATGGACTACTAGATATAATTTTCAAAATGACGGCATCTCTAAAATATAAACCAGGTATCTTAAACTTCAGTTCTCAGCTTAAATTCCCTGAGGAAGATGTTTTTCAAGCGCCTGGACTACTCCATATAAACTTCGAAATGACGGGATCTTTAAAATATAAACCAGGTATCTTAAAATTCAGTTCTCTCCTTGAGTTCCCTCAGGAAGATGTTTTTCAAGCACCTGGACTACTAGATATAATTTTCAAAATGACGGGATCTCTAAAATATAAACCAGGAATCTTAAACTTCAGTTCTCAGCTTAAGTTCCCTGAGGAAGATGTTTTTCAAGCGCCTGGACTACTAGATATCATTTTCGAAATGACACGATCTCTAAAATATAAACTGGGCATCTTAAATTTCAGTTCTAAGCATAAGTTCCCGGAGAAGGATGCTTTCTAAGCACCTGGACTACTAGATATAATTTTCAAAATGACGGGATCTCTGAAATATAAACCAGGTATCTTGGATTTCATTTCTGAGCTCAACTTCCCTGATGAAGTTGTTTTTCAAGCACCTTGACTACTAGATATAATTTTCAAAATGACGGGATCTCTAAAATATAAACCAGGTATCTTAAATTTCAGTTCTCAGCTTAAGTTCCTTGAGAAAGATGCTTTTTAAGAACCTGGACTACCAGATATAATTTTCAAAGTGACGGGATCTCTAAATTATAAACTAGGTATCTTAAACTTCAGTTCTCAGCTTAAGTTCCCTGAGGAACATGTTTTTCAAGCGCCTGGACTACTAGATGTAATTTTTAGAATGACTGGATCATTGAAGTACCATTCGGATATCTTAATTTTGATTTCACAGCTTAGCTTCCCTGATGAAGTTGTTTTTCAAGCACCTGGAATACTAGATATAATTTTCAAAATGACGGGATCTCTAAAATATAAACCAGGTATCTTAAACTTCAGTTCTCAGCTTAAGTTCCTTGAGAAAGATGCTTTTTAAGCACCTGGACTACCAGATATAATTTTCAATGTGACGGGATCTCTAAATTATAAACTAGGTATCTTAAACTTCAGTTCTCAGCTTAAGTTCCCTGAGGAAGATGTTTTTCAAGCGCCTGGACTACTAGATATCATCTTCGAAATGACGGGATCTTTAAAATATAAACTAGGTATCTTAAATTTTAGTTCTCAGCTTAAGTTCCCTGAGGAAGATGTTTTTCAAGCGCCTGGACTACTAGATATAATTTTCAAAATGACAGGATCTCTAAAATATAAACCAGGAATCTTAAACTTCAGTTCTCAGCTTAAGTTCCCTGAGGAAGATGTTTTTCAAGCGCCTGGACTAATAGATATCATTTTCGAAATGACACGATCTCTAAAATATAAACTGGGCATCTTAAATTTCAGTTCTAAGCTTAAGTTCCCGGAGAAGGATGCTTTTTAAGCACATGGACTACTAAAGATAATTCTCAAAATGACGGGATCTCTGAAATATAAACCAGGTATCTTGGATTTCATTTCTGAGCTCAACTTCCCTGATGAAGTTGTTTTTCAAGCACCTTGACTACTAGATATAATTTTCAAAATGACGGGATCTCTAAAATATAAACCAGGTATCGTAAATTTCAGTTCTCAGCTTAAGTTCCCTGAGGAAGATGTTTTTCAAGCACCTGGACTACCAGATATAATTTTCAAAGTGACGGGATCTCTAAATTATAAACTAGGTATCTTAAACTTCAGTTCTCAGCTTAAGTTCCCTGAGGAACATGTTTTTCAAGCGCCTGGACTACTAGATGTAATTTTTAGAATGACTGGATCATTGAAGTACCATTCGGATATCTTAATTTTGATTTCACAGCTTAGCTTCCCTGATGAAGTTGTTTTTCAAGCACCTGGAATACTAGATATAATTTTCAAAATGACGGGATCTCTAAAATATAAACCAGGTATCTTAAACTTCAGTTCTCAGCTTAAGTTCCTTGAGAAAGATGCTTTTTAAGCACCTGGACTACCAGATATAATTTTCAATGTGACGGGATCTCTAAATTATAAACTAGGTATCTTAAACTTCAGTTCTCAGCTTAAGTTCCCTGAGGAAGATGTTTTTCAAGCGCCTGGACTACTAGATGTAATTTTTAGAATGACTGGATCATTGAAGTACCATTCGGATATCTTAATTTTGATTTCACAGCTTAACTTCCCTGAAGAAGTTGTTTTTCAAGCACCTGGAATACTAGATATAATTTTCAAAATGACGGGATCTCTAAAATATAAACCACGTATCTTAAACTTCAGTTCTCAGCTTAAGTTCCTTGAGAAAGATGCTTTTTAAGCACCTGGACTACCAGATATAATTTTCAAAATGACGGGATCTCTAAAATATAAACCAGGTATCTTAAACCTCAGTTCTCAGCTTAAGTTCCCTGAAGGAGATGTTTTTCAAGCACCTGGGCTACTAGATATAACTTTCAAAATGACTGGATCATTGAAGTACCATTCGGATATCTTAGTTTTGATTTCTCAGATTAAATTCCCTGAGAAAGATGCTTTTCAAGCACCTGGACTACTAGATATAATTTTCAAAATGACAGGATCTCTAAAATATAAACCAGGTATCTTAAACTTCAGTTCTCAGCTTAAGTTCCCTGACGAAGATGTTTTTCAAGCGCCTGGACTACTAGATATCATCTTCGAAATGACAGGATCTCTAAAATATAAACTGGGCACCCTCAATTTCAGTTCTCAGCTTAAGTTCCCGGAGAAGGATGCTTTTTAAGCATCTGGACTACTAGATATAATTTTCAAAGTGACGGGATCTATAAAATATAAACCAGGTATCCTTAAATTCAGTTCTCAGCTTAAGTTCCCTGAGGAAGAAGTTTTTCAAGCGCCTGGACTACTAGACATCATTTTCGAAATGACAGGATCTCTAAAATACAAACTGGGCATCTTAACTTTAAGTTCACAGCTTATGTTCCCTGAGAAAGATACTTTTTAAGCACATGGACTACTAGATATAATTTTCAAAATGACGGCATCTCTAAAATATAAACCAGGTATCTTAAACTTCATTTCTCAGCTTAAGTTCCCTGAGGAAGATGTTTTTCAAGCGCCTGGACTACTAGATATCATCTTCGAAATGACGGGATCTTTAAAATATAAACTAGGTATCTTAAATTTTAGTTCTCAGCTTAAGTTCCCTGAGGAAGATGTTTTTCAAGCGCCTGGACTACTAGATATCATTTTCAAATTGACGGGATCTCTAAAATATAAACCAGTTATCCTTAATTTCAGTTCTCGGCTCAAGTTCCATGAGGAAGATGTATTTTAAGCACCTGGGCTACTAGATATAAACTTTAGAATGACTGGATCATTGAAGTACCATTTGGATATCTTAATTTTGATTTCTCAGCTTAAATTCCCTGAGAAAGTTGCTTTTCAAGCACCTGGACTACTAGATATAATTTTCAAAATGACGGGATCTCTAAATTATAAACTAGGTATCTTAAACTTCAGTTCTCAGCTTAAGTTCCCTGAGGAAGATGTTTTTCAAGCGCCTGGACTACTAGATATCATTTTCGAAATGACGGGATGTTTAAAATATAAACCAGGTATCCTCAATTTCAGTTCTCAGCTTAAGTTCCATGAGAAAGATGCTTTTCAAGCACCTGGACTACTAGATATAATTTTCAAAATGACGGGATCTCTAAATTATAATCTAGGTATCTTAAACTTCTGTTCTCAGCTTAAGTTCCCAGAGGAAGATGTTTTTCAAGCACCTGGACTACTAGATGTAATATTTAGAATGACTGGATCATTGAAGTACCATTAGGATATCTTAATTTTGATTTCAGAACTTAAATTCCCTGATGAAGTTGTTTTTCAAGCACCTGGACTACTAGATATAGTTTTCAAAATGACGGGATCTCTAAAATATAAACCAGGTATTTTAAACTTCAGTTCTCAGCTAAAGTTCCCTGAGGAAGATGTATTTTAAGAGCCTGGACTACTAGATGTAATTTTTAGAATGACTGGATCATTGAAGTACCATTCGGATATCTTCATATTGATTTCTTATCTTAAGTTCTGTGATAAAGATGTTTTTTATGCACCTGGACTATTAAATATAATTTTCAAAATGACGGGATCTCTAAAATATAAACGAGGTTTCTTAAATTTCAGTTCTCAGCTTAAGTTCCCTGAGGAAGATGTTTTTCAAGCACCTGGACTAATAGATGTAATTATTAGAATGACTGGATCATTGAAGTACCATTCGGATGTCTTAATTTTGATTTCAGAACTTAAATTCCCTGATGAAGTTGTTTTTCAAGCACCTGGACTACTAGATATAATTTTCAAAATGACAGGATCTCTAAAATATAAACCAGGAAGCTTAAACTTCAGTTCTCAGCTTAAGTTCCCTGAGGAAGATGTTTTTCAAGCGCCTGGACTACTAGATATCATTTTCGAAATGACAGGATCTCTAAAATATAAACTGGGCATCTTAAATTTCAGTTCTAAGCTTAAGTTCCCGGAGAAGGATGCTTTTTAAGCACCTGGACTACTAGATATAATTTTAAAATTGACGGGATCTCTAAAATATAAACCAGGTATCATAAATTTCAGTTCTCTGCTTAAGTTCCCTGAGGAAGATGTTTTTCAAGCACCTGGACTACTAGGTATAATTTTCAAAGTGACGGGATCTCTAAAATATAAACCAGGTATCTTAAACTTCAGTTCTCAGCTTAAGTACCGTGAGAAAGATGCTTTTTAAGCACACGGACTACTAGATATAATTTTCAAAGTGACGGGATCTCTAAATTATAAACTAGGTATCTTAATCTTCAGTTCTCAGCTTAAGTTTCCTGAGGAAGATGTTTTACAAGCGCCTGGACTACTAGATGTAATTTTTAGAATGACTGGATCATTGAAGTACCATTCGGATATCTTAATTTTGATTTCACAGCTTAACTTCCCTGATGAAGTTGTTTTTCAAGCACCTGGAATACTAGATATAATTTTCAAAATGACGGGATCTCTAAAATATAAACCAGGTATCTTAAACTTCAGTTCTCAGCTTAAGTTCCTTGAGAAAGATGTTTTTCAAGCGCCTGGACTACTAGATATCATCTTCGAAATGACGGGATCTTTAAAATATAAACTAGGTATCTTAAATTTTAGTTCTCAGCTTAAGTTCCCTGAGGAAGTTGTTTTTCAAGCACCTGGGCTACTAGATATAAACTTTAGAATGACTGGATCATTGAAGTACCATTTGGATATCTTAATTTTGATTTCTCAGCTTAAATTCCCTGATGAAGTTGATTTTCAAGGACCTGGACTACTAGATATAATTTTCAAAATGACGGGATCTCTAAAATATAAACCAGGTATCTTAAACTTCAGTTCTCAGCTTAAGTTCCCTGAGGAAGATGTTTTTCAAGCGCCTGGACTACTAGATATAATTTTCAAAGTGACGGGATCTATAAAATATAAACCAGGTATCCTTAAATTCAGTTCTCAGCTTAAGTTCCCTGAGGAAGATGTTTTTCAAGCACCTGGGCTACTAGATATAAACTTTAGAATGACTGGATCATTGAAGTACCATTTGGATATCTTAAATTTGATTTCTCAGCTTAATTTCCATGATTAATATTCTTTTCAAGCACCTGAACTACTAGATATAATTTTCAAAATGACGGGATCTCTAAAATATAAACCAGTTATCTTATGTTTCAGTTCTCAGCTTAAGTTCCCTGATGAAGATGTTTTTCAAGCACCTGGACTACTAGATATAATTTTCAAAATGACGGAATCTCTAAAATATAAACCAGGTACCTTAAATTTCAGTTCTCAGCTTAGGTTCCCTGAGAAAGATGTTTTTCAAGCGCCTGGACTACTAGATATCATCTTCGAAATGACGGGATCTTTAAAATATAAACTAGGTATGTTAAATTTTAGTTCTCAGCTTAAGTTCCCTGAGGAAGTTGTTTTTCAAGCACCTGGGCTACTAGATATAAACTTTAGAATGACTGGATCATTGAAGTACCATTTGGATATCTTAATTTTGATTTCTCAGCTTAAATTCCCTGAGAAAGTTGCTTTTCAAGCACCTGATCTACTAGATATAATTTTCAAAATGACGGGATCTTTAAAATATAAACCAGGTATCTTAAATTTCAGTTCTCAGCTTGAGTTCCCTGAGGAAGATGTTTTTCAACCTCCTGGACTACTAGATATCATTTTCGAAATGACAGGATCTCTAAAATATAAACTGGGCATCTTAATTTCAGTTCACAGCTTAAGTTCCCTGAGAAAGATACTTTTTAAGCACATGGACTACTAGATATAATTTTCAAAATGACGGCATCTCTAAAATATAAACCAGGTATCTTAAACTTCATTTCTCAGCTTAAGTTCCCTGAGGAAGATGTTTTTCAAGCGCCTGGACTACTAGATATCATCTTCGAAATGACGGGATCTTTAAAATATAAACTAGGTATCTTAAATTTTAGTTCTCAGCTTAAGTTCCCTGAGGAAGATGTTTTTCAAGCGCCTGGACTACTAGATATCATTTTCAAATTGACGGGATCTCTAAAATATAAACCAGTTATCCTTAATTTCAGTTCTCGGCTCAAGTTCCATGAGGAAGATGTATTTTAAGCACCTGGGCTACTAGATATAAACTTTAGAATGACTGGATCATTGAAGTACCATTTGGATATCTTAATTTTGATTTCTCAGCTTAAATTCCCTGAGAAAGTTGCTTTTCAAGCACCTGGACTACTAGATATAATTTTCAAAATGACGGGATCTCTAAATTATAAACTAGGTATCTTAAACTTCAGTTCTCAGCTTAAGTTCCCTGAGGAAGAGGTTTTTCAAGCGCCTGGACTACTAGATATCATTTTCGAAATGACGGGATGTTTAAAATATAAACCAGGTATCCTCAATTTCAGTCCTCAGCTTAAGTTCCATGAGAAAGATGCTTTTCAAGCACCTGGACTACTAGATATAATTTTCAAAATGACGGAATCTCTAAATTATAATCTAGGTATCTTAAACTTCTGTTCTCAGCTTAAGTTCCCAGAGGAAGATGTTTTTCAAGCACCTGGACTACTAGATGTAATATTTAGAATGACTGGATCATTGAAGTACCATTAGGATATCTTAATTTTGATTTCAGAACTTAAATTCCCTGATGAAGTTGTTTTTCAAGCACCTGGACTACTAGATATAGTTTTCAAAATGACGGGATCTCTAAAATATAAACCAGGTATTTTAAACTTCAGTTCTCAGCTAAAGTTCCCTGAGGAAGAAGTTTTTCAAGAGCCTGGACTACTAGATGTAATTTTTAGAATGACTGGATCATTGAAGTACCATTCGGATATCTTAATTTTGATTTCACAGCTTAAGTTCCCTGATGAAGTTGTTTTTCAAGCACCTGGACTAGTAGATATAATTTTCAAAATGACGGGATCTCTAAAATATAAACGAGGTATATTAAATTTCACTTCTCAGCTTAAGTTCCCTGAGGAAGATGTTTTTCAAGCACCTGGACTACTAGATGTAATTATTAGAATGACTGGATCATTGAAGTACCATTCGGATATCTTAAATTTGATTTCAGAACTTAAATTCCCTGATGAAGTTGTTTTTCAAGCACCTGGACTACTAGATATAATTTTCAAAATGACGGGATCTCTAAAATATAAACCAGGAATCTTAAACTTCAGTTCTCAGCTTAAGTTCCCTGAGGAAGATGTTTTTCAAGCGCCTGGACTACTAGATATCATTTTCGAAATGACAGGATCTCTAAAATATAAACTGGGCATCTTAAATTTCAGTTCTAAGCTTAAGTTCCCGGAGAAGGATGCTTTTTAAGCACCTGGACTACTAGATATAATTTTCAAAATAACGGGATCTCTAAAATATAAAGCAGGTATCTTAAACTTCAGTTCTCAGCTTAAGTTCCCTGATGAAGTTGTTTTTCAAGCACCTGGACTACTAGATATAATATTCAAAATGACGGGATCTCTAAAATATAAACCAGGTATCTTAAACTTCAGTTCTCAGCTTAAGTTCCTTGAGAAAGATGCTTTTTAAGCACCTGGACTACCAGATATAATTTTCAAATTGACGGGATCTCTAAATTATAAACTAGGTATCTTAATTTTCAGTTCTCAGCTTAATTTCCCTGAGGAAGATGTTTTTCAAGCGCCTGGACTACCAGCTGTAATTTTTAGAATGACTGGATCATTGAAGTCCCATTCGTATATCTTAATTTTGTTTTGTCTGCTTAACTTATCTGAGTAAGTTGTTTTTAAAGCTCCTGGAATACTAGATATAATTTTCAAACTGACGGGATCTCTAAAATATAAACCAGGTATCTTAAACTTCAGTTCTCAGCTTAAGTTCCTTGAGAAAGATGTTTTTCAAGCGCCTGGACTACTAGATATCATCTTCGAAATGACGGGATCTTTAAAATATAAACTAGGTATCTTAAATTTTAGTTCTCAGCTTAAGTTCCCTGAGGAAGTTGTTTTTCAAGCACCTGGGCTACTAGATATAAACTTTAGAATGACTGGATCATTGAAGTACCATTTGGATATCTTAATTTTGATTTCTCAGCTTAAATTCCCTGATGAAGTTGTTTTTCAAGCACCTGGACTACTAGATATAATTTTCAAAATGACGGGATCTCTAAAATATAAACCAGGTATCTTAAACTTCAGTTCTCAGCTTAAGTTCCCTGAGGAAGATGTTTTTCAAGCGCCTGGACTACTAGATATAATTTTCAAAGTGACGGGATCTATAAAATATAAACCAGGTATCCTTAAATTCAGTTCTCAGCTTAAGTTCCCTGAGGAAGTTGTTTTTCAAGCACCTGGGCTACTAGATATAAACTTTAGAATGACTGGATCATTGAAGTACCATTTGGATATCTTAATTTTGATTTCTCAGCTTAAATTCCCTGAGAAAGTTGCTTTTCAAGCACCTGGACTACTAGATATAATTTTTAAAATGACGGGATCTCTAAAATATAAACCTGGGACCTTAAATTTCAGTTCTCAGCTTAAGTTCCCTGATTAAGATGATTTTTAAGCACCTGGACTACTAGATATAATTTTCAAAATGACGGAATCTCTAAAATATAAACCAGGTACATTAAATTTCTGTTCTCAGCTTAAGTTCCCTGAGGAAGATGTTTTTCAAGCGCCTGGACTACTAGATATCATTTTCCAAATGACAGGATCTCTAAAATATAAACTGGGCATCTTAAATTTCAGTTCTCAGCTTAAGTTCCCTGAGGAAGATGTTTTTCAAGCACCTGGACTACTAGATATAATTTTCAAAATGACGGAATCTCTAAAATATAAACCAGGTACCTTAAATTTCAGTTCTCAGCTTAAGTTCCCTGAGGAAGTTGTTTTTCAAGCACCTGGACTACTACATATAATTTTCAAAATGACGGAATCTCTAAAATATAAACCAGGTACCTTAAATTTCAGTTCTCAGCTTAAGTTCCTTGAGAAAGATGCTTTTTAAGAACCTGGACTACCAGATATAATTTTCAAAGTGACGGGATCTCTAAATTATAAACTAGGTATCTTAAACTTCAGTTCTCAGCTTAAGTTCCCTGAGGAACATGTTTTTCAAGCGCCTGGACTACTAGATGTAATTTTTAGAATGACTGGATCATTGAAGTACCATTCGGATATCTTAATTTTGATTTCACAGCTTAGCTTCCCTGATGAAGTTGTTTTTCAAGCACCTGGAATACTAGATATAATTTTCAAAATGACGGGATCTCTAAAATATAAACCAGGTATCTTAAACTTCAGTTCTCAGCTTAAGTTCCTTGAGAAAGATGCTTTTTAAGCACCTGGACTACCAGATATAATTTTCAATGTGACTGGATCTCTAAATTATAAACTAGGTATCTTAAACTTCAGTTCTCAGCTTAAGTTTCCTGAGGAAGATGTTTTTCAAGCGCCTGGACTACTAGATGTAATTTTTAGAATGACTGGATCATTGAAGTACCATTCGGATATCTTAATTTTGATTTCACAGCTTAACTTCCCTGATGAAGTTGTTTTTCAAGCACCTGGAATACTAGATATAATTTTCAAAATGACGGGATCTCTAAAATATGAACTAGGTATATTAAATTTCACTTCTAAGCCTAAGTTCCTTGAGGATGATGTTTTTTAAACACCTGGACTACCAGATATAATTTTCAAAATGACGGGATCTTTAAAATATAAACCAGGTATCTTAGATTTCAGTTCTCAGCTTAAGTTCCCTGATGAAGTTGTTTTTCAAGCACCTGGGCTACTAGATATAAACTTTAGAATGACTGGATCATTGAAGTACCATTCGGATATCTTAATTTTGATTTCTCAGCTTAAATTATCTGAGAAAGATGTTTTTCAAGCGCCTGGAATACTAGATATAATTTTCAAAGTGACGGGATCTCTAAAATATAAACCAGGTATCTTAAAATTCAGTTCTCTGCTTAAGTTCCCTGAGGAAGATGTTTTTCAAGCGCCTGGACTACTAGATATCATCTTCGAAATGACAGGATCTCTAAAATATAAACTGGGCACCCTCAATTTCAGTTCTCAGCTTAAGTTCCCGGAGAAGGATGCTTTTTAAGCACCTGGAATACTAGATATAATTTTCAAAATGACGGGATCTCTAAAATATAAACCAGGTATCTTAAACTTCAGTTCTCAGCTTAAGTTCCTTGAGAAAGATGCTTTTTTAAGCACCTGGAATACTAGATATAATTTTCAAAGTGACGGGATCTCTAAAATATAAACCAGGTATCTTAAAATTCAGTTCTCTGCTTAAGTTCCCTGAGGAAGATGTTTTTCAAGCACCTGGACTACTAGATGTAATTTTTAGAATGACTGGATCATTGAAGTACCATTCGGATATCTTAAATTTGATTTCAGAACTTAAATTCCCTGATGAAGTTGTTTTTGAAGCACCTGGACTACTAGATATAATTTTCAAAATGACGGGATCTCTAAAATATAAACCAGGAATCTTAAACTTCAGTTTTCAGCTTAAGTTCCCTGAGGAAGATGTTTTTCAAGCGCCTGGACTACTAGATATCATTTTCGAAATGACAGGATCTCTAAAATATAAACTGGGCATCTTAAATTTCAGTTCTACGCTTAAGTTCCCGGAGAAGGATGCTTTTTAAGCACCTGGACTACTAGATATAATTTTCAAAATAACGGGATCTCTAAAATATAAAGCAGGTATCTTAAACTTCAGTTCTCAGCTTAAGTTCCCTGATGAAGTTGTTTTTGAAGCACCTGGACTACTAGATATAATTTTCAAAATGACGGGATCTCTAAAATATAAACCAGGTATCTTAAACTTCAGTTCTCAGCTTAAGTTCCTTGAGAAAGATGCTTTTTAAGCACCTGGACTACCAGATATAATTTTCAATGTGACGGTATCTCTAAATTATAAACTAGGTATCTTAAACTTCAGTTCTCAGCTTAAGTTTCCTGCGGAAGATGTTTTTCAAGCGCCTGGACTACTAGATGTAATTTTTAGAATGACTGGATCATTGAAGTACCATTCGGATATCTTAATTTTGATTTCACAGCTTAACTTCCCTGATGAAGTTGTTTTTCAAGCACCTGGAATACTAGATATAATTTTCAAAATGACGGGATCTCTAAAATATAAACCAGGTATCTTAAACTTCAGTTCTCAGCTTAAGTTCCTTGAGAAAGATGTTTTTCAAGCGCCTGGACTACTAGATATCATCTTCGAAATGACGGGATCTTTAAAATATAAACTAGGTATCTTAAATTTTAGTTCTCAGCTTAAGTTCCCTGAGGAAGTTGTTTTTCAAGCACCTGGGCTACTAGATATAAACTTTAGAATGACTGGATCATTGAAGTACCATTTGGATATCTTAATTTTGATTTCTCAGCTTAAATTCCCTGAGAAAGTTGCTTTTCAAGCACCTGGACTACTAGATATAATTTTCAAAATGACGGGATCTCTAAAATATAAACCAGGTATCTTAAACTTCAGTTCTCAGCTTAAGTTCCCTGAGGAAGATGTTTTTCAAGCGCCTGGACTACTAGATATAATTTTCAAAGTGACGGGATCTATAAAATATAAACCAGGTATCCTTAAATTCAGTTCTCAGCTTAAGTTCCCTGAGGAAGTTGTTTTTCAAGCACCTGGGCTACTAGATATAAACTTTAGAATGACTGGATCATTGAAGTACCATTTGGATATCTTAATTTTGATTTCTCAGCTTAAATTCCCTGAGAAAGTTGCTTTTCAAGCACCTGGACTACTAGATATAATTTTTAAAATGACGGGATCTCTAAAATATAAACCAGGTAGCTTAAATTTCAGTTCTCAGCTTAAGTTCCCTGAGGAAGTTGTTTTTCAAGCACCTGGACTACTAGATATAATTTTCAAAATGACGGGAACTCTAAAATATAAACCAGGAATCTTAGATTTCAGTTCTCAGCTTAAGTTCCCAGAGGAAGATGTTTTTCAAGCGCCTGGACTACTAGATAACATTTTCGAAATGACACGATCTCTAAAATATAAACTGGGCTTCTTAAATTTCAGTTCTAAGCTTAAGTTCCCGGAGAAGGATGTTTTTCAAGCACCTGGACTACTAGATATAATTTTCAAAATGACGGAATCTCTAAAATATAAACCAGGTACCTTAAATTTCAGTTCTCAGCTTAAGTTCCCTGAGGAAGTTGTTTTTCAAGCACCTGGACTACTACATATAATTTTCAAAATGACGGAATCTCTAAAATATAAACCAGGTACCTTAAATTTCAGTTCTCAGCTTAAGTTCCCTGAGAAAGATGCTTTTTAAGAACCTGGACTACCAGATATAATTTTCAAAGTGACGGGATCTCTAAATTATAAACTAGGTATCTTAAACTTCAGTTCTCAGCTTAAGTTCCCTGAGGAACATGTTTTTCAAGCGCCTGGACTACTAGATGTAATTTTTAGAATGACTGGATCATTGAAGTACCATTCGGATATCTTAATTTTGATTTCACAGCTTAGCTTCCCTGATGAAGTTGTTTTTCAAGCACCTGGAATACTAGATATAATTTTCAAAATGACGGGATCTCTAAAATATAAACCAGGTATCTTAAACTTCAGTTCTCAGCTTAAGTTCCTTGAGAAAGATGCTTTTTAAGCACCTGGACTACCAGATATAATTTTCAATGTGACGGGATCTCTAAATTATAAACTAGGTATCTTAAACTTCAGTTCTCAGCTTAAGTTCCCTGAGGAAGATGTTTTTCAAGCGCCTGGACTACTAGATGTAATTTTTAGAATGACTGGATCATTGAAGTACCATTCGGATATCTTAATTTTGATTTCACAGCTTAACTTCCCTGATGAAGTTGTTTTTCAAGCACCTGGAATACTAGATATAATTTTCAAAATGACGGGATCTCTAAAATATAAACCAGGTATCTTAAACTTCAGTTCTCAGCTTAAGTTCCTTGAGAAAGATGCTTTTTAAGCACCTGGACTACCAGATATAATTTTCAAAATGACGGGATCTCTAAAATATAAACCAGGTATCTTAAACTTCAGTTCTCAGCTTAAGTTCCCTGATGAAGTTGTTTTTCAAGCACCTGGGCTACTAGATATAAACTTTAGAATGACTGGATCATTGAAGTACCATTTGGATATCTTAATTTTGATTTCTCAGCTTAAATTCCCTGAGAAAGTTGCTTTTCAAGCACCTGGACTACTAGATATAATTTTCAAAATGACGGGATCTCTAAAATATAAACCAGGTATCTTCAACTTCAGTTCTCAGCTTAAGTTCCCTGAGGAAGATGTTTTTCAAGCGCCTGGACTACTAGATATCATCTTCGAAATGACAGGATCTCTAAAATATAAACTGGGCACCCTCAATTTCAGTTCTCAGCTTAAGTTCCCGGAGAAGGATGCTTTTTAAGCACCTGGAATACTAGATATAATTTTCAGTGACGGGATCTATAAAATATAAACCAGGTATCCTTAAATTCAGTTCTCAGCTTAAGTTCCCTGAGGAAGAAGTTTTTCAAGCGCCTGGACTACTAGATATCATTTTCGAAATGACACGATCTCTAAAATATAAACTGGGCATCTTAATTTCAGTTCACAGCTTAAGTTCCCTGAGAAAGATACTTTTTAAGCACATGGACTACTAGATATAATTTTCAAAATGACGGCATCTCTAAAATATAAACCAGGTATCTTAAACTTCAGTTCTCAGCTTAAGTTCCCTGAGGAAGATGTTTTTCAAGCGCCTGGACTACTAGATATCATCTTCGAAATGACGGGATCTTTAAAATATAAACTAGGTATCTTAAATTTTTGTTCTCAGCTTTAGTTCCCTGAGGAAGATGTTTTTCAAGCGCCTGGACTACTAGATATCATTTTCAAATTGACGGGATCTCTAAAATATAAACCAGTTATCCTTAATTTCAGTTCTCGGCTCAAGTTCCATGAGGAAGATGTATTTTAAGCACCTGGGCTACTAGATATAAACTTTAGAATGACTGGATCATTGAAGTACCATTTGGATATCTTAATTTTGATTTCTCAGCTTAAATTCCCTGAGAAAGTTGCTTTTCAAGCACCTGGACTACTAGATATAATTTTCAAAATGACGGGATCTCTAAATTATAAACTAGGAATCTTAAACTTCAGTTCTCAGCTTAAGTTCCCGGAGGAAGATGTTTTTCAAGCGCCTGGACTACTAGATATCATTTTCTAAATGACGGGATGTTTAAAATATAAACCAGGTATCATCAATTTCAGTTCTCAGCTTAAGTTCCATGAGAAAGATGCTTTTCAAGCACCTGGACTACTATATATAATTTTCAAAATGACGGGATCTCTAAATTATAATCTAGGTATCTTTAACTT